>OZ057406.1:16000660-16189342 GCA_964056735.1 Allodiplogaster pararmata
TCCCTTGGTTCTTCCTGCCCCTCTGAGTAAACCTCTTGCAGGTTCCCTTGGTTCTCCCCGCCTTGGTTCTTCCTCCCCCTCTGAGCAATTCTCTTGCAGGTTCCCTTGGTTCTCCCCGCCTTGGTCCTTCCTGCCCCTCTGAGTAAAGCCTCTTGCAGGTTCCCTTGGTTCTTCCTGCCCCTCTGAGTAAACCTCTTGCAGGTTCCCTTGATTTTTCCTGCCCCTCTGAGCAAAACTCTTGCAGGTTCCCTTGGTTCTTCCTGTTCCTCTGAGCAAACCTCTTGCAGGTTCCCTTGGTTCTTCCTGCCTCTCTGAGTAAACCTCTTGCAGATTCCCTTGGTTCTTCCTGCCCCTCTGAGCAAACCTCTTGCAGGTTCCCTTGGTTCTTCCTGCCCCTCTGAGCAAACCTCTTGCAGGTTCCCTTGGTTCTTCCTGCCCCTCTGAGAAAACCTCTTGCAGGTTCCCTTGGTTCTTCCTGCCTCTCTGAGTAAACCTCTTGCAGGTTCCCTTGGTTCTTCCTGCCCCTCTGAGTAGACCTCTTGCAGGTTCCCTTGGTTCTTCCTGCCTCTCTGAGAAAACCTCTTGCAGGTTCCCTTGGTTCTTCCTGCCCCTCTGAGCAAACCTCTTGTAGGTTCCCTTGGTTCTTCCTGCCCCTCTGAGTAAACCTCTTGCAGGTTCCCTTGGTTCTTCCTGCCCCTCTGAGCAAACCTCTTGCAGGTTCCCTTGGTTCTTCCTGCCCCTCTGAGCAAACCTCTTGCAGGTTCCCTTGGTTCTTCCTGCCCCTCTGAGCAAACCTCTTGCAGGTTCCCTTGGTTCTTCCTGCCCCTCTGAGTAAACCTCTTGCAGGTTCCCTTGGTTCTCCCCGCCTTGGTTCTTCCTCCCCCTCTGAGCAATTCTCTTGCAGGTTCCCTTGGTTCTCCCCGCCTTGGTTCTTCCTCCCCTTCTGAGTAAAGCCTCTTGCAGGTTCCCTTGGTTCTTCCTGCCCCTCTGAGTAAACCTCTTGCAGGTTCCCTTGATTTTTCCTGCCCCTCTGAGTAAAGCCTCTTGCAGGTTCCCTTGGTTCTTCCCGCCTTGGTTCTTCCTGCCCCTCTGAGTAAAGCCTCTTGCAGGTTCCCTTGGTTCTTCCTGCCCCTCTGAGCAAACCTCTTGCAGGTTCCCTTGGTTCTTCCTGCCCCTCTGAGCAAACCTCTTGCAGGTTCCCTTGGTTCTTCCTGCCCCTCTGAGCAAACCTCTTGCAGGTTCCCTTGGTTCTTCCTGCCCCTCTGAGTAAACCTCTTGCAGGTTCCCTTGGTTCTCCCCGCCTTGGTTCTTCCTCCCCCTCTGAGCAATTCTCTTGCAGGTTCCCTTGGTTCTCCCCGCCTTGGTTCTTCCTCCCCTTCTGAGTAAAGCCTCTTGCAGGTTCCCTTGGTTCTTCCTGCCCCTCTGAGTAAACCTCTTGCAGGTTCCCTTGATTTTTCCTGCCCCTCTGAGTAAAGCCTCTTGCAGGTTCCCTTGGTTCTTCCCGCCTTGGTTCTTCCTGCCCCTCTGAGTAAAGCCTCTTGCAGGTTCCCTTGGTTCTTCCTGCCCCTCTGAGTAAACCTCTTGCAGGTTCCCTTGGTTCTCCCCGCCTTGGTTCTTCCTCCCCCTCTGAGCAATTCTCTTCCAGGTTCCCTTGGTTCTCCCCGCCTTGGTTCTTCCTGCCCCTCTGAGTAAAGCCTCTTGCAGGTTCCCTTGGTTCTTCCTGCCCCTCTGAGTAAACCTCTTGCAGGTTCCCTTGATTTTTCCTGCCCCTCTGAGCAAAACTCTTGCAGGTTCCCTTGGTTCTTCCTGTTCCTCTGAGCAAACCTCTTGCAGGTTCCCTTGGTTCTTCCTGCCTCTCTGAGTAAACCTCTTGCAGATTCCCTTGGTTCTTCCTGCCACTCTGAGCAAACCTCTTGCAGGTTCCCTTGGTTCTTCCTGCCTCTCTGAGCAAACCTCTTGCAGGTTCCCTTGGTTCTTCCTGCCCCTCTGAGCAAACCTCTTGCAGGTTCCCTTGGTTCTTCCTGCCCCTCTGAGCAAACCTCTTGGAGGTTCCCTTGGTTCTTCCTGCCCCTCTGAGCAAACCTCTTGCAGGTTCCCTTGGTTCTTCCTGCCCCTCTGAGCAAACCTCTTGCAGGTTCTCTTGGTTCTTCCTGCCCCTCTGAGAAAACCTCTTGCAGGTTCCCTTGGTTCTTCCTGCCTCTCTGAGTAAACCTCTTGCAGGTTCCCTTGGTTCTTCCTGCCCCTCTGAGTAGACCTCTTGCAGGTTCCCTTGGTTCTTCCTGCCTCTCTGAGCAAACCTCTTGCAGGTTCCCTTGGTTCTTCCTGCCCCTCTGAGCAAACCTCTTGTAGGTTCCCTTGGTTCTTCCTGCCCCTCTGAGTAAACCTCTTGCAGGTTCCCTTGGTTCTTTCTGCCCCTCTGAGCAAACCTCTTGCAGGTTCCCTTGGTTCTTCCTGCCCCTCTGAGCAAACCTCTTGCAGGTTCCCTTGGTTCTTCCTGCCCCTCTGAGCAAACCTCTTGCAGGTTCCCTTGGTTCTTCCTGCCCCTCTGAGTAAACCTCTTGCAGGTTCCCTTGGTTCTTCCTGCCTCTCTGAGCAAACCTCTTGCAGGTTCCCTTGGTTCTTCCTGCCCCTCTGAGCAATTCTCTTGCAGGTTCCCTTGGTTCTCCCCGCCTTGGTTCTTCCTGCCCCTCTGAGTAAAGCCTCTTGCAGGTTCCCTTGGTTCTTCCCGCCTTGGTTCTTCCTGCCCCTCTGAGTAAAGCCTCTTGCAGGTTCCCTTGGTTCTTCCTGCCCCTCTGAGTAAACCTCTTGCAGGTTCCCTTGGTTCTCCCCGCCTTGGTTCTTCCTCCCCCTCTGAGCAATTCTCTTGCAGGTTCCCTTGGTTCTCCCCGCCTTGGTCCTTCCTGCCCCTCTGAGTAAAGCCTCTTGCAGGTTCCCTTGGTTCTTCCTGCCCCTCTGAGTAAACCTCTTGCAGGTTCCCTTGATTTTTCCTGCCCCTCTGAGCAAAACTCTTGCAGGTTCCCTTGGTTCTTCCTGTTCCTCTGAGCAAACCTCTTGCAGGTTCCCTTGGTTCTTCCTGCCTCTCTGAGTAAACCTCTTGCAGATTCCCTTGGTTCTTCCTGCCCCTCTGAGCAAACCTCTTGCAGGTTCCCTTGGTTCTTCCTGCCCCTCTGAGCAAACCTCTTGCAGGTTCCCTTGGTTCTTCCTGCCCCTCTGAGAAAACCTCTTGCAGGTTCCCTTGGTTCTTCCTGCCCCTCTGAGCAAACCTCTTGCAGGTTCCCTTGGTTCTTCCTGCCCCTCTGAGCAAACCTCTTGCAGGTTCCCTTGGTTCTTCCTGCCCCTCTGAGTAAACCTCTCGCAGGTTCCCTTGGTTCTCCCCGCCTTGGTTCTTCCTCCCCCTCTGAGCAATTCTCTTGCAGGTTCCCTTGGTTCTCCCCGCCTTGGTTCTTCCTCCCCTTCTGAGTAAAGCCTCTCGCAGGTTCCCTTGGTTCTTCCTGCCCCTCTGAGTAAACCTCTTGCAGGTTCCCTTGTTTTTTCCTGCCCCTCTGAGTAAAGCCTCTTGCAGGTTCCCTTGGTTCTTCCCGCCTTGGTTCTTCCTGCCCCTCTGAGTAAAGCCTCTTGCAGGTTCCCTTGGTTCTTCCTGCCCCTCTGAGTAAACCTCTTGCAGGTTCCCTTGGTTCTCCCCGCCTTGGTTCTTCCTCCCCCTCTGAGCAATTCTCTTGCAGGTTCCCTTGGTTCTCCCCGCCTTGGTTCTTCCTGCCCCTCTGAGTAAAGCCTCTTGCAGGTTTCCTTGGTTCTTCCTGCCCCTCTGAGTAAACCTCTTGCAGGTTCCCTTGATTTTTCCTGCCCCTCTGAGCAAAACTCTTGCAGGTTCCCTTGGTTCTTCCTGTTCCTCTGAGCAAACCTCTTGCAGGTTCCCTTGGTTCTTCCTGCCTCTCTGAGTAAACCTCTTGCAGATTCCCTTGGTTCTTCCTGCCACTCTGAGCAAACCTCTTGCAGGTTCCCTTGGTTCTTCCTGCCTCTCTGAGCAAACCTCTTGCAGGTTCCCTTGCTTCTTCCTGCCCCTCTGAGCAATTCTCTTGCAGGTTCCCTTGGTTCTCCCCGCCCCTCTGAGGAAACCTCTTGCAGGTTCCCTTGGTTCTTCCTGCCCCTCTGAGTAAAACTCTTGCAGGTTCCCTTGGTTCTTCCTGCCCCTCTGAGCAAACCTCTTGCAGGTTCCCTTGGTTCTTCGTGCGCCTCTGAGCAAACCTCTTGCATGTTCCCTCGGTTCTTCCTGCCCCTCTGAGCAAACCTCTTGCAGGTTCCCTTGGTTCTTCCTGACACTCTGAGCAAACCTCTTGCAGGTTCCCTTGGTTCTTCCTGCCCCTCTGAGTAAACCTCTTGCAGGTTCCCTTAGTTCTTCCTGCCCCTCTGAGCAAACCTCTTGGAGGTTCCCTTGGTTCTTCCTGCCCCTCTGAGCAAACCTCTTGCAGGTTCCCTTGGTTCTTCCTGCCCCTCTGAGTAAAACTCTTGCAGGTTCCCTTGGTTCTTCCTGCCCCTCTGAGCAAACCTCTTGCAGGTTCCCTTGGTTCTTCGTGCGCCTCTGAGCAAACCTCTTGCATGTTCCCTCGGTTCTTCCTGCCCCTCTGAGCAAACCTCTTGCAGGTTCCCTTGATTTTTCCTGCCCCTCTGAGCAAAACTCTTGCAGGTTCCCTTGGTTCTTCCTGTTCCTCTGAGCAAACCTCTTGCAGGTTCCCTTGGTTCTTCCTGCCTCTCTGAGTAAACCTCTTGCAGATTCCCTTGGTTCTTCCTGCCCCTCTGAGCAAACCTCTTGCAGGTTCCCTTGGTTCTTCCTGCCCCTCTGAGCAAACCTCTTGCAGGTTCCCTTGGTTCTTCCTGCCCCTCTGAGAAAACCTCTTGCAGGTTCCCTTGGTTCTTCCTGCCCCTCTGAGCAAACCTCTTGCAGGTTCCCTTGGTTCTTCCTGCCCCTCTGAGCAAACCTCTTGCAGGTTCCCTTGGTTCTTCCTGCCCCTCTGAGTAAACCTCTCGCAGGTTCCCTTGGTTCTCCCCGCCTTGGTTCTTCCTCCCCCTCTGAGCAATTCTCTTGCAGGTTCCCTTGGTTCTCCCCGCCTTGGTTCTTCCTCCCCTTCTGAGTAAAGCCTCTTGCAGGTTCCCTTGGTTCTTCCTGCCCCTCTGAGTAAACCTCTTGCAGGTTCCCTTGTTTTTTCCTGCCCCTCTGAGTAAAGCCTCTTGCAGGTTCCCTTGGTTCTTCCCGCCTTGGTTCTTCCTGCCCCTCTGAGTAAAGCCTCTTGCAGGTTCCCTTGGTTCTTCCTGCCCCTCTGAGTAAACCTCTTGCAGGTTCCCTTGGTTCTCCCCGCCTTGGTTCTTCCTCCCCCTCTGAGCAATTCTCTTGCAGGTTCCCTTGGTTCTCCCCGCCTTGGTTCTTCCTGCCCCTCTGAGTAAAGCCTCTTGCAGGTTTCCTTGGTTCTTCCTGCCCCTCTGAGTAAACCTCTTGCAGGTTCCCTTGATTTTTCCTGCCCCTCTGAGCAAAACTCTTGCAGGTTCCCTTGGTTCTTCCTGTTCCTCTGAGCAAACCTCTTGCAGGTTCCCTTGGTTCTTCCTGCCTCTCTGAGTAAACCTCTTGCAGATTCCCTTGGTTCTTCCTGCCACTCTGAGCAAACCTCTTGCAGGTTCCCTTGGTTCTTCCTGCCTCTCTGAGCAAACCTCTTGCAGGTTCCCTTGCTTCTTCCTGCCCCTCTGAGCAATTCTCTTGCAGGTTCCCTTGGTTCTCCCCGCCCCTCTGAGGAAACCTCTTGCAGGTTCCCTTGGTTCTTCCTGCCCCTCTGAGTAAAACTCTTGCAGGTTCCCTTGGTTCTTCCTGCCCCTCTGAGCAAACCTCTTGCAGGTTCCCTTGGTTCTTCGTGCGCCTCTGAGCAAACCTCTTGCATGTTCCCTCGGTTCTTCCTGCCCCTCTGAGCAAACCTCTTGCAGGTTCCCTTGGTTCTTCCTGACACTCTGAGCAAACCTCTTGCAGGTTCCCTTGGTTCTTCCTGTTCCTCTGAGTAAACCTCTTGCAGGTTCCCTTAGTTCTTCCTGCCCCTCTGAGCAAACCTCTTGGAGGTTCCCTTGGTTCTTCCTGCCCCTCTGAGCAAACCTCTTGCAGGTTCCCTTGGTTCTTCCTGCCCCTCTGAGCAAACCTCTTGCAGGTTCCCTTGGTTCTTCCTGCCCCTATGAGCAAACCTCTTGCAGGTTCCCTTGGTTCTTCCTGCCCCTCTGAGTAAACCTCTTGCAGGTTCCCTTGGTTCTTCCTGCCTTTCTGAGCAAACCTCTTGCAGGTTCCCTTGGTTCTTCCTGCCCCTCTGAGCAATTCTCTTGCAGGTTCCCTTGGTTCTCCCCGCCTTGGTTCTTCCTGCCTCTCTGAGTAAAGCCTCTTGCAGGTTCCCTTGGTTCTTCCTGCCCCTCTGAGTAAACCTCTTGCAGGTTCCCTTGATTTTTCCTGCCCCTCTGAGTAAAGCCTCTTGCAGGTTCCCTTGGTTCTTCCCGCCTTGGTTCTTCCTGCCCCTCTGAGTAAAGCCTCTTGCAGGTTCCCTTGGTTCTTCCTGCCCCTCTGAGTAAACCTCTTGCAGGTTCCCTTGGTTCTCCCCGCCTTGGTTCTTCCTCCCCCTCTGAGCAATTCTCTTGCAGGTTCCCTTGGTTCTCCCCGCCTTGGTTCTTCCTGCCCCTCTGAGTAAAGCCTCTTGCAGGTTCCCTTGGTTCTTCCTGCCCCTCTGAGTAAACCTCTTGCAGGTTCCCTTGATTTTTCCTGCCCCTCTGAGCAAAACTCTTGCAGGTTCCCTTGGTTCTTCCTGCCTCTCTGAGTAAACCTCTTGCAGATTCCCTTGGTTCTTCCTGCCACTCTGAGCAAACCTCTTGCAGGTTCCCTTGGTTCTTCCTGCCTCTCTGAGCAAACCTCTTGCAGGTTCCCTTGCTTCTTCCTGCCCCTCTGAGCAATTCTCTTGCAGGTTCCCTTGGTTCTTCCTGCCTCTCTGAGTAAACCTCTTGCAGATTCCCTTGGTTCTTCCTGCCACTCTGAGCAAACCTCTTGCAGGTTCCCTTGGTTCTTCCTGCCTCTCTGAGCAAACCTCTTGCAGGTTCCCTTGCTTCTTCCTGCCCCTCTGAGCAATTCTCTTGCAGGTTCCCTTGGTTCTCCCCGCCCCTCTGAGGAAACCTCTTGCAGGTTCCCTTGGTTCTTCCTGCCCCTCTGAGTAAAACTCTTGCAGGTTCCCTTGGTTCTTCCTGCCCCTCTGAGCAAACCTCTTGCAGGTTCCCTTGGTTCTTCGTGCGCCTCTGAGCAAACCTCTTGCATGTTCCCTCGGTTCTTCCTGCCCCTCTGAGCAAACCTCTTGCAGGTTCCCTTGGTTCTTCCTGACACTCTGAGCAAACCTCTTGCAGGTTCCCTTGGTTCTTCCTGCCCCTCTGAGTAAACCTCTTGCAGGTTCCCTTAGTTCTTCCTGCCCCTCTGAGCAAACCTCTTGGAGGTTCCCTTGGTTCTTCCTGCCCCTCTGAGCAAACCTCTTGCAGGTTCCCTTGGTTCTTCCTGCCCCTCTGAGCAAACCTCTTGCAGGTTCCCTTGGTTCTTCCTGCCCCTCTGAGTAAACCTCTTGCAGGTTCCCTTGGTTCTCCCCGCCTTGGTTCTTCCTCCCCCTCTGAGCAATTCTCTTGCAGGTTCCCTTGGTTCTCCCCGCCTTGGTTCTTCCTGCCCCTCTGAGTAAAGCCTCTTGCAGGTTCCCTTGGTTCTTCCTGCCCCTCTGAGTAAACCTCTTGCAGGTTCCCTTGATTTTTCCTGCCCCTCTGAGCAAAACTCTTGCAGGTTCCCTTGGTTCTTCCTGCCTCTCTGAGTAAACCTCTTGCAGATTCCCTTGGTTCTTCCTGCCACTCTGAGCAAACCTCTTGCAGGTTCCCTTGGTTCTTCCTGCCTCTCTGAGCAAACCTCTTGCAGGTTCCCTTGCTTCTTCCTGCCCCTCTGAGCAATTCTCTTGCAGGTTCCCTTGGTTCTTCCTGCCTCTCTGAGTAAACCTCTTGCAGATTCCCTTGGTTCTTCCTGCCACTCTGAGCAAACCTCTTGCAGGTTCCCTTGGTTCTTCCTGCCTCTCTGAGCAAACCTCTTGCAGGTTCCCTTGCTTCTTCCTGCCCCTCTGAGCAATTCTCTTGCAGGTTCCCTTGGTTCTCCCCGCCCCTCTGAGGAAACCTCTTGCAGGTTCCCTTGGTTCTTCCTGCCCCTCTGAGTAAAACTCTTGCAGGTTCCCTTGGTTCTTCCTGCCCCTCTGAGCAAACCTCTTGCAGGTTCCCTTGGTTCTTCGTGCGCCTCTGAGCAAACCTCTTGCATGTTCCCTCGGTTCTTCCTGCCCCTCTGAGCAAACCTCTTGCAGGTTCCCTTGGTTCTTCCTGACACTCTGAGCAAACCTCTTGCAGGTTCCCTTGGTTCTTCCTGCCCCTCTGAGTAAACCTCTTGCAGGTTCCCTTAGTTCTTCCTGCCCCTCTGAGCAAACCTCTTGGAGGTTCCCTTGGTTCTTCCTGCCCCTCTGAGCAAACCTCTTGCAGGTTCCCTTGGTTCTTCCTGCCCCTCTGAGCAAACCTCTTGCAGGTTCCCTTGGTTCTTCCTGCCCCTATGAGCAAACCTCTTGCAGGTTCCCTTGGTTCTTCCTGCCCCTCTGAGTAAACCTCTTGCAGGTTCCCTTGGTTCTTCCTGTCTCTCTGAGCAAACCTCTTGCAGGTTCCCTTGGTTCTTCCTGCCCCTCTGAGCAATTCTCTTGCAGGTTCCCTTGGTTCTCCCCGCCTTGGTTCTTCCTGCCTCTCTGAGTAAAGCCTCTTGCAGGTTCCCTTGGTTCGTCCCGCCTTGGTTCTTCCTGCCCCTCTGAGTAAAGCCTCTTGCAGGTTCCCTTGGTTCTCCCTGCCCCTCTGAGTAAACCTCTTGCAGGTTCCCTTGGTTCTTTCCGCCTTGGTTCTTCCTCCCCCTCTGAGCAATTCTCTTGCAAGTTCCCTTGGTTCTCCCCGCCTTGGTTCTTCCTGCCCCTCTGAGTAAAGCCTCTTGCAGGTTCCCTTGGTTCTTCCTGCCCCTCTGAGTAAACCTCTTGCAGGTTCCCTTGATTTTTCCTGCCCCTCTGAGTAAAACTCTTGCAGGTTCCCTTGGTTCTTCCTGTTCCTCTGAGCAAACCTCTTGCAGGTTCCCTTGGTTCTTCCTGCCTCTCTGAGTAAACCTCTTGCAGATTCCCTTGGTTCTTCCTGCCACTCTGAGCAAACCTCTTGCAGATTCCCTTGGTTTTTCCTGCCCTCTGAGCAAACCTCTTGCAGGTTCCCTTGGTTCTTCCTGCCCCTCTGAGCAAACCTTTTGCAGGTTCCCTTGGTTCTTCCTGCCCCTCTGAGTAAAGCCTCTTGCAGGTTCCCTTGGTTCTTCCTGCCCCTCTGAGCAAACCTTTCTACGAGGTCTCGTCTCGACTTGGTGTCTTGCCAGTAGTTTCACACATGTCCGCATGCCTCGCAAATTGCGTGAGACGTGATCAACCAGAAGGGCGAAGTCAATTAGGGCAAGGCACTTTCAAAGCAGATAATCTCCGAACGATTGCCTTCCACTTTCTTCCCAACGCAGGCGACGAGTGGTTCTTCTGTGTTACCGCGCAGGTGAAATCTCAATTATACACTTTCATTCATACGAGGAAAAGTTTTTAAATGAAAAGGCTTTGAGGAAAAAAACCCGCTTGTAAAGTCTATCATAGCTTGAATTGTATCTACAATGCTTGTTTAACGTATATGCAGCTTTCTCATTGAACAGTGAAAGATCGGCACACAAGGCTTATAACTATTACGCCCAGGATCTCAAGTTCGAAGTCCATTCCAGGCAGTTAAACTCGGTTCATAGAAATTGTAGTGATGTTGGTAGAGTTTGCTAGAATCTCACTCTCCCCACTCTCCCTCTCTTACCCATTGATACATGGGTAAACCATATATTGGTTACTGGTTCAACTACATGTAGGTTAGGTAGACGTATTGTTTTGAGGGCGCATCCTCCTACATTTAATCTGGAATAAATGGAAAGAAAATTTTTTAAGTGGTACAAATCGATTCAAAAATCAATGTTACAAAGTAATTTGTTTTATTATTGGGTGTTGTTATATTCGTATATATCAAAGAGGAAAAAGCACAGAACTTCTTTGTTTCATTTATGAAAAAATCTCCGTTCATTTTCATTAAAACGCTCTTTGCACTTCGTAGTGTTTTCAAATGTTCACGTAATCTTTGAAGTACAAGTTTTTTCACCCAAAAATTTCTTAACATGTTCCAAAGTTAAAACAAGTTTAAAACATAAAATCCATCGGCACTCGGCCGGGACCGAACCTCCGCCGCCTAACCGGGGCTTGTAGAGTGTTACCAATACACCAACCAAGCACACATCGTCCCATGCGATTTCTAGCTATGTCTAAGGCACGATGACCGTTCGATGGATTTCATTTATTAAAGTCTCAGCCCATCGTTGCTTAAACGATTAACAAAGATCAAAAGTTGAAAATTAAGTTTAAAACAGTTCTTCCGACAATACAGATAGAAGCTGATATGGGCCCGGCTCTTGTTGCGATTGCTGAGGTGTTTGAATCCTTCATTGAAGGAAGATCTGACACTGCTCCTGAAAGCTTTCAAGAGTCTCTCATCCACTGCCTTCAAGTCGTTCGCAAGAGTCTAGAGCAAGCGACGATTACAATTAAGGTTGGAAAACGGAAAGGTCAGCGGGGACACGAATTATACATAAAATGGCAAGGTACTCATTCCCGGTGAAATGGCAAGGTACTCATTCCCTGTGAGAGAAATGTATGGGCTCGATCTAGCTTTTTGGGAGAACCATAGGGCAAAAAGTTAGGAAGATAATTCCTTGACAGAATATGACAGAGTTTCATTCGAAATAATTCTAATTGTGTTTATGCCGTGGGGATGTTCTCCGTTGAAACGCGAGTTTGGAAGCTCGATGTTTGGAAGTTTGGAAGCTCGATGTGAGAGCAGAGATCTAGAGAGGAATGTATGAAATACCACCGTTGGAGAAAAAAAGAACATCATCCCATCTTAAGCTTACACATTTTATTATTCAATTGAAATCGAGTAAGCTGTCGAATTTGAAAGTTTGTAGCAGATGCGACGACGTCTAACTCCACACGATTTCTTCCACCGACTCCGTCCTTATTTGTGGGGTTACAATCAGGTTTTAGCCAAATCATGATAGTTTTCTGTTAATTTAATTATTATCGCGTACAAAATTTCAAGTTTCAACAGAGAATAGTTTTTTTAATCATTTTCGCACAACTCTTTAACTTCACCTGTTTTTGTTTCATCAAAAACAATCGTTTTGATGAACAAAAACAGTTTACAAAGATCATTCCAGGCAGGATTTGAACTATTGCCATTTTGGTGAAACATAATGAAAATACTGAGAGTGGGCGAAAAATTCACAAAAGTGTAATCAATTTTATTATTTGTCAATAAAATCCATCAAAACGCCTTCGATTCTATTTTGCTTTGAATTCTATGATTGATTTGATATCTATTTTTTTTTAAAAACCCTTTGATTACATCAAATTGTGTTCAGGGTGCCTTGAAAGTGGCAGGAGGACTTTTATTCGAGGGCCTCGAACACCTTGGACGATTTCAGTGCCCGGGAGCTTCCGCGGCTCAGAGCCCATGTATTCAAGCAATCGATAGCTTCCTCGGTGTAAGTCATATAGGTTAGTGAGCAGGTTTACGTGGTGTTCCCCACAACATTATTGACTTACAATTAAGTTGATCGATATTTAATTCCGAATCAATGTAAGCACACATCAGTGTTTCTATAGATAGTGCGTGAACTCAACGAACAAGCCGAGTTGAGTTAGCGAGTCGGTACTGATTAGGTCAGAAATGGTTGGAACGATACATCATAAGTGCGGTTATTTCACTGCTCGATGCTAATGACTTTTTTAATGAAGATCAAAACTTCAACTGGATGCTTACATTCTGTTGTCGTGTTTTTCTTAGACACGACACGTAAATTTTAGTTAGATGTGATTTCTCTCGCTTACTATTTGTTCTCTCTCGCTTATTATGTTTTTCTCTCGCTTACTATTTGTTCTCTCTCGCTTATTATGTTCTTTTCTTCGTACTATTTTTTGCGTTGAGGAATTCCACAGTAACCACCCCCCCCCCCTCCGATCTAATGGATCTGCTTTCCCAGACAGAAAGTGATTTATCAGTGCCACTAATCTATCTGAATGTTTTGATTCTTTTTCTCTGTCTTAGTTGTCTCTCGCATTTTTCTCCTCTGACTTCCCTTTTCTTCTCTTGCTTGTCTTGTTACGTAATGTTCTAAGATATTAGCCACGCCCAGTTCATGCACTATAAAAATAGAAGAATGCGAATCAAAATTAGAGTTCTCCCTCCGCTTCACGTTCCCCTTATTCAAGTCCCTACCTTCCAAGAGATCATCCTCTTACGAGCCAGAGTAGTGCTCATCCCCAAGAGCCAGAGTAGTGCTCATCCCCAAGAGCCAGAGTAGTGCTCATCCCCAAGAGCCAGAGTAGTGCTCAATCCCCATCCCCAGCTCTCCCCCTTCTCCTTGCTAACAGTGTTCGAATAAAGTTGCTTTCGAGACACTGTGTTGCTTGAGCAAGTCAGAGTCGGGACACAAACTGCTTTAAAGCGAGCAAATTCTACACACAAAAAAATCCACATTTGGTGCATCGGCCGAATTGGAGGAAATCCGCGTGGCAAGCAGTCTTGGTAAGAAGGATCTCTGAATCCTAGAAAAAAGGGTCTCTGAACCCGCGGAAAAAAAGGGTCTCTGAACCCGCGGAAGAATAAGGGTCTCTGAACCCGTGGAAGAAAAGGGTCTCTGAACCCGCGGAAGAAAAGGGTCTCTGAACCCGCAGAAAGAATAAGGGTCTCTGAACCCGCGGAAGAAAAGGGTCTCTGAACCCGCAGAAAGAAAAGGGTCTCTGAACCCGTGGAAGAAAAGGGTCTCCGAACCCGCGGAAGAATATGGGTCTCTGAACCCGCAGAAAGAAAAAAGGAGAGGGTCTCCGTACCCAGAGAGAAGAGAAAAAGGTCTCCGCACCTGAAGACAAAGATCTCTAAACTCAAAAGGGGCTCTCTACCCTTAGTCGAGACACAATCTCAGCATAGTGAAGCTGCGATTGCGAAATCTTCGACAAAATACTCTTGCACATCATGACTAGGTCATCACATATTGCAAGAGAATATGTCCTGAAGCTGGATAACCAGCAAGAAAACGCCATCGCTCTCGACAAAAAGATCAGTCCCGAGTTGAAAGAATTGGTAGAAAATGAGCTTGAGGTATATAAATACCCAGCCGATCTACTCAGACAAATGCGTACAAGCCTCAAAAGAAGACTTTTGGAGGCGAAAACAATTCAGGACAAGATGATGCAATCATCAGAGCAGTGGAACAATTCTATTGATTCATTGGAAGATGAAGAAGAACTAGAGAATGCAGTCAAGGAAAAACTCTCTTACACCCAGACTGAAAAATATCTGAAAGTTCTCGAATTCATTGCATCATTCATAGAAAAAGGACACTTTTCCGTCGAAACCATCACTGATCGCATCAATGAAATCAGTGATGAAGAAATAGCATCTGAGCGTAAAGATGCTCTCAAAAGAATCTCAGACGAAAGCGACATGAGTAATCCCTGTGCCACTTTGCAAAGTATAAACAAAGGGCAGTCTGCACTCTCCCATTCAAAAGAAAGTGTCCGGGGAAAAGAAATAGTGCAGGAAGAGAAAAACAGAAAATCTGATGAAGAGATCAAACATGATGGTAAAAAGATTACCATCACTCCAGAGGGAGACACGAGAGGAATAAAACATGCCCACTCAGAAAGAGAAACAGAGAAAATTCCTCCCACCTATCAAAGGCCACCAGAAGAAAGATCATACGGAACACACGAAGGCGATCATACGAAAGTACCGCAACTGACGATTCCGATCTTTAAGGGAGAATTGCTAGAATATCAAGTATTCCGGTCGCACTTCAAACTAGCGATAGATTCAAGCAGGAATCTGAGCCAAGAAGGCAAATTTCTCCACCTACGCTCCTACCTCACCGGTGAGCCGCTGGACAGGATCAAACACCTGCAACCGACTGCGAGTAATTATGAACTCGCATTGCAAAGGCTTGAGAGAGCCTATGGAAATCCAGAACTGCAGATGGAGCAGATCAGAAACAAACTGATAAAAATTCAGTTTGAAAACACTTCCTCAAAAGCACAGCTACAGGCAACCAGAGAAATGCTGAGTTTAGTTGAGGTACTAGAAACGAAAGATGAAAGTGCGGATGCAAACACATTCTTGGCGAAAGAATTGATAATGAAATTCCCCGAGAACACCAGAACAGAAGCAACTAAATGGAGGCTCTACATGAAGCCATTTAGTGTCAAAGCTCTGTTGCTCAAGATTGAAGAGAAGCTCGCAATGAATACTCTCGTGGAAGACTACACGAAACCTGTTGAAAGAGACGCCGCTGGCAAAGACCAGAGAGAAAGGTGCAAGCAAATGCACGCGGTACAAGTGGACATAGAAGAGTCGAAGAAATGCCTCTTCTGCGAAAAACACTCATTCGCTACATCACAGAGCTGTAGAACGGTGCCAGTAGAGCAACGTAAGCAGATCTTCGTTCAAAAAGGATGGTGCTTTAGGTGTGCCAAAAAAGGACACAGTGCAACCAACTGTTCTGAAAAATGCGCAAAATGCGGCAAGCAACACCACGTAACATTGTGTTCGCATTACAAAAGTTTCGGAAGTTCGAATACTGTCCAAAGTGGGCAGGCACACAATTTTCCGCAACGCTTGGAAAGGTCATTCAAGCCTTACCATAATGAGAGAGGTAGAAGCCAGTATAATGTTTCAAGGGGACACAAACTGCTTTAAGGCGAGCAAATTCTACACACAAAAAAAATCCACACTGTTTGCGTTGGTTGAGAAAAAGATCGTGAACAGGAACTAATTCATCGAGTATAAACCACTTGACAAAAATTTGAAAATAATATTTTTTCTGTCATGAAAATCATCAAGAAATAAAATATAAAAACCGTGCATATATTATTTCAGAAAGACTTTTTTCCCAGAATTCCGCTGCATTGCCCAAAGAAACTCAAAGATTGTTTCTTATGGTACTGATACCCATAGTAGATTTGGACGCTCTTAAATTCTTTTTTTTTGGAGCTAAGGAACTAAAATTATTGCAGGATCTCGAATCTTTCTCTCTTTTCTGAGAAGTTTTTTCTTATATTTTTTTATGTGTGTTGTTTAAAGCCAATCTTTCGAAACATTTTGAGGTGCGGAAAAAAAATTTCTGCGCGAGCAGAGAGCTTACATGTATAAAGGGCACCGAGATTTCCTCGAGTGGTTGGAGAGGGGGAAGCACTGGGAGAGACTGAGGACCTGTAAGGAGGAGCTCAGAGAAGCCATCAGAGCTCTCAGAGATTTCAGAGCAGCACACATCAGAACAGTCAGTTGAACGCTTCTGCTTCTGAAGGATGGTTATGAAGCCCTCATTCGATGTGTTTGTAAGATAAATATTATTTTATTCTCTTCAGTACAGTCTTGCAATCGGTTACTTTTAATTTCTCGTTCACTCTTCCCTTTTTCCCTTTCCCTTTTTTCTCAATCTTATTTTCCATATTTTGCCTCTTTTTCTTTCTCTTTGTTTTGTCTTTTTCTCTCTTCCACCTTCATCTTTTTTCTCTTGCTTTTTCCCTCTCCCTTTTTTCATTCTTCTTGTTCAACTCTTAATTTCTTGCGTTTTCTATTTTCATAAATTTTATTTATTTTTTTTACATTTGTTTTATGTTTCCCTAAATCCTGTCTGCTAGCTTTCTTCCTCTTTTTTGCCTCATTAATGGAAGTGATAGAACCATTTACCTGTTTTTTGCGCCTAGATCGCTCTTCGCGCACAATCTCGATGGCAATGGCCAAACAAAAGAAACACATACATTCTCACTTTAACAAGCGGCACCCACTAACTAATAAGGGAATGAACCCAGATGAGGGCTATTGAGAACTCGTTTAGGAAACAAAAATCTGAGATATTGATGTGCTGCTCTCTTTCTCTCTCTATCTCTTTCTCTCTATCTCTCTTTCTCTTGATATCCCTTGTTCTTCTTACTCTTTCTCTCTCAATCGTTTATGTTCTCTCTTTGTCTATCTCTCCAACTCTTTCTTTCGCTGTCTTCTCTATTTTTCCTCTTCTTGCAGGTGGCTCTGTTTGTATCTTCTCAGCTAAGTGAAATCGGAACAGATCCATCTGACACCATAGAAGAGCCCAAAGAACCGGATAACTCAGCAATGCAGAACGGCGTTGAAAAAAATGCAAACAGAAGGCGATCCGACAGCTCAGAAGACATTGCATGTACGGAGGAGTCACGAACGTCTAATAGAATAGGAACAGGCGGCTCAGTCTACATGCAGCTCTTGAAGAATATTAAGCGTGATTGTCATTCACCAGAATGAGAACTCTTTCTCTCTCTTACTTTCGCTTTCTCACTCTCTCTCTTCCTCTCTTTCTTCCTTTTTCTCCGTCTGACTCTCTCTATTTCTCTCTCATCCTTATAACTTTTTCTCTCTCTTGGGTTTCTGGTAAAAAAGTGCCAAAATAGTCTTGCAAAGTCTTTTTTCTCGGAAGGTTATGTAATAGTGTTTGAAGACGTTTTCAGAATTCTCTGTGGATCAATAGGGAGTAGATAGTCCGGTGGATCAATAGGGAGTAGGTAGTCCGGTGGATCAATAGGGAGTAGGTAGTCCGGTGGTTCAATAGGGAGTAGGTAGTCCGGTGGATCAATAGGGAGTAGGTAGTCCGGCAAGAAAATTAATTTATACGCATTTTTCTCCTCTAAAGATATAATTTTTATTAGAAACTAGATTTTTTTACACAGTCGTTTGAATGAACAGGAAAGGTAGTACATAAACTCAACTTGTCAATAACGCAACATAATGGTGAGTGAGATTGTGTATTTGAGAAGCACAATTTAAAAAAACTTTTTGTTTTACTTTTTCTTGAGAAACTGAGATTCATGAAGTGTATTTCGTCACGCATGGAAAATAATTAGTGCTTTGAGTTAATGTTAAATCGAAGTTTTAAATTCTGAATACATGAATGATCATGTCTCAATAGTTACACGTTTTCGTTCGGGAAGCCAATTCATTTCGAATTTATAATAAAACATTCATATACATATACATGACTCGCTAGAAAACCCAATTCAGTCATACCAAAGATATTATGGCAAACTTTGCCACCAAATCCATTCATTCAATCATTAATTGATTCTTCCGGACAAGAATCCTTCTCAAGAGCTGTCGTCTAGCGAGAACTCAGTGTCTTCTGGCGTCGCAAGAGATGTTCGGAGAGGACCCTTACCTGGAATATCCCTCCAGTTAAAACACATTTTGTGTCTAATACACAAATAAATGAACAACTTTTTTGCTGAAGTTTGATTTACTCTTTCACATTAAATATTTATCTGTTTAACTCATGTATCTAAGTCTGATTTTCCATATCTGATAGTAAGGTCTATGTATATAATCTAGCGATTTTTTCGATGATCCAACTACTGAGTGAAGGACTGTATGTATTTCTGGTTTTTCAAGTTTTTTGACAACTGCTTTTGTAACAGCTTGCCTTTGTAGAGACCGTCGCTATGATCAGTATTTCTTTATCATTCAAAATGTTTGGCAACATTACTTTTGTATTTCAGTTAACAAAATGGGTCCAAGGATTTAGAGAAAGAATAAAATTCCTTTTTCGTGACTGAAAAGATTATAAAAAACTGAATAAGCTCTGAATTATGTTGCCAAGGAATCTGTGAGAGTGCTATCAGAAGTGCAATATATTGCGACATCGGTAGCTGAGTTGGATAGAGCATAGGTAGATGAGCAATCACACAGGTTCGGTTCAAACTAGAATGACTCATTTTTTCATAAGTTACATGTTTTGTTTCTACGCTTACAACATTCTCGTCAATATTTGAGTATCCAACCGGTTCCCGTTTTGAGACCCAGCTTGCTCATTTCGCTTTGCAGGAGACGCTCCAATTCGTAGCCAAATTTTACTTGATTTGCAACGAAAACGGCCAGAATCATCCAGGCCTCAAATAAAATGGTTCGGAACTAGTTTTTCTCGTCACAAAAATCGGATTGATCTATCGCACGGACAGAAGCTAGTCTACAGGGTGGGATCGAACTCAACCGTCTCTTTATCACCCGAAACGATCGAGTTACCATTACAATACCCCACCCAGACAAGCTAGTCTACAGGGTGGGATCGAACTCAACCGTCTCTTTATCACCCAAAACGATCGAGTTACCATTACAATACCCCACCCAGACAAGCTAGTCTACAGGGTGGGATCGAACTCAACCGTCTCTTTATCACCCGAAACGATCGAGTTACCATTACAATACCCCACCCAGACAAGCTAGTCTACAGGGTGGGATCGAACTCAACCGTCTCTTTATCACCCGAAACGATCGAGTTACCATTACAATACCCCACCCAGACAAGCTAGTCTACAGGGTGGGATCGAACTCAACCGTCTCTTTATCACCCGAAACGATCGAGTTACCATTACAATACCCCAGACACATGTTTTTTTGAAATTTTCCATTTGAAGAAGATATTTTTGATTCGATTTTCTCATATTGGTATAAGCTGTTCAGTTAGGAGAAGAGAAGATAAGGGGGATGGACTGAGATTATTACTGCCAATATCAGTTGTTGTGAAACCTTAAAACATTGAGCCCATATTATCAGCGGTTTCGAACCATAAACTTCATCAAAAACTAAGTATAAAATGAGGAATAGCTTCTTTTTTCAGTTCATAGGAAAAAATGATGTTTAAACATTAATATTTTAAACAATCGGGTTAAGCGTTATCGTAGTATGTCGTAAGTGACCTCAGAGATAATAACTCTGAACTTGAGAAAAATAAAAGCAAGGCTGAATGAAAACAAACAAGAAAACGTTTGAATTTTCTGTAAATTACTGAGAAAAAATGAACCTATTTGGTAGAACTTTTGAAAAAAGTAACCTCAGAAGTGATGGGACCTAGAGACTCTGCCTCCTATTTGGTAGAACTTTTGAAAAAAGTAACCTCAGAAGTGATGGGACATAGAGACTCTGCCTCCTATTTGGTAGAACTTTTGAAAAAAGTAACCTCAGAAGTGATGGGACATAGAGACTCTGCCTCCTATTTGGTAGAACTTTTGAAAAAAGTTACCTCAGAAGTGATGGGACATAGAGACTCTGCCTCCGCTCGGAATGCTTCGCTTACTGTAAGTAGGCAGATTGTATCGAATTAGTCTTTTTCTGTGACATTATTCATGCTTTTCTTATTTCTTACTAACATTTTGATAAATAATCAAATAAATTAATCAAATTACATGTGAATTTCGGATATTAAGAAGAATTTGGTTCGTCTCAATTAATATTATCAACGTAATATTACTACTTATACATGTTATAAGTATTACTACTTATACATGTTATAAGTATTACTACTTATACATGTTATAAGTATTACTACTTATACATGTTATAAGTATCTATGAGTAAAGCTTAGCATGTATTACTACTTATACATGTTATAAGTATCTATGAGCAAAGCTTAGCATGTACAAAAGCTATTACGCGAAAAAAGATCAGAATTTAGCCGTCTCCTATTCACCGGGAGCAAGCGCGTTAACGTTTGAATACTGATAGTCCATATTCGTTACGATTAGAATGACTAGAAAGTAGTTGTTTGCCAAAATTTTAGGAGAACTTCTTGACACCTTTGCGAGAATCTTAGGGGAACTTTCAAGTGTCATCCGGAAACAAGAGGTACTAACCACTTTGATGTGTCGGGAGCAGAAATGAAGGTGAAGAGTTATTTTGGGCGAGAATTGAAGCTCTGAAGCGAATGAGTTTGCAAGAAACCAAGATCATTTAAAGTTTTCGGGGTTTTTAACTGAACGCCAGTTCAAAACATCACAACTGCAAGCTTCATTCTTGTTATCAAATTAAATGATCAAAGGTCTTTCGAAAGCGGATAAAATTTTATTTTCTAGAAAGTAGTTTATCTTTAACTTTTATTTCATTCACACCAGAAATCCATTACGCAGTTAGTTAGTGGTTGAGCCTCAGAGGACAGTAAAATTGTTTAACTTATTTCAGCGAAAGTCTATGGGGAGGGGTTATATGAATCAACCGTCTCACACTTCGACTACACTACTGCTGATAGCGATAGTCATTAAAAAATACCTTTTGTTCTTTATATTAAAGTCGCAGTTCCACTAAAAAGCTCTCTAGTGATCGCCTTTGATTATGCTTAACCATAATACTTTTCATTGAATAATTGAACAATTTAGTCTCTTCTTCAATAATAAATTCTATGATTTTTTTCTCAAGTGTGCATTATAAACTTTCAATCACGTCATTGGCCGGTTATCTCTACTGTTCCTTCAAACAACAGAGAAAAACTCAGTCTGTAGCAGAGCTTTCAAGTTTTCAAGCCATTTTTGAAAAAAGTTTGAACCGCATTTTTTTTTTGTTAAAAGAAACTTTTTTATGAAACTAGGGAAAACTAGTAACTAACTAACTAATTCAATTGATGCTTCCTAGTCGGATCGATCGTAACCATAAAATGAAGTAACATTGAAGAGTTGAATTGAATCGAAACCTTGCGGAAAAGTGATCGGAACTCGTTCGACTGGTGGTTGTCGTGGCCGGTGTGGGACCATTCCCCCCTTCAGATGAAGACTCCGAGGGCTCGTCCGCGGAATGCGAGCGGATTCTCTGTAGTCAAATAAAATTAGCTTTTTTCACCTTCCGTTACTCGTATTTTTCCAACTCTTAATATCTTAAACGATAACACTGCTAAAAATATTTTAAAACTGAACGTGAAAGAACAAACAAAGTCAAAGGAGAAAATCATGGAGAGCTTTTAAATTTCGAAATGAAGGAAATTTGGGTACTGTTCGATTTTAGCGGTCAAAAGAGTTTGGAAGGAATTAATGAATATATGGGTTTCGATTGAAGAATCAATGCATGGATAGATACATAAGAGATACCGTAAGAGATAAGTATTAGACCTCAACTGCTAGATGGTCACTCTCCTGAAGTTGCTTAGCAGTTTCATTCAAAGAGTGCGCCAGCTTCTCGAAGAAAACAGCCGGAACTCTTTTCTTCTCCCCTTCTTGGACATATCCTGCAAAAGAACTCATTCAGTTAAGTTATTACTAAGTTCGCAAGAAAGTTCGTATCGAATTTTTTCACATTCAAAAACTTTCTTCAAAAGTTTCATGTAATCTTCTCTACTAAGTTTATGGAGGACGGCTCCCTGAAGTTTTATCCATCACGTCAACTTGTCACTGGCTGCAGAATGGCAAAGGAACGCTGCGTTCGTCATTATAGTTTTCCTTACTTTTTGCTCCAAGCTCGGCGTCACAGCAGCTGTGGACATCATAAACTATGTCAGGCTTCCGATGAGAATAATATCTGTGATAGCGACAGCAGAGTTAGGTTCAGACGTTCCAAAGAAAAAGAAAAAAGTTCGATGAAAACGACCGTCCTCGACGCTTAGTCGAGCTCAATCTTTATGATCTCCAGCAGCTCGTTGAAAGAAATCCGAAGGTAAGAGCACTTTGATGTCTCTCACACCATCGTTAATGGCTTTGATCCAATGCGCAAAATGGTAAGATTGCAATTTTTTAACGAATTTCTCTGACAACAGGAATAGCTGCACAACTTTTCTCGTAGAAACACAAAGGGAATCAACTAGACGATTTCGTCACTGAAGATGTTAACTAGGTGAAAGAAGCTCATTTTAATTAGAAGCATCGATGGCAGGACAAAAAGGAGCAGCCAGAGCCAAAGCTCGACGCAGGACTTCCCCAATTGAGGTCTGGCTTTGAGTTTAGTGTCACTCCCATGGTTGAGTTTAGTGTCACTCCCATGGCTTCGTATACTGGGAGCTCTTGACTTGTAACACCACCATCACTGCTGATGTCTACTGTTTAAAAAAAAACTCGATCAAGTGAACGAGGCAATATTCGCTCAGGACAATGAGGCAACCCAACTTCGCTTCCTTCACTTCTTGCATGAGAAGGACCGGTAAAAGATCGCGAATAAAACTGTAAGAAAATTTTCAGAGCTGGGATAAGAAATCAATTCTCACACAGCGTATTCATTCTACTTGGCTTTATCGGTTAATCATCTATCCGGATCAATGCAAAATCAACTGACGGTGAAAACTTCTGAGATTAAAGAAGAGGTCAAAACCTGAGTCGAATACTACTTTAACACTTGCTCATCCGTTTTCTAACATAAAGGCATTCATGAAATTTCCATAAGAATACAGAAGATTTCCATAAGAATCTGATAAGAATGTGGATATATCATTGAGTGATACTCACACTTAGGTTTTTGAAGTTTGAATTATTTTTTTCTGCAAAACGCTATGAACTTTTGCGCACCTGATAGCATATTTGAAAAACTTAGAAAAACAAATAAAGAGAAAGAAAAAGAGGAGAGAGGAATAGAGAGAGAATTTGAGAAGAAAGAAGAGATCTGAGTAACCGGCACCGAAGTCCCTCAGTACATCGCAGGCTGCCGATGGCTCACGCAATCTCCTCATACATTCACAAAGAGCGCAGACGAACCGCTCAAATTCATCTTTTTATTATTAATTTTTTCCATTTTTTCCACATCCGGGCGTGGCATAATGGTAGTGTGTTCGACTATTGTCCCGAGTTCGACTCCCACTTCGGACCGATCCACTCAAACCAAGGGGGTTAAGAAATGTTGGTAGTGCTCATGCACGAAACTGACTCTCCCCACTGCTGCTATTCACACTAGCAGTGATCTAGCAGGCAGCCACTGGTTCTACCAGCATAGGTCTGTCCCGCATCTCAGGGGAGCGCGTACCATGCCGCGAGGCAACAACAAGCGCGAGGAAGAAAATTTTTCTCAGTGCCTTATTTATTGCAGACCTAACTCGGTAGAATCAGAAGCTGCTCCCTAGATCTTTCCCCCATGCGAGAAAAAAAAACTATACTATCAATCTCTCCTAACTCATTGGTTTGGGTAAACGCGTCCGGAGTAAGGTTTACTTTGTGAACTTGCAAACAAAGATATTGGAAAATAGTATTGAGAATATTTTCTCACCGGCTATTCTGCATGAACGTGAATGTTCCAAGTTCCCCTCTGTCGTTTCGAAGTCCAAACTACATCACTTACTTTTTCCGTTACAAAAAAAACGTGATAATTTTCGTTACTCGATGTAACTCATTATTGCGTAGTTTTTTTCTGCTCTATAAATAACTTCTAGTCGACTCGAAGTATAAAAAAATGGATGAAGTAAAAGGAAGGTAACAAGGATTAACCTTTTTATTTCTCCTTTTTTCCATGCACATTCTAGAAGTTCGAAAAAATAACATTCGGGAAATTTTCGGGAATCGCTCAGTATTTCATCTTCAAATTCTCAAAAAGCCTAAAACTCTTGTTTTTTTCCCGCTGAAATAATGTTTCGCCCGGTCCCGGGAGCATTTCCAGGGACATGCGCTATTTCACCTTTTGATTGATGAGCTATTCGGCCGGCTAAATTCTCCCGTAGAAAAGAAGAATGATATTGCTGAAGGGAGAGAGTATTCCCAGGAGGGAATGTCTATGGAAAGAACTTAGTTGGGCGGAGTTTTGACCCATTCCCCTTCTCTTTACTCATGTCACATGAATATCTGGACAGACATGATGTCTTTTGAATTTTACACATCGAAGAAACATAGAGGACCTCCGAGTGAGTGAATGAGATCTCATAAGGACCAGAAAAACTAAAGCCTATCAACACGTAAAAAAGGTAAAACCAAAAACATACAGCTTTTATTATGTATATGACGAAAACAGCTTTGTACTTTTGAGAAAAAAACAAAGGATGGTACATTTGTAATTCCGTTCGAAAACGTTATATGTATACATAGAAGTGCTGATACTAAGAGAACATCTGGAAAAAGGTGTAAACCATATTTTTCAACGCTAAGCTCAAACAAAATGAAGAAATGTTAACACGCAGTATCTTTAATGATCTTTTCCCCGCTCATGCTTGCCTCGCCGCAGGGTAAATGCTTTTCTAGAGGATAAACTTGTAGAACCATTGAAAGTGGTTCATTGCTAGTCTGCATGAAACAGAATATGACTAAGATTCATGTAAGCTGCTGGCTTGAGCGGATATTCCCCGGTGGTATTGAACTGAGAATTTTCGTGCAGTAGTCAGCCGGGCTTCATTCACCCTCGTAAACGCTTTACAATCCTACGATGTCAAAATATCATCTTAGGTGATTACAGGAGAGAGGAAAAGAAGTGGTTGTCTCTGATTAACCTGTAGATGGAGCTTAAAGGTGATGGAAGCACGCCATTGAGCCTCGTCTCTGAGTCCAATGTAGGCTAGATAAGATGGCGTCTCCTCGAATATGCTCTCGAATACCCTCCTTCCCAGTTCGTGCATCGTAGACTGCAGAGGAAAAACAGATGATTATACATATGAAGCTGATGACTCTACATGACCTTTCCAATTAAATGACTCTCCTTTCCAAATGGTGAATGACGAATTATACAAAGCTGACTATTAAAAAAACATGACTCGTCATGATTCCATGCAACAAATGACTCACGAAAGATTTAGTTACGAAAGATTGTGAGAGGAGCGTGGTGAATGACGAATTATTGAAGGTTGAGCTTTGACACGGAAAGGGACTTTTAACATGTCATTTTTGTCGGTGGATTGTTGTTTTTCAATTGTTAAAAGTCCTTATTCAATCCTCTTCGCACAAATTCTTGTCTGAAAAAAACTATAATTGTATTACCTAAGGTAGAATGGATTCTTGATACCTTGTCCATCCGATTCCACTTTCGGTTGAGCAGCGCCTTCTGATGCATTGTCAGTCCTGTCACGGCACACACCGGTCGACGTTGAGCTCTGCAGAACAGAAAAAATAATTTCAAGGGACCAAGAAGTAAAGCGCAAGCATACATATGTGCCTGATGTCTAAACTCTTTGAATGAAAAGAAAATGTTCTACCCTTTGAGAGGTTTCTGGAAACTTATGCCGTCAACAAATTCATGTAGCCGATTAAATGTAATCAATTTTACCTCTCTGACAAATATTCGATTCGTTGCTGGAATTCACACATTAAAAACACCTTGTTTTGTATGGAGAAGTTGTTATTGTAATTGTTACATACTTTACTGCAAAAAAAATCAATTGAGAGAAATTATAATTATGATTTTTGAGAAAAAATGGTAGGCTGGCTGCAGATTGGGTATTAAAAAAAGAAGCAGCGAAATTTATGAAAATCCTAATTGCTGAATTCCTAATATTTCGAGATAGGAATTATCTTAGCTCGGCTATACTGGAAATCGAAGTGAACTTTGTAGTCGAAGTTTTTTTCAAGTGTTCCAAAATTTGTCTGAAAAACTTTATGTTTAAAAAATTTTGATCAACAGAACAAAAAACAACCCTTTTCGAATTCGTTACACGTCTTTTTTCAACAGATGAGTCATGAA
The DNA here is from genome assembly GCA_964056735.1 of Allodiplogaster pararmata. NCBI lineage: Eukaryota > Metazoa > Nematoda > Chromadorea > Rhabditida > Diplogasteridae > Allodiplogaster > Allodiplogaster pararmata. The sequence continues at coordinate 16,026,239 of OZ057406.1, forward strand.
ATTGCGGTGAACGATGGCTCACCACCTTTAATTTTTTTGTCTGTAAGCGAAGTTCACCGAATGAAGCATTTTTTTATACAAAGTTTATTATGTGCTAGGTAGACGGTGATCTGGGTTCGAATATTGATCAATGCATATTATGCGATTTCGATTGTTTATTAGCAGCGGTTCCTCACTCTTAATCTGCCCAGACCTAATCAAAACTTTGATTGAACCCATCCACTGAATTGCAGAAGAAGTACCCCATGAGAAAATTGAAACTCTCGAACCTGTCTTTGATCCTGCATGTCTTCGATCGGCGGACTGCGGATTGAGATTGAGAAGGTGTTACGTCTTTCAGTCCATTGACAGAGACTCTTCTATTACACAAAAGGCTGTTATTTATCTAACAATGACATGATTTCCTCTCGCATTCTGGATAGACAAACTTTCTATTCCTTCGACTGCTGAAGTCTAAAAAACTTAATATTTTCTCAGGCATTTCAAATTACTGCCTATTAAGGTATTCTCAGCTCAAAACATATGTATGATGCTTTAATGCTTTTCAACATCAGGGAATTGCTTCCCTTCAGAATTTCCGGGGAACCACAGGTTTTGGTTGAGAGTTTTAGAATTTCCAGGAAATGAACGTATGCTTACAATCTGTTTCAGGATCGGCGAAGGAAGTAGGGCATTTCAGGCCACGAATCGACATTCTTCCTTATCAAGGTACCAGCTCGCAGAAGACAAAGCGATTAATTACCAGAAGAGTCATCATACGAAAAAAATGGCTGGAATGGTGCAGGAGAAAGATAAGTTTACTTAAATGACTCACTTCTTCGCGCTCGAATTAAGTGCGTTTATCTGACTGCAATTCTAGAAGGATAGAGTTCTAGATTACATTGGCTGTGTAGCAGGTGAAGTGAACGATGAACTGCTTAAATAGATAAGAACCTACTTGAAGCTGCTCGCTCTCGGCGGGGGAGACTGCGAGAATTTGCGGCCATTCTTGCCGGAGGCAGCCGAATTGGAGCGCGATAGGAACATCCCGATGGGGACTGCGTCGGAGGATTCTGTGTTGCCCATGCAGTTGGTGGGGCGAGTCTTTTCCTCTCTCTTCTCTCTCCTGACAAGCCTAATCAAATCTGTCCGTCTGCATGTGTGTGTATGTGTTCTTTCTTGCACAAAGCTTTTCACAATTTTAAAATATGCCGAAACTGACGTCGAAATATTGAAAAGAAAGAATTAGAGAAGAAAAAAGAGATGACAGGAGACATGGAGAAGAGTTCAGTGAGTGGAAAGCTAGAGCTAATATAAAAATTGTTTTGGATGGTTTTCACTATTCTAATAGAAAAGAAACTACCTGCTAAGAGGAAGTACCAAAGTCTGTTTCGCCCCTGCTCAGACAGACTTTGGTGCTCTCTGGGTGGGGCTCATCAGTGAGTGCCCAGAGAGTGACAACATAACAAATGAAGGTAATGAAATTATAGACTAAAATAAAAAATCAAAAAACAAAAATGTTAAAACTAACTTAGAATGTCAAAGACTAACCAAAAAATAAAGAGAACGAAACAAACTATGTGAATAACAAATATGAAAATAAGGAAAATTAAAAGGAAGAAAACAAAAGACGAATGGGATATTGAAGAGGGAAAACAGAGAACAGGAAGCACACAACAAGGTTAGTGAGCGAAATGCCAAAACAAGATATGGGATATTAGACTATGAAGTGACCTGTGAAGGAGAAGAAGAAATATTGACGTGTGTGAGAAAATGTGCAATTATTGGAATAGGTGGAAAGGAAATTTTCAAAGTGTGAGAGAAGAGTCTAGTTATTGAGATAAGAAGACATGTGAATTTAGAGAAAAGTATCCAATAGTAGACAATGAAAGGGGAGGGATATAGGAAGTTGCATCGATCGAAATGACCGAAGATAGGGAAGATGAATGGACATGTGTGAGAACACGATATAAAGAGAACTCATTGAAATGTGTGATAATGAACACAAAAAGGATGTCAACATATGAGGATGTCAATAATAAGATGTGAGATGACAGAGAATGTAAGAGAGGAAGAAATATTGATAAATATGTGTGAGAACATGTAATTACAGGGTATGTGATTTCAGAGTGTAATATCCATGAAGATATAAAATGAAGGTGACCTAAGAAGTGACACCAAAGTGGCCGATGAAAGGAAAGACACATGAATATGTAAGAGAAACACATATAAAAAGAAAGGATATTGTAATTTGTGAAAATATATACAAATTTATGAACATGTGAGAGAAAACACATATACACAGACACATGAACATTTGAGAGAAATACATATATAAAGAGAAAGGGTATTGAAATCTGTGAAAATACATTAAAGTTATTTAAAAAGGTGTTAATGTGTGTATCATGTTGTGTATTAGAATGTTATTATTAGTATTGTATTTAAGAGATATTTTAGGATTTAGTGAGAGAGTTTTGATTAAGCGTGAGAGTATAATATGTTTAGGATATTTGTTTTCTCTATATCTAGTTATTAGAATGTGAGCTCTATTTATGAAGTCGTGTAATTCGGAGCAGTTCCCAGCGAACCGCAATATCTCGCTGAATATAGTATTGAGTCCTATGTTAGTGGGTATGTTTGAGGAGTAGTGTGGATATTTGAGTACTTTAAAGCTGTAAAAATCAGTTTTATTATATAGATTGAATTTAATATTTCCGTCATGTTCAATTTTGATAAGAAGATCTAGAAATTCAGCGGAAGTTGGTTCATTATTTGTTTGTTCAAGTGTGAGTGAAATGTCATAAATCTCTTTAGTGATGGAGTAGAATTGATCGACTCTATCCGATATGTGAAATAGGTCATCTATATATCTGAAAGTACAGTTTAAAGAGTTTTTAAGAATATGAGTATTGGTAATATTTTTGTTTATATAGGAGAATTCCATCATAGCTAGTGTGAGATCAGCGATTTGTGGTGAAGCATTGTTTCCTTGTGGTATGCCTTTATTTTGTTTAAATATAGTTTTGTTATATAGTGCATAACTGTTATCTAGTATATAAGTTAGCATCTTATAGATTTCATAGGGAAGGTAAGTCCTTTTTTGAGAAGTGTCGTTAGTGTAGTAAGTGTTAATACCTTTTAAGGTTAAGGCACGGGAGCCGCAGTTATTAAAACAAAGTTTTATGACATTGCTCATGAAGTTTTTGATAACATCGTGGGGGAGATTGGTGAAAAGGGATGTGAAATCTGCGCAATATATTTGTCTAGGTTTATTATCTAATAGTTTAATTTTATGTATGACAGGAGTTGTGTTGAGTATAGAGAAGAGATGATTGGTGCCATTTCTCTCTGATGTTTGTTTACAGTAATTTTTAAAATGTTTTGATAAATGTTTAAGGATTAATTGAAGTTCTTTAGATAGTGGCTTTAGGCTGCTATTAGCTGCGCCTGTGATAAAGCGAAATTTGATTGGGGTTTTATGCATTTTAGGTATACCATATACTTGTGGAATTTGGAAGGTGCTATAGTTTGATGTGTTGATTTTATATTCTTTGGTTCGTTGGAGGTGGTTGTTGATGATTTCTAGTATATTAAGTGTAGTGGGTTCATATGTTCTTATATCATTTTCATTTGTATTCATTTCTGCGTCCATGAATTTGAGGTAGATTTTCTTACATATGAAAGCGTAATTATTGTTCGCTTTGTCTATGGGTGTTATAATGAAGTGTTTTTGAATCTCAGCTATGCTATTGTAGATGTCCTGGTAGTCTGTATAATCAATATAGTGGAATCTTTCCATATAGGATTTTATTTTGGGAATGCAGTGTGAATGGAATTTGTTTAATATAATTGAACGACTAGTGTTGTTTGGGATATAGGCCTTGGTGATTCGATTAGTGGTTTCTAGAAAAGCATTTATTATTTCTTGTAGTATTGTATCAATGGGTATATTCTGATTGATTCTGTATTTAGTACCTTTATTTAGAATTGTACGTAAGTGGTGATTGGAAGTTATGTTTGTACTACCTGAGCAAACGTGTCCCAGATTTACATCGATGATATCAGAGTATTTAAGGCATGTACAGTCATTGTCGAGTATCAGGTTGCGTTTTTTCTGATTTAGATTTTCAAGGAATTTGTTATAATTAAATATGTTAATGCTAAAGGGTTTTGTGAGAGAGTAGATTGTTCGAAATTTGAATGGTTTGGTTGGTTGGTTATCAAGTTCGTTGAGATTTTTTGAGGCTTCATTAAAAATACGGTTGAGTGGTATGTTGTCCAAGTATTTGCCATGATAAGTTAATCTAATGTTGAATTTAGTGATATTATTCTGTTTGAATTTTCGTTCTTGTTTTCTCCAGAAGTAGTCGCATATTGTGCTAGAAATTCTGATTTTATGGTAGTTGTGGAGTGATTGAAAGTCTTTTGAGAGAGTGTAAACGATAAGTTTGTCTTTTTCTTTGTTTTTAAGTTTTTGATATTGCATGTATAGATTTCTGCCGTCTTTGGCATTTATTATGTCTTGAACGATAGTTGCTAAATCTCTAGCTTGGTATGTTGGACACGTTCTTTTACGATTTTTATGTCTACTTTTAGGGTGTTTAGGGATGTTTACTGGAAAGTTATGATATGGGTGTTTTATCTTTTCAAGTGGTTCAAGGTTTTCTGAAATGATTCCATAATTTTGTATCTGATCATTGAGTCCGAATGGGAATGCAGTAAGTAGAATTCTAATCCAGTAGGATTCTTTGTTTCTTAGTTCCGCTTTATTATCAGCATAATCTAAAACGTCGACTTCTATGTCAGTAGGTGAATGATTTATTTCTTTGTAATGTTTACAGAGAAACGTATTCAGATAGTTCTTAGTGAAGTGGTATTTATGTTGTGAAATTCGTTTTTTGAGGGTTTGAGTTGTTTCTCCTACATATTGTAATTGACATCTTTTACAAGTTATAAGATAAATTACATTTTTGGTTGTACAGGTTAGATTAGAGGGTTTATTAGTACAATAACCTTTTTTCGTGGTGCAGCTGGTGACATAATTTTTAAAGTTTATTAAAGTACATATAGTGCATCGGGTATTGTTACACTTCGATCCTATGATTTCTGAGAAATTTTCCGGCTTAAAGATGTGTTGACCATCAACCTTACTGTGGTAAGTAGGAGTGTTAGTATTTTGTGAATTTTTTAAGTTCTTTGGGGGGTTTTTGAGCAAAATGTACGATGGCGCTGGCTGCTCAACCAGTGGCCACCGGGCGCTACTCCGCATTTAACAGAAGCGGTTGTTGTCCTCTTGGACTCTGTCATTTGACGTGATCCAATTCTCGCCCTCAGGTTAAGCGCCAAATTCCTGAGGGGGTGGTATCACGTCTGTGATTGTATTATGTGAATAAATAACGTCATCTGATCTCATGTGATATGGTAAATTAAAAATTGTCGGAAAATGCCTATTATTGGAATAGGGAAGTGAGATATGAAACAAATACTGGAAGGGTGATATTAGTAGTGGGTAGTATTAAAACGAAAAATGTAAATATGTAAAGAAAGAATAAATTTTGATGCAAAGAGGCATCTAATGGTTGATGTGTATGTAGGTAAAATTGTTTGAAATCAGTGTAAGTAATGAAGCCGTGTTATATGGTGGTTTTATGTAGAGATTGAAATGTGTATAAGAATGGAGGGAATTTTAAAGGTATAATAGATTAGAGAAGTGATTATGATAAGAAAAATATTTTTTGTTTTAAAGAAGAGTGTGTATTGAAGGGATTATTGTAGCTAGAAAGGTAGGTAGTTTTAATAATTGTTTTAAGAGGATTCTAGTTGAGTTAATTAGGAACTAGTTGTGTTAATGTAATGTGTATAAAGGTAGATGTTTATATGGAGTGGTTAATAATTGATAAATGTTAATTGTGATTTTAGAATGTCTAAAAAGAAGATGGAGAAGGGGGAAAGCTTCGTATTGAAGTCCCCAGAGCTGGAGCGTATGAACTTCAACAATGCGGACAATTATTTATTGGAGCGAATACGGAGGATAGATAGGACGGTCAGCCAGAGTTTTCTAGTGGTAAGTAATATTTAAATTATAATGAAATTTTTTAATTTATGATGTAATTTTGAATATCAAATTATAAATCTTAAATTACATAAACTATATTACAAATTATTTACATTTAAATTTTTTAAATTGTAAAATTTTTTAAGAAATCAAAAGTTCTTCAAAAAATTTGTGGTAACGGAGTTAATTGATAATTGATAGAAGGAAAATGTCTATAATCATAGAGGGGAGGTGTAGTGGTTGGAAATATTTAATTAAGTGATCGATCCTATTAGAAATATATTTTTGTTGGGAATGTAATGTTTTCTAAGGAGTAGTAATGTTTGTAAAATATATATATAAGAAATATGATACATTAGTTGTGATGACTTTTATTTATTAGGTTGTAAATATGGAAACGCTGCCAAAGACTGATTGGAGAGTTACGTTGATGGAAAGGATTATGCAATTCAAAGTGATACAGCGGTATGGGAAGAATAAAGTGGAAGAGGAGATAGGGATTGTGGAGAGTGCGGACAAGAGCAGGAAGATGCCCAAGCGGTTGAGGGTTGGATAATTTATTTCGAAGTAAATTAGAAATGTTGAATAGAATCTAGAAGAATCACTATATATATTTAAAAAAATAGAGTGAAGTTATAATGTTTTTAGTTTGGAGTAAGTGAGGCGCTTCGTCGTATATTCATGAGTAGAGAATTCTCCGAGGAGCTGAGGATTGTCAACGAAGGCAAAGTCAAAGGAAATCGACTTGGGTTTTATCCCGCCGGTGTAAGTATTGATATAATTAAAAAGAGTTAATTAATATGTTATTTATATAAACTAATGATTTTTAATTTGTATTACAGACTGAAGAGACTAGTGAAACCCATCGTCAGTCGGTTTTCTTGGTAAAGTTGTGTGAAGAGAATCGCGATCGTATGCCAAATGGGGTCAATTTTATGACACCACGACATGGAAAGAGTGGAGTGTTAATGAAGTCTTCTTCAACTCCTGGTAGAAATGAGGTAAGTTTGAATCAGGTGTTTAACGTATGGAAAGGGAACGTTTGTTGATTGTAGTTGTTATCCGTGAAAGAAGTGGCCACTCGCTTGGGTATGGATAAGGAGAAGTTGCAAGAGGAATACAACAACTTTGTCCTCAGTCGGACGTTGACAATAAATGAGGAGGTATGATTTGTAATAAAAGGAATTGATTTTATTATGTTTTAAGTAGAAAATCATATAAGATAAAAGGAATGTTAGTGTTATGATAGGTTTGGAGAATTGGATATTGGTATAAAATGTTAGTTTTAAGGTCAAGACGAAGTCCGTGAGAAAGCGGGTGTCGACCGTGGCCTCTGATGAAGGGAATCCGCCATGCAAGAAATAGAGGAATAAAGTAGAAGAATAAAGTAGAAGAATAAAGTAGAAGAATAAAGTAAAGTAGAAGAATAAAGTATTTTAGTGTGAAATGAAGTATTTAGAGTGGAACTGAAGTTTAAGTATACATATGTATTATTTACGTTTTATCGAAATATTATATGTAATGGATTTTAAAATTATATGGAGTTGAATTGTGGACGTGGATATGTTTTATTATATGGATGTGATGTGTAAAGAAGAATGATTATGAAAAGGAATAAAGTGGATGAAGAGAGGAATGAAAGGTGTTCAAAATGTTGAATTTAAATTTGTTTGAATGGGAATAAATGGGATTAGAATGTAGAAAAGGAATTAGTTGGGAAAAAAGGTATAAATAAATAAGGATGAATCACTTTGTGTGTAAGTGATTATGTGGTCTAAGGGTTATGGTTATGGTTTAATATTAGTAATAATTAAATATAATGAAAATTAGTTAGTTATGTGGTGCTGCAGAGCAGCTATTACACTGGTGGGAGACCAGTGGTGCTGCAGAGCAGCTAGTAACACTGGTACGGGACCAGTGGTGCTGCAAAGCAGCTAGTTTCACCGGTACTTGACCGGTGGGGCTGCACTAGGGCAGCTAGGCAGAAAATAAGGTAAAGGAGTAGAAGGAGGAAAGCAGGTAGTAAAAATAACGGGAAATGTAAGAGAAACGTGAGATAGTGAAAGGGTATGTAATTGTAATGGAGAGTGAGATATGGATATGAAGATGTAGTAGTAGAAGGAAATATATGAGTAAATGTGTGGAATTGATTGAACATCTCGTCTAAGACATGGAGTGGCTCCAGAGGAACTCACGTCACATGCCAAGACAAGAGAGCTTATAAAAATTGTTTTGGATGGTTTTCACTATTCTAATAGAAAAGAAACTACCTGCTAAGAGGAAGTACCAAAGTCTGTTTCGCCCCTGCTCAGACAGACTTTGGTGCTCTCTGGGTGGGGCTCATCAGTGAGTGCCCAGAGAGTGACAACATAACAAATGAAGGTAATGAAATTATAGACTAAAATAAAAAATCAAAAAACAAAAATGTTAAAACTAACTTAGAATGTCAAAGACTAACCAAAAAATAAAGAGAACGAAACAAACTATGTGAATAACAAATATGAAAATAAGGAAAATTAAAAGGAAGAAAACAAAAGACGAATGGGATATTGAAGAGGGAAAACAGAGAACAGGAAGCACACAACAAGGTTAGTGAGCGAAATGCCAAAACAAGATATGGGATATTAGACTATGAAGTGACCTGTGAAGGAGAAGAAGAAATATTGACGTGTGTGAGAAAATGTGCAATTATTGGAATAGGTGGAAAGGAAATTTTCAAAGTGTGAGAGAAGAGTCTAGTTATTGAGATAAGAAGACATGTGAATTTAGAGAAAAGTATCCAATAGTAGACAATGAAAGGGGAGGGATATAGGAAGTTGCATCGATCGAAATGACCGAAGATAGGGAAGATGAATGGACATGTGTGAGAACACGATATAAAGAGAACTCATTGAAATGTGTGATAATGAACACAAAAAGGATGTCAACATATGAGGATGTCAATAATAAGATGTGAGATGACAGAGAATGTAAGAGAGGAAGAAATATTGATAAATATGTGTGAGAACATGTAATTACAGGGTATGTGATTTCAGAGTGTAATATCCATGAAGATATAAAATGAAGGTGACCTAAGAAGTGACACCAAAGTGGCCGATGAAAGGAAAGACACATGAATATGTAAGAGAAACACATATAAAAAGAAAGGATATTGTAATTTGTGAAAATATATACAAATTTATGAACATGTGAGAGAAAACACATATACACAGACACATGAACATTTGAGAGAAATACATATATAAAGAGAAAGGGTATTGAAATCTGTGAAAATACATTAAAGTTATTTAAAAAGGTGTTAATGTGTGTATCATGTTGTGTATTAGAATGTTATTATTAGTATTGTATTTAAGAGATATTTTAGGATTTAGTGAGAGAGTTTTGATTAAGCGTGAGAGTATAATATGTTTAGGATATTTGTTTTCTCTATATCTAGTTATTAGAATGTGAGCTCTATTTATGAAGTCGTGTAATTCGGAGCAGTTCCCAGCGAACCGCAATATCTCGCTGAATATAGTATTGAGTCCTATGTTAGTGGGTATGTTTGAGGAGTAGTGTGGATATTTGAGTACTTTAAAGCTGTAAAAATCAGTTTTATTATATAGATTGAATTTAATATTTCCGTCATGTTCAATTTTGATAAGAAGATCTAGAAATTCAGCGGAAGTTGGTTCATTATTTGTTTGTTCAAGTGTGAGTGAAATGTCATAAATCTCTTTAGTGATGGAGTAGAATTGATCGACTCTATCCGATATGTGAAATAGGTCATCTATATATCTGAAAGTACAGTTTAAAGAGTTTTTAAGAATATGAGTATTGGTAATATTTTTGTTTATATAGGAGAATTCCATCATAGCTAGTGTGAGATCAGCGATTTGTGGTGAAGCATTGTTTCCTTGTGGTATGCCTTTATTTTGTTTAAATATAGTTTTGTTATATAGTGCATAACTGTTATCTAGTATATAAGTTAGCATCTTATAGATTTCATAGGGAAGGTAAGTCCTTTTTTGAGAAGTGTCGTTAGTGTAGTAAGTGTTAATACCTTTTAAGGTTAAGGCACGGGAGCCGCAGTTATTAAAACAAAGTTTTATGACATTGCTCATGAAGTTTTTGATAACATCGTGGGGGAGATTGGTGAAAAGGGATGTGAAATCTGCGCAATATATTTGTCTAGGTTTATTATCTAATAGTTTAATTTTATGTATGACAGGAGTTGTGTTGAGTATAGAGAAGAGATGATTGGTGCCATTTCTCTCTGATGTTTGTTTACAGTAATTTTTAAAATGTTTTGATAAATGTTTAAGGATTAATTGAAGTTCTTTAGATAGTGGCTTTAGGCTGCTATTAGCTGCGCCTGTGATAAAGCGAAATTTGATTGGGGTTTTATGCATTTTAGGTATACCATATACTTGTGGAATTTGGAAGGTGCTATAGTTTGATGTGTTGATTTTATATTCTTTGGTTCGTTGGAGGTGGTTGTTGATGATTTCTAGTATATTAAGTGTAGTGGGTTCATATGTTCTTATATCATTTTCATTTGTATTCATTTCTGCGTCCATGAATTTGAGGTAGATTTTCTTACATATGAAAGCGTAATTATTGTTCGCTTTGTCTATGGGTGTTATAATGAAGTGTTTTTGAATCTCAGCTATGCTATTGTAGATGTCCTGGTAGTCTGTATAATCAATATAGTGGAATCTTTCCATATAGGATTTTATTTTGGGAATGCAGTGTGAATGGAATTTGTTTAATATAATTGAACGACTAGTGTTGTTTGGGATATAGGCCTTGGTGATTCGATTAGTGGTTTCTAGAAAAGCATTTATTATTTCTTGTAGTATTGTATCAATGGGTATATTCTGATTGATTCTGTATTTAGTACCTTTATTTAGAATTGTACGTAAGTGGTGATTGGAAGTTATGTTTGTACTACCTGAGCAAACGTGTCCCAGATTTACATCGATGATATCAGAGTATTTAAGGCATGTACAGTCATTGTCGAGTATCAGGTTGCGTTTTTTCTGATTTAGATTTTCAAGGAATTTGTTATAATTAAATATGTTAATGCTAAAGGGTTTTGTGAGAGAGTAGATTGTTCGAAATTTGAATGGTTTGGTTGGTTGGTTATCAAGTTCGTTGAGATTTTTTGAGGCTTCATTAAAAATACGGTTGAGTGGTATGTTGTCCAAGTATTTGCCATGATAAGTTAATCTAATGTTGAATTTAGTGATATTATTCTGTTTGAATTTTCGTTCTTGTTTTCTCCAGAAGTAGTCGCATATTGTGCTAGAAATTCTGATTTTATGGTAGTTGTGGAGTGATTGAAAGTCTTTTGAGAGAGTGTAAACGATAAGTTTGTCTTTTTCTTTGTTTTTAAGTTTTTGATATTGCATGTATAGATTTCTGCCGTCTTTGGCATTTTATTATGTCTTGAACGATAGTTGCTAAATCTCTAGCTTGGTATGTTGGACACGTTCTTTTACGATTTTTATGTCTACTTTTAGGGTGTTTAGGGATGTTTACTGGAAAGTTATGATATGGGTGTTTTATCTTTTCAAGTGGTTCAAGGTTTTCTGAAATGATTCCATAATTTTGTATCTGATCATTGAGTCCGAATGGGAATGCAGTAAGTAGAATTCTAATCCAGTAGGATTCTTTGTTTCTTAGTTCCGCTTTATTATCAGCATAATCTAAAACGTCGACTTCTATGTCAGTAGGTGAATGATTTATTTCTTTGTAATGTTTACAGAGAAACGTATTCAGATAGTTCTTAGTGAAGTGGTATTTATGTTGTGAAATTCGTTTTTTGAGGGTTTGAGTTGTTTCTCCTACATATTGTAATTGACATCTTTTACAAGTTATAAGATAAATTACATTTTTGGTTGTACAGGTTAGATTAGAGGGTTTATTAGTACAATAACCTTTTTTCGTGGTGCAGCTGGTGACATAATTTTTAAAGTTTATTAAAGTACATATAGTGCATCGGGTATTGTTACACTTCGATCCTATGATTTCTGAGAAATTTTCCGGCTTAAAGATGTGTTGACCATCAACCTTACTGTGGTAAGTAGGAGTGTTAGTATTTTGTGAATTTTTTAAGTTCTTTGGGGGGTTTTTATATGTAGGTGGAACGAGTATGCATGGAGAAAGGAAGTGCAAAACAACAAAAAAAAGAAAAGAAAAATAGAGGGGACACTGATAACGACTTCTGGTAATGAGAAAAAGAGCAGGGAAAAGAGAAAACAAGAAATTCAGAGAGAGTGTGAAAATAAATTCCAAATGGAGAAGTACATTTATAAGAAGAAAGAAGATAATCATCGAGTAGATGAAGAGGAAAAGAAATAGACAGAGAATAAGACTTGAGGAAAGGGAAAAATAAGAAAAAAGAGAGTAGTACTGAAGTACACGAGAGAACCGGAGAGAGTGTAAGAGAGAAATGAGACATGTAGAAACAAAGAGAAAGAGAATTGAAGAGATGCACAGAGAGATAAACAGATAGAGGATGAGAGTAAAAGAAGAAAGAGAAAGTGAAAGGTGAAAGAACGATGCTCTGCCAGAGGCGCGGCCCACCCACCCCTTCTTCCCTAAGCGGAAAGTGAATTGGAATGATTAGGTGAAGACGAAAAGAATCAGTGGCGGAAGCAATCAAATAAGAAAAAGCTGGAAGAAAAAGCAACGTTAGAAAGAGTGGGATGGCAGGAAGCGAAAAAAATGAAAAAAGATGTAGAGACTGAGAGAGGCTCAGGGCAAAAGAAAAACGAGAGAGATACTGGTAAATACCGATAGATGTATAAAAAGGTATGCATATTTGTAGTAAAAAGAAAAACAGCAAGATTTGGAGAGAAAAATTGAGATTTGGAAAGCTCGAAGCCTCGAAAAAGAGAAAAAACCTTGGGACACATAAATTTAAAAGTTTTGTGTGCGTAAGGAAGCTGAAAAACCCTGGGTTGAGAAAGGATGAACTCGATTTTACTATAAAAATAAAGGGAGGAAAGGAAGAAGAAGAAGAAAAACCAGGAATTTAGGCATCATATAAAATACCATAAACCCAGAGGACTGATGCTTGTAGGTCTTCCTTATAATATTTGAGTTAAAACCATCAAAGTAATCATAAATATGTTTTTGTGTAAGATAAAGAATTATAGATAAAGAATTATAGAGGTGAAGCGAAAACCATGGAAGCCGGGCTTAAAGCAGTTTGACATAGTTTGTCATCATTATTTTTACATCGAAGACCATCGTCCCCCTTCCCGAAAAAATTTAAACCCTGATATTCGTGCAACACCCCAGAAACGAGCCTGAACAGTGAAACTGATTAGTTCGGAACTGATTAGTGTCTGTTAGCGAAAGAAGCGAGCAACTGACGCCACTCAGTTTGGGCATTATCAACTGCAAACAGGAAATTGACACATCAAATTAAGCCAAAATTTTCTACGATGAAGCTAAGATTCTTGAAAGAAATAATATCTAAAATTGGTTTGTAGAGACATTTTTGAGAGCTCTTTCGGATCATCGGAAACTCTATGTGGCTACAGCCCTTTATATCACACCCCTTATCTCTGCTCATTATCAACAAAATATATAGGAAGAAAAAAAAAAAATAATATATAAAAAATGAAAAAAAGTGATCTCGGGTCTTGTTTAACGAATAAGAACTATTTAGTTTTAAAGGTTAGGTTGTTTTTCTTGGAAAATATCAGGGTTTGAAACTTTTGAAAATAAGTTTTTTGAGCGCACTCCTCCCAAATTGTTGGTATTTTTCATACATAATGCCCTTGAGAACGATTTTAGAATTTTTTCGAGCTGTCGATCACTTGTTTTAGTTAATATGGTAAAACTGTTGCATTATATTGTCTACTTTTTCATCATGCTTTTGTATCATTTATTATGCTTATCATGACCGCATACGCAGTACATACTTTGTTCTGCTTCTTAAAACACCTGACTTCGGACAACTGACTTCATAAGTTTTTCCATGGGAGGGTGGATGAGGGATACTGTCACTGGTGGGTGAGGGATACTGTCACTGGTGGGTGAGGGATACTGTCACTGGTGGGTGAGGGATACTGTCACTGGTGGATGAGGGATACTGTCACTGGTGGGTGAGGGATACTGTCACTGAGTTTTTTTTGTGTTGAAAACTTAATCCCAGTTTTCAACTAAAACTGTTTTTCTCTTAAATCTCTTTCATCCTTTATAAAACCTCCATTTTTCTGTTTATCGGTTGCTTTTTATTTTCTCTCTCTGCGTCTTTTTCTCTTTTGAAGCCTTTTCTTTTTCCTTGAATTTTCGTTGAGGAGTTTGTTGTATGGGCCTTAAAATGTGCATTATCATGTGTGCGTGTGTAGCTCAGTGGGGAGAGCATTCGCCCGGAATGCGAAAGGTCACGGGTTCGGTTCCCGTCACACCACACGATTTTTGCACAAGTTTCTACGAGCAATCCGCTCCTCTGCTTGGTTTAAAAATCCGTTGCTTGAGATCAACGAGGAGTAGGGAATACTCTTATTTACAAGTTGTTTCCTAGACTAACTGAATGTTTTCTCTTGCTCGATTAAGCAATATTACTTGATAGTTTTTTACCTTTATCAGTTAAATTTCGAAACAAATTAAACATTTTTCAATGCCTGAGTTTTTAGTTTGAAAATCTTCACTAACCTCTTCACGAAGCAAGCCTCGATAATAGTTAAGAAATCCCAGTTTCTCGCTTCAAATGGATCTTTATCTAGTTGTACCAATTAATTAAGGCCATTTAGGTTTGAAGCAATGCAAAACTGATATGTTTCTGAAAAAACCATTAAAATGTTTTAAACTTGGTTAAAGTCAATCAATCTTCTTAGTTTTTTGTAGGACTGTCAAGAAAAATTGAAAAAAGTGCACACATCTTTGCATCTCTTAGAAATGGACACTTCAAAATAGCCAAACTAAATGAAAGCGAGGAAGTTTTCTCCCCGCTTGCTCGACTTCCTCAGCTGGTAAATTCACACGTTTTTCGAGACACAACTTTTTCCTTTAATATTTTAGCACATGTGGATAGGCATCGTAAAATGCCCTCTTTTCTGTACCTTATTAGAATAATTGTTCCGCAGTAAGCCTAAATTCATTTTATGCTAGTCTTTGTTTAGCATGAATTCCTTTCGGAGTTCTGTTGTGAAAAAGTGAAAAACTTCTACGTATAACCAGGGCTTCCCTTCTTTTTCGTTTTTCTGAGACCACTTAAACATTCACTCTCTTTCTACTTCTATTTACTTACTTTTAGACTCGGTTATCAAACTGGCTCAAAAGGATCAAGCTTATCTTAACCAGTTTTTCCAAATTTTTAGATTCGATGAAACAATAAGCGAAGAGTCAAAACAGAATCAGGAATGAAGTTATTCAAATAATCAAAAGACTTTATATGGTGTATTCGGAGAACAAAAGAGAAATTTTCTTAAAACTTTAACCGTATTAATTCAATTAAACAAATCAATGCAATATACATATTTATGCAACCGTACAATTTGAATCAAGCGCAAACATTTCTAGCGAAGTTGGGAACCTCAAAGTTTCGATGTTAAAAAGGACTAAAAAAGGACAATACCGCGTCTGAAAACTTGTTGACTACTTGAATCAACAAAGAAAAATTCTGAATATTGGAGAGCATGCGACAGATAATGAGCCAAAGCTTAACTCAAAACGAGTGTGTACGAGATGAGAGATGAAGTGGAAGTGGCATGTTTATGATGGGAAGAGGGGATTAGTTTGGTCCCTAGTAGGATAACGCCTTCGAGAAATTATTCGGTGAAGAATTAGTTTCTAAAAAAGAGATATCTAGAATGGAAAGACTTCCAGAGCAAGCTATGACACTGAGAAGGATTCCATGGCATGAACAGAACTAAAGTTTCTGACCGTTAAGAATAAAATTTCAGACCTTACATTTCTAATGTTTGGATCCAATAACTTGATGAGAATGGTTGAATGTGGTTGGACCAGCATTTCCGAATGAATTCTGAATTTATGTAGCTAATTTTTTCTCATTATTCTGCTTCACGCCTATTTCAGATTTTGGAAGGTAACGTGGTCTCCTGATAACAATAACAGACCTGTCTTGATAGCCAGGGCATACTATCCGGTCAAATGATGATGTGTGTAGCAGAGCAAGTGTTACTATCCGGTCAAATGATGATGTGTGTAGCAGAGGAAGTGTTACTATCCGGTCAAATGATGATGTGTGTAGCAGAGGAAGTGTTACTATCCGGTCAAATGATGATGTGTGTAGCAGAGGAAGTGTTACTATCCGGTCAAATGATGATGTGTGTAGCAGAGGAAGTGTTACTATCCGGTCAAATGATGATGTGTGTAGCAGAGGAAGTGTTACTATCCGGTCAAATGATGATGTGTGTAGCAGAGGAAGTGTTACTATCCGGTCAAATGATGATGTGTGTAGCAGAGGAAGTGTTACTATCCGGTCAAATGATGATGTGTGTAGCAGAGGAAGTGTTACTATCCGGTCAAATGATGATGTGTGTAGCAGAGGAAGTGTTACTATCCGGTCAAATGATGATGTGTGTAGCAGAGCAAGTGTTACTATCCGGTCAAATGATGATGTGTGTAGCAGAGGAAGTGTTACTATCCGGTCAAATGATGATGTGTGTAGCAGAGGAAGTGTTACTATCCGGTCAAATGATGATGTGTGTAGCAGAGGAAGTGTTACTATCCGGTCAAATGATGATGTGTGTAGCAGAGCAAGTGTTACTATCCGGTCAAATGATGATGTGTGTAGCAGAGGAAGTGTTACTATCCGGTCAAATGATGATGTGTGTAGCAGAGGAAGTGTTACTATCCGGTCAAATGATGATGTGTGTAGCAGAGGAAGTGTTACTATCCGGTCAAATGATGATGTGTGTAGCAGAGGAAGTGTTACTATCCGGTCAAATGATGATGTGTGTAGCAGAGGAAGTGTTACTATCCGGTCAAATGATGATGTGTGTAGCAGAGGAAGTGTTACTATCCGGTCAAATGATGATGTGTGTAGCAGAGGAAGTGTTACTATCCGGTCAAATGATGATGTGTGTAGCAGAGGAAGTGTTACTATCCGGTCAAATGATGATGTGTGTAGCAGAGGAAGTGTTACTATCCGGTCAAATGATGATGTGTGTAGCAGAGGAAGTGTTACTATCCGGTCAAATGATGATGTGTGTAGCAGAGGAAGTGTTACTATCCGGTCAAATGATGATGTGTGTAGCAGAGGAAGTGTTACTATCCGGTCAAATGATGATGTGTGTAGCAGAGGAAGTGTTACTATCCGGTCAAATGATGATGTGTGTAGCAGAGGAAGTGTTACTATCCGGTCAAATGATGATGTGTGTAGCAGAGGAAGTGTATGTATGATGCGCGCAAGCCCTACCGACATAACGTTTGGGGTTTTTTTTAATTTGGAGGAGTTTTCGAAGTAGCGAATCATTGGAAGTAGTCAGACACTCTAACATTACGCAACACCCAAAAATTGATTAAATAATTAAATGTTTAATTTATAAGTAATTAAGTGACTAGAAAACAAGAAAAAATCAAAAAGCAGAATCTCCTCGAAAATATGATTTTTTATCAAAGATATCAACAAGTGAAAAATAATGAATCAACGGCAGGTCACATTTCACATACGACGTAAGCAGGTGATGGAAATACAAAAAAGAGCAAACAAAAACAGAGGATTATAGCCTAAAACAAGGTTTGTTGGAGTTAAATGAAAGAATGCATTGGATTGGTAGAGAAAAGTTAAAAGAATGAAAAGATAAAGAGAAAAGAAGGGAATGGAAAAGTCAGAAAAGAAGAAAGGTGAAAAGTGCAGAAAGAAGAAAAAGAAAAAAAAGGAAGAATAAATAAATTAGAAATGAGAATAGATAAGTTGTCGAAAGAAGAAAGAAGAGAGAAGAGAGTAGAAAAAAAAAAATGTTAAACTTCTACTTGGTAAAACTATAATGAATATTCATAATTAAACAAAATTTTTCTATAAAAGTTTTTCTAAGCTTTCTTATCATTGATATTTCTTTCTGCCTACTTCATTCTCAACCTCTTTATTTCTCCCATAGCTCTTTTGATCAGTAGTTCTTCATTACCCTTTTTATCTCTCATTGTTCCCTTTCTTTGCTTCGTCTCTAATTCTCTTCTTTTTATCAGTATCTCTCTTGAATTTTTCAACTTACCCTTTTTCACTAATTGATAAATGACTATGTTCTATTTTATCAAATAAAACTTCGCGAGAAAAAATAATTGTTGTACATATATGTCAACTTCAAGAGCGACTGAAAATTGTTTCTGTTCCAATCTTGGGATGATGGGTAACAAAAAAACAAAAGTAAACGAAAAATTGAACTACAAGAAGGAAAGCGACAAGAAGTAATGGATATAGGTTGCCTGTGAGTTTGTTCTTGCTCTGTCAAGAAGAAACAGGAGTTAAGACAGAAATTGGAGGAGTTTGGAACTCGGAGGGAGAAGAAGAAAAATCGAGGCATAGGAAAAGAAAGGGAGGAAGATCATCTAGTTACACGATAAGGTCTGAGAAAGAACTAGAGGTGAACTAGAAAAATGTGGAGAGAAAAAGAAAAACAGCCTATGAAGGTATGAATCTCGAACAAGGTTGTAACATAATCTGAAATGCACGGAAGAAGGAAAGACAACTAGGGACACGTGAAGGAGTTCGTCACCAGAAACACTGAACTAAGGCTGCTCAACAAGGAAGATATGATGAAGAAGAAGCTTTTTAATGAGGTGAGAGTTATGAGGATTAAAGTTTTGTTTTTTTAATAGAAGCAGAGATATTATTTGGTGAGTAAGAAATAAAACCGCATTTTTACTATCTTTTTTAATTAATCATTTCTTGAGTCAAATAAGAACCCTCAATCAACAGAGTACGATTCATAATGGTTTAGTATATGTTGCCATCTCGTGGGCAGATCGTGGATGCCCTTGTGGTAGAACGACGGAGAGAGCGAGTCGAAGAAGTCTTGCAACCATGATTTTACCTCACCTTCGTTCTCAAATTTTTTTTTCTGCGAGGTGGTTCTGCATGGACTAGAATAGGTGGTAGACAGGAGGTGCCATGTCGGGCGAGTACGGTGGGTGAGGCATCAGCTCTCATCCCAGCTCCAACAGCTTCTGAACCGATTTTTCGCAGTGTGTGCTCGCGCGTTGTCATGCAGGAATCGAATCTTGGCACTTTCTTCGCCTTGAGCTACCATAGCTTGCTGCACCCTGTCGAGTTGTGCACAGTACACATCTGCTGTAAAAGTCATGCCGTTGGGTAGCAGCTCCCAGTAGACGACACCGCGTGAGTTCCACCAAACACACAGCTTCACTTTCATCGGGTGCAGTCTTTGTTTAGGAATCGCTTCTGGCTGCTCACCTTTGTTGAGCCTTTGGCGCTTGCGCGTAAAATTGCAGTAGGCCACCCACTTCTCGTCTACAGTTAACAGGATGTCCAGCCACTCGTATCTTCTTTTGTAGGAGAGGATTTGGGATGCGGCCGCGACTCGTCGATTCATGTCGAGTAGGCTCAGATCGTGTGGCAGCCATTGTCCAAGCTTGTGTACTTTGCCGAGCTCGTGGAGCCAGCTCTCGATGGTGTTGTGAAAGACTGTGAAGTGCTCTCCAATCTCGTAGCAAGTTCGTTTGGGATCGGCATCGACAAGGTATCGAAGATCCTCAAGGACGAGCTGGGGAAGTGCCTTAAAAATGTGCATGCGCGTGTGTAGCTCAGTGGGAAGAGCATTCGCCCAGTATGCGAAAGGTCTCGGGTTCGGTTCTCGTCACACCACACGATTTTGCACAAGTTTTTTGTGAACAATCCGCTCTTCTGCTCGGTGTAAAAATCCGTAGCTTGAGATCAACGAGGAGTAGGGAATACTCTAATTTACAGAAGCCGTCCTGGACCGTCCACATCTTCCATGTCTTGTGGTCGCCTTGCTTGAACCGACTGAACCTCGCCTGATACTGTCGTTGACTGAGCCATCCTTGCCAGTATGCCTGACATAATTTTCGATGTACAGTGGCAGCGCTCTCGCCCAGCTTGAAGCAAAAGATAAGAGAGGCCCGTAGTATCAGATTGTCGAGCTCACACCTTTCAGCAGTTTTAAAACCTAGTATTTAGAAAGATATGACTGAGAAAAAAGACTTGAAAGTTAGGACTTAATATACAAAGAAAGTTTTAGAAAACTTCAGAAACATTAATTGACTTTTTTACCGAGACTATTTTCTTGCGCACCCTATAGCTCGGAGCCAAAGTAAGCAAGGTTGAAATGTTGAAAAATTGAAATATGAGTGAAGATTACGAAATTATTTGTGATGAAATTCAAAAAATTAACTGAATTGGTATTGAATAAATACAGAAAAAGTACATAGATGAGATGAAGAGAAAGAGAGAGACACAGTTAGAGAGAAAAAGAGGAAGAGGGACAGATGAATCGACAAAGAGATATATTGTAGAAAGAGAGAAATAGAGAGTGATTCACCTTAAAAATAAAAATTTAGTTGCGAAAATAAAAGTTTCTATTAATCTTTTCAGATGAAGGATTTAAGTTTTTTCCGAATTTTCCATCACAACCTTTGCAATCATACTATGGTTGAAATGTGATAATTGCTGTCTTCTCGCTCAGCTGTACATCGAAGTTTCAACTTTCTACATTGTTTCGTGCAGTATCTACTATCAATCTCGAAAACGCTGAGAAGAAAAAATCTGTCTAAGAACAAAAACCTAAAATATACATAGGATAATGCTTAAGACTTTGTGGTTCGTAGCGTTCCACTTCCAAATCCCACAACAATGAATCACCGCCATCAAAAGGTTTTTATCAGTTACAAGTAGAACACAAAAAATCACAAGAATGTCCGAGCGAAACGGAACAAAGTACAAACAAAAAAAGTTTCGTCAATTAAGATAGGGACATACACAAAAAATCTTGTCAACTTTCTTGACTTCGCCCCTATCTTCATTGTTGACATGTTAGAGCCTTTGAAAAAGCTGTTAGGGCAACAGAAGAGAACGAAATGGCGTTCGGAATTTTGAGAAGTCCACAAAGAGAGAGAGACGAGAGAGAGAGAGAGAGAGAGAGAGAGAGAGAGAGAGAGAGAGAGAGAGAGAGAGAGAGAGAGAGAGAGAGAGAGAGAGAGAGAGAGAGAGAGAGAGAGTTATACGTGGACAGAGAGAAAAATAGCTGATGAGGAAGAAAATTCAAGAGAAGTAGAAAGATAGGAATCGATCGAGAGTCAAAGTATCGGATGATCATAGGTAGATAAGACACCTGCGATGGGGCCTAACGAGCAAAGGCTGTGTTTCGAGACGAGACGTGAAAAGAATAGCTTGCGGTGCCATTGCCTCGAGCGATAGATGAATGAAGAGCGGGTAGATAAGGTCATGCCAAAAGTGAAGCCGAAAGAAATCACCTCTGCAATAACCTATGGGAGACAAGCCTTCCTCTGATAGAGGTATCAACGCCCGAGTTGTCGCGAAAATCTTCCTTGAACACAGTAACTTAAAGGACGTATCGTCTTTTTGAGATGAAAGTTAAAAGAAAACATACGTCACCTCAACAGATTCTCTCTTGATAACGTTTTAAAAGAATATTTTAGATAAGTAAATTGCTGAAAACCAGGACCGATAAATTTATTACTAAAAACAAAACAGAGTTATCACCAACATGGCCAGCAAAGAAGGTTTTAGAAATGAGAAAACTAGGACAAATTGAAAAGAAACTGTACGAGTCCAAGTGGAAGTTGTCAATCTTTGAGTAAGAATAGAAAGTTGTTAGTCCTTTCGAATTTAAAATCAAAAACGCGACCACTTTATTCACTTTCAGATTTGGTGAATGATTTTGCACGCTGCACAGAGCGCTCAAAGCGTTTTTTAAGTAACTTCCTTTAAGGAGCATTTCGTGAAAAACGAGCTTAATTAATCCTGAAATTTAGTTTCCTTAAGGAAATAAAATAAAAAAACTTATGTTTAAAAAACTACTTATTATTAAAAAACTATTTATGTAAAAACTACCTCCAGACTCCCTGTATCCCATAACACTTGTGTCTTCTGTTGCCTCAACCTGTGAAACTCTCTTCCTACCCATCTCGTTTTGTTGCCTTCCTTCTCCGCTTTAAAAAGTGCCCTAATAGCACTTCCTAAAGAGCTCATAACTCCGAGCTCAAATTTACATTGCCTTATGTAAATTAGAGTATTCCCTACTCCTCGTTGATCTCAAGCAACGGATTTTTATACCGACCAGAAGAGCGGATTGTTCGCAGAAACTCGTGCGAAAATCATGTGGTGTGACGGGAACCGAACCCGTGACCTTTCACATTCCGGGCGAATGCTCTCCCCACTGAGCTACACACGCACACTTGATAATGCACATTTTAAGGCCCATACAACATGCCCCCCTCTCAACACCGAGGTCTCTCGAGGTCTAGGGTCAGAGGTCTAGGCGCCTTTGTTTCTGCGAACTAGCTCATGCTCGGGTTTTCTTCTTTTTCTCTTTTTTATATATTTATTTTTCTCCTTTTTTTCTCTTTTTATCCTCTCTTCTCATCCCGGTTCGGCCCCCATGTAAATTAGAGTATTTCCTACTCCTCGTTGATCTCAAGCAACGGATTTTTATACCGACCAGAGGAGCGGATTGTTCGCAGAAACTCGTGCAAAAATCGTGTGGTGTGACGGGAACCGAACCCGTGACCTTTCGCATTCCGGGCTAATGCTCTCCCCACTGAGCTACACACGCACACATGATAATGCACATTTTAAGGCCCATACAACACTTAAATGTATTGATAAATGTGAATATTTCACGAACCATTCGTTATGTCATACGAATATGTCAAGGAATAAAGAATTGAAAAAATGTACATTTTTTATTCTTATGAGTATGAGTTTTAGCTGATTAGGAATTAACAATTAAAAAAGTTCCTTTTTGAAGGGAAAGGAATTTCTAAGCTCTAACTCATTTTATCAAAAATCTAGAGATTAAGAATTTCTTGCTATTAAATCGCATTAGTTTCTGAGATCACTTAAAGTGATCGAACTAAATCTTAAAACGTTCAGATCAATTTTCTATCTTTTTTATTTGTGATTTATATAATCTTCCATCGAAGAATCATCTGAAGTATTTTTACAATGAAAGAGAATCGAGTTGATAAAGCGTCAGCTAGTTAGAAGCAGTGAACTGAGCTCAAACCAATGCGTGAAAAACAGTTCGAGAGAGCGGCGAAATAGAATTTTATATTGAGAAGAGAAGAGATTTTGTATAAGATAGACTATCCAACTATTCCTTTTATGTTTTATTTTCCAACAGTTTGTAATTCTTCAAAATCCGTGTTATTAAAAAAAAATTTAAACTATAAACTAACACGCATCTAATACGTGTAGTACTACTGTGAATACGTATGATCAATCAGATAAAAACGAGAATCTCTTCAGTACAGAATATTCACTCAAATGTTCATAATCAAGAGAAATCGAATATAATAATGAAAAAACTAAAAATTTATAAGGAGTGGAAAATCCGAATTGGAAAAAAGACCTTTTACAACTAGTGCAGCGTTTGATACTTGGAACCAAAGGACTCCCGTGTCGGAAACTTTGCTTTATCGGTCATTTCAGCGCTCATGTGAACTTTTTTCATAGGAATGAGTTGATGTCACCGGTGACTTAAACACAGTGAAATTAAGGGCGCGACAGATATGTATATCATTGATAAAAAAATTGTGAGAAACGTTGAGCTTTAATCTACGCCGGACTGCGTCGCTGACTTCCTAGTTAGAGTGCAGTGTGCAGTGTCAGACAGTGAACTTTTTATCAAACTGTCTGCGGTCTCTTCGTACTTTCTTATCTCTCATTCTTCTCTGCTTGTCAGCTTTCGTCTCACGCTTCCTTGGGTCAGTGTGCAGCGTCAGACTGTGTAGAGGTTGATTCACTCAGGCAATTAATTCACAATATCAGGCAAAAAGTTTTTCTTTATTTCCTGCTTAGGCTTAGGTAAAGGTTACACTATCGAGTTAGGATCGAGACAGTAAAAAAGTCAGAGACGCAGTCCCGGCTTGGGGTAAAAAATTTTTTTGAATTATTTTCTGATTGCAGTTATTAATTCAACGGAGTCGATCAGGTAGTTTTTTGAGAAATTTTTGAATTATTTTCTGATTGCAGTTATTAATTCAACGGAGTCGATCAGGTAGTTTTTTCTCCGAAGGCCTGGGAGAAATGAAAGAGTAAGAATAAAATTCAACTGAAAGACGTAAACATTCACAACCCTAGAATTTAGGGAGGAGGTCCAATAAAAAAGAGCTGCAAGGATTTGGGAGATAAGATATGTGGGAGCGGAAAGGAGAAGAAGACTCAGAGAAGCGAGGAATGAACGCCTCTTACATATATCAATCATGCAGTCACCAAAGGATTGACATTTAAGAGTTGGTCTCGAAGATTAGGTATCAGAGGATGATTCTGAGCAGGAAGAGAGGAATGAGGAAGTGGAAGAGCCAATGGAAGTTTGCTGTAGAGAGATAAATAAATGATATAAAAAGGAAAATAAAGAAAGAAAGAAAGAACGACGATGAAAGAGAGAGAGAAAAAGAAACATAGAAGAAGAGGAAAAAATTTAGTGGAAAAAACTTTTGAAAAGTAAAACAAAAAAGAAATTAATGTCCTGGAAAACAAAAAATACCGCGGAAAAGTTCAAAGTACAAAAAATATAGAAGAGAAAGAAAAACATCACAAAATAACAAAGCGAGATGGAACATGATAGATTGAGGTCGCGATTCGCTCAATCGATTGAGCAGTAGATAGACTCTCCATCTGATAGCTTTGTATTTAAGATTGAATCATCTTGCTGATTTGACAAGAAAGCGGTTTCTTAAGTGTCTCCTATGAAAACGCCTACCCTTCACACGCTGAACTCTAAATTTCCGCGGGATTTGAGCTCCATGAGATTGCATTGCTCCAGACTCAAGATCACCTGCCTTTCTCACACGTTCGGCTTCATGCTGCGATGCTGCGACAAAAAGCGAAACATGAAGCTGTAAAATTTCAAAATTTCCGGCGATTTTCCATGAAGTGAAAAATTTTTGAGAAGAATGAATGTGAATAAAAATCAAATAAGAGTTTCAAAAAAAGAAAGACAGAGTTCTTCGTTGACACTTTTATCGAAACCGATATGAGCGAGAATCTTGATTTTATATTCAATATTAAGACGACTGTAGAAGCATGATTCGTTTGAAAAAATTGGTTTTTCTTGGCGAAGCCAAGAAGTAAAAATGTAGAAGTAAAAATTTACTTGTAGTGAAAGTGGCTCACTACAAATGTAGGAAAACAGTAATTTCGCAAGGGAACGTGGTTTAAACCCATATGAAAATTGAAAGAAAAGTTTTCTCTCGGTGAAGATATGATATGTCTCAAGATGCGGGCACGCTAAAAATCTACCAATCTCATCTGTAAATGTAAGAAAAACTTATTTGAAAAACCCCCTACGAATTTTCAGAAACATTGTGTGCGCTGTCTATCTTTGATATTCCTCCTATGATTCAAAATAATCAAGTGACACTACCATTAGAGATGGAAATTTTTTTCGCGGAATTCTTTTTTCCAAATGAAGTTTTTTATTAGGGAACAAGTTTTAATTAAGAGTTAAATTTATACGCTCAAAGCTATTGTTTTGAAAACTAGTTTTAAATTCGATTCTTTGGGTTCCTAAAAGCAGCAAAAAGAATCGATTGGGATGGTTTCGAACTTTTAACCTAACAGTTCCAATGCCCCCCGCCTCATCGCACTGCGGCACGCTGTTACTCGATTATTTAAATCATAGTAAGATTATCAAAGATAGGGCAGACAATGTTTCTGAAAACTCGTGGGGGTTTTTCAAATAAGTTTTCATTACATTTACAGATGAGATTGGCAGATTTTGAGCAAACCAGCATCTTGGAACATATCATATCTTCACCGAGAGAAAACTTTTTACATTTTTTTATGGGTTTAAACCACATTCCCTTGACAGTTAACTTTGTGACTTAATCGAGATACTTAATGTTTGAAAAGTTTTCAACTTTCGAAATCGCTTAGGCTCAAGTAAAACTCTACGCTAACGAAACCGTAACGGTTTAGGTGGTAGAGACCGTTCTGTGGCAGTAACAGTAAATATTTTTTCTTTTATTTCACATTTTTTTGTTATCGAAAAACTGATAAAAATCTTTTTCCCCATGTCACTGCATGTGAATTACTACATAGAGTAACTTAGAGCAGAAATTTTTTTAAAATTTCATCTCTTTTCGAGCAAATGAGGTTTGGCCAATTAAAATGTAAAAGTGCCGGGGTTAGTGCTGGAAAATTCGCTGCTCAGATTGAGAATGTTATTTAACTGCTACTTAGATACTCTCAAACGTTTATCAAAGTACAAAGGCGAAAATTTTAATTTCGATTTAGATTAAGCTTGATTACGTAATTTTCGTGTTTTTTTTCCGGAAGCTTAAAAAAACATTTTACAAATTTAGATTTTTGCTTACAGAAAAGTTACATTTAGGAAATGCACTTGCTCTGGTATCACATCATCCGAAACATGAATACGACCACTCGGAAGGCGAAAACCATAGATGAGTAGTCATGCCTGACGAATTGTTGATTATTAATGCATCAACTCTATAGTGTATACAGAATTCTCTACTTGCAAGGTATGTCTCTCTATCGTTCTTCTAAACCCACTCTACAAAAATGTTTCATGAAGCCTCAATGAAAGAAAAAAATTTTCTGAGTGCACACGCATGAATGGATATTCTTACAAATTCAGCCAATCTTGGTTTGAATTGAAAGTTTGCTGTGGTTTTTAAAAGTTTTTTTGCATTCGGTACTAAAAAGGTTTTTTTTTAAGTTGAGCCTAGTTTTTATTATCTCTCGGGTCCCGGCTTGTCCTAAGCTCTCTTTTACCACTTAACTGAAAAAAGATTTTGTTATGAGAATAGTTTAATACCTAAAGTGAACTTTTTCAACCTCCAACTTTACTTGATCCACTTTTCTAATTTATTTTTTCTTCAGTACGATTTTGACTCAACTCTGAAAAACTGAACTGAGTGGAACAGTTTAGTCAATGTCCTGAACCGAAGCAGCGCCATCCATGCAAACTTCCGCTTTTGCGTTCTCATGGAGTTTAAAATATCCATATTGACTCTCGAGTCAATAGTGTTTTATTTCAAATGAAATTCACATTACTTCTTAGACTTCTGAATTATAACAAAAAGCTGTGACAATTTTGAAAAAATATGTCATTTATGGTGATAAAAGTGTGAATTCAAGAAACATTGCTATCTGAAGAGTTGAATCGCGTGAACCTGGAAAAAAATATATGCTTTTGTGAAGATATATTGCGTAATTTTTTTTACAAATTTGATTAAAGCAATTTAGTTGAATATATAATGCTGCATAAGAATTATCATGTACACACGAATCTAAACCGTTGAATATTGGTTCTGGACAAGTTGTTAATGGTTATGTACGAACGAATATTGCTTAGGAGAAAGGTTAATATTTATAAAGAAACAAATAATGGTGAGATGTTGCTTCGTATCTGATTTTGAATTTTGAGTCCACTTTTTATGCAATAGCTCTGACAAGAAGAAAATATGTAAAAGAAGTGTTTTTTTACATTTCTATTTTGCTCCTTGAAACATTGCAACTTTATGTATTCTCGTGGGACTTCCTCCACCCTCTTCAAGGCAATAAATTTGGTTTTCTTGACTTTTATCTTTCTATCTTCTCCTTCTCTTCCTTTTTTTATCTCTCTTTAATGTTGTAATTTTTACCTCTTTATATGTTCAAATACATTTTCCATCAGATACCGCAAGTTTTAAACAACAAAAAATCAGTAGTAGCAGGCAGGATCTGGTAGATTTATTTTTTATATTTTCTCCAAATCATCACGACGCAAAACAATTGGGATAGGTTCTGAATGAGGAGTGAGATCATATCGGCCCTCATTCGATGTTTCTTCTCCTTTCTGGGTTCTCTCAACTGCGATTGAAACTACAGTATCCTTGCAATAACTCTTCCTCTAAATAAGCGAAGCCTTTGATGAAATTTGAATTCATTAAGCGATTTTTCCATACCTTTCTTCGTCCCAAACTCTGAACTTGAACTTCAAGAGGCAATACTAATCCAACAAGCAGGTGATTCTTCAATTGTTCCAAAGCTTTGGTGAAAATAAAATAGCATTGTTTCGTCAGTGTGCTTGGTTTTGTTGTTTCTCGACGCTTTCAGTGAAAAATAAAAACAAGGAAATAGGGAAAAATAGCCCAAACACTTTTTATTCATAAAAAAACATTGATTTTTGAATTTTAAGTCAAGAAAGAAATATGATTTTTGCAAATACACATTGAAATTTTCAATTATAAAAATAATTTCAAATTTCTGTGATTTTTGCCATGGATAAACCAGGATTGCAGCATATTGTCTTTCTAACCTAGAACAACTACAGTACCTAGGAAACTTTGCTTGGTTTCACTGAATTTGAATTGTTTGACTGAACGCTTGAGAAGAACATGGAGTATGTTTTTTTCAGCTGCCAAACAAAGAGGCTAAGTCATGGCTAGAGAAGAGAGAACATCGAAAACGGTCCACTCCCCTTCTCCGAAAAACATGATCACATACAATAAATTACAGGTTTAAGAATTTATTCATAAATCGCGAAGTGTTTTTTTCAGAAGGAATATGATAGTTTATCTAAAAGTTGAAACATTCGCACCAAAATAATGAACAGAGTATGAAAGAAAAAGACTCAGCCATGAGCATGGCAATGGATCAATGAAATGGATCAATGAAATGGATCAATGCTCAGTATTTTTGACAGGAACAACTCGCACATCTCATCTTGGAGAACGACACGCTTTCGAGCAAATTGACCAACACAACGTTTAACTCGAATGACGTCATCAAGTACCTAAAGAAGACTGTGGAGGAGAAGGATGGTGATGTCAGTTAACCTGCTTAACAACTAATGGATTGTCCTGAACATGAAGTCGGAATAGACTCGCGAGAACTCTTAGTGTGTCGAGCAGTGACTTAACCCGTTAGTTGTTATCCTATTCATACGTAATGAATCACACTGAGATATCAACCCATAATATCTCTTGCAAATTGAAGGACTTCTGGCATGTTTGAACACCTTTTAATTTATCGAAAACAGTAAGAACATCGAATGTGATAAAGTTCGGAGCATCAATGATGTTGCCTGAAGCCCGAGTTAAGATTTTGCAATAAAGAAGAACATCAGATATAAATATTGAGTGCGCAAGAAATTAGACTCGGTTTCTAATTTTTTGTATTAATAAGTTGTTAAGCTGAACAAAATCTCAATCAAGAAAGTATGATCCTTCATGGTTGAATATATGTTTTCCTATCGTGGGTAGACCGTCGATGCCCTCGTGGTTAAACTACGGAGAGAGTGAATCGAAAAAGTCTTGCAACCAGGATTTCATCTCACCTTCGTCCTCAAATTTTTTTCTCTGTGAGTTGGTTCTGCATGAACCGGAATGGGTAGTAGTCAGAAGGTGCCATTTCGAGCGAGTACGGTGGACGAGGCATCGACTCCCACGCAAGCTCCAACAGCTTTTGAACCATTTTTTCGCAATGTGATGTCGGGCGTTGTAGGAATCGAATATTGGGCTCTCTCCGCCTCAAGCATGATGTACCCTGTCGAGTTGTGCACACTAGACATCTGCTGTAAAAGTCATGCCGTTGGGTAGCAGCTCTCAGTAGACGACACCGCGTGAGTTCCCCCAAACACACAGCAACTTCATCGGGTGCAGTCTTTGTTTTGGAATCGCTTCTGGCTGCTCACCCTTGCTGAGCTACTGACACTTCCACGTTACGTTGCAGTAGGCCACCCACTTCTCTTCTCCAGTCAAAAAAAATTTTTCCAGCCACTTGTCTCTTCTTTTGTAGGAGAGAAAATGTGAAACGGCCGCGACTCCTCGGTTCATTTCAAGTGGGCTCAGGTGGTCTGGCACCCATTGCCCGAGCTTGTGTACTTTACCGAGCTCGTGGAGCCCGTTTTAGATGGTAGTGCGAGAGACCGCAAAATGCTCTGCAATCTCGTAGCAAGTTCGTTTGAGATCGGCTTCGACAAAATATCGAAGATTCTCAAGATCGAGCTTGTGAGGCCCTCCTGGACCTTCCATGTTTTCCAGCGTGTGATCGCCTTGCTTGAACCGACTGAAACAAGTTTAGAACTGCCAATCACTCAGGCATTCTTGCCCGTATGTCTGACAGAACTTTCGATGAGCTGTGGCAGAGCTTTGTGGAGTTTGTCTTGCAGCAGCTCTTTTCAGAATACTGAACAGAATTACGTTTTTTTATAGAAAAAACTATGTGAGAGGAAATGTAGAACCAAGTCACCTTTATAAGTGAATCAATGTGGATACAACATCAGAAGAGCCGTGTCATATCGCAGCTAAGAGTAGAGATTCTTTGATACTCTCATGAAATAAATACCAACCTAATCGCTTTTGGTTTCTAAAACTAAATATGAAAAGAAGGAAAAAAATGTAAGGCTGAAAAGCGATACTGTTTGAAGATAGCCAGACTCGAAGACTCACTCGAACGACAGAGCATTAACAATCACAACAAAATTCAGAAGGAACTGGAAGCTCACAATTTGGTTAGTCTTACCCTCCACAAGGTTTTGAACTCAAAAAAAAATATGGCATAACATGATCAGTTCCATTACAAAGCAAAACTGTTGAGTCAATTATTCAAAATGCGAACCTTTGAGACACCTGCGGTCCATAATAATTCGTCTTAGATTTCATAAAATACGAAAAAAAAACCTTCTGACTCATTCTTGTAACCTACAGTTCTACTTGTTCTGCTAACGAGCAAGCTTACGTATTTCTCTGCAAAAAATATCAAATTTAACAGAAAATTGCGAAAGACGGAGCTGTTTCGATTCGGCTCTTTCATTAATAATTGAAAACGATTGAAATGAAATATTGTATTTTTTTCAGATTTGCGAAGGTCTCCGAAGTGAAATCGAAATGGTGCGAACCGAAAACCGAATAATGAGTGTGTTACATTACTTATAATTTTTTTGCTTTAGCCATATGAAGTTCGTATTACAAACAATGGACAAATTTTTTTTACTATTCTTTTTTAAAGAAAATCGAAACAGAATGTTCGAGTTTTGAACCTTTTGGAATAGGTATTGGTGAAGCTCCAACGTCCATACACTACAAAGCCTTTTTCATCTCGTTCACACTTTTTTTATCGCTCCAGCTTTTGCTCGCTTGCGGTTGTATGCGAACAACTATTAGACCAGATAGAGACCGAACCAGGTAGGACTGCTGGTGTGAAGTGAATGAAGTGTTTATGAAACGCGCAGGCCTTAGCAACATTTCTTGACTTTCTAGAATCGGGTGGATCCGCCGAGAGGGGTAGTCAAACTTAGACTGAAAAAGTCAGGTGCACTACTATTAGGCCAAAGCCGAGCTTTAACTACAGCTATTACGCCAAAGCCGAGCGTCAAGTACATCACTTGAAAATACATTTAATATAAAAAAAAATTTTCTTTACCATGTATACCTGATAGAAGTAGAATGATACTCGAAAAGAATTCGCATCAGTTGCGATGCTGCACTTTACACAAACAGTACAAGACTACGAGCAGAAGTGGAACAGTCACAGATTGTAGACTATTAGATTATTTGTTTATTTATTTGAGTTGAATTGAAATTTTTTTACCATAGGATAGCTTGTAAGGCCATCGCTATTTATATATTCATTTATATTATCAGACATTTGTTGACCCAGACTCATTCTTTCACTCATATCAGATACTCAATTGGGCAACCAGGAGAGAATGCAGATGGAGATGGCCGAAATGATGCAGAAGATGAATACAATGAGGTTTTCTTCACTAAAGATTGAAAGGCTCTGATTATACCTCTCA
The DNA here is from genome assembly GCA_964056735.1 of Allodiplogaster pararmata. NCBI lineage: Eukaryota > Metazoa > Nematoda > Chromadorea > Rhabditida > Diplogasteridae > Allodiplogaster > Allodiplogaster pararmata. The sequence goes on from OZ057406.1 coordinate 16,058,204, forward strand.
CCCCAAAAAGGGTCTGATTCCCTTTCTCAGCTCAAAAAGGATCTAATTCCCTCTTTCACCTCAGAAAGATCTAATTCCCTCTCTCACCTAAGAAAGGGTCTGATTCACTCTCGCACCTCAGAAAGGGTTTGATTTTGTCTCTTACCTCTGAAAAAGGTCTGATTCCCTATTTCACTTTGGAAAGCGTCTGATTCTCTTTCTCTCTCCTCAGCAAGGGACTGTGTCTCTCTCTCACCTCAAAAAGGATCTAATTCCCTCTTTATTCTCGGAAAGCGTCTGATTATCTCTCTCATCTCAGAAAGGCTCTGATTCCCTCTCTCGGCTTGAAAAAGAAGGTGAATTATGCAGTTTTTTTGTGAGAAGAAAGGCCTTTTTCATTTGAGAAAACAGATTTGAAAAAAAGTATGATGAGAAAAACAATACCTTTATGATGTGAACTATCTGTAGCTTTTAGTTGATAAAAAAATAGGTTTTTGAGGCGTCGAATGGACGAACAAGATCAAGAGCTCTCGAGGAAAGCCGTCGATGAGACTTCCATCAAAGTCATCGTGGAAAATAAGTCAGATATCGGTCAAGAAGAGAGAAACGATTTTGAAGGGCGGTGGAATAGTTTTGAACTCTCTTATAGATCTTTGAAGTTGACAAATGATTGAACTATCGCACAGAAAAAAGCTATTCCACCGGGCGGGATCGAACCCAACCATCTCGCTTAATAAGCATGCGTGACTAAGAGAACAAGGCATATGAGCCTTCTATATAACACTATCGCACGGAAAATCTGTCTCCGTGGTGTAATGGCAACGCGCGCTCCCGGTTTGAGTCGAGATGGTCTGGGTTCGATCCAACCCAGTGGACTAACTTTTTTCGGTGCGATAGTTCAATCAATTGTCATCTTAACCAGGCGTCACTGCCTGTAAACTCTGTAACTTAGAATTTGAAGATTTATCATCCATCTTCCATCTCTCTTCTGTCTTAATCGTGAATTCTGGAGTTACACTCCATTCATGACGCAATCGCTTGATAAGCATGCGTGACTAAGAGAACAAGGCATATGAGCCTTTCATATAACACTATCGCGCGGAATAGCAATGTGTCCCCGTGGTGTAATGGCAACGCGCGCTCCCGGTCTGAGTCGAGATGGCTGGGTTCGATCCCGCCCGGTAGACTAGCTTTTTTCTGTGCGATAGTTAGATCATTTGTCATCTTAACCAGACGTCACTGCCTGTAAACTGTGTAACTTAGCATTTGAAGATATTTGAAGTATTTTATCATCACTATAGTGAAGAATTCATTCTTTCCTTTCTCATTTTTTTCACGAGGTCTTCCTTTTTTGATTACACCATCGCACAGAAAAAAACTGAAGATTTATCTTCCTTTTTCGATTTTCTCAATCTCTTCATTTTTATATGTCTCACAATTTTACGTGTTCACTGTTTAAATATTAAACTTGAGTTCCGAATAATGAAAATTCGCAGAGTAAGAGAAGAGTTGGCAGCGATGTACGAGAAGCAGCTTTCCAACATTCGCAAAGAGTTCGACTTGCAGAAGGAGGGCGCGTTGCGAATGAATAACAATGTAAACAGTCATTTCAATTTTTAAATTGGGTTTCTACTGTAATAATAACCCATCATCTGGCAAATTACTAACCCAAACAGTTATGTTCATAGGTTGTATCACAAGTTCTAGGTTTCTAGTCATGGAATCAAAAGCCGGGCAATACAAATGTGTTTAAAAGTTTTGACTTTCTTGTTTTAGTCACTGATAAAAAATGCGTCCAAAATCCAAAACAGTAGAGAGAAAAAAGAAAGTTAAGTGACACATGATGAGAATTAGTATAATACTTTGAGGAAAACGAAATCTTATAGCTTTTTTAATTTTGTTTTTTTTCTTTTCTGCTGATTATTAGGCATTGAATTTAAACTTTCCGAAAAATGTAAGGTGAAGGGAAACAAAGTATTTTTTAATCACAGAACCTTCCCAGTCCATAGAGCGTTACGCCTTGCTAACGCTGCTCCTTGCTAAGATTCACGAATGCAAGTCTTGAAGGCTTGCCTTCGTGAATTTCAGGAAAGAGAAGCCTTAGGAACTCTTCCTCTTTCTCTCTCTCTCTCTATCTCTATCTGTCTCTCTCTCACTCTCTCTCCCTCTTTCTCTCTCTATATCTCTCTCTCTCTCTCTTTCCCTTCTCCTATTTAACCAACTATTTTGTTAAGATGATCAATAACTTGGAAGTGGAAATCGAGAAGAAGAAGCACGAGATATGTGGATTGAAGGAAAAAATTGTCAATTTACAATCCGCTACAGGTTCATTCACCCTAGAGTAAATTTTCACTCCTCTTTTTTTGTTCATCTTCTTCTTTCGCTTTCTCTCTTCCACTCAGATTCAAATTGTTCGCTTTTTAGAAGAGCTCACTGCTGCCAAAGAGGATCAGATGAAGGAGAACGCTAAGCTCCGAAAGTTGATGGAAAAGTCGAGCCTTCTGGTCGCCTTCTTTTTTGAAAGCTTCTTATTTTTCAAGCATTTTTTGAGTTGATAATTGAAATCAGTCCTTTGAAAAATCCTTGTGAACTGCTTATAAATTTTCATTGGCTTGAATCATAGATATTGATAATAAAAATTTAGCAAGTAGGAAGTGAAACTTCGTAGCTCTTATCACGCTTCAAGAAAAGCTTTCGAATCAGAGTGCAAGCCTTTGTTACAACGTTGGTCCAAATAAAGAGACAAGCAAAGTGATAATCATATAACTTAGACAGAGAAAGCCGTGCGTGATTCTAAGCGTCGACTGGAGGAGTCGGAGAAAAAGAGAGCTCTTTTACTCTCTCAGTACACTGATATCATCAACAATTACAAAGAAGAGGTTGGAGTCCTTCATTGTATTGTTTATTTCATGTACAGAATGGTTCATGAAGATGAGAAAAGGAAGAATGAGCTCTGCAGACATGGACTGTGTTTTGGTGTAACGCACCAAAGAGGCCTTTTGCAGTGGGGCGGTGGTTTACAATGCAACTGTTTTGAACACAAACTTTAAACATTATCATTTTGACTTTATTTAAGGAAATGTTTATTATTTATTTTGATTTTTTTAAAAAAATATTTTGTTTGGAAATATTTATTAACATTTTTCGGAAGAAGTCAAGAACCAAATCGACATATTATTTGATAGTTATGTCACGAGTCTATTCCGAGGTCAAGGTTTGAGTCAAGCAATATGAAGAGTGTGACCTGTTTTTCTTGAAATAAATTTTTAAAATTAAGATTGAGTCTCTGGTAGATCAAAAAATTAGTTATTTTTCGTCTCGCAGTATTTTATTTCTATAAAAACAGTATTTCTTCATACTAGAATAACGACCTGAAGAGGAGAGTTGAAGAAGCGGCGAGTGAAGTAAAAGATTCCCATGAGGATCTTTTCAGAATAAAGGTTTTTTTAAATAATAAAAACAAGTGTAGGAAATGCAAATACATCAAGTCAAGCCTACGAGTTAGTTTCTCATTTCATGAGTCTAACCTTAGCTATGAACACTCTGAAGCTCTTCCGAGAGCGGGAACAAATCTCCTTCCATATATCTGCAAATTTCTCGGTAGATCACACTACCCTTATAGACCTCGCGGTAACTTCTATTTACAGACCTCCTGGGAGCTCAAAGTACGCACTCATTTTCAGGCCTCCCGAAAGCTTGTAATTGTAGGCCTCCCAGGAGCACACAGTGCGTGCTCATGCTCTACAGAATGAGCGACTACTGGATCTCCGTCGATTCTTTACTCTTGCCTTGGACCCCACGGCATCAGCAGCCAACGATGACTTGCTCGCTCTCAACATTCACTCTTTGTTCGCTCGTATATCTCTTCTAATTGGACAAATTCCCATTGTAAAATAAGCACTCGAATAGAGAAAGACGAGGTTGATAATTTTCTCCCATATTTTCCTCGAGTTTCCTCTTTTTGTTTGTGAGAAAACAGTATATTCTCTGGTTGCTTTGAGTCAAAGGTGTTCAGTGAATCTTAGGATTTCGGGATTTTTTTTAACTAAGGCTGAACCCCTTCGAAATGAAACGTTAACAGAATGTTTTTTTTCTCCAGAAACCGTGATTTTTCAAAGAAGAAAGCAGAAAAACTCCCAAACGTCACCCCTGTATAAACAAGAGAATAGTAATATCTCATCGTAATGTTTATCGAAAGCGAGTATGGAAAAGACCCTGTAAGTCAAGCTTCATGAGAATACGCATGAAATGGAAAATACGACTTAATGCTGATAATTGATTATGAATTCATGAGTATTGAATTCCGATTACAGCAGTTACAAATGCTTACGAGCATTATAATGTTTTGAAGTGAGACAGACGCTCCAATGACATTTTTAGATAGAATTTTCAAATCTCACAATCTAAAAACGTTGATTTGGGAGAAGGAATCTGTTTAGTGATCTTAGCAGCGAATGCACCTGGGCCACGAGGCAGTTAATCACCTATTAAAGCGTCTATTAACACATTCTAGCTTAGATGAATAGAGAGAGATTTACCTATTCAAAACTTGATAGAAGACGCGAGCTTCTAATTAGTCAGAACACGAGCTCAGCTCAATAGTGAACCCAGTAACAACTGAAAGAAAGTTCGGCACCAAAACCATGTAAAGAATACTTGTTAGTAAGGAGCATCCTCCGGAAAACTATATACATATAAATAGCTTATTTTCAAATAATACTATTCTTAATTAATACTGTACATTTTAATTTCATAATTGTGTACCTGACTACTCGTTCACATAAGAATTGGAGAAAAAACTCATGAATAACATCATCCTGCCTGATGAATATTTGTCCAAGAAAGGACCTGATCAAGCCTTCCAAGGCTGATTTACTTAATTGAGTTGCGACCCGATCTTTCTCTACGATGCAAACTTTTGACATTTGGAGACAAATTTCGACACAAGATGGGGAAGTTCCTCGGCCTTGTAGATAAATTTGTGAGCGAAGGATCTGGATGAATCAAATTCGATGTAGTCAATATCGCAATTCGCCCGGGTCGCTGCGTCCTTAATCATCACAAACTCAAACATTCGCAATTTGTCATGAAAAGTTAACGAAATTCTTCTAATCCCAGCTCACCCTCTCCTTTCTCATTCCCTTCGCGAAATTCGCGGTCGATTTCCAATGTTTTGACAAAAGCAGTTTTTTTAGTCTAGTTAAAATTCAATTTCCATGATCTGATTTTGCTTTAACTTTTTTCGCCCCGTTAACTTTTCTACAGTTACTTCAAAACTCTAACATAGAAAAAAAAAGCTTAATGAAGAAACCTGTTATAAAACGTAACTTAGAAGAACGCTATCTTTATCAACTCTTAGGGGAAATAAAAAGCTCGTTAACTAACCCTGAGAAGTCTGGCAAGCTTCGCTGGTATCACATGATCATCCTCTGCGTGTAGTATCAAGATTGGGCAAGTGATACTGTAATCACTCTTTATTGGACCTTTACCAAACACTATATTCTCTTACCCTAACCACATTGAAAGCCAATATATTATGCCATTTACTAATTTCCCTGCCACCCTGGCATAAAAACCTTGTACCTCACCAAAATTCATTACTTTCTGCGATCAACTGATTCCTGCACCTTTCGGTGCGTTTAGGTTAGAAGTGTGTAAGAGACAACCTTTGGCTGCGGCTGCTAAAGACTTGATATTACGACAAAATGACGCCCACTCGAGACCACGTCACTGATCAGGCACAGCTAACGTCGAATTTTGCCCAACTTTTCTCGGATTCGAACTCCAATTCGGTTTGAGAAGTCGCTAATTCTTCCTATCGCCCCTCAAAAGTATCCCAATAACCCCCTCAATTGTACCTTATATTAACCTAAACCATGTTTCATCCCGACAACTCTGACTGACTGAGCTATCCTAGAGTCAGACTCCATGATCAGCCCGACACTTCGGAGAGGATTCAACACAAGTTTTTCTACAATCGCACGTGGCATCCATCGAATCGGCTGCAAGAAATGCATCAAAACTACTTTGTTTTTACATAGGAGAGCTAGCCAAGGGTTGTTTGACAACCCTTGGCTAGCTCTTATTTGGAAAAAGGAGAAAAAACAACCATTTTTTGACTTTTTTTTTGCCCAGCCCTGGTTACGACGGTACTTCATTAATACAGTGCGTGGCATAACTTTGAGCTCACCACCAAATTGAACATTTTCCGATGTTTTAGAAGGCGCAACAAAAAAAAAACAAACAGCCATGGAGTTGACCACGCAAATAAATAATATGACCCACTTGACAACCGTAATATAGTTTGAATGGAGCATTTCCCGCCAAAAACCGTAAAATCGACTATGGCATAACTATGAGCTCACTTTTTAAAAAGCTCATTTCAGATGTTTTTTTTAAAATTTTTTATATTTTCAAAAAAAGTTTTGTTTTTGCAGATAAATGCCGAGTGCAACGCAACTTTCTCAAGTCGAAAAGGGGAAAATAGACGTGTTATTGGCGAATAAGAAGAGCAATCGTGAGATTGCACGCCAGTTGAGTCGGAGCCCTAATTGTGTGAATAATTACGTCTCTGGTCGACTGCACAGAAGAAGGGTGGGCGACCACGAAAGTTTTCGACTCGGGATCGACTCGCAATCGCGAAGAAAGCGTCAAATGCTGCCAATTCACTGAAGCAGATCGCAGCCGAAGCAGGTGTTCCAGCTTCTAAGAGGACGGTTCGTCGCATTCTTTCGGAAACTGGACACTTTGTCAACTCTAAAATGAAGCCGGCACCTCGATTGACAGAGAATCATAAAACTCGACGCCTGGAATTCGCAACCAGAGAGCACAAACGTGACTGGAGTAAGGTGAGAATCATGACATTATTTGGCTATTGAGAAAAAAAACATTCCTCGGTGCAGGTGGTCTGGTCCGACGAAAAGAAGTGGAATATGGACGGATGTGACGGCCAACACTCGTATTGGCATGATCTTCGCAAGGACCCGCTGCTCTTCAGTCGCCGTGGACATGGAGGCGGTAGTCTCATGTCTTGGGGTGCGTTTCACGCCGGCGGAACCCTCCCTCTGCAGTTTCCTTCCATGCGAATGAACTCGGATGAGTATCAGGAAGTACTCGCACACGATTTGGTACCGTTTTTCCGTAGCCCAGTTAACAATTACATGATTTTAATGCATGATAATGCATCCATACACACAAGCACCTCTACAAAATCGTTCCTTTTGTCGAAAAATATACCCGTTTTAGAATGGCCAGCTGTTTCCCCTGATTGTAACCCAATAGAAAATATCTGGGGGTTGTTAGCTAGACGTGTATATGATGGAGGAAAGCAGTACTCCACAATCGCTGAGCTTAAAAGTTCCATTGAGCAATAATGGTCTTCTTTGCCTGTTTCTTACCTTCAAAAGTTGTCAGATTCTATGGATAACAGAATTGTCCAGCTTATGATCAGAAAGGGTGCAGCTATCGAATACTAATTAGTTTTTTTTTGTTTGTTTCTTAGGAGTTTTTCAAATGAGCTCAAAGTTATGACACACCACATTTTCCGTTATTTTGAATAAATAAGGTTTTTTTGAGCGGAGTACGGCACTTTTGTGGTGAATATTATTCACTTGAGTGGTCGATTCTATGGCATTTTGTATTTTTTGTTGCGCCTTATAAAACATCGGAAAACTTGCAATTTGGTGGTGAGCTCAAAGTTATGCCACGCACTGTAGCACTCTCTGTCTTTCTCCTCGTATTTTTTGGAGCTAAAAAGTTAAAAAAGTTGTTTTCTTCAAATAAAATGTTTACCACCTTTTTATTGATCCATTTTGTTATGTTTTATCTGATAAAACCTGAAGATAATGATTATTGACATTTTTAATAGCAAAATGAGTTCTGATGAAATAACAGCACTTACTCCAAAAAAAACAACCGGAAATGAACCCTGGCAATTTCAAGAGATCCAATTTTTTAAAACTTTTTTTGGTTTTGTCGACTTTTTTTATTTTTTTTAGGCAAATTTTTTTCGAAATAGTAAAAAAATTAAAAACCGACAACTAAAAAAGGCCAGCCCTGATCGTAACATCATAATTCATGTATGAGTAAAGAAATTAGCATCAAATCGTTGAGAACTCTGAACCTCCCAGAAATGCACCCTTCAAAAGAAACTGAAGAAAAAAAACTACGTTTTTCAGAAATGCTTAAAAGGATGTGGCATGAGCTGGAAATAGCCGCTTCCTTGTACTCTTCTCAGAGTTCTCCCAGTCGAGCCCCTGGAAATAGCCGCTTCCTTGTACTCTTCTCAGAGTTCTCCCAGTCGAGCCCCTGGAAATAGCCGCTTCCTTGTACTCTTCTCAGAGTTCTCCCAGTCGAGCCCCTGGAAATAGCCGCTTCCTTGTACTCTTCTCAGAGTTCTCCCAGTCGAGCCCCTGGAAATAGCCGCTTCCTTGTACTCTTCTCAGAGTTCTCCCAGTCGAGCCCCTGGAAATAGCCGCTTCCTTGTACTCTTCTCAGAGTTCTCCCAGTCGAGCCCCTGGAAATAGCCGCTTCCTTGTACTCTTCTCAGAGTTCTCCCAGTCGAGCCCTTCCATTTCTCTAATTTTCTCATGTCCCTCACAACAGAGTTGACTCACGAGTGAAGAAGTCTGATGTTTACCACAACAGACAACTAATATGGTCTATTTATAGATGAGCCTTTTCATATGTCTGATTTCTGAGTAACATTTCCAGACTCATCGTCTCCTCATAAACTGCCGTCCCATTTCTTCCCAATTCTCACATCGACCAAAAAAGTGACACGCTTCTGCGGTTCCCTATTCCGTTCATATCAGCAAAATATTAGCAAAAATTAACAATTTTGGTGATAACAGAGTTAACTTGAAGTTTTCATATTGAAACTTAGCGTGTCTTTTAAAAAAAAAAGAAATCTTAATCAGTCACTGAATCACTTTTCTCCATTCCAGTTCTCTCCTTTATTGAACCCTTCATTTTAACTATGTTTTTCACAACTCTGAACAGTTGATAGTTTTGATAACCAAAACCGTGTATAATAAGGAACAAGGCGTTCAACGTTGTGAAGAATGAAAATGTTTCGGAGAATAACACAAAATTACACATGCGATTAGTTCTAAGAAGGACCTGTGAACATTCCACTGGAAACCTCAATTTTTCCAACAATTTTTTTTCCCTTTTGGAATAATTTCTCTTTTTTTCATTTAAAAAGGGGGGCGAAAAAGAAACAATGCTGAATGGATGATGCATGACAACATCCCTGAGATTGTTGAAGGGCGACTCAAGGACGAGTCCCGAGGGCGAGTCTCCCGACTGCGAGAGCTCTTTCACCAGACGAGTGCACACCCTGCAAATTGGCAACAGTCATAGAGAAAAGAAAGGGAGGAAGGAAAAGAAAAGAAAAGGTAGAGAGAGAAAAAGTGATAGAGAAAGAGAAAGGGTGGAACAAAGGAGAGAAAGAGAGTGAGAGAGAAAAAGAAATTAAAGGAGGGGAGAGACTCGCCAGTGGCAGTTTATAGTAATTTTTTCAAGAAACAAAGTTTATAATTCGAAGTTCAACCAATACAATAAGAACTGATGCTCACAAAATAAAAAATCAGAGACTCGTGAAAAAACCTTATTACTCGACTCGCGAATACTTGGGAGGAATCAAGCTGAAAATAAGAGAGTCTCACCCTGTACCCATGGAGTGCCCCCACACTATGACTGTGTTATCTCCCGAGTGCCTGAGAATGTACTCGTAGACGTGTCGGGTGTCATTAACAATACCTTCCTCCGTTGGAGAACCCTCCGAGTCTCCGTACCCTGCACAAACATTGCATTCTATCCTCCTTGCGCCTTTTCGGTGAGCTAGTATTAAAGCGGTAAACCCTCCGAGATTTTATTCATGCATCCTCAGGCGAAATATAAATGGGTAATTGATTAACTCTTGTTTTTTTAAGACTCCTGAAAATCGATAATAAAGGGTTTTTGTGCATATAGTGAAGCCCTTGAATTTAACTTCTACCACACTTTTTATACCATGGGTTCATCTATCACCGGTAGGATACAGATAACCAAATATCAACACCCTAGCAGAGGAGACCCTAGCAGAGGAGCTAGATCCTCTGCATTACCTAACACACAAGAAATATCCTTGAATGTGATATTTCCGAGGGTTCTCCATACCTCTGTAGTCGAATGCGATGACGTGATAGTCCATCTGCGTAAGCACGTTGTACAATTCGCAGCGATGATTCATCGTGCGGTCAAAAGAGTTCCCGTGAGCATACAGTACTACCGGGAAACGAGGATCTGCCAGGAGGGATTCCTCTTCCCCGCAGGAGTTGGAGAGTGACTGGGGAAGCATGTGCCTGCAATCCTCTTTACTCCTACATGTTTATGATGATGCCAGTCATCAGCACTGTTTAGATATTTGAAGAAAAAAAACAACGGTTCATTGAGCGGTAGAGTCTATAATAATGAGAAAGCAGGCAATCCAGAATCCGAAGGCTCCAGCTACCGTCTGATATCTCTACTCTCGCCCGTCGCCAAAGTGATTGAACGGCTAATACTCGGCTCCCTACAGAGGCACATTCCCCCGGCAGACCACCAACATGGCTTCACGGCAAGACGCTCTACAACCTCGGCCCTCGTAACTCTCTCGAAGAGCATCGCAGACGGTTTTAACCAGAAATGTCCCGCTAGTCGAAATGTCCTCATGGCAATTGATATGCCCAAGGCATTCGAAAGTATCGACATCGTCAAGCTCATCGACCTCCTTGAGACAACAACCGCGCCGAACTACATTAAAAATGGCTCGCCTCTTACCTTAGAGGAAGAACAGGACGCACAAGCTTCCGCGACTCGGTATCAAGTTCCAGACTCTTCAGAAACGGAGTCCCACAAGGCAGCGCCCTCTCGCCCACGCTTTTCAACCTTTACCTCCGCGATCTTCCCACAGACGATGCCCACACGAACGTCATCTCGTATGCTGATGACATCACGATCTGGGCGTCAGATCCCAACATCAACGTCGCCTCCGAAAATCTACGCAGGGCCATCACGAAAATTGAAACCTTCCTCAAAAAACGGTCACTCATCATTTCCCCGACCAAGAGCCAGCTCATGCTTTTCACCCCGTTCAGTCGCGAATTCAAGTCTACTCTGGACATATCAATCTGCGGATCACCCGTCCCCACCGTCAACCAGGCCAAGCTACTCGGCGTCACGTACGACTCGATGTTCACATTCAGCCATCATGCCAAAGACATCGCGAGACGGATGTCGCAGCGCAATAACGTACTGAAAGCCCTTGCCGGAAGCACCTGGGGCAACCAAAAAGAAACCCTCCGCCTCACGTTCAAAGCCATCTCGCAAGCGATCTGCAACTACGCGGCACCCGCCTGGTCCACCTTCCTCTCGGACTCCGCTCATGCCAAAATCCAACGTTCTCAGAACTCCGGACTCCGCGTCGTGACAGGGAATCATCAAATGGCCGACACTGACCATATTCATCGCGAATCAAAGGTCATGCGCACCAAATCCCATCTGAACATGCTCGCCGCGCAGTACCTCGCGAGATCGTTGGACCCAGAACACATCCACCACGGCCTCCTCGACTGCCCGGCGCAATGAAGAACTACCTCGTGTTGAGCTGCAAGAAGACTGTCGAAGCTGCGAAACAGATGTCAAAGGATCCGAAGAATGGGAAATCAGTCGCTAACACTGTACACTCGATGATGGTCTCGAACGAACTCCAATCGTTGAAGGGTGCCGTCATCCTGGGAGGCAGACCTCCGCCCCTTATCCAGGAAGAAGAGAAGGAGTTACCCCGCAAGACTAGATGCACGCTCAGCCAGCTCCGCTCGGGATTCAGCAGATTCATCAACAACTACTACCTCCACCGCATTGACGAATTCATCCCCGACGTGTGTCCCGATTGCTCTTCCGGACCTCACGACGTTGCGCATCTCTTCAACTGCCCATGCCACCCGACCGCGCTGTCTCCAATCAACCTCTGGACCAAGCCGCTGGAGGTCGCAGCGTTCTTGAAGATATAAGAAAAAAAGAAGAACAAGAAACGAAGAACACAGACGTTCTTCGAAGCCGGCTGCATTCGGCAACAACAACAACATAATAATGAGAAGCTCTCCCTTTTTCGCGCTTGAACTCGAGCTTGTTTCTTATTATTACAGACACATTCACTCAAAAAGTGGTCGTTTTTTTTCTTCTTCAAGTTTTCCACAACTGCGAAAGAACTCTGTTGAGGTATGATACCACTTAAAAAAAATGGAATTTTTTGCTATTTTTATTAATAATGTTATTGATATCATTATTCTATTCATAATACAAAACTTCGGAGTACAACAAACAGGCTGCATGAGTTGTTTTCTCACTAAAGCTCACCAAACTAGTAAAATTTCTACAGTTCTAAGAGAACAATCTTGACGTTTTTCAGCTTTTGAAGTACTTTCTACTCGTACAATTTGTATCGACGGAAGGCTTTTTTTTTAATTAGGAAAAAGGGTCCTCTGTGGGTTTAACTTACCCGTAAGTCTTAGAGCTTTTAAAAGTTAGACTGTTTATAAGACTTTTCTCTCTATCGCTTTCTCTGTTTTTTATGGTACGCACCCGCTATTTTTCCTCGTGTCATTCAATTTTCAATAGTTTCTTCTGATATAACCACTTTTTTCGGCAACAAACAGCTGCCTCTAAATGAATTACCAATATGAAGATACCATACTCCTATCTTGCCCATGTCGCCATTCAAGTAGAACGTCCGTCCACGACTCCGGACTCCATTGGAAGAGACATTTTCGTAGTCAGTCAACGGCATACGCCCTGTCAACCGGTATTTTTGTCATTCAAAAATACCGAAACTCTAATTTTCACTAAATCAGGTAAAACCTGTGATCAATGCATAACATTCTCCCCCCTAATGCTGAGAACTAATCAACCTCCTCAGCTCAGATCTCAACATTTCAGTTCCTAACTCCTCAAAATCAGAAATGCTTTATTTTCAGATGTCAAAATGAAACTCGTAGCTCTGCCATGAATCAAATGCATTTTTTCTCAGCATTTCGAACCGGGAACTTCATATTCAAACTGACTGAAGTTGAGGAAGAAAAGATGCTGCATCATTTCTGGGAGAAAGTAGATTAGGAGTGGAGCCCCAACACAGAAGAAGGAAATGGGCAAAAGTAAAGTAGAGATATGTATCAACCTGAAAGTGTCATCAGTTGTGAGAAGATAATGAGAGAGTAAAAATTAGGTAGAGGGAGAGAGGGAGAGAGAGAGAGGGAGAGAGAGAGAGAGAGAGAGAGAGAGAGAGAGAGAGCACGAAAGCGTGACAGAAAGAGAGAAGTAGAGAGCTAAATAATAATAAACTTGCGAGTGTGCCTAATAAAAACAAGTTGAAAACACAGAAAAGACGAAAAAATATCGGAGACTTCTGGAGAAAAAATATTGAGAGATTGGTCAGGATTAGGAAAGATATAAGATGATAGATGGAGAGCCGAAAAAATTGGAAATACTTATTCGAATATGGCAATTTGAAATTTACCTACTCATGTGCTCACAGATGTCTTTACATACACGCTTTTCCAAAACCAAACTTCTAGAGAGACAAAAGTTTTCAAAGAAGAGCTGTTTTAAAGCAAAAATTATCCTCAATATTTCCTGTTTTCGAAAAAAGGACAATTCTCAATAGAAAGAGTTCTCCTCGGAAATTCCCCAAGCGACGCTAATCACTCTTGAATGTTCAGCTGTGTTTGTTCCTTCCAAGCATAGGTAACAAATTGCCTCTAGCCCCTCCTCTTTTCCTCTCCGTCCAATTCTCTTGTTTTCTCCCTTGTTCTCTTCTCCTCATTGAGTCTCTCCCTATTTCTCAATTTCCTCAACATCTTCGCAATTCACCCTTTCCCTCGCCTTCATGTAATTTTTAAAAAATTTCGCTCGTATTAGTGACTGACTTAAACTCTTTCAAACATGTAGGTTAAAATCATCTTATTTGATGAGTTCCTCCAACGGGCAGCCCACAACGCGATATCAAACACTTTTCACTTTTTGCGTGGTAAAAAAAGACACCAAACTTGCTGTTAGCAGTTTTCTTCGTGACAGATACCCGCCGTTGGCAGAAGAAACTGGTTTTATCGAGCACACAATGTTCGAAAATAAAGTTTACCCCTCAGAAATGTGAATCAAAATGCCCTTGAAGGTTAAAAAAGAATTGACGACAGATCCTCGGACTGAATTACTTAAAGTTTGCTTGAGAACGAACGAACTAAAACTTTTCTTTACCGGAAGTGACCACTACTAATCATTCTCGAAACACACTGGCAACAGTGGCCATTCGTGACTCTACAGCCTGTCACGGATGGAGCCGGATCATCCAGTCCAGAATCGAGCGCGACCTCAGGTGGCGGATAGAGGGATGCCTCCCTACGAATTATTCGTGCTGGGAGGTAGCGGGAGAAATCCCGCCGCGGACCAAAACTGGGTAGTATAGCTCGTCAAAGGAGGGTGATGCCGGACCGGCCTGGGCATGCCACCGGACAAAACATCAGCCGATACTCCGCTATACTTTTCAATGGCGAGTCGAGGCGCCAGTCAAATAGCCTCTTGCCTATCTCCGGTCAACGACAGGCGAGACGTCTCTACTCCCACCCAAAACGATGCTAGGCCGGCTTGACCACCCACTCACAAGGCCTATAGCATGAACAGGTTGCTACAACGATGTCCGCCTTCACAAGGTGCAGCATGACAGTCTCACGACTGCAAAGGACATCAAAACCCTTCTCCGGACGCATCTTGTCCGAAGAACACGAGAACTTCTCTCATTAAAGAGAGTGTTCATAACCAAGTCTTCGATGCGGGATGCTTGCCGGCAACAACAACAACAACTACTAATCATTTCTGATTGCTCACTTCTGATTGTCGTTGTTGAGACAATTTTTACATAGAGACGCATTAGAGCGAAAGCAATCAACATATTTACATACTTCTCTTCCACGGCTGAACAACATAACGGGAGATAATTATATGCACACTAGTCATGAATTATTGAAAGGATACGGGACTACTCATGAATAGTTACAAACTCACTCTCTTACATGACTTTTCTCATATTCAGACTGGAAACACTTGCAACAGAAAAAATTGGGATCAGAGAACGGGACATACCAATAGAATAAAACTACCAAGAAGAATAACCAAACCTTCTTTCTCTAAAAAAACCAATTCGAACCCACGAAGCAGCTTTTCCGCAATCACTAGCAAGCTTACTCAACAATCACTAGCAAGCTTACTGAACAATCACTAGCAAGCTTACTCAACAATCACTAGCAAGCTTACTCAACAATCACTAGCAAGCTTACTCAACAATCACTAGCAAGCTTACTCAACAATCACTAGCAAGCTTACTCAACAATCACTAGCAAGCTTACTCAACAATCACTAGCAAGCTTACTCAACAATCACTAGCAAGCTTACTCAACAATCACTAGCAAGCTTACTCAACAATCACTAGCAAGCTTACTCAACAATCACTAGCAAGCTTACTCAACAATCACTAGCAAGCTTACTCAACAATCACTAGCAAGCTTACTCAACAATCACTAGCAAGCTTACTCAACAATCACTAGCAAGCTTACTCAACAATCACTAGCAAGCTTACTCAACAATCACTAGCAAGCTTACTCAACAATCACTAGCAAGCTTACTCAACAATCACTAGCAAGCTTACTCAACAATCACTAGCAAGCTTACTCAACAATCACTAGCAAGCTTACTCAACAATCACTAGCAAGCTTACTCAACAATCAATAGCAAGCTTACTCAACAATCACTAGCAAGCTTACTCAACAATCACTAGCAAGCTTACTCAACAAAAAAAAATTCACAAATCGACATAGAAAGCGGCAGGCTTATTATCAGAAATCAACATGAAATATTTTGTTTTTACTAACATCGAGTCAAAATTAGAATTAAAACATTTTCCAGTCTCTTTTTTGCGCAGAAAACATATACACCCGAAAAGTGAAAAGAAACGAGAGAGAGAAAATAGAGAAAAAGAGAGAGAATGAGAGTGATAGAGAATGAGAGTGATAGAGAATGAGAGTGATAGAGAATGAGAGTGATAGAGAATGAGAGTGATAGAAAGGAATCGGTGGTTTCAAAACTGACACTTTCAAAACGAATAGCCTGGGCTTCCCTCATGTACTCTTCTCCTTTTCTTTGCAAATGCAACATTTTTACAACTTTTTGAGAACTCAAATTCCAATTTCAAAAAAAATTTAAAAAGTAAATAGAGAACAATTCAACTGAGAGCTCCGCGTACTCTTCACCAAATTAAGAACACTTTTTATCCTATGAACCTGTTTTTATTCCCACAAAAAGTACTTGACGCCTGAAATCTGAGAAATTGAAAAGATGCAGGCATGGGAGAGCTTAGAAAGACGGCTGCTTGGAGAGAATTACTCCGAGAAAACGCAGGGAAGGAGAAGAACTCTAAGTCAGACATGATAACTCCATCCTTTTATTCTTTGTCTTGAAAAAATTCGTCTCATCATGACTTCTTCAGCAAACACTCCTTGTCTCTCTTTCTTAGTAGTGACATCCCTATTTTTGCATTTTTACACCCTTTTCAGTCTTTATCAAGTCTCGTAAAGAAAGGACCGGATATGCAAAAAGCAGAGGAGCATTCAACATGCAACAACATCCCCTGCTCTAGTCGAATGGATGAAAAAACATTGAAAAAAATAGAAGAAAAAAAGCAATCTCACACGAACATCTCGAGATGCATTGAATTATTACAGAGATCTCATTCAGTGAGAAAGTTCCATGGGATGAACTGCGTAAAGAGAGACGAAAAGAGATAAAGAAAGAAGGGAAGAGAGAGGAAAAGAGAGAAAGAAAGGGAGTAAGAGAGAGAGAAAAATAGAGAAAGAAAGGGAGTAATAGAGAGAGGAAAAGAGAGAAAGGGAAGAAGAGAGAGAAGAAAAGAGAAAAAGAAAGTGAGGAAGAGAGAGGAAAAGAGAGAAAGAAAGGAAGGAAGAGAGAGAGAAAAGGAGAAAGAAAGGGAGTAAGAGAGAGAGGAAAATAGAGAAAGAAAGGGAGTAAAAGAGAGAGAAAAAGAGAGAAAGGGAGGAAGAGAGAGAGGAAAAGAGAAAAAGAAAGTGAGGAAGAGAGATAGGAAAAGAGAGAAAGAAAGGAAGGAAGAGAGAGAGGAAAAGTGAGAAAGAAAGGGAGTAAGAGAGAGAGGAAAAAAAAAGAAAGAAAGGGAGGAAGAGAGAGAGGAAAAGAGAGAAAGAAAGTGAGGAAGAGAGAGAGAAAAAGAGAGCGAGGAAGAGAGAGAAAAAAAGAGAAAAAGAAAGTGAGGAAGAGAGAGAGAGAGAGGAAAAGAGAGAAAGAAAGGAAGGAAGGAAGAGAGAGAGGAAAAGAGAGAAAAAAGTGAGTAAGAGAGAGAGGAAAAGAGAGAAAGAAAGGAAGAGAGAGAGAGGAAAAGAGAGAAAGAAAGGAAGAGAGAGAGGAGAAGAGAGAAAGAAAGGAAGGAAGAGAGAGAGGAAAAGAGAGAAAAAAGGGAGTAAGAGAGAGGAAAAGAGAGAAAGAAAGGGAGGAAGAGAGGAAAAGAGAGAAAGAAAGGGAGGAAGAGAGAGGAAAAGAGAGAAAGGGAGGAAGAGAGAGAGGAAAGGAGAAAAAGAAATTGAGGAATAGAGAGAGGAAAAGAGAGAAAGAAAGGGAGTAAGAGAGAGAGGAAAAGAGAGAAAGAAAGGGAGGAAGAGAGGAAAGAGAGAGAAAGAAAGGGAGTAAGAGAGAGAGGAAAAGTGAAAAAGAAAGGGAGGAAGAGAGGAAAAGAGAGGGAGGAAGAGAGAGAGGAAAAGAGAGAAAGAAAGGGAGTAATAGAGAGAGGAAAAGAGAGAAAAGGAGGAAGAGAGAGAGGAAAAGAGAAAAAGAAAGTGAGGAAGAGAGAGAGGAAAAGAGAGAAATGAAGGAAGAGAGAGAGGAAAGGAGAAAGAAAGGGAGTAAGAGAGAGAGGAAAAGAGAGAAAGAAAGGGAGGAAGAGATGAAAAGAGAGAAAGAAAGGGAGGAAGAGAGAGAGGAAAATTGAGAAAGAAAGGGAGTAAAAGAGAGAGGAAAAGAGAGAAAGGGAGGAAGAGAGAGAGGAAAAGAGAAAAAGAAAGTGAGGAAGAGAGATAGGAAAAGAGAGAAAGAAAGGGAGGAAGAGAGAGAGGAAAAGTGAGAAAGAAAGGGAGTAAGAGAGAGAGGAAAAAAAAGAAAAAAAAGGGAGGAAGAGAGAGAGGAAAAGAGAGAAAGAAAGTGAGGAAGAGAGAGAGAAAAAGAGAGCGAGGAAGAGAGAGAAAAAAAGAGAAAAAGAAAGTGAGGAAGAGAGAGAGGAAAAGAGAGAAAGAAAGGAAGGAAGGAAGAGAGAGAGGAAAAGAGAGAAAAAAGTGAGTAAGAGAGAGAGGAAAAGAGAGAAAGAAAGGAAGAGAGAGAGAGGAAAAGAGAGAAAGAAAGGAAGATAGAGAGAGGAGAAGAGAGAAAGAAAGGAAGGAAGGAAGAGAGAGAGGAAAAGAGAGAAAAAAGGGAGTAAGAGAGAGGAAAAGAGAGAAAGAAAGGGAGGAAGAGAGGAAAAGAGAGAAAGAAAGGGAGGAAGAGAGAGGAAAAGAGAGAAAGGGAGGAAGATAGAGAGGAAAAGAGAAAAAGAAATTGAGGAATAGAGAGAGGAAAAGAGAGAGAGAGAAAGGGAGTAAGAGAGAGAGGAAAAGAGAGAAAGAAAGGGAGGAAGAGAGCAAAGAGAGAGAAAGAAAGGGAGTAAGAGAGAGAGGAAAAGAGAAAAAGAAAGGGAGGAAGAGAGGAAAAGAGAGAAAGAAAGGGAGGAAGAGAGAGAGGAAAAGAGAGAAAGAAAGGGAGTAACAGAGAGAGGAAAAGAGAGAAAAGGAGGAAGAGAGAGAGGAAAAGAGAAAAAGAAAGTGAGGAAGAGAGAGAGGAAAAGAGAGAAATGAAGGAAGAGAGAGAGGAAAAGAGAAAGAAAGGGAGTAAGAGAGAGGAAAAGAGAGAAAAAAGGGAGGAAGAGAGGAAAAGAGAGAAAGAAAGGGAGGAAGAGAGAGAGGAAAAGAGAAAAAGAAATTGAGGAACAGAGAGAGGAAAAGAGAGAAAGAAAGGGAGTAAGAGAGAGAGGAAAAGAGAGAAAGAAAGGGAGGAAGAGAGGAAAGAGAGAGAAAGAAAGGGAGTAAGAGAGAGAGGAAAAGAGAAAAAGAAAGGGAGGAAGAGAGGAAAAGAGAGAAAGAAAGGGAGGAAGAGAGAGAGGAAAAGAGAGAAAGAAAGGGAGTAATAGAGAGAGGAAAAGAGAGAAAAGGAGGAAGAGAGAGAGGAAAAGAAAGTGAGGAAGAGAGAGAGGAAAAGAGAGAAATGAAGGAAGAGAGGAAAAGAGAGAAAGAAAGGGAGTAAGAGAGAGGAAAAGAGAGAAAAAAAGGGAGGAAGAGAGGAAAAGAGAGAAAGAAAGGGAGGAAGAGAGAGAGGAAAAGAGAGAAAGAAAGAGAGGAAGAGAGGAAAAGAGAGAAAGAAAGGGAGGAAGAGAGAGAGGAAAAGAGAGAAAGAAAGGGAGAAAGAAAGAGAGGAAAAGAGAGCGAGGAAGAGAGAGAGGAAAAGAGAAAAAAGTGAGGAAGAGAGAGAGGAAAAGAGAGAAAGAAAGGAAGGAAGAGAGAGAGGAAAAGAGAGAAAGAAAGGGAGTAAGAGAGAGAGGAAAAGAGAGAAAGAAAGGGAGGAAGAGAGGAAAAGAGAGAAAGAATGGGAGGAAGAGAGAGAGGAAAAGAGAGCGAGGAAGAGAGAGAAAGACGAAGAAACAGATGGGAAGTATATACATAGAGGCGGAAAAGTATTATTTAGAGAGAGGGAAAATACATCAGAAAAGAGAAAAGGAAAAAGAAAAAAAAGATACAATTCCTTACATGAGCAAGTTAAAACTCCGAACTATCAACCTCTACTCTTTACCTTTGGTTTATTTTACTTATTTTTTTTACCGAACTAAGCAATCAGAAATGATTTTTTAATGAAAACAGGTTAATTTTAAATTAAAAAAAAGAAAAGTCAAAGTTAACTGAAATCGATCCAGAGGAGGATTTTGAGTAGAAAAAATTCTTTTGAGAGAAGTATTGAATTCTAAATCACACCTAATGTGACTGGCATAAGTCATTATTTTTTGTAGCACGCGACCCGAATGTGCCAGTTTTGGGCGGCTATCTCTCTAATGTCTTTCTCTATAATGTGATACATAGGCTATCTTCTCTCGAGAAAAAAATGATGGAAAACGATCGATTCTCGCAGAGAGTTCAGAGGCCGTATGCACGTACACGCGGCAAACGTTTTACTTGAAAACTGTTTTCAGGGAAAACATTTCCCGAGGAAAATGTGTTTTCGAGGAAAATGATAAATGGTATGCACGAACCGTGGAAAATATTCACCGAGAAAATTTCGGGCGGGAATTTGAAAATGTTTTTTTGTGATCTGTGTGACTTCGAGATCTTATTTTGTTTACCGGTTGTTTTTTTTATTATTATAATTTACTGGCACTTTTTTGCGTTTAGGGCCCCCCCTACAAGAGGTTCAATTAGGTCAGATGATTAAGGTCATTTTTGCAACGGTCTCATTAGCCTAAGCCGTACGGCCTCGTTAGCGTATACATTTTCCTAAGCCTAAGCGTTTTTTTAATGTAAAAATTTTTTTTGTAAAAACAATTTTTCGTAAATGTAAATAAGTCAGACGTATGACCCATCGAACCTCTGGTAGGGGGGGTCTAAACGTAAAAAGTGCCAATTTACTTTTCGCTTACTCCGTGAGAATTTCCGTAAGAGGTTAAGACCCGATCACGCTTTATTTTCGAGCTTTGTCATACCCTTCAAAATGGAAGACGGATAGCTGAATTCTGTGAACAGTTTTACGTATTTTCTCTTGTTTTGTGCTGCTTTTACGTTGATTTTATTACTAATTTTTTACTTCATGTTTTTCATCATTTCGTTGATTTTTGCTGCGCTTGTACATTGAACGATTGATTTGTCTTGATACCAGTCAAATTGCGGCACTTTTGCCGTTTAGGGCCCACCTCTCAAAGGTTCCACGGGTCATACTTCTGACTCATTTACATTTTCAAAAAAGTTATTTTGACATTAAACACTTATTTTTCCGCTTAGGTTAAAACGTTAAAAAACGCTTAGGCTTAGAAAAATTTTACGCTAATGAAGCCGTACGGCTTAGGCTAACGAGATCGTATCAAAAAATGCCACTCTCATCTGAGCCATTGAACTTCTGGTAGGGGGGTGTTCCTAAAGTGCAACAAATAGACCATTATAACGAATGCGAATTGACTGGTATCTAGACAAATTAGTAGTTGACTGTACAAGCGCAGCAATATACAACGAAAAAACATTAGTGATGAAAAGTAGAAAAAATTAGTCATAAAATCATCGAAAAAGTAGCACAAAACAAGAGAAAATTCAAAAAACTATTCACATAATTCAACTAACCATCTTCCATTTTCAAGGAAAATAGCGTTTTCCACCTACTTGGGGAAGGTAAACTGTTTTGTCGAAGTAAACAGTTTTCCTCGAAAACGAAATGGTACGTGCATACGGATTTTAGACATTTTCTAGGAAAACGCTATTTACTTCAACATTTCCCACCAAAAATGGTACGTGCATACGGCCACAGGACAGTAAAGCGAGCTAAATTGTTAATCAGCATGAAATCTCTGCAGACTCTCTCACTTCTCATTATTCTAGGCTCCCCTCGAATGAGCGGGCGCTTCTCTTTGCAGGAGTTAGCGATGTGGTCGTTGATGCAATTCAAATTCAGGTTGAGAAATGAGAATTAATTTTTTTTGTTGTTTTAATGGGTACACTGTTTGGAAATTTATCAAGTGAAAATATTTTGAAAGAAATGTCGAGGTCTTTTCTAAAGATTTCCATACTTCTCCACTTTTCCGCCGTTTTTGAATGACTCAAGTCATTCCTACTCTCCCCCGTCTTAATGACTCAAGTCTTCCCTACTCTTGTTGTTGTCTTGCCCATAGGTCCTGTCGAGGGGAGTCCTTTTGGGATAGGTTGATGGTGAGGATCCTTTTGAGTCCGGAGAGATTTTGTCCGTCTACACTCGCACCGCAGTCGGCGATCCTCTTGGCGAGACCCATTCGTTAACCGGAGAAGGGCAAGAGGTTATTTTACTGGCGCCTCGACTCGCCATTGAAAAGCATAGCGGAGTATCGGCTGATGTTTTGTCCGGTGGCATGCCCAGGCCGGTCCGGCATCGCCCTCCTTTGACGAGCTATACTACCCAGTTTTGGTCCGCGGCGGGATTTCTCCCGCTACCTCCCAGCACGAATTCTTCGTAGGGAGGCGTCCCTCTAACCGCCACCTGAGGTCGCGCTCGATTCTGGACTGGATAATCCGGCTCCATCCGTGACAGGCTCTAAAGGCTGTAGAGTCACGAATGGCCACTGTTGCCAGTGTGTTTCGAGTCTCGCCCGTCTTAATGACTCAAGTCATTCCTACTCTTTCCGGTAATATTGAC
Organism: Allodiplogaster pararmata; assembly: GCA_964056735.1. Taxonomy (NCBI): domain Eukaryota; kingdom Metazoa; phylum Nematoda; class Chromadorea; order Rhabditida; family Diplogasteridae; genus Allodiplogaster; species Allodiplogaster pararmata. The sequence goes on from OZ057406.1 coordinate 16,080,719, forward strand.
TCAAGTCATTCCTACTCTCCCCCGTCTTAATGACTCAAGTCATTCCAACTCTTTCCCGTCTTAATGACTCAAGTCATTCCTTCTCTCCCCCGTCTTAATGACTCGAGTATTCCCTACTCTCTCCCGTCCCACTCTTCTGGATAAAGCTAGATTGCTTCTCATATCAATGTAATTCAAACGACTGATACTCAATATTGTGGTTGAAGAATTTACACTTGAATAAACAAAATTCAAACTGACGAACTTGGGTAATTCACTTGGCAATAAATCCATCGAATTCATCACTCCAAGGGAGAAGAAGTATAAAAGCAGAAGAAGTATGACGAGTGAAATTAGCAACGAACGAGTAGAGAATCTGAAGTTAATCCTCGTCTAGGTTGTGAAGTATTACTCTTGGAACTTATCGATCGATCTAGGTTGTGCTATAACCAACTTGAGTAGACTAACTGATGACTCAGGCGATTCATTTTCCTCTATTTAGTATCTACGATATACATATATCTACATATGTATATCTCTCTTTCGTCCTCAAAACACAAAGTTGTTTCTTTTACCTGAATCTATGTGACATACAAAGATCCGGCAATTCAAGTCTTCTGAACCAATCGCTTTCTCTCTTTTTCACTCGAAAAGGTTCTTTTAAAAAAGACTTACTGGCAATGTAAATTTTTCTTCTTAACTCAATAATAAATTAGTTTTACAAATAAAAAACAACGTCGCTCTTTTCCTTTTTCTCTCTTTCCCTGCAACGAAGGGTTCTCCAGGGAATGGCCCCTAACAATGGAAGCTTTCCCTGCAACGAAGGGTTCTCCAGGGAATGACCCCTAACAATGGAAGCTTTCCCTGCAACGAAGGGTTCTCCAGGGAATGGCCCCTAACAATGGAAGCTTTCACCTAACGAACTTCACATGTCTTCTCTCAATCTATTATCGATTAGCTGTGTAAGTACAAAGACCCGAAAAACTAGGTTTCACCAATGCAAGTAGAAGGAACGAAGACCGAATATGTATGATCGAATATGCCTTTTCAACCCTCGCTGGACAAGACTTTACTCTGAAAAGGAGTGTTCTGACACCAAACAGACTTGGCTTTCATGTAGTTGATAACTGTCGACGGAGGAAGTTCAGGCAAGCAATTTGAATCCTGAGTCTTTTCTATAAATCAACGTTTGAAAGCGAATTTATTGATCGAATTCCTCTCGCAGGGATCCCCTGGAGGCGATCTCAGTTTCTGACAAGCCCTGAAAAAACACTAGACTCTTGATAAAAAAATAGTGAAACAACTGCGAATAGGTCGGAATGATATATATATATGTATATATATGTCTTATCAGTAGAGTGACCGAAAAAATGAACAAAGAGAGCGAGAGATTCTTCAGTCAGAGTTAGACGGAACAACCAAGATAGGGCTAACGAGTGGAAAATTTGAGAATTTCAGAAGGAATTTGAGATTTCGGAAGGAATTTGGTAGGTCTCGTTGACTTCAGCATATAATCAACAAATATGACCATAACTAAAAAAATTTCAACGTATAACCCGCGCTTTAATTGAACAGAACTGTAAAAAGGAAAGTATACGTCTTTGGCGAAAGTTTTGTCTGTTGGGTACAATTCTTCAAAAGAGAAATTGTAGTTCGACCGGCAGACATTATAAAACCGGCTGCATTTAAAGTTAGGCGGGATGAGGGAAGGGAGGATTAAGAGAGGGCCACACATTTCTCACAAACTCACCGCGTAACAATCGTTCGAATAGGTAAGAATGAGAGATAGGACGCATTTCATGGGTAATAGCCATGAACGGTGAACTTTACACTAATACTCCTGATAAACTCTCATATTTAAAGTGTCAAATAGTCTTTCACGTCCGGAAGTCTACTGATAAGACAACGCTCATGATATTGTTGGTGTGAAATCATTGCGTTTTTTTTCTCGATCTAGTATTGTAGAACTTCATTCATCACAAGTTGTTTTGGAAGGGTATACAAAAACCCTACTCCAGCATCAAACCCAACAAATATCTCCGCGCGTCAAGATAAAACTAGTGTGGACACTCCCCGTTCTACTTAAGTCTGAAATAAGCCTCGTTCCTGCGATCTGTTCCTCTACTCATCTCTCACACAAATCTGCTCTTCAAGTCGTATTCGCGATATTCTACGGATCCCCGCCATCATTCCGTCTTCGCAATGGTTTTTCGATTAGAAATACAAGTGTATGTCTTGAAAACTTTACCATATTCGGATAGAATTGGTTGATTCACACAGCAGGAATATAACCAACCAGGTGGAACGAAGATCTTTTCCTCACTAAACGAGTCCGATCCAATAGTTTTAGACCCTTTATCGCTGGTAGGAATAAAAAATTTCAGTCAACACTTTTGATTACATATGAAAATTTACAATATTGAGTAGTATTCAGAACAGGTTTGAGAAAGAAGTGCAGAAAACAATGGCGGCATTATATAGAATACAACTACCTATGCATTCAAAAGATAGTATTCTTTTAAACAAAGATAACTTAACACATCACACTTGGAAATTTTTCGTATTAGATTAAAGTAACGCCATAATCAAGTTCAGTTATTTCACAACTGCAAATCGAAATGAATTACTTCAAAAAATAAATACAATGATTGAAAAACTGTAGAAAGGCCTGATTTAGTACCTATTTAGTTTCCATGAGTTCGCTCCAGAAACAAATTAATGTATATTTGAATATACATACATACATAGCGAAAAACGAAAAAGATTGAATGAAACACTACGGTAGGACTACGGTAGGACGACAAATTCAATTGAAACACGCACGTATTCATAGAAACGAAGAAATAAATCCGATTGCTGGCATAATATTTACACCAAAAAAAAGAGTCAATTTGTATTGTTCCGATTTCAACTCCTTTCATTCCTACTTCAACTTCGACGTAGAACATGAAACACAACAAAAAATGGAAAAGCGTTTCTCAAGAGGTACCCCCTCCCAACTACATATGAGCCTTGGCTTCGTTGATGATGATAACCCTTTCGCGTTGTCTTTGAGACCTTTTCCATCAGGTCTCCATTGGCTCAACGCTACTAGTGAATCCGCTGCTCCTCTGTGCGTCTCTCTCAATGACTTGCTGAAGAGCATTCAGGTCCGAGGTGACGCGAACCATTTGGATAATTTCCATCACCTCAAACAACTTCTGAACAGCTTCCAAAGATAAGTGAAAACTAACAATTAAAGAAAAGCAGACTTTAACGAGAGATGGAGAGATGAAATATATAAAGTACCATACCGAAAAAAAGTCCTATTCCTCGCTTTTTTTTGGACAGTGTATATATTTTACCAGGGTTCTTCTCTCACCCGCACTTCGGATGAAAAAAATCTATGCGCTTTACAAAAACACCGAAAAACCTTCAGATCTACGCACTCGGAAGTTTTTTTTTCGGTTCTCGCCCTAGGGAATTTAAGAACTCATTGCGAAACAACACTTCAAACTTTTGAGAATTTGGAAAATCTATGCGCTCGAAAAAAACTATGCGGGTGGTAAGAAACGCCCTGTATTTTACCCGCTGTACGGATTTGAGTAGTACTTTTGAGTCCGCAGTCACAATATTTTTGAAGGTTTCAATTACATTCAAATTTCAGTCATTTTTTTCACAGAGTTAGGCCGAGAGAAGAAACATGAATTAGCACTTCAAACGTCGATTCAACATTCAAGGTAATAAAAAAGGCTTTGAATAAAATCATGAGATTCTGTCAAACTTTTCACTTTTCTCATCCGATCATCAAAGTGATACCATATCTTCGATATGGCAAATGTATTTCCGAACTGAACCTAACTCCGTTTTTCAGTATTTAGAAACTCAGCTACATGCAAAATTTATGGTTCTCTTTAAACTTATTCACGCCTCATGGCAGGGTTTTTGCTTTCCTTCAACGAGAAACAGACCTAAAGTAGCAAACGAGGTGGCTGCTCCCTTGGTTATAACTATCTTGTGAGTATTTTAGCAAGATGAATTCTCTTGCAAGCATTACCAACATTTTCTACCTCTTGCTCGAAGTGGTACTGCACAAGGTTGAAGTGGAACTTTCAATTTTTTGCACAATAATCAGTGCACGCTACCATTATGCCACATCCTCGACTTTTTAAGGGGTACACGTGTTAAGATAGCGAACCTGCTGGTGCCTCTCGACCTCAGGGATCTTCCTGAGGGCGAGAAGTGTCCGGAGGACTCCTCGCTTAAGCTCCTCTGCCTTATCCTGCTCCTGCTTCACTGCATTCGCTTTCGGCTTCGCATTCAGTTGGATCTAAGAAGAGTTCATCTTGACAACTAGTATCGGGGCACAATACTCTCCCTTACCTTCGCAACCCTCCTTTCTTTCAATCTACCCATCATCATATGTCATTCTCTTCATCTTTTCTCGGTCTCTTTCTCTTTTATCTGTCTCCTTACTCACCTTCAAAGGGTCGCATAATTTGTCTAATTTCTGCAATAGCTGGCCCGGGCAGAGAGTGGCTAGCTTGTTGATTGTCAAATAGGAGAGCAGCTTGATGTCGTGTTGGTCCTGCAAAGAGCCCGATACCGTAGTTTGTAACTAAAGCCGAGATAATAGACAGAGTCAGAGGTTATTTAGCGAGCGAATTTGAGATAGTACCAGAGATAAAGATAGATAGAGGCAGAGATAAAGTCGAAAGGCAAACCTTGAGTCCGTTCTCGACACAGTTGAGGAACTGAAAGATGTCCAGCGAGTGCAGACATGAATCCAACAATGTGTACATACTGAAATTAAAAACTCTTTTTTTCCACGGAACATATATTTTATTTAAGGAATAGAGCCAGTTTGTTTGTTTCAATGCGCTAAAATCACACAATTGTTCGTTTTATCGCCTACTCTTTTTCAGTCCCAAATGGAAATCACCAAAAGGGCACAACACAGAACAAAAGTGTAAAATCACCATTCAAACGCGCTCTTCCTCAGATCTAGTCCACCATCCACCGTATGCTTGAATGGTCCCATCTCGACTTCCTTGATCAACTCCTGGCGCACATTTGTCTCACCGTATACCGTAGGCAGCAGAGCCGGCAGCAGGGAACGGATCTGTGTGTACAGTACATATATTCGAGCCTTCAAAGGTGTAGTATACTTCCATCTTCACAATTGAGTCGACATTGAAAAATTTTGAACGAGATCATTCCCGTCTCATTACAAAGTATGCACTATCATGAGATAAGAAAAAACCGCCGCTTCTAAATATAAAATTACATCTTCGTTGCATATGAAAGACTCTTACAGGAACCTACCCTTCTTGGTTTGTCAAAGAGGCTCAAGAAAATGCCCGGTTCGTTGTGAAGGGTAAATAATTGTAACGAGGTCTGGTTTGTTGTGAGCAGCAGAGTTGAGCACCACGAGGGCCACTCGACGCACGTCCAAATTCTTGTCTTCAATGGCACACAGAAAGTCGCCCATCATCTGAATTTAATTATGTATGTCATTCCATTATCATTATCATGCTTATTATTTTCCAATTTGTTTTACACTTATGTATATCTGATAAAGATTCAGATACATATATAGAAATTTATGCTTTCACTTACCAGAGTCAAGATATATGTAAACATGGGTTTTTTCCACTAACTGTGTTGTGAAATTCTCTATCATGGTTTAAATATAAGAGTGCATTTCACGAGATAGGACCAGTGTGCGTCTCCCAAACGCCCTGCGGGTGAAATGTATCCTCTATAAAAAAGAGCTTTCGAGTTGAAATCCATGTTTGGACTACTTTCTCGGTTCTATGGATGCCGCGTTTACGCCGTGGAACCGACAGCGACTCCCGTCGCTACAAATTGCATCCACCCCTTCCCTACTGCGAGGAATACGTGGACTACTTTCTCTATCTCTCATCGCACTTGCGGTCATTCACAAAAGTCTGCCTTAACATCAGGATTAGTATTTTGATGAGACTTCTTTGGTGAGTGGGCAGGAAGCAGCAAATGAGTGCACTGCTACTATTGAGTATTCATTCCTTCCGTTGAACTCAGCACATATGAATGTAACTGACTTCTTGTAGAACACTGTCAATTGGCCTTTTCTCATCGGAGATCATAAACTTCACCGAGGTGACAACCGCGGCTCGCATATTCACTGAGTCGCATTTCACATACTCCTCAACAACAAAACACTCTGACTTCTTACTCAAGACGATTTTACATTACTTCCTTTCAATCGATGAAAAATATTCGATAATTTTTTCAGGAGATCAATTGCGTAAGATACTAGCATAAAACTTATTCTCGCCCCCCCCCCCTTCACCCACCTAGCGGCATGATACGTTCATCTGAGATGAGATACACAACTTGATAGAACCAGTGGATGCTCCGGAAGGGACTGTATATAGCAAGACTCAGATATTGGCTGGGCTTAGGGTCTATATTGTAAACTACTATCATGCCAGAACAGAACTGAACAATTAGCATAAGAAAGGTTATGAAATCTGCCAAACTTTGAGTTTTGGGAGAAGAAGTTGAGGGTTCGCGTGTGAAAGTTTGCCGAGACACTCGGCAACGACGCATCGGGCGCCTTCTTCGGAGCAGTCCGCATGTATGATGAGCAGGTTCCAGATGGAGTCCAGGTGGGAACAGAACTCAGACGAGGGCGGCTGCGTCGCGGTTGCTGATGCTATCACCTGAACGAATTCAATTTAGTTAAAATCTAAGTTGAGAGGACTGGGAAAACTTCCCCAAGAAAAAATAGTTGGTGCACAGAGGTTAAAAAGTCATGGCAGACTTCTGTCAGCGGGCCTCTGTTTTCGAAATCATAAGGGGGAATCCTTCTGTAAAACAAGGCCTTTTTTATCGCGGGCCTTTTTTCATCATAAGGGGAGACCCTTATGCTGAAAAATTTTTCCGGTTTAGGCGGGCGTCTGTACCTTTTTTGCACACTAAAAAACCCTGTTGGTGCATTAAAATATTTTCTCGTTATTGTTGGCTAAACCGGGAGAGAATGTGTAGATGAAACATTCTTATTGTGGGGAAAACACCAAAGAAAGTCTGAATGTGTGCAATGTTAATTTAAGAAATCAAGAACAACGGAGAATGCCATTTTTTTTCAAAAGCGAATACAGCTGCCCAAGACTTCACCCGAAGTTCTAATGAGATGAAAACCGTGATCTAACAAGCGTTTTGGTAACTCTTACAGAGAAAAGTGACTCTTTCAACAAAAAAAAAAACTGAGACAGAAGACAGTCAGGATTAGCCTTATTGAAAGAGTTACTCTTACAAACACTTAGAAAAAAAATTAAAGAGAGAAGATAGGAAAAAGAAGTAACCTTTTTGAGAGAAAGACTATTACAATGGCTGATAGAAAAAAGTAGAGAATTAAGAGAGAAAGAGAAACCTCCTTGAGGGAATGCAGCAGAAGGTAGAGTCTTTTCGGCTGCTCGTCGATCTGCGACAGGATGAAAGGGAGATAGACGGAGAGGTTACCGACGGCCAGACAGCCGAGAGCCTGTGAAGCGGCCGCCTTGATGTCCTCATTCTGCGACAGGAAAGCCTCCGTTAAAATCTTCTCTGGCCTGCAATCAGTAAGTTGAAATCTCAAAACTTTGAAATGAAAACGATCGCTTTTCGAACGATGGAAGGACAATAATGAAGAGAAGCGAGCTATACGAGGTGAGCAACATGGAAGTAAGAGAGATTGGGCAATACAGGTCAAGTAGGTCAAGACAATACAGGTCAAGACTCTCAACCTCAATCATAGGTAAAATGTATCTAGATTTTTCAATAGGTCGATCGCTGAAGTATTTCACATTCAACTCAACAAAACCGCTTGAAGCTGAGTTGTGGATAATGAAACGATCTATTTATGTTGAGAAATAAAGGTTTTCTCTTTCAATTTCAGCTGTGAAAACTGTGATAAGTTCATTTTGAGTGAGGCAGTGACGGCTGATTGTCGGTAGGCCGGTAGCCCTAGAAATTTTTTTGCCAGTTGACAGTTTACCCATGACCTCACTGTTTATTATGCTTCATTTTCGACTCTAAGCGTGACTTTGTTACACATTAAAAGGGAAGTTTCTTATCTATGACAATGGCAGTCTTCCATCGTTCAAAAAGTACAACTCAGTTTCCTATGCATTAGCAAATTACATTCTAAAAGTTATGATCAAACTATATGGTTATCAGTGATTGATACATGTGATGAATAAATGAAGAAATGAACACCTAAATGTTGCTGAGTTGAAGACCGCAGGGCAACGTTTACCCAATTCGCCGATTGTCATCAGTGAAAAAAGTCGGATGTTATCCGCAGTGTTTGGGTTCTCCAGTTGCTCTGCTAGTTTTGCCGCCAGTTTTGACGCCTGAAACCGGTAAAATGATGTTGTTGTTGTTGTCTTGCCCAACGGGTGGGATCTTCCTTCGCGAGACACTGGAGGAAGTCGTTGAAGCTCTCGACCCTCCAGCGTTATAAGCCCACACTCTCTCTCTCTCCTCTCTTTTTTTACTCTCCTTTTTTATTTTATTTTATTTTTTAAAAAAATTTTTTTTTTTCTTTTTCTTCTTTTCTCTCTTTCACTTTTTTTTGGAGAGATTTAATTGAACATGAAATCAACAACCGAGTGCTGCCTATTCCAAAGGTCGATAGGGCTAAGTGAAGTGGGGTTACAGCGACACGAAAAAATATGTCTCAAAGTATGCGGCTCTATCCTACACAGTGGGCAGAGGGGAGATTCATTGGCCCCTATTCGGTGGAGGTAACTGTTAAGGAAACTAGAGTGGTCGCTTCGCAATTGAGACAGAGTTATCTGATTTTCTCTGGATAGTTGGGACGTGGACTTATGTATTCTAGGAGGTTTAGTTCCCAGAACTGGGTTGGGTCGACTATTTCTAAGAAAATCTCTGACGGTCTCCGTGTGTATTTTTCTGAGGGCCACTTTATGGTCCGAATCACCTAATACTATGCCTATGTCTTTGGCGTGCTTTCTGACTGCCCTGGGAGGTTTTGCTTCAGTGCAGATGCGGTGAGATGGATGGTTGGGCTGAAGCCTGGCCTTGGCGGTGAATTGTTTGCTGAGCATGAGGTTGTGTTCTTTGACTGGAAGAAGTTTGCTCTCGTATGCCAGGTGCTGAGTGTCCGCAATTGCAATGTTTCCAGTTGCGATTCGAATGGCTTTGTTTTGTGCTGCTTGCAAGGAAGTCCAATGTGATTCGGCAAGTTGGGGCGAGTAGATGGGTGCTGCGTAAGACAAGACTGCTCTTGTGGTTGCTTTGTAGGTGTTCAGCATTGTTTCGGTCTTCTGTCCCCATTTTCTTCCTGCGATTGCTCGGAGGACATTCAATCTTTTTGTTGCCCTTGTCTTTAGTCCTTCGGCGTGTTGACGGTAGGTTCCCATCTGGTCCAAGGTGACACCAAGGATTTTGGGGGTTCTACTTGGAGGAAGTGGCTCACCGTTGACCACAACTTCTGGTACTTCACGACATTCCTTTGTGTTGGTGGTGAAGAGCGTTACACTGGATTTAGCTGCCGAGATGTCCATCTTTAGTTCCCCAAGATGGCTGGTGAGGGCTGGGAGGTAGGTGTTCATTCTGTCAGCTCCAACTCTCCAGTCAGGGTGAGAGGCCAGTATTGTCAGATCATCCGCATACCCGACCAGTTTGATCGTCTCGGGAGGTTTCGGCAGCCCATTGAAGTATATGTTGAACAAGGAAGGGCTGAGTACTCCCCCTGAGGAACTCCTGCGTAGCAGGTTTGCTGGCGGCTGAGGCAGTTTCTGAAGTCCACACGGATGGCTCTCCCCCGTAGATAGCTGGAGAGCCATCTAACGAGGCCTCTGGAGATGGACGTTTCGGCGAGAGTGTGATACAGGCGAGAAATGTTGACCAGATCATATGCCGAGGTGAGGTCGAGCGCAACCATCACTGTGCGATGTGGAGGGAGCCGTTGGTTGATACCATTGGTTATGTGGCCCGTTATCTCCATCAAGGCTGTCGTGGTCGAGCGTCCTTTTCTGAAGCCATGTTGCCAGTTTTCCAACTCAACTTCTTCTGTGATGTGGGGGAGGATGATTCTCTCGAGGAGTTTGACCACAGGGGACAAAATTGAGATCGGTCTGTAGCCTTTAACCGACGTGAGGTCCTTCCCGGAATCGTGATAACTCTGGTCGTCTTCCAGGCCGAAGGTATGATGCCGGTGCTGAGTGAGCAATTAAAGAGTATTGCAAAGCATCTTGCACACTGTTCGCCAGCCTTTTTAACCATAAGAGGACAGATTCCGTCGAGATCCATGGCCTTGGAGCTTCTCATTTTCTTCATTGCTGTCTTCACTTCGTCAACTGTGACGACTGGGACGTCGGAACGCTCAAGGTTTGAGGTCCAGCGGTGTGTTCTCCTGTTAGATCGATCAGGGGTCTTGACGGCTTGTTTGGCGAAAAGGTTGGTAGCTTCCAGGCTGGATAGAGGTGAACCCTTATGGACAATAGCGGCGTGGGAGGGTTTGTGTGCTCGACCATCAAGTGATTTGATTGTGTTCCACAAACGATTTGTGGGTTCGTTGGGTCTGAGGTTGTTGACGAAATCTTCCCATGCGATACGCTTATCGTCATTGATCTTATAGGAAATCCTTGTCATCAGTTCAGGGAGACATGGGTCTGCCGGGTTTGCTCTACGCATCTGATCTCTTTTTCGGATGAGTGCTTTGGCTTCTTCGCTCAGGCGGGGTATGAAGTCTGGGCATCTTCCTTGTGGTATATGTTTTCTTGCCGCCTCTCTGAGAGTTTCAACCAGGAAGGAGTGCATGTTGTGAGGGCTTCCTTCGTACGGAAATTCGCTGAGTCTCTTGTTCACTTCTATTTCGTATTCGTGCCACTTTGCTTTTCTGAAGTTCATGTAGCATCTTCGTTTCCCAATCGTTGGGATTCTCAGTTCTAACTCGAGTAGGACTGGTAAGTGGTCAGAAATCAGCTTTCCGAGAGTTCTCCAGGAACAGTTGGTCGCAATGTCGTTTGTGACTGTCGTAATGTCCGGAGAGGCTTCCTTGCGCGTGTGTTGCTGAGGAGAGTTCAAGACTATGTAATTGCTCTGCTCGATAGCTTCACAGAGTGCAGTTCCTCTGGCATCTTCGGTACCGGTACTCCAGAGCTCATTGTGGGCGTTCACGTCACCAGCCACAACGCATGTCTTTGTATGTTTGAGGAAGTGGGCAAAGTCTGTGTTATAACCCGGTGGACATGAGGAGCGTGGAGGGATATAGAGATTAGTTATTCTCAGATTACCGAGTGTTGCCGGTAAAATGATTGAACAATTGTACGGACAAAACCCAGTTTACAGTTTTGAACCAAAACCAGTCATATTTATCTTCCCGTGAACTGGAGCATGTTACCACTAGGTTACGTTATGTGCTGTGCTCTGAGGCAAACCACCATTATTTGAGTGGTGGAGTCTATATTAACCAGCAGTTTCCCCTCATACCTTCTACCTCAAACTCGCTTCCATCACTTCAGACTACCTTCCTTAAAAAGCGGCCTTTTTATCCTCAAATTTTCCACAATTGCAAATGAGCTTTGTTGAGTTATGACTCTGATTGAAACTAACATGGTTGGATTCACTCGCAGCAGCGACTGCTGCAGTCGCACTCGCAATGGAGTAGAAGCACTGCCGAGAGAGCACTGCCTTCTCGTACACCGGCACTGTCATCGCGTCCAAAAGTAACTGCAACAAACATTTAGGGTGACTATAATACGATTGTAGTGACTATAATACAATTGCAGTGACTACAATACGAATGCAGTAACTACAATACAATCGCAGCGACTATAATACAATTGCATTGACTCTAATACAAATGCAATGACTATAATACGATTGCAGTGACTATAATACAAACGCAGTAACTATAATACAATTGCAGTGACTATAATACAAATGCTGTGACCATAAGACAATTGCAGTGACTATAATACGAATGCAGTGACTATAATGTGAATGCAGAGACTATAATACAAATGCAATGACTATAACACCCATTTTGAGTCACCAGAATGCAACTGCGGTAAATTAGAGAAAAAAATGCAAAGACTTAAAACAACGGGTGACCCAATCACGATATTAAAACGCGTAGAAATGATAGCATTTTCCCGGAAAAGTATCTTCGCTCCTAGAGAGGTTCTTTCTCTCTCGTAAAGGGCCCCTTTATCCCATTACTCCTTAGATAGTTCTCCCCTGAATCTTCGCTCCTAGAGAGGTTCTTTCTCTCTCGTAAAGGGCCCCCCTTTATCCCATTACTCCTTAGATAGTTCTCCCCTGAATCGCTTCGCTTTATCACATCAGCTCTTCAGTCTAAAACATCTACAAAAAAGAGAGTTTCGAGCAAAGCTTCATGTATTTGACCCTTGTTCTTCATCTAAAAACTTCAAATGCATATACCTAACCATGGAAGAAAACAAACTGCACACTAATGGTATTCGAAACTCTTATTTCTCAGCTTGAGTGCTGCTCTGAAATCTTGTTCTCGATACACTAGCGAATTTGAAAATTAGTTGCAAATTCTACCGTCTATAAAGCTGCAAAAGCTTGCTCGAGTACTTTATTTCAACTCCCGGACCCAACTATATCTGCGCCTTTCTTCAGAGTTATGCGGCTTCTTCACAGGAAAAATCGATCGTTGCAACCGTGGCAGATTTTCAGCCAATTCAAGGTGAATCAAGAAGGGGTTTAGGTCTATGTTCAGAAAACAAATTGCAACATATTGGAAAAGCTCAACTTGAAAAACTCTGAACCGCACTTGAATTGAATAAAGAAACACAAACCTCAAACGCAGGTTTCCCTGGGAAGTCGGCTTTGGAGATTGCGGAGAGGAGATTGATTAAAATGAGCAGAGTTCCACCTGCAAACAAGGTTTTCAAACATCTGTCACCAGCACGAATGAGAAAAACCTAAACATGAGAGAAAATTTATAAAAAGCGATGAATTGAATGGCGCGGGTCATGAATGAAATGTGAGATTTTTTGCTCACTACCTATAACCCGGGGAGCAGTCTCTGGTCGTACCAGGTTGTGCCTGGATGTATCTCATCTCAGGAGAGAGAAGTAGGCATGTACTCCAAAAGTAACAACCTTGTAGAACGGATGACTTGAGAAGAGTAACAATCGCTAGAATGACATCTTCGATGACCGGTGACAGTGCTTCAGGAATGTTCTCCGCTACCGCTAAACAAATTAATGCACATGAGTTTCAATCGGAAAACAGTAACTTGAAATACTGTTATAGTCAGGGGTTATTTAGTCATGTCCGGTCGCCTGTCGGCGGGCGTCTGTTTTAGACCTTTAGCGGGCGACTGTCTTTTAACCCTTATGTAAAAAAATTTTATTCCATAAGGGTGAAAATTTTTCAAAAAAACAACTTTTTATCTTAAAAAATTAGAACTTGAAAAAAATCTAGATGTAAAGCTAGTGTCTTTATACAAAAGTTTAAAAAAAAAAACCCTGGTTATAGTCATATCTAGATACAGGAATATAATTATACATCTTTCGAAACATTCAATACAAGAATCAATGAATCTATGAATCACTCACTATCACTTTCTCTCTCTCTCTCTCTCTACGAAAGACTGACCTGTGAGGACTCTTAAAGCTAGTTGGGTGATTTGTAGGTCTGTCTCCGAGATATGAGAAGGCAGTGAGGGCAGAAAGGAAGTTGTCACTGGAGACATCTCAGAAGGATGCGAGGATATTAGCAGAAGTAGCAGATTCAACGAGGATAGCTTCAATTACTGATTGATTACTTCCTTTCAACCGTCATCTGCTAATTGTAGATTGGATATACGGCTTCGAACAACTTTCCATCACCTTCTACTGACGATTTGGAAATTTGAAGACTTGCTCTTTTTAACTATGATCATTGTGAAAGTCTAGTTTTACTTATTATTGTATGTGTTTCATTGACTTGAGAGGCGAAACAGCGGGTTCGGTTACCGCCAGACACACTATTTTTGCACATGTTCTTGCGAACTTGTCCGTTCCTCTGTTTGGTGTGAAAATCCGTTGTTCAAAAACAGCGAGTAGTGGATACTCTGGTACTCTCCGTGATTTTAACGTTGGAACATGACTAACTTTAAGAGTTCTCGCGCTCTTCTTCAGGGTCTCACCAACGAGCGGCACAAGATTGGGAAGAATTGATAAGAGGCAGGAAGTGTTCGCGCCACCAGCAATCACACACAGCGCCTACATCAACACGCCATTATTGGATACCACGCTGCTTTCCAACTACCATCAAATTAAAGTATATCAGAAAGACTCATACTTAGGGAACAGCAATCTTAGAAAAGAAGGAGCAAGTACATGCAAAAAACAAAACGATGGATGAAGAGAGTTATAATTCCAATATTATTCAAAAATGCAAAACTTGAAAATAGACTTAACTTTGCAGGTAAGAGAAAAACCTTGAGAATATCTCTTTTATTGCTTGTATATTTTTGGCTTGAGAAAACTTGTAATCAAAAGCTATACATACGACAATTTGTATAGCTTTTGATCGTCCAAAACCTGCTAGAATTAACATGAACTACTAACTCTTAGTGAGGCGTGACGTGTGCCCTCATTCTGTATCTTGTCCAGTAGGAGCGTGAGACTCTCTTTGGCTCCTCCTTCATTCAGTCCAAACACGTCAATCAATACCCCAAGAGTATGCAGCGCCTTCTCTTTTACTTCCTAGAATCACATTTCTTCTTGACGCAAAGGTGAGATTCTATTCATTCCTAATTCGAATGTTGATTCCACTACATCGTAGAGGCCTTGGATGCTATTCATTTTCAGGCCTTTTTGCAGTTTTTGTACTGACGAAAATGAATGAATACGGCTTCCGACAGAATTCTTGGACATTTTTTCCTACTTTTTTCAATTATAGGTCACCTGCATTATGAAAAATATTTAAACCCATCTTTCGAGCGGATGGGGGAAGGGAGAGAACTAGAATAGTGAGAAAAGAGCAAGAGGGGGGGGGGCAGAACACAGAAATAGATTGGTCAATACAAAATCGCTTGCTTCTCACATGTTCAGCCCCTCTAGGATGAGCGGTCGTTTTAATTTTTTTTCTTTCAACTAGTGAATGTGCTTCGTTGAAGCACTAAACAGTTGCTGATTACTGTTTCAAGTTTTCCGTTGATGAAGCGTTTTCTTTCACTTTTTTGGCGTTGACTTCTAATCGAGCTGCGCATGCTGAATCGATAAAACCCTCGGATATAAAAGGCTACAAAGGCCATCCTAACCTGGTCAACATCACCCTTCAGCTTGGCGACGGTGGCATCGTGAATGCTCTGTACGCCTTCTCTGCTATTCGGCTCCTCTCTCAGCACGTTCAGAAGGGCCGCCGCGACACCCAAAGCTTCACCACTCACCTAAAAGAACCTTTACTGTTTCTGAATCGAACATCATTGAAGAGTTCTGTCTAAACTTTGTAGATACATCTTATATTTAATTCATCTCTAGCTGTTCTCTCAGCTATTACCGAGAACATGAGTTCAGATTTCCGATCAAATAGGCACCTACATACTTGAGAAAATTCGCGCAAGGTTAAATGATTAGACTAAACATTTCCACCATCCTTTCAATCCTTTCAACCCGCAGAAAGAATTTGTATATTAAAATGACTAATCATGAGGGAATGACAGACCTTTGAGAGAGCGTGAGAGCATGTGATGTGAAACAGAGGATGCAGACGATCAGAGTATTAGTATCCCTAGCTTTCTTAGAAAGCGCATATCTTTTACACGCACTGCGGGTTAGAGAAACAAACTGATTCTTAGGATCTTATCCACAACTTCCATAACCAGTTTTGTCTTATTACCCGTACTTTGAGTGGAATCTTTGTGCGAATTTGTACGTTCTCTATAGAAGCTCGCGAGCGATGAGGGCTCTTTCATGAATGACCTTGTAGAAGCTGTCAGCTAGAGCCTTCGAGACTAGATTCACTAGCGTAGCTGAGTGTGAATGGAAGACGGTGTGTGGATGGTAGCGCAGTGCCTGGAAATATTGTCAGCCTTTGCTGAAATATCAAGACAATGAAAATACATAAACGTATCCATAATCTCATTCAATAAACTTAAACTGAAGATTTCGTCATATCTCTTTTTTCGTCATATCTACTACACATGATGAAGAGGCCCAGCATCTCACAATCATAAATCTGGAATGATGAGATTTGAAAAGTCTACCAATAATCTTGATTGCAAAACCAAAGTTGCTGGTTCCCTAATTTTGAGCCTCATTGTCTCTACCATGTTAACAAGGACCTTTAATACCTTTAAATGTTATCTCAAGCATCTCATAGTCATCGCAAGCTTTTAAGGCCTCTATCTCATATCTTTCTAGAGATGAAATCGTACCTCGTTCTTCAATCCGAAGTTAGATTTGGTTTTTTCATTGTTTATTCTCCTGTATAACTAACAATGCCACGGTTCATTTTTACCTACTACTCTTCTCAGTGTGAACTTGCCACCTTCTTTTTCATTATTATTATTACTATCTCGAAGCTCAAACTGCCGGTGCTTGCTTGTATGTATTACCTAAACTGATATCACTTATGTGACAGTGATCCACTTTGCACACCATCCTTGTAACACTAGTATGCAATTTGGAATAAAGATTGATTGATTGATGTTAACAATGACCTTCAACACTTTTAAATGTTTATGATCACATAGGAGTTTCAAAAACATGCTAAGACTCCAACGCAACGCTTCATAAACATTCGAAATTAATAATAAATACGAGCCCCGCACACGACTGCACTGAAAACACGTCAGCAACCTCTGCAAGAAAAGAGAGGACGTCAATCTTCATCTGCCCCGAGCTGTTCTGGTCTACCAGAGACGAACATACAGCGTCGAGGACGAATTGCATCTCATCATTCAGTGCCCCAGGCATCGCTCTCAAACGTCAACATACGTCATTTGTGGTGTTGAAAATTTTCGAACGTCCTTTGAGCGAGAGTCTATGTAAATAATGAAGTCTTTCTTCTCTTCCTTAAAACTTTAGCTCGCTTCTAATTGTTATAGACTCCCACGCTCGAAAAATGGTTATTTAAAAAAAATAATAATAAAGGATTTACAACGATTAAAAGTGGCCTTTGTTGAGCTATGATCAAAACTCATTGTCATGAACAAGGTGTTTTTCATTTTAAAAAAAAAAACTCGAAAAGTTAAAATAAAAAAAACGGAAGAAAAGTTTTTTCCTTGAAACTTTTTAAACTGTTATTCTAGAGCAAAAGCTCTCGGTTGATTTCAAACTTTTGGTCAGTGAGCCTCTAATTTTTCTTTCACAAGTCTTTGTTTTTTTTAAATCATAAGGGCGGACCCTAGTGTCTAAAACTTTTTTTTCTCGAATTGTTTTTTAATCTAGAATCTGGGACCTTCACATGTTTTTAGACTAAGTAAGAGATGAAAAAGAATTATTAGAGCATAGAGTTCAAAAAAGTTATACTAACTAATGCTGCCCTTTTTGCTATGGTGGAGAATTTTAACAAGTCCGAAAAATTGACAACAAAACGTAAATTCTTGAAACAAGAATTTGTTATTATAAGCTGTTTTATTTTTCAATTTTCAATCAAAATTTACTCTGAAAATGCTTCCTACGGGATTAGTCTAATAATACGTCCTTTGAATAAGAAAAAGGCTGCTAACACTCGCACTCGCAACACACACACACAAATGTATTTCTAGAAACGAGTTTTAAAAAAAACTCTTTAAATGAACCTTTTCCGGTTTATCGAGAATTTTTTTCGATTTGTCGAAAAAGTTTTTTTTTCGAAATATGTCGAAAAACTCGAAAACGAAAAAAAACATCCCTGGTCATAATTGGACACAACTCTCTCAATCAGATGTTATTTGGTCTAGCCCTCTTTCTGGACTTCAAACCCTGAGGATCATCTTACCCTTTCAAAGCCGACAAATCCCACCTCCGTGAAGACTCTACGTGAGGGTGGACCTTCATCATACCAGTTTTTGCTCGTTTAAACCCTTTTAATCAGCTATCGGCGGCTCTCTGTCTCTATGAACACTTCAGCGGGCCCTGCTTCTTTTTCGGACAAATTGAAAAAAATTAGGGGTATTACTGACCTGGTGAGTGACTGGAGAAGCAGGAAGCAATGATGACGGACGTTTGAGTTCTTCCCCTTCAGCAACCGAGTCACCGACTTCAGCAGCGAGGGCATCTGCGACTGCAGACACAGCAGCAGCGGGTGAGAGGGCGCACACTCAACCAACATCAGTCAAGGCAACTTCTTGAATTCCTCTTCATTTAATCGACACCTAGTGAGATACCTTCTTTGAAATGAACATAATTGATCCCAAACTTCAAGCAACGAACTCGGGTTTAATATATCAAACCCTTGTTAACGAACTTCGAACCCGAGTTTTAAACATCAAAATCTTCTTCCAAACATCAAACCCACTTCAACCGTTAAACCCTTGTTAAAGGAAGTCTAAGTGCACGCGCTGCAGATTATCTAAAACTGGCGTTCAAAAGGTCGCTGCCTCATGAAAACCGATGAAAAATCTCATGCTCTTATGGCGCTTGAGGGTGAAAGTTTCAAAAATCTATTATATCCAATCGGGTTGAATATGAGTTGTGCCAGGAGATCCGCAAAAGACTGGGAGGTAGGGCGAAGGTTGTCTATTGTTGTCCCTCCATAACCGACTCCGTTCTGATTTAATTCTTTTTTATTATTTTTATTGAGGCTTGAACAAAAAATGCGAGATGGTTTATAAAATTTAAAAAAATGTATCAGAATTTTTTCATGTTTGTTTGT
This sequence comes from Allodiplogaster pararmata, assembly GCA_964056735.1. NCBI lineage: Eukaryota > Metazoa > Nematoda > Chromadorea > Rhabditida > Diplogasteridae > Allodiplogaster > Allodiplogaster pararmata. The sequence continues at coordinate 16,099,493 of OZ057406.1, forward strand.
TTTGGTTTAAACTATTAAAGACTCTGAAAGCTAAAGCGTGGTTTGCGTGAGACTTGAGTTGACTAAGCTCGCAAAGACTCTCATTTAACGTTCTTAGCTTAGTGTTTAAACGTCAAAGTCAGCTGATTCGATCGCATACCTTAGGCTCAAACTTATTGGAAGAATTTAAATTAAACTTAGGTTTTACAAGTGGGACAAGTTTGATATCTTGCCAATGAGCCAAAAAACTTTTTTAAAACGAAAAAAAAATAGTATAAAAGTAAAATATTATGTGTGACCCAATTTCTTACCCTGACTTAAAGCCCAATCAAAATTTGAAGTTGAACTGACCTCGAGGAATTGAATAGGAACTTTTTTATCTACTGCAACTCACGAATTCAACGAAATATGAACTTCTTTGATTTCCCTCGAAACTTACGCATACTTGGACGAGGAAATGTTCCGCGCTCGTCATGGGGGCAAAAACCGCCATCTAGTTTTCCGAGGGCTCATTGAAGCCATCGGAAACTGGTATAACCCTAACTGAAGAGATCGTACGCAGTATTTCTTGTTACTTGATATTGGTCGTAGTATTCGGTTTTTCGTTCGATATGTTGTTGTGTTTTTTTTTCTATTATCTGGATTATTTGCCTGATCTATGTCATGCTCAATGAAGGCTTAAGCTCTTTATGAGTCTTTGAAAGTGGAAAACAACACACACAAAAACAATAAGAAAAAATGTAAAATGCGAAAATTTTTTTATTAATTTTTTTAATTTTTTAAAAAAATTTTTATAATTTTTTTTCAAAAACATATCGCATTTTTTGTTAAAGCCTAAAACATTAGTGAGAAATGGAGAGAAAAAATCAGAACAGAGTCAGTTATTGACAGGGTGTTTCTCAGCACCCGCACAATTTTTTTCGAGCGCATAAATTAAAATTTTTTTTGAGTTTAACATTAAATTTTTCCAATGATTTGGACTTTCCCTACGGAAAATCCAAGAAAATTTTTTTTAATGCCATAGATTTCATTGTTTTGTGGGGTTATTGGAGAGCGCATAGATTCTTTTCACCCGCAGTGCGGGTAAGAGAAACATCCTGGTTATGGAGGGACCACATTAGTTTAAATTCGCCGGGAGGTAGTTCAAAAGACATATATATTATTATATATATTTTTTATATATAAATTCATATATACAGGGTGCGGGAAAAGTCCAGGTGGTCAACTTTGTCACCTTGTATCTTTTTTGTTTGATGTAGCGGTCGTGTGATTTTTCTTTTTTTTATTCATAATGTTGCTAACATAACCTGAAAAAATCAGAATGATAACTCTTTTCGTTTTCACGTAATGCTCTCTGATATGGACCGAGGCTACATTCTGCGCTTGAGCCAGTCCGGTCACACTCAAAAGGCACATCGCCAGAACCACTGGATTCTCCCGCAGGACCATTGAAAACACAATACGTCGCTTTCGTGAGACTGGTACGACGAATGACCGTCCCAGGAGTGGCAGACCAGTAACCGCGACCACTTCCTACAACATGAGAATCATCCGAGATAAGATTTGATATAACCCCATGCGGAGTCTCAGAAAAGTCGCAAAGGAGCTGAACATCTCGGAAAGATCTGTTCGTAGTATCGTCAAATCTCGCATGGGACTTCGCCCCATCAAGCTGTATACGAATTGACGGACCAGATGACGGCGACTCGTCTTCGGAGATGTGCGGTTCAACTGTCAAAGCGGTTCAAGCCGGTGGACTGTTTGGATATTCTCTTCACCGATGAGAAGTTGTTCAATATTGAGCAGTCCTTCAACAACCAGAACGATAGGATTTGGTCAAAATCGGTCAAAGATGCTAATAAGAGTGGCCGTTACGTCTCGAGGAAGGGCCATCCCGCTTCTGTCATGGTCTGGGCCGGGATTTGCGTGACTGGCAAGACTCCGCTCGTTTTCGTCGAGCAGGGAGTCAAAATAATGGCCAATAACTACCTGAACGTTATTTTCATAGAGGAAGTACTTCCCTGGAGCCAGGCTCACTTCGCGGGACGCAAATGAACGTTCCAGCAGGACTCTGCGCCCGCCCACAAGGCTAAAGTGGTGTGACTGGTGACTGGTGCAAGACCAATTTCCCCTCCATGACCACATCCGCCGAATGGCCTCCGTACTCACCTGATTTGAATCCTCTGGACTTCTCTGTGTGGTCGGTCCTTGAGAGCAAGACATGTGCTTCCCCACACAAGAATTTGGATAGTTTGAAGTGCGCCCTACAGAAGGCGTAAGATGATCCTGACGTCGCTTACCTTTCCACCACGGTGGGTGCCTTCCACAAGCGACTCTGCGCCTGTGTCAAGGAGAAAGGAGGGCTGTTTGAAATTTGAAAACGCAGTTCCCAAACTATTTGAAAAAACTTTGATGAAAATTTTGTTTGATTTACTCGATCCGTTAAGTTTTGAGCGGAAAAATACTGTCCACCTAAACTTTTCCCGCACCGTGTATATATTTATATATATATATATATATATATATATATATATATATATATATATATATATATATATATATATATATATATATATATGAATTTATTATCCACGAAATGACGTTCTGTTGTCACGTCCGCTGAAATAGGAAGAAAGGAGAAAGGAAAACTATTAATAATACTGGTAACACTTTGCGTCGCGTTACGAAGTGGCGTAATGAATCCTGATTTACTTCCTTTGGCATCTACAGTCTCTGCTTCTCACGTCACGGACCGCGTTTGTTGCGCGACCATTACCGCATGTCTCTACTAACCTCGACAGACGGGACGGCTTTTCTGAACTCCTTTAGTAGAGCCGCGTACGCGGAAAAGATGTCTGCGCGAACGTTTTCCTCCCTTTCCTTCAATTAAAGTTTATTCCGAAACTTGAAATTATTTTTTTTGAAAAAAAAGGATTTAATATGTTGTATTCGACTCATATTCAACCAATCAACGGTTTCCATGAATCTCCAGGACGTAACAAGTAGGCTCAAGTAGTTGAATATCGATTTATCTAGACATCGCGGTTTGAACGAATTCCTCACCCAGGGGTTTTTTAGTGAAAGAAAAAGGGACAGACGCCCGCCGAAGGCGGTAAATTTTTTTCACATAAGCTCCCCCTTATGATTTTTCAAACAGAAACCCGCCCAAAAAAAAATTCACATAAGGGTCCCCCCTTACGATTTTTCAAAGAAAAAAATTTTTTTTTTGCATAAGGGTCCCTCCCCTCCCCCTTATGAAAAAAAACAGAGACCCGCCGAAGGCGAAAAATTTTTTCACATAAGGGTTCCTTCTTACGATTTGGAAAAACAGAGGCACGCCGAAGGCGGAAAATTTTTTTCACATGAGGGTCCTCCCTTGGGGGTGAAAAAATTTTTTCTCATATAAGGGTCCCCTTACCTTTTTTTCACATAAGGGTCCCCCCTGAAGATTTGGAACACAGAGGCCCGCCGACAGAAGATCTGTCATGACTAAATAACCCCTGTCCTCACCTTGAATCGGGAGATAAGAAGAGGCCCGAATACTTGGAAGAGATGCAACAGTTGGTCTCGACGCGATTCAATCTGCATTTATCTCATTCTCAAGCCGAGTCTTGAAACATGTTCAAACTTTCTTATTTCTCTCTCTCCCTTTTCTCTCCACCTCCCTTCAATCTTTCTTTCTTTCTCTCTAATTCGCTCGCTCTCTCTCTCTCACCATGCTCTGAATGGCCTTGGCTGACGCGCGTCGAACTTTCCACGACAGATCATCATCATCATCGTAGTCTTCTTCCTCATCCTAAAAAAATCGGTTGATCAGGGATTTTTTTAAAGTAATAAAAATTAGTTGAATAATTGATGATTTTTATTATTATTATTATTGAATAGGTCATTATCAATGAGCTACGCAGCTAATTGTAGGTAGATCTTCAAATAGTTTTGTCATTGTAGAGCACAACTTCGCCATTAAAGCCCTTTGCCAAACAAATAGTTCCACAGAAGCTGAGAACTCTACCATTTTTCCTCTTATTCTAAACTCGTTCGTCCTTCATCTCCTCATTTTCGAACTTCTTATCTGAGTCTCTCATGCTCTTCCTCGTCAAAGGAGGGCAGTAGCTCGTCAAAGGAGGGCGATGCCGGACCGGCCTGGGCATGCCACCGGACAAAACATCAGCCGATACTCCGCTATACTTTTCAATGGCGAGTCGAGGCGCCAGTAAAATAACCTCTTGCCCTTCTCCGGTTAACGAATGGGTCTCGCCAAGAGGATCGCCGACTGCGGTGCAAGTGTAGACGGAGAAACTCTCTCCGGACTCAAAAGGATCCTCACCACCAACCTATTCCAAAAAGACTCCCCTCGACAGGACCTATGGGCGAGACAACAACAACAACAACAACTCATGCTCTTCCCCCTTCTGTTTCTTTTTGACCCTGCTTCTTGGAGGATTGGCACCAAGTTCGATTATGAAGGGAGAACTCAGTAATAAACACTTCTCTCTAGTTTATGCCTTACGAGAGCAATTCGATTACCTTATCGATTTGAGTATCGTAAACTACCTGCTTTACTTCACTTGCTCTCATGGTACCCGCAGAAAAACTGTGTAGATTAAAGAGTAATCGTGCTAGCTAAGATGGTATCTGAAAAAAAGACAGAGAGAGAAAGAGAGTACAATCATCACATTTAGTTTTTTTTTTTTCAAAGATTTCACCTACAATGAAGTTTAGCGAAGCACCTTGTTCATTTCATAAGTTTCTAAGAGAAAGTTTCGCTTATTTAATCAGGAAAGACATTTAGAATCAGGAATCATTTATGATGGCACTTGAGAAGAATTATGAACAAATTAAACCTTACTCTTCTTTACTAAGATGTTTGAGAACCATGAAGCTTCTTGTCTCTAGATCTAATTCTCCTGACAAGAGCGAACCTATCGGTAAAATAACGAGAAGATCTACCAACCTCATCGTCGACGTCAGTTTCGACTTCCATGCCTTCTCCGCTCTCTCCGCCCTCATCGTATGCATAGTTGGGGTCATGGGAGAGGGCGTTACTAAAAGACTCTTCCATCTCTGCCATGAAGTTGCTCGCCTCTCTCGGACACCGCAGCAGCAATGCTTCCACACACTCAAACAATCATAGCTCACAAGAAGGCTATCCAGTATGTTGGATGCCCATTTTTCCTTATTACCTTCAAAAAAGGATGTAGATCAAAACATTAATGGTCAGGTGTAGTTTCAGGAAAACAACACACGGGCTGTGAAAAGCTGAAAAGCGATAGGAGCAAAGATTTATCATTATGAACTGTTTCACCACAGTCATTGCATGAAATCCCGCATAGACTTCGCTCTCAGTACATCTTCAAGAAGCACTTTGGTGCCTTCTGATTTATAAAGGCTGGTCTTCTCTTACCTGAATACTTGCTTCTTTGAACTCATCATCCTCATCCTTGGACTTGATGCTATTGAGGAGAATAGGAACTACCTGCGAATATTATTCCAAAGTTCAGAGATTATTTTTCGGAAAATAGGAATAATGTTTTCGAATCATAAAATTTCACAGTTTTATTCATCATTTACATAACAGACCAGTTCTTCCTCCCGTAGGTTACTAAGGGGCACAAAAAAAACCCCACCCATGAAGAATTTTTTTCATTAATCTTACGTTTCAAGTTTTTTTCGATGCAGATTTATTTCCTGATGTATTATTGATTTTGAGTAAACTATGTATAAAAAAACAGGCATTAAATGAGACCGGTCTAAGGCTTTTTGTACGCGTCGAGCGAGTTGAAAAAAGGATGAGGAAAGGCAAGAATGGATTGAGAAGTAGAGGAAAAGTAGAATAGAACGGAAGGAGAAGAGAATGTAGATCATTTTTGGCGCGAACATGTATGCGCCAACATAGCTGGTCCGTTAACTATTTAACCCCTGGTAGAAGTCCATTTATCATTGCATTTAAGGTAGAAAAAATACAGTCGAAAACTCAATAATAAAAAACCCCTTCCAATAACACTCCTTTGCAAACTGCATTTTCTCTATTTACCTCGAATGAAAATCTAAGAAAATACAATACAAAATCAAATTTGAACAACAACAAAAAAATTTTACCATCCGGTCCAACGACCACGAATTTTTTTTAAAAATTTAGTTTACCTATGCTTCCTGCCTCTCTCCATACTGATTCCATTCAACCCTATTTTTAAAGGCGGTCTGTTAGGCTGGGCACTGTTTTGCTCACCAACCGTTTTTTACCGTAAAAAGGTAAAACTAATTTGCTACAGTCAGATACATACAGGTTTTGTTTAAATTTTTTCGTGCGGAAACTTCCTGATCAGCAATAAAATGACGTATTGAGTGTCCAATTGGAGCAACTTTTGCATTTTGAAAGGTCATTTTATTACTAATCAGGAAGTTTCCGCATGGGAAAATTCAAACAAAACCTGTATGTATCTGACTGTATGTGAGCAAATTAGTTTTACTTTTTTACGGTAAAAAACGGTTGGTGAGCAAAAGAGTGCGCAGACTTAGGAAGGCAGCACTTCCGTATATTCAAACGGTTAACGATCGTTGAATTCAACCATTTAACTCGAAATGAGGGGTTGAAATGAGGGGTTGAAAATCGAACTCGAAATGAGGGGTTGAAAATCGAATTTGCGTTAAAAGATGTTTGGGAACGAAAGTTCGCTATACTCCATAGCAACATTTACCGATCACAAATTAGGATGTAGCTTACTTGAGGTAAGAATGGCGCGAAACTGCTGCTTCTCGCCTTAACCAGGGCTGTCAAAGCAGTCACCAGAACTCGAAGCTCTGACGCGGGAGCCTTTGACCATCTTGAAGACACAACTTTTGATCTATTCAATGTCATTCACAAAAAAACTAATAACAAATCATGTTCATGCTACTAATAAGTTTACAAATGATGCGAGCGAAAACGTAGAATATGATTTGGACGCTAAGGGCACGAGGTTTCCATGTTTTGGAAGAGAAGGAGCAGTTCCGAGTGTGACCGCCACTCTCGAGCAGTTCCGAGTCTGACCGCCACTCTCGAGCAGTTCCGAGTCTGACCGCCACTCTCGAGTAATCATATCAAATTAAGAAGAACATTATGTAATGTTGATCTTTACAATTTTGCACCTTAAAAGTCTTTATACATTGATGACAGAGAAGTTGAAGATAATAACAGCACTTTAATATAATAAAAAGTTGTTTATATAATAGATTACACCACAGTTTTGAAAATGGCCTGTAACGGAACTTTTAGTTAAGCTTTGTGGGCAAAAAACTGTCAATCCTTTGTCTAAAAACGCACCGAAAGGTGTAAAAGTTTGTTTTTATCGAAATGCGGGTGTCTGCTAAGAATTGTTTCCATCTCAGGTGGGTGTATGTGCCGTTTTCAGACCTACCTTTCTTAACACAACAGTAACAAAAAAACCAAACTATTTCTGAATTCTGTTTACTTTTGAAGAGCCAAACCAACAAAAGAGAAGACATGTGGTGGAAAGGAAGGAAAATCATTGGAGCGGATAGAGAGCAAAAGAAAAAACAAGGTCAGCAAGAACCAACTCCTGGAGAAGTCTGTTGACAATGCCGTTGTATAACTCGACTGAGCAGACCCCCGAAAGATGGCCGAGGGCCGCGATGGCCCTTTTTTTGGTGGCTGCTCTACCGGATACGATGTGGTTGAAGAGGACCTCTTCTGTCTGGAACAGGCTGATTCTTACCAGCCGGAAAAGTTGAAGAGGACCTCTTCTGTGGTTGAAGAGGACCTCTTCTGTGGTTGAAGAGGACCTCTTCTGTCTGGAACAGGCTGATTCTTACCAGCCGGAAAAGTTGAAGAGGACCTCTTCTGTGGTTTAAGAGGACCTCTTCTGTCTGGAACAGGCTGATTCTTACCAGCCGGAAAAGAAATGGCTCAGAGAAGAGACCTCAGACAGAAATACGGTAAAATAAATGAGTTAAAGAGAGAAAGAAGATAAACATATGAGAGAAATAATCAACTTTCTTGGAATAATCAGTGCATGGAATTAGCTTGCAGAGCGGGTTAGTCAACATCCTGGCCTGAAACTGAGTGTTTCTGTTACCCGAACTGCGCATGAAATCTATTCGCTTTATAGGTCGCCGTCACTTTATTCCTGACCTCAGTGATTTTGACTATAACTTGAAACCATCTTTCTCGTTGAAGCTATTTCGTTCCATTTGCGCTGCTTCGCTATACATATACTTCACTACACATGTTGTTGTTGTTGTTGCCGGCAAGCATCCCGCCTCGAAGACTCGGTTATGAACACTCTCTTTAATGAGAGAAGTTCTCGTGTTCTTCGGACAAGATGCGTCCGGAGAAGGGTTTTGATGTCCTTTGCAGTCCTGAGACTGTCATGCTGCACCTTGTGAAGGCGGACATCGTTGTAGCAACCTGTTCATGCTATAGGCCTTGTGGGTGGGTGGTCAAGCCGGCCTAGCATCGGTTTGGGTGGGAGTAGAGACGTCTCGCCTGTCGTTGACCGGAGATAGGCAAGAGGCTATTGGACTGGCGCCTCGACTCGCCATTGAAAAGTATAGCGGAGTATCGGCTGATGTTTTGTCCGGTGGCATGCCCAGGCCGGTCCGGCATCGCCCTCCTTTGACGAGCTATACTACCCAGTTTTGGTCCGCGGCGGGATTTCTCCCGCTACCTCCCAGCACGAATTATTCGTAGGGAGGCATCCCTCTATCCGCCACCTGAGGTCGCGCTCGATTCTGGACTGGATGATCCGGCTCCATCCGTGACAGGCTCTTAAGGCTGTAGAGTCACGAATGGCCACTGTTGCCAGTGTGTTTCGAGCTTCACTACACATGAAAACAATCGCTAGGATAATTATCAGCGTCTGAGGTCATCCGCAACGTTTCAAAGTTTGAAAACGACCGTTCTCTAAGTGGAGAATCTAGAATTACAAGTAACTTTCCTTTCAATGCGCTCTACCTTTAGATAAACTTTGTTTTCGTTCAACAGCCACAGCTGCAGTACTGGATCCAACTGAAATGGACTAATCAAACCTTTAATAAGATCAGCTGCACATATGTTAGTATCTAGAGTAGTTGAGGTGGAACAACTTATCGGATGAGGCCAGAGCATATCCTACCGTCAGATCGTTCAGAGAGTACACAAGGATATGTAATTGATAGTGTTGAATTCTTTTTGTGAATTTAAATCTTCTCATTCTTCTTCTCACTCTCACAATGTGGTCGTCTCTTGTGTTGTAACGTCCTGCCCCGATATAGTAATCAGACTGGCATCATGCAGTTTATCCGGATAACCCATATTCGTCTCATACTAGTTTCTCACCCACTCTACTGATCAAGTCTCGTCGCACTGTTTTTGTGTTTTTTTCTTGAAATGATTTCTGTGATACTCCCCATGTTAGCAGATGAGTCTTGACAACTCATCCTTTGATGGAATTGACTTTAAAATTGACTCAAATTTTATTGCTCTCTTTTGACAAAAAAAAACTCTTTTTTTCTCTGCATTCAATTTCGAAATCATTCTTTTTTGACGATCAATAAGTCAAGGACTATTATTTGTAAGCATTCTTATTTTTTAAATCCTAATTTGTCTCACTTCTTTCATGAAAATGTGTAATGTTTTCAACTATGCACCTTATCTTTTTCATGTTAATATGCTACTCGAACTATGCAATGAAGTAATATTAATTATTCCAGATATCTCCGCTCAAAGAGTAGTACTTTTAAGGAAAAATTTTTTAGTAATGCAAGTGAATTTTGTTGAACTATGATTAGAGGACACTTTTATAATGCCACACCTGGTCTCTTCAATGTCTATTGATCAAAATTATATTCTTTATGAGTGACCTGTTTGTGGAATTGAGAAAGCGACGTTCCATTCCTCAGAAGTAGCTCGCTGAGTATGTCAAAGATTTCCATTTTCGCTGTTGCGTCCACGGTTGTGAGATCTTGAAAACACAAAGGTTCAATTGACTGGTCACTATTACAAAAAAATTTGTTTCGAATATTGCTCCTTTAACAGCAAAAACAGTCGTAGTCAGACTACTTTAGCTTATTTTGGCTCACTAAAAAAAGCACCTTTTAGAAATTTTTTGGCTCACTAAAAAAAGCACTTTTTAGAAATTTTACGTTTGAGCATACTTTTCGGGATGATATTTCTTTGTTTTTGAAGCAGATTCAAAAAAATCACAAGAACGAGTGAATCGAAATGTTTATGAAGTCCTCATCAGTTCTCTAAGTTTCTTCAATGGAAAAGCTACTGGTATTCAATGCTTTTTTGTGAAATTCTTAGATCGAATACCTCGTATTCTTTTGCCACGAAAAGCTAATCTCAGGGTATAAAAAACAGTAATTCTTCAAAAAGTGAGAACTTGGAGCGAAAATTCCTATTTTTCAACTGCATAAAAACGAAAACAACTTCTTGACTACCGCGTTTTACAATTATAATACATTGAATAGTTTTTTGCCTCTCTTTCTTCTTTACCTTCTTCTTTCTTTACTTCTTTCTTAAATTCTTTCTCCACATTTTCCTCGATGAAGTTGGAACTGTGGTCTGAAATTTGCATTGCTAAATTCAACGGAATTCTATATCTAATCTCTTTAAGGCGGTTTTTAAGGTATGTAAATTTATCAACTCTTTCTGCAGCAAATTTGGTAAAATTTTCACATTTTTTTTTCCAAAACAGTTCTTATGAGAAAAAAAATTCATACTGCCTCGTTTTTTTTCGAATTACGGCCTTGTTGGCGTAAACTTACATTAAGCCAAAATGTGAAAGAAAAAACACATCGCAATGTCGCGTGATTCAATAAATTTCAACGACGAGCGTTTTGGGAGTTACGCCCGAATCCCGAATAACAATAAGTGTATCAAAACTCGTAAAACTTTTTTTGGTATTTCATGTTGGAACAAAAAAGGACGACAATTAGGATAAGGGAATGGTAGTCCTCGGAGAGAAACCGAGAGCCTGTGATAGAAAAATAGAGAATGCTCTACATACAGAGAATTCATTCGACTATCATGAAAGGAGAGCACATAGAGTCAACCCGCAGCATGGGTAGGAGAAACCCGCAGCATGGGTAGGAGAAACCCGCAGCATGGGTAGGAGAAACATTCCGACCACGAAGTATTTTTTGCGACCAACTCAGAATGTTGAGTAGTTTTGGGAGGAGTCTGAGGGCGACTTTAGCTGTGTTTCTCCCAGAGGAAGGCGACAACTCCACGACGAAGCCTCGGAGTGCAATGGAAGACACATCTCTGTCCATTTCACACTTTGACTGGAGTCGCTTGCACAACTCATCCACCACGTACTCACACTGCAATCAATCCACTCATAACATCCAGAACATCTCCACTTATCAAAACACAGCCGTTCATCCGAGAAGGGGCCTAGAATAATGAACCTCTTCTTTTCTTTACTTCTTGTTTGCTTCTCATCATCTTTTGACTGGATGATTTCTTTTGACATATTCGAATGAGCTGTGCCTATAACCAAAAGTCCGCTGAAGATAACTTCCTTCGGCCCCACATCTCTTACATTGCTCGCTTTATCTTTCACCACCAAAACTCTCGCGAATGCCTTGAGAAATAGGAGATGTTGTATCATGATCTTACATATATTAGTTCTGCGTCAAAATTAAAAGTTGAATTTTCATTTTTCTCAAGAGCATTTTTCCATTTTTGTTTATCCGCCTCCAGTGACATTAACTTGTTGATTGATTTCAAATAAATAACACAAAAAAGAGGGCGCTAGTGCAGTTTAACTGGTAAGATATTCCGGCCAAACTAGCCATATAAGATAGTTTTTTTCTGGACTAAGAGTGACCTAAGTAAGCGACGCACGCATACAGTTTTTTCAACAAAAAAAATTTTCTCAGTTTTTCGAGAAAATTTTTTTTTCAAAAAAATTTATATTAACTATTTCAACATAAAAATTATTTCACAAAAAATTCGCTTAGGCTTAGTAAGTTTACGCTAACGAGAACGTTACGGTTTAGGTGGAGACCTTTTTTCATTGACATCGAATCATTCGCTCCATGGAACCATGGAGTTGCTCTACCTAACCTATGAGTCGATTCGGAAGCGATTTGCTGATCCTTGGCCGGAGTAGTAAAGGGCCAAGAAAACTCTAAATTTTCGCCGGAAAATCCTACTAGTTTAACTGCAATAGTGCCAAAAAGAGACATGAGAATGAGACTGACGCTGGATTCTTTGACTCGACTCGCCAGAGCAGAGAGACACTTCACAGCCAGGTTTTGAACTTCGCCGTTCTTGTCAATTAGCAACTTGATCAGCATCTTGATCACCTGACGATTGGATTACGGATAAACTTTAGCAAGGGCGGTAGCCCTAGGTAAAATATGTCTTGATTGTTCAATAGGTTTATCGCTAAAGTAGGTTAAACGTTTCACTTTCAACGAAACCGATTCAGGGTGAGATAATTAAACGTTCTATGTACTTATGCGGAGGAGTGAAGTTTTTGCTTTCAATTTTAGCTGTGAAAATTCATTTCGATTGAGGCAGAGGGTCGGTCGCCCTAAAAAAAATTTCGCCAGTTGGCAGTTCACCTAAGGCGGTAGCTAGCTAATTCACAGGATGTCATAGAACTTTTCTCAAAGAAAAAAATACCGATTTGTTTGGAGCGGCTCTGCTCGGAGAAAAGAGATTTTTTGTATACTTCATTTCATTCATTCTATTTTGTTCGGCTTGATTATGTTTCTGTTACTTTGCTTTGTCAGAAGTCAACTAACGACTGAAGAAGTACTTGGACTTAACCCTGACAAGTGTCGGTACTTCAAATATAAAAAAATGCAGATGATGTTCGTATCTCAGCTTGTAATAAAACTAACCACTCAGAAATATTACATTTGAGCTATAACACGTTTTGAAACTGGAATTTAGCAACAGTGACGCAGAAGAGACAATTTACAGCCAGTTATTATAACTTTAATCGTTCAGGATGAAAAAAACTGTGAAATTTTTTTCAATTTTTGTCATTTTCCATGAAACCGATTTCATCACTTCATTCATCATCTCTTAGAAAAATACAAAACCTTTTGCTCGGAGTCATCATCCAGCTTGATGTTGTTCTTGTTGACTTCAGTTATGAGATCAGAGGTTGCCATGAAGCGAAAGTCTTTGTCATGAGAGTTCATCTTCTCGAGCAGCTGGCCGATTTGGTAGGCGGGATTTGCACGAACTTCTGCCATTTTCTCTTCTGTAAACTAAAACTAATGGTAATAAATCATTAGCAGAGGAATTTTCTTCAACAGTATATTTATTCCGTCGAATCTTACAATGTAACTAATCAAAAACTATACTCTGATTTTGCAGGCTTTTCGAAAAAAACTTATCAAGAATCAAGGCGCGGCAAACAATCCACAACTTCAAACTGTCTCCGCAACTTTTTCGAAATCCTAAATTCTAACCAGCGATGAAACTTAGCAAACTAATCTTTGGAGTAAAATCTGTTGGAACAACGGAACAACTTTACTTCATCGAATTTTTTTTCATGGCCTGAATGAACAAAAAGAATATTATACGGACTTTTGAAAAAGAACAATTCACAGCACAGCACGGTCGAAAAATAGATCAAACAACGCTCGTTAGTGTTACCGACAAATCTCGACTTAAAAAATAATACGCGGCCCCACTTGCAAAAAAAAAAGCTCTTTAAACAAAAATTATGTTTTTCTCAGTGCTCTTTACGTCAATGGTATTCCAGTTGCTGGTGTCCACTTCTGTGCATTCTTTCTTATTTCGGAAACTGGATGTCTTGAGGACAAAAGGGGGAGCTGATATTTTAACTTTTCCCTGGAGTTTCTTTAATCTTTCATTAAGCATCGTAATTCATAGTTGTGAGCCTAGATGTTAAATTTTGAATAACTAGTTGAAGTGGTTCCTGTTTACCGCGAGTTATCGACCCATAACTATAACCTCTGTGGTCTGCCGCATCTTCGAAGGAATCTTATGTAACCATCTAAAGAATGGTTCTCGCAACATTCTCTGTAAGTCTCAGTATGGATTTATCTCTAGACGTACAGTACCGCCCAAAATGTTATAATATATAGGGTTATTGAAAATAACTTTTTTCAAAGATAAAATTCAAAGCTCAAATTTTCACAGAAGTTTTTTTGGGTGTCTGTACCGTACCGGACGTCGTTTTGAGTGATTTATTATTTATCTCCAGGAAATACACCGAAATTGGTATATCTTCCATTTTTCAGTTTTTTTCCATGATTTTTTTTTTGTTTACCGAACTTCATTCATAAAAATTTTGTTTCAAGTCATGGTTCGAACTGTTGGACATCGAAATACAAGTAAAAGAATGCAAGAAGCTGTTGTTGCTGGGGCGAAACAGGGCCGGTCACAGAGCGAGCTCGCTCAGCAGTTCGGGGTAACTCAGAGCGCTATCTCCCATATCCTCCGGCGTTTTCGAACCCAGGTAAACGAATTTTCTACAACTGAATAACTTTGGAACACAAAAAAATTGCAGGGACGAGTCATCGTGAAGACAAGTTCGGGGAGACCCCGCGTAACTTCGAGGTACATGGACCGAAGCATCCTGCGCGCATCTCGCGAAAACCCGAAACGCACTGCTACAGACATTCAAGCTATCATATCAACGCCCGCGACTCCTGCTCCTTCAATAACTACCATCAAATGCCGTTTGCAAGCCGCTGGACTGAATGGAAGGCGGCCTGCAAAGAAGACTTTCATCAGCGAAAAAAATCGTAAAGTTCGAGTTCAGTGGGCTAAGGATCACCTCAGTTGGACACGCCGTGAGTGGTCTCAGATTGTTTGGAGCGATGAATCCAAGTTTAATATGTTCTGCAGTGACGGTCTGAGGTGGGTAAGACGTCCAGCGGGCAAGCGTTTCCTGCCGCAATACCAGTCGCTCACAGTCAAACATGGCGGTGGTTCTGTGATGGTCTGGGGCTGTTTTTCCGCCAGCGGCATGGGTCCAATTAGACGTATTGTCGGAAATCTCGATCGTTACGGCTATGAGAACATAATGGAAAGCACTATGCGCCCTTGGGCCCTCTCCAAATTCGGCCGTGGGTTCACCTTTCAACAAGATAACGACCCGAAACATCGATCTCAGCACGTTCAGAACTGGTTTCGCCGTCGGCATGTGGATGTTTTGGACTGGCCGAGCCAGTCTCCCGATTTGAACATCATCGAAAATTTATGGGAACATTTGCAACGAAAATTGACGGGAAGAACATGCAGAAATGCTGATGAAAAGTTTAAGCAGCTAGAGGAGGAATGGAAGGCGATTTCGCAGGCAACCATTGACTCTTTGATTGATTCTATGCCTCGTAGATGTCAGGCAGTCATTGACTCGAAAGGATATGCCACCAAATACTAGAATATTTGTTTTATTACTTCGAAAAAACTGAACATCTCTATAAGCACTTTTTACTATTTCCATTTTTTTTTACGAATAAACCTAATAAAGCATTTTCCAAACTTGTTCTATTACTCGAAACATGTGAATTTGGCTTGTAAAAAATATCTGAAAATTTGATCTTCATTCGTTTTTTTTGAAAAAAGTTATGTTCAATAATTCAAAATATTATAACATTTTGGGCGGTACTGTAGCTGCGAGCTCCAACTACTTAAAACCATTTGTGAGTGGGAAGTCGACTTGAGAAACAAAACGAATGTCGACGTAGTTTACTTCGACTTTTCGCGCGCTTTTGATAAGGTCTCTCATGGTAAACTAATATCTAAACTGTAAAGACTGAATTTTCCGATAGACATTGTGAGATGGATAGCGAACTTCCTGACGAATCGGACCTATAAAGTGCGTGTAGACGGGGAATACTCCGATTCTTTCCCTGTGCTAAGCGTCGTTCCGCAAGGTACAGTCATCGGACCTCTTCTATTCCTGTTTTTTTATAAATGACATCGAAATCTGCATACCTCCTGATGTCAAATTCTCTCTTTATACAGATGACCTCAAAGTCTATAGTTCGAACGCTCAATCTCTCCAGCAATGTGTAGACAATGTTCATAACTTGTCGAAAGAATGGTCTCTTCCGCTTGCCAAGCACAAAATTAACGTACTACACCTTGGCCGAAACAATGTGAACTCTCTTTACTTTATCGGTGATGAGGTTCTGACTTCCAAAAATGTAATAAGAGATCTTGGTGTGTTAATTGATTCCTCCCTGAAATTGGACCGGCATATAGAGATGATAAGAGCAAGAGCTTTGAGCAAGATTTCTCAGATTTTTAAAGTCTTTAGATTCCTCGATTTTGAAGGCTACAAACGCGTCTATCTGCCTTACATCCGACCCCTTTTAGAATACGCCACTGTAGGTATTCTCACCAAAATCGTCTAGCGAGCTAGCTACATAGAAGACTCGAATACCCTCAAAGAATTTTTTCGCGAAAAAGGTACTGAGGCGAGGCTCAATACCTTTTAGCGATAACCCTGACAGATTGATTAAGTTTGCTATCGAGCATTTAATAATAAGGCGCGCTAAATACGATCTATTATTTCTGTTCAGGCTACTTTACGGAACTTTACAGTGTCAGGTCTACAGATCTCATGTGAATTACAGGGCGAACAGTGATCTGAGAACGTCATCTAGAACAAGTCCTCTTCGATTGCTGCAAGAAAAAAATTATTGCAACGACAACTTCTTTTTTACTCGACCCATTACCCTCTGGAACAAACTCTGCGATCGGTTCCCCGACGTCGTTACGATCGAAGAATTCTTTAACATTGTTGAGAATTGTTCTTTAGTCCCGTTCATGACTTTACCTTTATATCTACTCTAGGATATTTTGATTTTCTTTGATACACACTAGATTGTTTTTTTCTTCTTTCTAATCCGAAGTCAGTGCATGCTGTGTCCCCTTTTACTTTTTATTATTGGAATGTTTTTTTTCGTTTTTGTTGTTTAATGCCCACCTTATAAGTTTATGCGACAAAAAGCATACCTTTGGCGAATAAAGTGAATTGGAATAAATAGTTAATTTGTGTAGATTGAAGTGATTACTCAGGTCTTTCTCCCCACTTGCCTGGCATGGAACAATGCTAGTGTGTTCGAATATTGTACGAAGGGTCTCAAGTTCGACCACCACCCTGGAAAGGGTAGGTGGTGTTCTGGACAGATCATATCGAGTGTTAAAATTCAAAAAAGTTGAAGAGAAATGAAACACCGATTTCGTACCTTCTTTAGTCTAACCACGAATTGCCGTGAATAGGCAATAGAATACGGTGTTTTTTAAATGTTGCCTTCCATTTTTTCAGATATTAACGCACCATTATATATATATATATATTTTATCGACATTTTGCAATGCAAAGTTATGGTGAGAGACATTGTAAATAATATTCAAGTGTGGCGAGAAGTAAGGCAAATATCTAAAGTAAGGCAAATATCTAAAAGTAAGGCAAATATCTAAAGTAAGGCAAATATCTAAAGTAAGGCAAATATCTAAAAGTAAGGCAAATATCTAAAGTAAGGCAAATATCTAAAAGTAAGGCAAGTATCTAAAAGTAAGGCAAATATCTAAATGCTACTATTTATTCTCCAGGTCACATATCACATTCTCGTTACGGAGACGATTTATAAACTGCTCTACTGTTCTTGAATTCAGTATTTCACTCGGGATTACGTAAAACATTCTTGAAACACGTAAACCGAAACAATTGAATCTAGACGTCGAAGAAGTACATTCAATAGCAATACCATTCATATTAGTGCGGGTAGAGGAGGTGCTCTTGAAAATGCGTGATTTTTCAATAATAGACTTGTCATTGAAGATCTTCCAACCCATTTTAAGGTCGGCAATCACCCTTCTTTCGGCTAAAGTACTTAGGCCGATTAGATTCAGACGATCTCTGTAACATGGAAGGCTGAGAGGATAATCAGGCTGTGGGAAACATCGATAAAAGAGTATTCTAGAGAAAGATCTCAAAACCTTTTCTAGGAGATCAGAATCCTTCCGGTATATTGGATTCCATAGACAAGAGGCAAATTCTAGATGAGGTAGAACATATGTATTGAAACACTTAACAAGTACTTGGGAATCATTGATGCTTATAGAGCGGAGCATAGCATACATCGCTTTAGTATTACTCTCCCGACTGCTACTACACACAAGCAGTGACCCAGCACGCAGCCGCTGGTTTCGCTAGAAGAGCGCCTGTGCCGCATATTAGGTGAACAAGCGAGAGGAACATTGTTACTCACAATCAGATTTTCATAGACATGTTTTAGAAGTAAATGATTGAACTATTGTAACTAAGAATTTGAAGATGTTTTAGAAGTAATTTTAGCTGAAACTGGGTGTACGTTAACGAGGCCGTACGGAAACGAAACGAGGACGTTTGATATAGTTACTGTTTCGAGGGTGCCAATGCTTTCTTCAAATCCGAAATTTTTTACTTCAAAGAATCCTCTGTTTTTTTTCTTCCAATATTAGAGATGAACAGGCTCCTCGTATGTATGTGATACGTTGAAGCTGTAAACCAACCCGTATCAACATTTACCTATCTCTCCTACCAACCCATAGAGCTATTTTTTCTTAGCGCTTCATACCTCAAAAAACGTGATTTGAATTTTTGAAGAGTTTGAATTGAATTGAAACGCATTCAAACGATCGTTCTGGCTCTCAAAAAAGATTGTAACTATATGTAGTATAAAAAATCAATGACTGTTTTCTGAGCAAATCTAGCTTCTTCTAATGAAATCTGGGCATTATCAGGTATTGTTAAAATATTTATGAGTAACATACTTAGTATCGATGAGGTATACATGAGTTCTTTTTCGTTGGCTGTTATTATTAAGGTATTTCATTATCTATTCATGCAGACTTTAGAGAGATATGTTGATCATATAAGACGATGCTGGGAATAATTTTCGCCAAAATGCTCGAAATGTTGTTCCTCAGCCAAAAACTTTATTTCGCCAAGATTTCGAGTATGCGAACTTGGGAGAAGGAAATTCCGTTATTTGTCTTTTTTTAGCTGCCAAAATAGGGACGAAGAATCGGCCACCATTTCGCAGTGCCAAATGATGAATGACTCTGTGGCCAAGTTTTGTTCCTGCCAAATCACGGATAATTTTGTTTTTTCCTTTGTGACATGTTTTGGCACTGCCAAACTCGGCTCTTTTTTGGAACACTTTTCTACGTTGAACAAAGCTCCGCAACGACCACATTTTAACCACTTCTAGCGACGTACCCCAACCGAGTTTAGTAAACAGTTGAGAAAAATGTATGTTGCTGCGCTAGTACGTAAAGATTTGTGTGGGGGTTGTAGTCGGTTTAAGTTTGAGGTAAAGATTAGATCCGGCTCGTTGAAAGACGTAGCCTGAACCACACATTTAAAGAGATCAAAGTCTAGTATTGGCACTCCCCAAAGAGTTCCTGAGAGCGATCCTCCATCATCCCAGAAATGAGGCTGAGGAGTTGCAGGGGTTACAAAAAAAGCCCGATTTTGGCAGTGACAAAACAAGGACAAAAATCCCGGTTCTGGCAGTGGCAAAACAAGGACAAAAAAACCCGATTTTGGCAGTGACAAAACAAGGACAAACAAAAACCCGATTTTGGCAGTGACAAAACAAGGACAAAAAAAGGCCGGTTTTGGCAGAGACAAAAGAAGGACAAAAAAGCCCGATTTTGGCAGAGACAAAACAAGGACAAAAAAAAGCCCGATTTTGGCAGGAAAAAAAGAAGTACACAAAAAAGCCCGTTTTTGGCAGTGACATAAGCAGTTACAAATTTTGTCCCTTCTTTAGCAGTGACAAAACGAGTACAAAGTAGAAAGCTTGTTTTTTGACGGTTTTTCTTGGCAGGCCCGTCAAAACGCATGTTATTTGCTGCCATTTATCATGGCGCTTTTTTCCGTTTCTTGCCATGGAAAAGCTTGGTTTTTCAAGGGAAATCTGCCCGAGGAACAACATTTTGAGCATTTTGGCGAAAATTATTCCCAGCATCGTCTTATATATGGGGATATGGAGTAAGATATGGTCCTCAACTTTAGAACAGCTAATCAATGATGCTGTAGATGTTCAGAATAGCTGTATTAAAATGTTGAATGGGCAATAGTGAGAAAGATTACCGTTCTTTAAAGCGAGTTTTTAGTCAACAGATATTGATGCCTTCGAGAGAGGAGAAAAGTTTTATGTTATACAAAACTGTTTTTTAGATCTGTTTCTCCATCTCAGTCAAGAGGGAAAAGAAAAATCCTTGCTTTTTTTCATAACCTCGTTTAGTTTCTCGTTTCATAACCTCGTTTAGTTTCTCGTTCCATAACCTCGTTTAGTTTCTCGTTTCATAACTTCAGTGATAACTGCACACGATTCGAAGATTTCTTGAGTAGAATCAAAATACTTATTAGAAGATACCGTGAAAATAAATTTCCAGATTTAACTATAATGGGTAGACTTATCAAAACACTGCGTAAGAATCCTAAAATTGAAGTTAAATATGACATTAAAAACTATATAATCATTTCACACTTTTCTAAACAATTCCAATAAATTATTTCTCTCCATATAATATGAAATATTGATAAAACACCCATCAATTTGATTTCAAACTCCTTAATCAATAACTTATTACTATCCATATACTCTCTTTCTCTTTTTATTCTTCCCATATCAGTTTCATTTATTTGGGTCAAAAGGTCATGTCATGTACAAATTAGTAGATCTATAACACATAAACATTGAACACTACAACAATCCCTTCTCCTAATATCATCACCATCCTAACTCACTCCTCTTCATTTCTTACACTTGTCATTTGGTGACAATACCGACGAAGGAAGACGACGTGAACTTTCGGAAGAAGAGCACCAAAGCGAAGAATGGGAAAATGAAAATTGGTTTTTATTATTTTTTTATTTTCTAGGTTATTTTTAAAATCTTTACTTTATTTAGTTTCTCCTTTCACATTTTAGGTTTGTTTTTTACTTTTTTCCGTTTCTTTTGCTTCTTTCTTTTCTATTTTTCGTTTCTTTTACTTTTGCATTAACTTTATTATCATACTCTTTTAAATTAATTCCATTTAGTTAAAATTTTTTAAATTTTACTCTTATTTCTTTACAATTGTACTCTCTGGGCACTCACTGATGAGCCCCACCCAGAGAGTGCAGAGGTCTGTCTGAGCGGGGGCGAAACAGACTTCTGCAATGTCTACTTTGCAGTAACATTTCACTTTTCTGTGTGCTTAAAAATATTTTTCACATGTTTATTCAACTTTCTCTTATATTAACTATAACTCATTTTTCTCTTTATCACCTTTCCTATAATAACCTGGTTTAGTTTCTCGTTTCGTGTCACGTCCGACTTTCTTCTCGGTATCCTCTATTAAGCTTATTTAGAAAATTGAAGGAACTGTCTCACAGAAAACATCTGTATAGAAATTAAATCCATTGAGAAGTTCCAATCTTGGTATTATGGGACATTATGCGCTTCCAAACTCACAAATCAAATCGTTATTTTATGAGCTTTTTCATCTACGGAAAAGGTTAAGAGATGAAGAGAGAGATTTAGATGTTAATAATTAAAAAGAAAAAAACTATCAACTGTTTTCATCAAATATTTGTGTGCGTTGAGAGTGAGACAAGCAGACGACATATATTGCACCCAACGCAAAATAGACAATGTGCCTGTCTATTTGGCGTTGGTTGCAATACTAGAATTGATTGGATGAGCGACCACTGGTTTTGTCAGGATAGATTTGTTTTTGGATCAAAGAAGCGCGTACCTTCAGGCAAGAAAAAGAAGGCGTTGAGTATGATAAAGTTGATTGTTCATTAAAAGAGCCGAAGGAATGATATGATTCAGTAGAAAAATTTTTTATTTGAAGTTTTGTAGTTTTTTTTAGGACAGATCGAGTTGTTTGGCGTGAATTTCTTGCTCGAAACTAATTCTGACTCTGAAAGAAATTCCTAAAGCCTATCACGTTTTCTGTTGCATATTATACTTTTCCCATTAATTGAAATCGATTCGTGAATTTCATTTGAAATATATAGCTTATGTGATAAATGTGTAAAAGATTTTTGATTAAAAAAACTTTCCTGACGAAAAAAATTTGTTTTGTAAAAAAAAGATTTCAAATGGGTTATTAAGTTGGAAATTAGAAAACATTTTTAAACATGAAAAATAGGCGTGACGAGGCCCTACCATAAGAAAGTGTTTCATTAGCTAAACTCGTGACGAGGCCCTACCATAAGAAAGTGTTTCATTAGCTAAACTCGTGACGAGGCCCTACCATAAGAAAGTGTTTCGTTAGCTAAACTCGTGACGAGGCCCTACCATAAGAAAGTGTTTCATTAGCTAAACTCGAGACGAGGCCCTACCATAAGAAAGTGTTTCATTAGCTCAACTCGTGACGAGGCCCTACCATAAGAAAGTGTTTCATTAGCTCAACTCGTGACGAGGCCCTACCATAAGAAAGTGTTTCATTAGCTGAACTCGTGACGAGGCCCTACCATAAGAAAGTGTTTCATTAGCTAAACTCGTGACGAGGCCCTACCATAAGAAAGTGTTTCATTAGCTAAACTCGTGACGAGGCCCTACCATAAGAAAGTGTTTCATTAGCTAAACTCGTGACGAGGCCCTACCATAAGAAAGTGTTTCATTAGCTCAACTCGTGACGAGGCCCTACCATAAGAAAGTGTTTCATTAGCTAAACTCGTGACGAGGCCCTACCATAAGAAAGTGTTTCATTAGCTCAACTCGTGACGAGGCCCTACCATAAGAAAGTGTTTCATTAGCTAAACTCGTGACGAGGCCCTACCATAAGAAAGTGTTTCATTAGCTCAACTCGTGACGAGGCCCTACCATAAGAAAGTGTTTCATTAGCTAAACTCGTGACGAGGCCCTACCATAAGAAAGTGTTTCATTAGCTCAACTCGTGACGAGGCCCTACCATAAGAAAGTGTTTCATTAGCTAAACTCGTGACGAGGCCCTACCATAAGAAAGTGTTTCATTAGCTCAACTCGTGACGAGGCCCTACCATAAGAAAGTGTTTCATTAGCTAAACTCGTGACGAGGCCCTACCATAAGAAAGTGTTTCATTAGCTCAACTCGTGACGAGGCCCTACCATAAGAAAGTGTTTCATTAGCTAAACTCGTGACGAGGCCCTACCATAAGAAAGTGTTTCATTAGCTCAACTCTGTGCAAGATTCTTTTCAACTTGAATAAGCTTCTACCGCTTTCCTTTTTTAGATTAATTTCCCTCTAATTTTTCCATCTTTTTTTAGTAACAATTTCTTTCTTTTTCTCCAGTTTTCCTCTTTTCTCCACTTTCTTGAGAAAAATATTACTTTTCTTGCATCACTTTCCACGCTTTTCAGCCGCTTTTTTTATTCTTCTCGTTTAGATTGGAAAAATAATCTTTTCCGGAATCTGAATTACTTGAGATAAACTCTTTCAAGGGCAGCTATTCCGAGTGCTAAGAAAACAGTTATATTGAATTATAATATTTGCTGTGTAAATTTCTAGTCTTGGGATTCCATGCAATTTTTCGGTAATTAGATTCATTCAATTATAGAAGAGAAAAAATTTAATTTATTTTATTCATAGTTAAATTTTTTTTCATTCAGTTCACAAAATATTGAGATCTGTGTTAATAAAGAATCACAGCTTGAAATGTAATACGAACAGATAACACGGACATCGAGCGCCATTGTATTTACTTTTTGTGAATTTTTTTCGCATCTAGGAGATGAAATCGGAATAGTGATGGCCCGGCCCTATGTAGTACCTCTCACCTAAGAATACTGAAATCTAAAAAGAAGAAAAAAATTCCGCTCACTCGAAACATTTTTAAATCTCGGTCTTGAACTCCTGCTATGATTTTTTTTGCTATTGAAGTAGCAAGAAAAAGGACTTAAGAACAAAGTTTGTTCTTATTCACTCTCTCTCTCTCTCCATTTACACTCGTTGTCTACAGAACATTTTAAAAAAGAAGCTAAACCGCTTAACAAAGTGGTGATTATACGATAATGATGCAGTGTTTTTCGTGCGCTAACCTAATTCGTATTTTTATATTGATCCTCTCTCTGGTAAAAACTCTTTTTTAATCTTCCTCGAACCTGCGGTCATCCTTAAACAAGTGCCCGTTTACCATCAGAATATAAGAGAGATAAATGAATAAAGGGAAAATTGAGAGTCGCTACTTGTTAAGCAACGTCCGCAGAAGCATTTACATATATTATTATTTATATTTTTCGTATCGAGAAGGCAACTCATTTGCATTTTCACCGGAATAAAACATTTCTTTTAAACTTAATGGATCGTAATCCGTTTATCTTCTCGGAACGATAGAGAAGTGGCAAGACAAGAAGAAAGCATAATTAAGATGGAAGGAAAAGAGCATCTTGAGCCCGTATGAGGAATGGAGAGATGAATAGACACATATATACATATATAGATATATATTGATAGAGAAAGGCAAAAAAGGAGAAAAAGAAAGATAGAAAAAGACGATGAAATAAAGGAATTTTCATAGACGAAGAGAGAAACAAAAAATAGAATTAAGGTGTAGATAAAAGAGAGAAAGGCGTGGAGTAAACAGAAGAAGAGAAATAAACAGATAGAGGATGGGATATTATAGGCAGAGCTTCGATGAGAGATGAAACTGTCTTCAACTATTGTAAAATAAATTACTATAGTGCGTAGGAACTTTTTTACATGCCTTTTATAAAGCAACGGCACCAAATTAATTTTCTCATCTGATAAGGAAAATTTTATCTTGGCATAATTTTGTGCCTTAACGTCAGTGAGGCTCTCGAAAAAAGGGATTCAATTTGAAATTCTTCAATAAAAAAAACTCATAAACTTAATTAGAGAAAAACTAAAGTGTTCGCGCTGCATATTTTCAAAGTATACCGAAGCCTTTTGGAGCTGTGCTCCCTTTTGACGCTTCTGATAATATCTATTTCTCCTCATTTTATTCCCATTAAATGATATTTTTTATTTCAGAGGCAGTTTTTGCTTGGAATACGCCAAAAAAGTACTTTAGTAATTGTTTCTTAATAAAAAGGTTTTCATAAATCTGTCCAAACAAAGAAAGTTTGAATTTCCTGCTAGAATTCAAAGTAAGACATCCTGGGGAGTCGAATGAACTAAGGTAAGCGACCAAATAGAAATGACCCTCTTTTTTCATATTCAGCCCTTTTTTAATGTTCCTCTAATCACAAAATAACTGACAATTCGGGGGGATTTCAGCTTCTCATCGTGTTATATACTGCGTGGTTTTTTTCATTTTCTTCATTGTCTTTTCCGTGTTTTTTTGTCTCTAAATTACATTTTAGAATTTTTCAGAGGAGTATTGAATGAACAACCTGAAACACTTTGAATAAATTATGAATCAAAAATGAGAAAAGGAAAATGAGAAGTTTTAATGCTGAGTTTTTAATTCTAATGAATACTGGAGAAAACACGTATAGTTCTCAAAGGTGAGAGCTTCTCTGTCTTTATCAAGAGTAAAAGCTTCTCTCGGACCGGAATAATAATTCGATATGAGCCAATTTGTTCCGAGAACTGGATGATTATTAGTATCGAGACTATGGCTACATAATTCGAGAAGGCTCTGCATTCATACACACATGTGCGCATAGCTGCCTGTCTACATATCTCCGTGGCATGAGGAGTCAAATAGAACCATGTAATTAATTTCCGCCTCGAGCATGTTTTTCAGAACGAACTCTACAAGTTTTTTTCTCAATAAACATGGAGTGGTCACTTTTTTCTCGTCTCTTCCTTTTTTGCTGTATAGTATATGCAACATAATCAAAACATTTTGGCATAAGTTGGCGCGGCAATCAGTTCAACCCAGCTTTCGCATGTGTGCTAGTCTTCGATAGCGTAGTTGCTTCCGGTTTGCTATAATAGGTTGAGTTTTTTTATGTTAGGACTAGCTTTCACCTCTAGAATAATTAAACATTAAGTGGTCTTTAAAACTAAATAACATATCATTTTTCGAATCTACCCAATGAGCTACGGTGCCTCGGCTATTATGTCTAGACAAAAGAAGAGTAATATGGAACAAATCATACTATATATGAAAATTTCCCGAGTATTTCGTATCCCATAAGGTCTGTCTTTTAAAACTTCTTAAATAAAAAAAAGTATCATTTCAAGGTGTTATTCAATTATTAATTTATTCATCTACTCTTATATTATCTTGAAACTTTGTGAAAAAAATTGAAGCGCTTTCGCGAATGCGCGTGGCTAAATGAGAAAAATTTCTCAGTCTATCTGTTCCGAGAATTTATAGAATATCTACCTCCTTCAATTTATTATTAAGCCCTTTAGAAATCACATTATTGCCAGTGGCAACCTATTCATCCATAAATGTATATTAATGTACTCATGGTGTGAAAGTTGGATGGAAGGTCTTCTTCGAAAGTGGGGGTGAAATTCAAAAGCCTGAACTTCATTGTTATTTGATTCGAAGATCTTCAAATTCGATTCCATGTGTTTTCTTATTGAATTTGCATGTGTGTTTAATAGCTTCTTTTAGAACTAAAACAAGGTAAACTCACAAGGAGACTACTATTCGCGTTCAAAACAGTTTGACTGAAAATTTCAAGAAGTTAAAATCATCAACTTCTAAAATGCGAAATAAAAGGACTTCTAATCAATCGTTCATTTCCATAACAAGTTTTTTTAATTTAGAAACTGTAAAAACAGCTTTATTTGAACTCGATGGTAATTGATTCAGGTTAATTAACAGGCAGTGGGGTATTATGAAAAGAGTGTAGAATATACAATTGTAGAATGACATTTCGGAATTGATGATTTTATTTTTTGTGCTGCGGACATTGACCTCTCTGTGAATCACACTGTTCACTTTTTGCAGTTCAAAACCTACAACAACAAAAAATCATGAAGTTTCAGTCATAATTTTTTTCATTAAATGAATTCTGAAACACGGAACATATGCATATAAAGTATGACTATTCATAACTTTCAAGGTTTTGAATATTTATACCTTTAAGTATAACTACATTATCATAAAACTCAAAACTCAAAAAATCTACCAATGATTATTTTTATGAATTATCATGAAATGATTTTTTTCCATTTTACTTTCATTTTAGGAAATTTCGGGTGCGGTTTCATTTTTGGTCTGCGTAATTAATCCCTCTCATAATAGCTGTGTCATTTTCAAAAAATTCTAATAGCTGTGTCATTTTCAAAAAAATTCTCTAGAGCGGGCCAGTATGGCATGTTTTAACAAAAATTCATCATGCACTTTCAAAAATTCATAAAAGTTTTTGTGTTTAGGAGAGCAGCAGTTTACCGGTGAAAAATTGTATCACTTTCGAAACACCTTCACAATATGTGTTCCCTCCTATGTTGGGGCAAAAATGTGCCTCCGATAGGTGTAATAATATTCCAGTGATTCGATTTTGATGTGAAAGTTATATATGTTCCCAATGTTTTGCGGTCAAATTTCACTTCCAAAAAAAATAAAATTTAAACCCTAAATCTACACCCTATATTCCACTTCGAACATGTTATGTTGAACAGAATAAAAACTCTCGGAGGATTTCAAAAAACGTATCAAAATTTCAATCATCTCTCTTATCACATGGTTTACAAAGCAAATTGTATGCCACTTCTTGTTAAAAAAATCTTTTCAAAAGAAATATGATTTCTATAAAACATAACAGAGCAAAAGTTTGAAATAATTAACCCTCATTCCGCAAACGTCTAACCCACACTCTTACCACTATACCACACTACCTGTTGATTACTCGAATCAAAAACAATCAAATTGAATTAGAGCGCGTTGGCTTTCTGTCAACATTTCTAAAAAAAAAATAATTAATTGTGTTTCAAGCCGATAAAATGATCTGATGGAAAATTTCCTTTTTCGCATCCTATCAATTGATGATATTTACTTCCTGTAAGTTTCAGTCAAATTGGTCTTCTTGTTAGATTAATTAATGTGAAATTGATATTATACATTTAAAGGGATAAGTTCATTCATATAACATATAACATAACCTTCTATTACTTTCTTTTTTGAACAGGGCTAGTTTTATTCAGTGTAATGTATGAAGTGAAAACCGGAAATATATCGAAAATGTACCCTGAGTTTTCCCTTTTTCTGATATCTTTCTTCGTTGAGGTTACCAAACCAATCTTGAGTACTCTAATGAAAGAAGAATACCAGACTTTTCTCTGCTTCTCTGCGCATAACTCCGCATCGAGGCAGAGTACGGGCTTCCCTAGATTTAGCTTCAGCTATCAGAACATGTCTCTGTCACTGCTTGCTATAGTGAAGAGAATGGGAGACCCATTTCCAGCACAATATTTAAGACTTGCATGAAATTGCATGAATGAATTTGGAATCGGGAATTTTATATGCTGGAATTATGTTTAAAACTTATATACATAGAACTCTAAAATTTGTTCAGCAGTACCATTGTTGAGGCAGAACGCTAAAAATTATGAGTTATGTGTTTTGAGATAAAAGATACTAGAAGGTCCGGCTGGTGAGTAGCCTTAGTATAAACCTTTTATTGAACTCATTTTCTGAAACAAATTTTGAACTTGTTTTTTAACATAAAATTTTTTTTTAAACACGAATCGAAATTTTCAAGTTCAAAATCCTCTTTTTCTTATAGTTTCAAAACACAAAAAACTGATTCGCATCAAGCAGCATGTGTAAATGGAGGTTTTTCAGATGAATAGGCGGAGCATAATTCATCGAGACACATCATTCATTTCCTTGGAATACGCCAGACATAGAAGAGCAGGAACCTTGAAGCCGAACCAATTTGATTAGATAACTCCATTCAAATTTTTTGAACAAAAGTACTTCTTGAAGTTTTATTGACTATTTCCGTGTATCGTAGTGACGAAACACGTTAAACATCGTAAATATTGAACATAATGTGTTTTAATGGTTCATACATACATATTTAGGTATTGTCAAGTTGCAGGAAATTGTGAAATGAAAGAACTCTTTTAAACTTCTCATATTTTGATATTTTAAAAAATATATATCTTTATTATCACTGAAGGGTAACTTGTTGCAAAATTGTTGCAAGTAGCAATATTTTCACATTGAAACATGACCAAACAGTTGTTCGAGCGAAGGCTTTTCCATTGGTCAAATTCGAAAGCTCAGGTCTCCGTTATTGTTTTGAGTCTTCTGTTTTTCTCGCTTTGTAGCTTTGTTTGATTTTAATAGCATTTTTACTAGTAATCTTATTCAGAGAACTAATACTCCAACTCTATGAGGCTGTTTTTGCTGGTCTCTTGTTGGTGAACATGCGAATACTCGCGGCCTTTCTCGCCGTTCTCTTCCTCTTCATCAACCCCGTCATGATTGTCAACGGTTGGTTCTTTTGATCATAATAACCCATTCGAGCCTTCCATATCGCACAGATTAGCAGAGTGTCTTTATTAATGCGAAAGCGCTCACATCCAGTGAAAGAAAAACGGTTGGATTTTGTTAGACTTCGTGTTCGTGGACTAGTTCTTGTTTTTTATAGTTAGAAAACATTTTATCAAGCCTCCAGAAAAAATTTCGTAAGATAAAATATGGTCTCTTACGGTACAACTGAGACTTATCCGTTCAAGAGCGACTTTTCGATTTTTTTCTCAAGGAAAGTCCATTCGAATAAAACAAAGGGGATGTGAACTAGAGAAAAAAGGGAAGAACTGATGAAAGATAGTCATCAAAAATTAACAGAAAAGAAAAGTAGAGAGGGGGTGGGCTTCATTGCGACTTTTACTCCGATGAGAATAAAGCTCGCTTGTTTTTCCAAGCGTGAACTGATATATGCAAGAGTACAAAAATTAGATAACTATAAGTCAGCTATCGAAGATCGAATTACACTCCTGAGCAATTCAAGTTATCGTGATTGAATTGAAATTTAAATTATCGTGATTGAAATGAAAAAATTGATGAAATCGAATTTGGTACAAAAATTCAAATTTGCTCAAACTTTAGCTTGAACACGCGACGTGTTCTTCTATTACATACATCACCAATTTTCTATCAGAGTGTATATTCATGGGTATATTTCTCTGAGAATATACATATCTCAAACTCTGAAGTCTTTTTAACGATCGTTACATGGACTTTTTTTAAATTCTGTTTTCTAATCATAGACTCTTAGGCAATATGACGTATTGAAACCTTCACGAATGATACTGCATGTCCGATGGAATGATTAAACCATTAAACCACATAGTAATTTCTTCGCTCCGTTAACAAATTCACATAAGAGTTTTTTCTTCTTTTGAAATTCCCATTTCGTCACATTCTGCTTAGCTTAATATGTTATTATTAGAGCTGAAAGGAAAAAACTTCCTTGAAGACTAAATTTACTTGATCCGAATAAGGTTTTTTCTGTTACTTCAACTTCAGATCAGAGTTGCATATTTTTCGATTTTCGTTGTTGTTTTTTTCGATTCTCGGTTTTTCCGGTTTTTTGTTTGGGTTTTCCGGTTTTTTCCGGTAAAATTTGCGGCGATTCGCAATGGAAATAATCCATCAGGTTGAACTGGCTGTCTCGGAAATATGTTTAGCTTTGAACAAACCAATAATTTTACGAGCTTCTTGTTTATCAACTCGCTATCATGCGAATATTTTTGTAGTTCTTTAGTTTGTTTTAAAAGGAAGGTAACTTCCCTTTGGAAATTTAGTTTTTTTTCTCGTTCCACTTTCTTACGAATGCCGTGTTTCATGAGGTTGAAAGAAACTTGTATTGAGAAATCTGATATTCAAAAAAACAATCTGTTTTTAGACAGAGAACGAAAAATGAGATTAATCAAGGGACTTTCAAATTTGGAAGTTTGAGAACCACAAAACTAATTGGAAGTTTGAGAACCACAAAACTAATTACACGAGTTTTGTTCAAAAACTTTTCAGCTTTTTTCTTATCTTTTTTTTCTATTTTCGTTGTGTTTATACAACATTTTTGCAATTTTCTTCCTAAAAAAATCTCGTCGAGTAGATTCATTTCACATAGAGCAACCGCATGGAACTACACTGTAACCTGTAATATGTTAACGCACTACCTCCAAGTAAGGGAGAGACTGTTCAGTTCGAAACCTACCGTAAACGTTTTTTCTCCATGTAATAACAAACGTTTTCTTCGCAATGTGCATTAGCACCAGATAACCAGACTGGGAGTCGTGAAAAATTATACACTTTGTTTCAATTCTTTATCACCATAAATTATTGGGCAAAATCACCAGCAACATGAAACATTCAAGAGCTAATAACTTGCTTTAAAAAACATTTTTCTCCAAAAAGAGCGAGTTTTGTTCAGGAACGGAACTTTTGCATGCATAGATTCAACTGAAACTGATGATAGGTTCGAGAAACAAGGTTAAAGGTAAAAAGGAGCTAAGAGCGGTCACAGAACGCCATGATGGAAATGAGCCCTGTTGTTTATTTCAGTGACGAGGGAATTCCGCGACATCGTCTTCGCTGAAACGGTCACTCAGTTACCCGATCACTTCAACATCTCCAAGTTCCGGCCATTGGCATTGAATTGGCTGCAAAATGCGCTGCAGAAGTCACACGCAGCCGCTAGTCTCCGATTATTCACTCATCTAACATGTTAGACTTTTTAGTACAAAATCTCTCTTTCTCTCTTTGTCTCTCTCTCTCTCTCTCTCATTGTAAAATTCCTTTATTCTTAATAGGGCATTGAAATGAAGAGTAAAACCCTACATATTGTTAAAGGTTCTTATTTACGTGAGCAGAGAGTTTTTTCGTTTCTTGTTCCTGTTTACTCTGTTTTACGGACGTAGAAGTCTTAGTTTTCTGCTGCGGGATGCATTTGGCTTGAAGAGTCGAGTTTAAGAGGATTTGAATGTTGAAACATGCCGTGAACTAGAAGTTCAGGTTGATAACGTTTTCTATTTCATTCTTCCTCTACTCTTCTCTCTTTCTCCTGTTGTCTCTTACATATCTTCCTCTTTACGTAGCCAGCGCTCTGACCCTGTCTCTCTCTTTTGCTTTATTTCTCTATATCTGTCACACTTTATTACTATTTCTCTCTATAAATGTTCTGCTTGGTAATACAGTAGGGAAAATTCCCTTGATATTTCTAGGCTGTGAGATTTTACTCAGAATGAACTTAGCCTTCAATGTCTTAATAGTGACGCAGTTGACTTACTGAATGATTGATAAACAACACTTTGATGTTAGGAGCTTAACCTCACAGTTGACGCAATACATTAAAGTAAATTTGTAGGTATGACATATGAATAAGTTTATAGATAAGAATAACAACGGGGCTTCATAGTTTTCAAGATCTGAGAGAAGCCATGCTCAATTCCGTTCATGACGGTCAAATGAAGCTCCTCGAATCCTAAACAGTTTTGCAACTGGTTTCATTGAAGGGCCTCATACCAGGCCTCAAGTCTGTTGTCTGGGTTCCCATGGCATTCGAAAAGTTTTTAAAAAATTATTGCGAAGCCAAATTTTGCCTTTGTAACGTAAAACAAG
This sequence comes from Allodiplogaster pararmata, assembly GCA_964056735.1. NCBI lineage: Eukaryota > Metazoa > Nematoda > Chromadorea > Rhabditida > Diplogasteridae > Allodiplogaster > Allodiplogaster pararmata. The sequence goes on from OZ057406.1 coordinate 16,131,932, forward strand.
GGTTTGAGAAAAAAAAAGCACATACATAGCATGAACTTTTTAAATTTAGAGTTTTTTATACTTAAAGAAAGTTAAACACACTAAGTTTGATTTTTTAGGTTCACGAAAAACCCTTTTTTGAAATATTCATCTGGTGAGCAAAATTAGATTGTAGCGCTCGGCGCTGAAAAATGAGCCGCTGAATCTCAAATTTAATTTTTTTTGCAGTGGTCGCCGTGATTTTTCTACACACTATACTAACCATCTTGAACTTGTATGGAATGTACTCATGTCGCCCAGTATTCATCAGGCCTATGGTAGGTTAGAAAAATGCATTATTAGTATATTTGATTTATGACAAGGAATACAGTTTTCTCTTACTTCTCTGCATGTCAATCGCATGCCGTTAAACAAGAGAAAAATACTGTTTCCAAAAAAGAGTAACACTGGAATGATAAGAGGTTGGATAAAAGGTTGAGAAGTATGAGATTTTTGTTAAACCTTTACTGATTCTAAGTGTTAGAACTGAACTATTTTGACCACTGAAAATCATGAATGTCATGAATGTCATGAAAATGACACATAATTTGTTCTAAGTATCAATTGTCGTACATAACTATGAAAGCATTCCTAGAATAATTAAAGATTGGAAATTCTTGCCTAATGAATAATCGGAATCGTTAATTAGATTGACTTATCAAGGTGGTAGACGCAGTCCTCTCCCTCTTCTTCCTCGTTCTTTTCGTGCTGCTGAACTTGCTGTTGTTGTGGAATTTGAACTCGACCCGAGTTCCTCTGAGCCTCTCCGGCCTCATCCGGGCTCCGCTCATGCGAAATGTCTGCATCGGCACCGTCTTCTCTCTCATCTTCGGCGTCTGGCTCGTCGTCACTTGTCAGTTTTTGATTGCCTATTCTTATATAATTACTGTAGGTTTCCTTCTCTAGCATTTTTCCTGCTGGTTTTTTTCGTTTTTTTTTTCCATTTTTCTGTTAATCATCTTGTTCAATCATCTTCCTATTGGTTCCTCTTTGCCCTATTCTTCCAGATGTTCTCCTTTTTTCCTTACCTTCTTGTTCCTTCTTGTCAACATATTTTTCTTGCTTATTACCTTAATACATATATGCCTTTTCCTATTTTACCTGTTAATTCCCGAACCTTCAATTTTTCGGTTCCCTCGTCACCTATTCTACCTGATAGTACCCTCGGACCCTCTTCTTCCCGCTGGTATTATCGTTGCAAATGTTTCATTTTGATTTCCTCATCCCCATATTATTTTCGCTAGTTCTTTCAAACTCTTTTTTATTATTCGCTAGTGCCCTATTTGTCTTGTTTGTCATTAGATGATTCTCTCATCAATTTAAATTGTTTTATTAAGGCAATAAACAGTATTTTCGATGCTTAATAATCCGTGTATATCGGTGTACTTTTTGCAGTTTAAAATTTGAAAACGATTTAGATTTCAGTAATAGGAAGTTGAATAAACGACTTTATACATCCGGTGAGACATGAAATCGTTTTCAGTATTTGAAGGAGAATAAGAGAACATGAAGAAGAAATAGATTCATTGAATTTTAGCCAAACTTCTCTTTTTACAGAGAAAAATCCCAAAAAATGTAAAATAAATTCGATTTACTTCTTTGTTAATTACCGACTGAAATTTTTTTGTTTTTAATCATCCAATAAATTTTCAGTTATTGCCTATCTCGACGTGAAGAACTTGCACGCTGACTTCATGTACTGGATTGTTGAAGAGCAAACTTCTTTCAAAAAAGGATCTTTTGCCTCTTCATACGAGAACAGGTTTCCTTTTTTTCGTTTCTAAGAGTACTGTTTTAATTCTTGTTCTGATTCGAACGTTACTATGGTTTGTATTGAAAATTTTCGTTCGAGTTCTGGGTCACAGAAATCTCAATTTCACGCGATTTTTATGCTCTTTTGCAACGTCAAAGGCATTAAGCGCCACAATTCTAACATCACTCGCTGAAAGGATTTTAGTTTTGGTAATTATAGAACCTTTTTTTAGGTCTTCAAAGTCGTCAAGGCAAAGCAAGAACTCAACGAAAAGCTCGAAGACGGACCATTTGGGTAGGCCAAGTTCAGCGACGGTCGGCCCTCCCCTCCCTCCTCCCCCTGCCCACATCACAATCGCAGTCAACCGATTGTCTGTTCCTTTATGATCGAAAAAGTGAAGTTCCTATTTTTGTAGAACTTTGAATATGAACAGCTTCTCAGGCTACTTGTCTAAGAAAATGATTATAAAATTTGCTTTGCACTTTTAATTGCATAGAACGGGAATAGAGTCGGCCGTAAACATATTCAAAGTGATCCTTCAGTGAATTACAGTGTAGTGTTTTCTCTGTTCGTCATTGTTGATAATCGCGTAGAGAACTCATGAATGGCTCGGTAATTTAAGAATAAACTAGATTTTTAATCAGTCAACTAGTGAGTTAATAATCAATGATTCCGTTAAATATTATTTGAAGACTTCGTGACATGAATCAACGATTATGTATATGTTATGGCTTGAATTGATCAGCATGGATAAATTTATCACATCAATTTTAAGTTCTTATTATTGATCAAATGTATTGGAAATTGATCACTGTTATGGATAGGATTGATCAGAAGTTAGAGTTCTGATCAGATGGCTTTTTCGGCTGTGCCGGATTGCAAAATTTCAGCCGGACTGCAATTTTTGTTTTTAGTGTGTTCAAACTACTGTATTTATTACACCATTTCTCTATTTATTTGACAAATTTAGTCATTGACTTGACAAAAAAATTAATAATATTAGAACTTTTCTTATGTGGTCACGTTAGCCTAATTTTTGATGTAAAAATAGTAAGGGGAAATAATTTGCATGTGCTTTTTAACGCATTGACTTTTTTTTCTTAATGACTTGTATCCGAGTGATTACTGTGTATTTCGCGCCATAACATATACATATACTCAGAAATCAATGAGTCTTATAGCTCAAGCACATCACACGGCAGAAAACATAATCGAAACATTGATTTATTCCAATTAATCAAATCTTAAACTGCAACAAATTTGTGATCGTTATTCTCACTTCGCTTCCCTTGGATGGCTGCTATGCGATATATGCAATGTGACCGAAAAAATCTGAAAGTTTTTCTCGAATGTTCGCTTCAAAATCTAATCTCTATTTTCTGTTCAAAAAAGTTTATACACGATTCATATCATATACTAATGTTTCTCATGTGGATAGTACAGAATTCGGACGCTTCGTCAATGTCCAACTTTTACGTCATACTAGCTCTTTCCAACTTTTTTTGAGATGTTGCGATATATTCTCATTGTCTGTACATAAGCGAGTGAAAACTGGAGCTCAAAAGAAAAAGTTATATTTAAAAATTTATATGTAAACTGCATGTTTTTTATACTTTTTCTCATGGAATACTTTTCTGGAATAAATTTTTGCAATGCTTTCTGCGGTGCAATGGCACATAATTAAGAGGCTGAATCAAAAAAAGTAAAAGTTTATTTTACACTCATCGCTCGAGCAGAGGTGTGTGCATATGAATAATTTTTCAAAGTTCACGTCGAGAAAGGCTTCAAAATCGGTAATCACTAAGTTTGAAGTTCTAACAACTCCACTCCATCCTGGCTCATTAATTTCATTCACTGCTCGTATCTAGGTTTAGTACTGAAGCTGTGTTCTTTCGTAATTCACGTTTCCCGTATACATGCCGACCACATGATTACTGTGACCGCGGTGGAGTTTGCACGAATTCGATTGGAAGATGTACAGTTTAGAATCGAATGTGAAATAATTGTTTAAACCGTTTTCTTGATGATATTGTCGTCTTGAAAAGTCGTTGTGTTAAGGCTCAGCCGGAACACGCAACTGCTTTAACCTACTCAGTTTATTTCTCATTCGTTTCTATTCAGTCGGAGTTGTCATGAGTATATGAACGAGTTGTCATGAGTATATGAACGAGTTGTCATGAGTATATGAACGAGTTGTCATGAGTATATGAACGAGTTGTCATGAGTATATGAACGAGTTGTCATGAGTATATGAACGAGTTGTCATGAGTATATGAACGAGTTGTCATGAGTATATGAACGAGTTGTCATGAGTATATGAACGAGTTGTCATGAGTATATGAACGAGTTGTCATGAGTATATGAACGAGTTGTCATGAGTATATGAACGAGTTGTCATGAGTATATGAACGAGTTGTCATGAGTATATGAACGAGTTGTCATGAGTATATGAACGAGTTGTCATGAGTATATGAACGAGTTGTCATGAGTATATGAACGAGTTGTCATGAGTATATGAACGAGTTGTCATGAGTATATGAACGAGTTGTCATGAGTATATGAACGAGTTGTCATGAGTATATGAACGAGTTGTCATGAGTATATGAACGAGTTGTCATGAGTATATGAACGAGTTGTCATGAGTATATGAACGAGTTGTCATGAGTATATGAACGAGTTGTCATGAGTATATGAACGCGATTACACTTGTGAACATAAATACATATATGCTGTTAATATTGTATTAGCTCGTTCAACAAGTTTTGATTTAGCCTGAATGTGCTCAATTCAGAATATTTCCTTTTCTTCAAATATCAAAACATCTCATTTCCTTCTTTCACTATTTACTTCTCTCCTGCTATCTTTCTTCCACTAAATATCCTATTCTCCTATGTTTTGTTGTTGTTTAATCATCCTTTCTCTTCAAATAGTATTGTGATTGTCCATCGCGCATACACACGCAAGAGTAAACAATGCCAGATTATTAAACCTTCGAGTGTTGAGAGGTAAAAGAAACGGAAAAGAAAAAAGAAGACAGTGTAGAGGGGAAGCAAAAGGAGAGAGGTGTGAGAAACCAGAAAAGTGAAGAGTAAGAAAAATAAAGAGAGAGAAAGAGTGAGAGTTAGAAAAAAGAGAGAAAAAGAGAAAGACAGAGAGACAGTAAGAAATAGAGAAGATGTAAAGATAGAAGGGTCAAGAGAGAGTTTCTTCTTTTACTTAGACAGTAGCCCCGCATAAGTTCGTGTGCTGTGGACTGAAAGTTCAATAAAGAGCTTCTTGAATTAATGGAGTCCTCTTGCCTCCTCTTCTTCATATCAATGGAGTCCTCTTGCCTCCTCTTCTTCATGTTATTTTTCGCGGCGCCAGAGTCAGAAGCGGTAAATTTCAACTTGAACTCACAAAACTATTGTTTCTCCAATCAGACACCCGCTCAGTTTTGTGTTTACAAATAATAGTTTGCATATTCTCAGTTCTCTTCAGACCTTAAGGGTTGCAGTCCTAATAAGCGGTCTATCAAGACTTACCTGTGCAAAGCCTGAATGTTTTGTACCAATGACCAATTTCAAGTTTCTCCATTCCTAAAGCTTTTTCTAACAACCAGCTCATCAGGATTCTGTGAAAGTTTTTTTTTTTGCGGATAAAACATCAGTACTCACAAAATTAGTTTGATATGAATTCAAGAATTCTCATTAAAAACGTCTTTGATACGTTTGATTTGAAGTTCTGTAAGTTTTTGAAGTCATGAAAGTACGCAGAACTGTATTAGTACGCAGAACTGTATTAGTACGCAGAACTTTATTTTTCGTTCAAATCCATTTCTTTAACTTTTTTGCGACTTTCTGTACTAATTCTATCATATTTTTCACCAAAATCAGATGATAGAAAGTTCACGTTGTCTTGAGCTCTTTAAATTTAGTTCTTCTCTCTCTCTCTCTCTCTCTCTCTCTCTCTCTCTCTCTCTCTCTCTCTCTCTCTCTCTCTCTCTCTCTCTCTCTCTCTCTCTCTCTCTCTCTCTCTCTCTCTCTCTCTCTCTCTCTCTCTCTCTCTCTCTCTCGTTCTTCTGAGTAAATTTTTTCTCTACCAAAATTTAAAATGAAAGTTCATCCTAAATTTTAAATGGCTTGCGAGTGTCAAATTATATGTATGTGATATCGAAACAAATATATGTATGTTTATCTGTAGAATAACTATCAAACATAAAAAGCTCTATGTTTACAATTCGAAATTATTCTAAAAATTGTGTACTGTGAAACTAATTTTTCTTTTACAGTGCATTTCATAATTATAGTGCACCCCCATTCTTTTGGGTTTTTCGAAAAACTACAGACGTGAACGAGCTGTTAACTTGTTGACAGAGTGTACACTCAAATAAAACTACATACTGTAGATAGTGGGCAAAATGATCGTAAACTGATTTGTTGCGAAACATTTTCCATTTTCATGCCTTTTCATAATTATAGTGCACCCATTATTTTTGCTATTGATATCAATATAAACAAATTCCATTCACATCAATTTTTTTCCTCTGCGGTCAATCACTGCACCAGAAGAATTGATCACGTCGAAGTAAATTGTAGTATAAATCAGATTCGGAGTAAAGAAGAAGTATATTCATCCAATATTTATCAAAATAGTCGATGAAAGAATTTCCAGAACTCAGTTTAGTATTGTATTCCCACTTCCACAACATTTCTATATCTATTTATATCCGTACATTGAGTGTACAATGCAAACGAGTTGTCAAGGAGGGAAACATTCCTGTAACTAGTTCGCTCTCACTAGAGTGTACTGCAGACTCGCTCTCGATCTCATTACACAACAACAGATGAAAGGGAAGCTGAGTAGCATTAATAGAAGCGAGGAGGAACTATCTGTCTATACCGTAACACAAAAATATGTAAAAAGTTCCTGATGTAAAGTATGGAAATAGATAGCTATGAATTGAAAATTTTTAGGTTTTTGGAAAATATTACTGTCTTATCGGTATCGCGACAGTTTGTTACACGCCCTTCACAGATTTTTTTGCTTAGGCTTATTTAAAATGTATGCTGACGAGGCCGTACGGCTTAGGAAAGAGATCGCATGAAAAAATTTCTCCCTTTCTTGACTTTTTGTCGATTCATACAGTAGTTAAAACACACTAAAAACAAAAGCCCCTGTAACAAATTGTCGTGTAACAAACTGTCGTGTAACAAAGTGTCATAAATCCGTCTTATCGAAATCCCAATTTTAAACAAGCTATTTCGAACAGGCTATACCTGATATAAAAAATTATACAATTTGAAAAATAAAAAAAGAGAAAGAGTTTATATAACGTTTCTCTCTAAATGTTTTGAATATTGTTCAAGGTGTGTAATTCATATTTGAATAGGTACTGCGGACTTCTATTTTGTTTCGATTCAATGCAAACAAGTTTGACAAAGAGGATTGAGGGTAGAAGATAATTACAGTAATAAGCAAATGTGGGTGACACAAAAGAGTTCACGTTAGCTTGGAAAGTTTGCGATATCAAAGCCGATTTTTTCTAAGAAATGACGAGTACGATCATTGTAGAATTAAAATCATTGATACTACTGCTTCTAATTTTTTAGGAACTTAAATTCAGAAAAAAGAGCTTTCCTGCAAAGCTCCGAAATACCCGTTTTTATATAGTTTTACTATTTTTTCTTAGAAAGTATGAGCGATAACGCTGAACGTAGAGAAAGGAGAAGTTAGACTATGTTTTGGACGGTACGATCTCAAGATGGGCAAAACCTGTACCGAGTTCAATTTTGCTGATCTTTACAACTAAGCTACCTGGGACGTTCAATTTGTTGGACACTCAAATTTCTGTTCTGTGTTGAACTTGAACGAATGGTTGAAAGAATGACTTTCACAATCGCTTTTTCCGGTGGGCATGGAAACCGAATTCGACAGAATAAGAGTTCATTTCTCTGCCAGTTGATCCTGACGTGATTCCTTGGATTTGCTGGATGTTATATTATAGAATGCTTCAAGTCCATCACTCTTTCTATCAATACCAATCTATATGGAGAAATTAGGTTATTACTAGAGCTGAAAAATCTTCAGGCCGTATAGTTTTAACCATGATCGAGATTTGAATTTCTGTTCGAAGATAAACTATACGTTTACATGCCTAGAAGCTGGAAGCAGGGAGACACCGGAGAAGTCATAAGAGTTGCTTTAAGTCCATCACTTCGAAAATAAAATGTTTCCCCATAATGTTAAATTTAATTGAAGAACTGAAGTTATTTAAATTAGTTTAGAACTGATCGAAAATTCAAATAAGGACTCATGGTCTTTTCCAGTGTCTTGCCTGGGGCGGCTGTGGTTATGGATGTGGCATTTCGTGTGGGATGGGAATGAGTTTCTGCCGCAGAGTTCATGCAGCCAAGACAGTGAAGAACCGAGTGGAGAGAGACCAACCTGTGAAATTTTCTACACTTAAAAAGAATTTTTTGGAAAATTAGTTAAACAAGAAATCTCTCGAAGAAACAATAATTTATAAAAGTTGTAGTTTTGCCGGGAAAATATTTGTTCAAACAAGGTTTGATTTTTGTGAACATCCTGGTTGACTTGGATCCGTTTTTTTAAAGTTCATTGTGTGCACTCATTATCAATTGAACTCTAGAGTACTTATCCTGCTTTATAAAACATGTATTTAAAGGACCCGGACCAAGATTTCCGGGATTGCTGCGAGAATCGAGGCCTTCCGAAGGAGTGTCTAAACAAATGCAACTATCGTGATTTCACCAAGAAAGCGGTGGGCTTTTTCTGGTGAAACCTTTTTAATATGCTCATTTCGATCTGAGTAAATAAGGACTGCTGTGTTTCGTTTTGAGTTCAATGTCCAGCTTAAACTATCGCACGGAAAAAAGCTAGGCCACTGGGCGGAATCGAACTTAGCCTTCTTTCTATATTGGCATTGACCAGGTGTCACTGTTTTGGAACTCTGTAAATAAGATTTCAAAAGATTTAATGTCCAGCGCTAAGCGAAAAAACTTTTTTCTCTGATCGAGGATAACAATGGAGGAGAAAACTCTGCATATCCACTTTTCCGACCAAAAACCGTCTCAATATTTTTATAAAACACGTCTTTGGACTAGAAACAACGAAGTGGTTGTGTATGACTAGGTAATTGAGTGTTTCGGACCTTTGAAGAGCACGATTTTTTTAAATATTGAACAGTTGTCGTGAAGCAAGCCCGTAAGTCTCTTTACAATACGATTGTCCACGAATCAGAATCAAACTAAGCCGTCTCTCTCGGACCGACAACACAAGCCTACTGTTAACAACACATTGTTAGTTTGAGCGATAGTACCATGTAAATGGAGATAGTACTATGTAAATGGAAAGGTTGCTAGTCTCGTTTCTTTACTTTGATACAAAATGTAATTGAATATGAAGGCTGTAAACGAAATTTATTTTTCAAGTTGATAGCGATGTTTCTCCGGACGGACATGTGTCCAATAGAAGCGGCGGTGGAACTGCAGAGATGCGCCGCCCGTGGGAAGGAGCACAAGGAATGCTGCAAGAGAAACGCCGTGCATCTGACCGCCGCCGGTGACAAATGTCTACTATTTTGTGAGCAGGTGGTCGAGAATTCTTTCTTCTTTGTAATTTCTGCAATGGTCAATTTTACATATCTTCTCTGATTTTCTTAATTCGTGCTACCAACCATATTGAACCTAGCTCTTAGACAAAACGTACACTTTGAACTAGCTTCTGTCCCTACAAAAGTTAAGAGAAATTTTATCTTTGAAGTCCTGGCTTTTGATGTGTGTAAGTATTAGTCTGAGTTCAAAAGTTTTATTGGCGCAAACTCTACAATCGATAGCTTTTGAAGAATACAAAGAACGTCACTATTCTGGACATATCTTACTTGCCCTGCTTGGATAGATTCGACTACGTCAATAGCTGCTTCTGGCAAGACGCATTTAGGTTAGTGGACATTCTTTATTCACACCACAAGGATCGAGACAGTGGTAATCGGACTTGGACTAATGTCGAAACGAATAAGGCTAGAATCCTTCTTTTCTATAGTTTTTAAACGACTGCAACTTTCTGTTTCAGCGGTGCATGATACCCATAAAATTGAGTAGCTTAATTTTTTGCAGCTCAGCTTTGTTTTTAACTAAAGCGGAACGGCAAGAGAAGTGATTTTCAACAATTTTCAGATGTTTATATTTCTCTGTGCAAGACTAAAAAACCTGCTAAGACTGAGAAGGTTTTATAAATAAAGACCACTAAAATGGAAAATTGAACAGATTTATTGAATAGAGCGAGTGCTTCTAGAGAGGCTTCAATGAGTAAAGCAACGACTGATGAGGACGAGCACGAAACAGAACGAAGACCGCATCAAATCAAGAAGAATCGAGTTCCTCATGGGAACTACGGAACACGGTTTCTTGCCTAAAACAACTCTAAAAGCATCCTTTTTTTGAACTAGGAAACTCGATAAACAAAGTTTTTTCATTTCATTCGGATTGGGATTTTCGAGGTAGATTTATGCATTCAGCTTAAAATCCATAAAACTGATTTTTTTTTTGGAATTTTAGCTTGGAAAGTTTTTCTTTTTACAAGTATCGAGTTTGGTACCGAATTAATACTATAATTCCGGTCTTATAATTTGAAGAATGAATTTAAGTAAGTACTTGTTTTCAGTACCCCTTCATTTGAAGAAGAAGATCACAGATGGTGAAGAATGGGGAATATCGCATTTCTCCTTTCAAAAACCTTTAAAACAAATCTTTCATTCTTATTCAGTCCGCTTGAAGACATTAGACATCCCACATACCATCACTGCACGAACTCGATATATGTCCTCGGTTGTGTAGTTGTAACGCGTTCACTCCTCATAAGGGTGAGATTGCTGGTTTATGTCGCGTTTCTCGATTTTTTGCTGTATTTTCTCATCATTTTATCCTTATTTTTTGTTTATCACCCCAAATAATGAATAAACGTATTCTCTTAGTATTTACTTCGATTCAATCTTCAATAACTTATTAAAAATGATAGCTAATATTGTAACTTAGAAACGGATTTGCTATTTAATAGTAGTGTTGAGATCAACTTATTGAAAGTCATAGATAATATTGTAATTTGAAAAACGGATAACTCATTGAGAGACATAGCTAACTTGATTTAGAGAGAGAGCTCGAGATATGAGAGAGCTCAAATAGAGAAGTAAAGAACTCTTTTGTTGCCCTGAATGAGCTTGGTAGACCGCTTAAGGTTTACTTATAACTGCTAAGTTTAGGAATTTGAGTTCAAGAGCAGAAGATTCTATAAACAAAAGAACACAACTCACGATTTTTTTGGATGCAAGATTGATGTGGTAATTGAAAAGAGGTCATCTAAACAAACGATTATCTCTACTTTTTCAGAAAAAAGCAAGTAAGGGACGATTTTCTGTTTTTGAAAATTGGAATAGGACAGCTAGATGAATCTAGGCTCCTCAGTCGATTTTGAAGACAGAAGAATCAATTTAAAAAAAATTTTGTTTTTCAACTCAAGTGTCTAGAGTCGCGAGCGTTTTTTTTGAGATTGTGGTAGGTCTATAGTAAAATTATATACATACATAGAATGTCTCTGTATTCATTCTTCACTCCATGTAAAAAAATTTAATTTCTACTTTGCTATTCATACTTCATTGTTTACATGCCTAATTTTTTCTAGATTATTATTACTCCTTAAATTTATGTTTTTATATTCTCCAATCAGTTCTTGCTAATTATTGTCATTTTCTTTTTCGAGTTTCCCTCAGGAGTGAAAAACAAACAAAATTTTTTAAACCTAAAGCAGCAAAAAAATGTTTTTTTTTCTCAAATCCTAGAAAAATGTTCGAGAATGATACGTCGTTCGACACAAAGTTCTATAAATTTCAAACATAGTCGTCTTCCAAAATTAATCACCGTTCAAACAAAATTTATGTCTTCCATTTTTCTCAACCAGCTCCAGTTAGACAACAAGTTCTTGTCATGCGAAAAGCTGTCAAACATGCAGTTTTTAGATACTTTTTCGTTTTTAATCCACGAATTGAGTGCTAAAGGGAGACATTGTTATCAGATAAAAAGAATAAAATCAATAATACGTTTTTACCTCGCAGTTTTAGGCGTTTTCTGCTTGGATGATGATTGTAAAAAAAATTAAATGAATGTTAGTTCCAATCGATCAACGAAAGAGGATTTATTGTTCAATCCGTTGCAAGCAAAGTAAACCCGTTCATCTGCGAGAGATATCGGCACATCGCATAATTTACAAAATTACATTTTATGAAAATCTAAATTAAAAGTAAAAATTACAATTTTTTCCGAAGTAATCAAAAAAAAATTTAACAGTAAACTCAGTTCCCCCACTTATTCACTCACAGTACAGTTATCGATTAAGCTGATAGAAAAAAGTTGCAATCGCATTTCTAATGAAACCTGAAAACTCTCTGCTTATTATTCATCATTTTCTCTTTTGTGCATGACTTCGATCAATAAAAACTTAGTTTCTTTCTCCCTACTATTGACACAAATCGTTCACATGGTATTACTGTAAGTGGACATGAGAATCCATTTGTATACGCCCCTCTGCTTCGGTCTTTGATGCGCGTCTGTTTTTTTCAATAATAAAAGTTGACATCCATACATAGATGAACTGCCAACTGGCAAAAAAAAATTCTAGGGCGACCGACCTATCGACCTTCTTCCTTGAAATGAATGTATCAGATTTTTCACAACTAAAATTGCAAGAGAAAAAAATCCTTCCTCTTCATAAATATAATGTTTCATCCCATTTTTTTCCGAAAATATATGTATAATTGATAGAAAAATTGAGACGTGCAAAGAAACATTCCTGTTCAAACAATCTTCAAGAGATTCTTCCAAATGATTGCAAACAGTAGTTTAAGATTAGTACAAGTAGTACAAACACTAGTTTAAGATTAGTACAAGTAGTACAAACACTAGTTTAAGATTAGTACAAGTAGTACAAACACAGTGGAACTAAGACACCGAAAAACTATGAATTTATTGTGGCGTTGGTTGGGTGTTTGTGTGACTTTCATTCGATGAACCCTCGTTTTCTATAGTTAAACTAACGCAATCATTTTTGGTTCAATGTGTAACGCTCTTAGGAACTGTGGATACCGGAGGAGCAGAACTGATCTTTTCTGAAACAATTTGAACAACATCCACGCGATTCGGGCCTTCTCGTATGATTAATGGATCTATAGTAGTTCTTTCCTGATCAATATGGTCTTTGAAATACGGTGGTTTATTCTCCGGTGCGCCGTTAAAATGTTCTTCGGAAGCACTGCAACGAATAAGATCCCCATTTAGTTGTTGCTGGTTATCGAGTCTTCTGGAAAAGTTTTCTTCGGTTTCCGGCAGTCGCAGTTCTCTGAATAGACCTCTTTCTTGAGAGGATGGAGAAGTCGGCAAAAAATCCTTTCCTGATTGTTGAAGTGCTCGAGGGCTCGTGACCGGCCCTTGGAGCTGAGTCCTCGAAGGCAGATAACGTTCAATGGCCTGCGACTGATCCGACGCGTCTCGCTCGCTCGTCGAGGGCACGGGAGCCGTTTGCGGACGACTTCGCGGTGACCTGGTAAGCGAGTGCCTGGACAGTGGTGTGGAGGAAATACTTTTGGCGTGAGAAGACGCAGACCGCCGTCTGCTCCGTGTTGCGTATGCAGGTGTACCAATGTCTGGAGAAGCGGTTACTGTAGGGAGGGTTACCGTATGAGTGGCTCCTACAGGGAAGATTCCCGAAGGAGTAACTCCTGATGGAGAAGAGTTTGAAGGAATGACGCCCGGTAACTCTGAAAAATACCTTGTTATTTGAGCTAATATAGTTTTTGGAACTGATATTGTAATTCTTCTTCCACACTTCGGATCTCAAAAAAAGACCTGAGGAAAGGTGAAACAACAAGAAATGAACTTTTATTATGTAAATTATACAAAATTTCTTCTATCAATGCAATTTATTTTCAGAATGATGAATGAAAATAACCTAATTTTAGTTATCCTGTTTTTTCTTCAGACAAATGTTTTTTATTATTATTTAATTTGGGAAACGTGCGTGTTTTACTAACCGGGTAAAAAGTGACCGTAGAGCGGTGGTTGAAACCCTTCAGTGTCTTTCGCACGCACTGCATCTTCGTATTTGGGCGGAGCCGGGAAGGCTGGGAACGAATCTGAGATAGCCATTATACAGTTTATTGAGAAGATTTTATTTACTCTATCTTTATCTCCACTTTTCTCTTTCTCTTCCTCTCCTTTTCTCTCACTCTTTCCTTCTCTCCCTCTCTCTTTCGCCCCTCTTTTTATCTTCCTCTTTCTTTCCCTAGCGATTTCTCTCTCTTCTTCTCACACTCTGCGATTTTCTCTTCGGCATCTTCGTATACGGTGGTTTGCCTTCAACCGAACCAGATTAAACTTTAGCATTTTTAAAAGCATCTCCAGAGGGCACGATCGATTTCAGACGTCTATCTCTTTGACCGATAACAAGCGCGTCACCACCAATTTACCGAATGATAATAAGGCTATGTGAAAAGGACCGTGTCCAACAAGGCATATAAGAAAATAAATTTAGGCAGTGAAGTTAATATGCTCTTTAATGGTAGTAAAAAATAAAAAGAGAGATGAAGGAGCATATCTCTTATTGAGAAATAGATAATCGCTTTCGATTATCTCCGATTGAGGCTGCTTTAAAGAATGAACCGGCAATGCCATCTTGTTATACAAAACTGCTACGTGAATGGGTGGTGATAGTGAATGGCCACCAGAGGGATCTCTCATCTCACTCAGCTGGAACCCTGCGACGCAGTCTCATTGTTAGTAGAGTTACTACGCCTCCTCATTGAGATTTAATGACTAAAAAGTCATTCTTTCTCAAGTTAAAATCAATTTTCAGGCAAATTTTGTTATACAAAAATTTATGTATCGTTGCTAGTATTTTTTGTGCTGTTTTTACGGAAAATGCTGAAAAAGTAAGAAGAAAATATTAAAAGACACCTAATTCAGGAACAAATAAATAACCCGCACAAAGAACGATGGATAAAAACGAGTGAGCTTTGTTTCTGCGAGAACAACAGGAGCTCAGGGAGTAAGGAAGCAAGAGAAAGAAATTCTTTGTATTATAGAAGGAGTAATATTATACTAATTTGTTTTGAGTGGAGGAGCGTATGGGCAGATGTCGATGGCTGATTAAGAGAAAACGGAAGAGAGAAAAAGAGAAAGTAAAAGAAAGAGGAAGAGAGAGAAAAAGAGAGAAGAAAGAGAGGAAGAGACTGCTCAAGAGAAATAAAGAGAACGCAACAGAGAACAGTATGACAGCTAAATGCTACATTTGCTATGTCAGCATAAGTATGTGTAATGGCTGCTATCTTACAGCAGCATACTATGAATCTACATACATAATGCCCTTCTTCCCGCCTCTGATATTTGCATATCTGGCCTATCTCTCTCTTCATTCTCATTCTCACTTTTTGCTCTTTCTTTCTCTCGTTCTCTGGTTGTTTTTGTTTTTGCCTTCTTCTATCTTTTTTCTCTTTGTCCATATTTTCTGCATTTAAATTTCCTCCTATCCTCCGGTTTTCTATTTTTTTCGCATCGTTTTTAACAAAAACTTCTACCCGTCATATTTAACTTTTTTCCTTATCGTCTCTGCTTAATTCTGCCCTTTCGCTGTCGGCCCCTCCACTCTCTCTCTCCTCATCACACTATCTAATCCCCATCTCATTTATAAAATTCCTGGTTTGCTTAACTACAGGATTCCCGGAGTCGTAAAGATGTATGGGATATAGTGCGGTACCTTTTTTTTCTTTTCCAGTATCTGTTTCGATACATTCATCTTAGCACGTCGGTTGCTTTTTGAAAAATACTACATATATATAATTCATCTCTCGGTTATCTTCATGTAACTTATTCGTCTCCATCTTCATATTTCTCTCCGGCACTCCCTGTGTTCCATGTGATTCCCTCTCTCTCTCTCTCTGACTCTCCTCTCTCTCTCTCTCTCTCTCTCTCTCTCTCTCTCTCTCTCTCTCTCTCTCTCTCTCTCTCTCTCTAACTCTCCTCTCTTCATTCGAGCACCCTGCTGTTCAAGTTTCACCTTCTGGTTTTCTCGCCTCATTTGATAAAAGAATACTAAATTAGTCGGAAATGTCTCAGATGTCACATCTGCTAAAAGGGCCCTATGACACTTTTTTTGAGCAAGTTAAAATGAAACGTGAAACGCAATTTTTTTCACAATCGCTTGATAAGCATGCGTGACTAAGAGAACAAGGCATATGAGCCTTTCATATAACATTATCGCACGGAATAGCAATGTGTCCCCGTGGTGTAATGGTAACACGCGCTCCCAGTTTAAGTCAAGATGGTCTGGGTTCGATCCCGCCCGGTGGACTAGCTTTTTTCTGTGCGATAGTTCAATCATTTGAAACGCAATTGATTTACACAAATACAATTTTCTAGTTTTTGGATGTCTAAAGCGGTCGAATTATTCTCGCGTGTTCACGTTTCTCATTTCATTGGGTTGAAAAAAATTGTTTGGCGGTTTCTGGCATTCATTGACAAACGAAACCATGACTTCTGGCATTCATTGACAAACGAAACCATGACTTCTGGCATTCATTGACAAACGAAACCATGACTTCTGAGCTATATCAACATCTTCCATAATGGCGCTGAACCTTTGAATAATACATCTGATATGATATGTATGATAGCATAAAGACGCAGACTGCAGACTAATAGGTCGATCATTATTTCAATGCCTGACCCAAATGCCTCTAACTCTTGACGTCTATTGTTCTCAACGAATCTCTCATTACCAGCTACTATTTATGTGGAAAAAATACGATACTGATTTCCAATTTTCAAAACTGGAACTTAGAATACAATTTCGATTCGTCCGAACAGCATTATAGGAATCTCTTTTGAGAATGAGAATTTAAGGCAAGCTTGCTCTAGATTTGTTAAAATACATGTTTCTCTTTTAAGAATCAGTTCGGCATTTCTTATTGTAGGCATTCCTCACTCTAAGAACAAAACTTCTTTTCGAAAAAAGACTTCCATCAGAAAGAATGACCATTTGGCTGGCTGTCTGAAATCTCTCTCTTTCTCTCTCCTTCTCTCTTTCTCTCTATTTATCTATCTCCCTTTCTCTTTCTACTTTTTCTTTTTATATTTCTTTCTCTCTTTCTCTGTTTCTCTCTCTCTGTCTTATTTTCTCTATTACTTTCCTGTCACTCTCTCCCATCGCTCTTCTTTTCTCGCAAATTATGGCGGACCCCATATTAATATAAAGAAGGGCTTTAAAAGAGGCGGGGCACGGCTTATCTGCTCTAAAACCTCTCTATTGTTCTAACTCTACAGTTTGACAGTATCTTCATGATCCTTGTGGCATATGTGAAGTGAATGAAGGCGGGCATCACATAAAATGGATTAATATCAATAGACGCTTATAAATATTATTTAAAAAGGCGTTGTTTGTGTCATATACATAAAGGCTCCCCCCCCCCGGCATATGTGAAGTAGTCGTCCTCCGAATACCTCAAAGAGTCAGCCATAGTCGTCCTCCGATTTCTGCTTTTCTCGCGATTCTTTAATCTCCAGTTTTCCATCTTTTCAAAATTTTCTCGTTTTTTCCACATTGAATTCTGCTCTGAGTTTTTGAATCGAAAGAGTCTCAAGAAAATTTGGAATAAAAACACGCTTACTTTCGTACTGAGGTTTTTTTCCTCCAAAAGATCTAAGGCTTTTTTTGAGACAACGGATTGTTGGTGCACAAATCACCGAGCTGATAGTTTTTCTTAAGTTTTGTTCTTCGCTCACCATTCAATGTCAGCGTGTCACTCTCTGCTTTTAGTCATTCAATGTCAGCGTGTCACTCTCTTCTTTTAGTCATTCAATGTCAGCGTGTCACTCTCTTCTTTTAGTCCTCTCCTTCCCATTCAATGTCAGCGTGTCACTCTCTTCTTTTAGTCCTCTCCTTCCCCTGTTTTTTCTCTCATTCTTCAGTTCTTCTGCTTCCTTCTCCCTGTCATTCCATTCTCTTTTTCGTGCTTTTTACATCTCTATTTCTCTCTCTCTCTGAATCTTTCTCTCTCTTTTCATCTCTGTTTCCTCTGTTTTCTTCATCAGTGCATCTCCGTTTTTTCCCTCTTTTCATTTCAACACATATGTATGTCTACACGTACTGAACAGTCTACTGCAGTGGTTTTCACCTTATTTTTTTCTGTAGAAAATCTATTTCCTTACTTTTTGCTTGTAGTTTGGCGGTTCTTTTTTTCTCTCTATCAAATTTCTCTTTCTCTTTCACTTCTCTCTATTTCTTCTTTCTCACTATCACAGTGTCATTAACTTTCTATCTCTCTTAATCTCAACTATGTACCTTATTACGCCTTATCTTAATTTTGTTCTTAGTTCAACGCGATCTCTCTTGCTCATTCTATTTTTCCCGACTTCCTATCTTCCCCTTTCTTCCTCTCTCTCTCTCTCTCTCTCTCTCTCTCTCTCTCTCTCTCTCTCTCTCTCTCTCTCTCTCTCTCTCTCTCTCTCTTAATTATATATTTTACTTCCTACACGTGCTGTATTTTCTGCCTTCTCTTATCATGTCCACTCAACCATCTTCATCCGTTTTTTAATGAGCAAAGGAGAGAATGGTGACATACTCTGAAGGGGTAGGGAGAAGGCCTACTCATCTTCTAATTTGGGTCTATGCGCCCTTTATTGAGGGCCTGCCATGCTCATTTCTTAACCAAGGTCCCACTGTGAACATTAGGATTGTAAACCTCTGAGTTCAAAGCAATATTGTGTCCTATCTCACTCTCTCTTTCTCTTTCTTTCTCTTTCTATCTGCGTTTCTATCTGTCTATCTACATGTCTCAAAGTGTTTGTCTTTCTCTCTCTGACATTGAGCAGCCTTTATAACAAGACCGGCGTGCCAATCTTGCATCACACATTGAGTGAAAATCTCGTTCATCCGGCTTTGGTCACATTAAGTAGTGGATGGGACCAAGAGAATTTGTTGAACGAGACGTTTTATAGGCAAGACGATATAGCAAAAATGGAGCAAGACTGTTCAATAGAAATTTGCAACTCATCTTTTATGATAAATGTGAGAATTTAATTTTTGAATAACGAGAGCTCTGACGAAATTTCGCCCCCTGTGATGAAATTTTGTTCAATTTAGTCCTCAGTTTTTTTAACTCTATTTTTCCTAGGTATAGTTCGTGATAATTTTTAGGCTCTAGACGGAAAAATTAGAAGGTTCTATGTTGTTTTTTTTACAGAAATTAATCTGTTCATAGAGTATCAACACTATTAAGAATCAATTTGAATCCTGAATTACTAGTTGAAGTCATGACTAGTGAATATTTTCATTCCGGGCTAATAAATAGTTTGATCCATAGTTTATGACTAGTTCAACTGATTGCAAAAAATTTTGCTTGAATAATATACTTGAAATTTTTTTAAATCTTTGATTTAAATTTGAAAAAAGCTTTCATTGGCAAAAAATTCTGCTATCGATTCTAATAATGACACATAATTGATTCATAGCGTGCCTTACTCTATTTGATCTCGAGATGGGTTTTTTTTTCTGACATTGGTAAATAAGAGTCCTGACTATATTTTATACGAAAAAGTTTTCGTTGCTGTCCTTTGCATCCGAACGCGTGGGTCGAGTGTGATATGTGCATTTGTTTATCTACTCCGTGCCTTCACACTTCTCTCTCTTACTTCAGCCGCATCCAAATAAAGAACGAGCTCACGCTCTTCTCGGCTGATTTATCTATTGTTATATGGCAGACCCTCTCCCTCTGCTCGATTAATGACATGATTTTGAAGCAGTTCTCGAGAACTGTCATATTCAAGGCCTCGCTCTTTGTTTGATGGATGACTATACTATCGATGAGTCCTAGAGATCAGACATGTCGCAGAGTCTTGTATATGTTGTTGATGACTCGACTCGATCACTTTTTAAGAATAAAGACTTGACTAGCGATGATTTCCCCTGGAAGAAGTTATCGCAAAGGCTGACCTTCCGTTGAGTTGATAAACTGACTAACAGTCCCTTCTAAAAAACTTCATTAATCGTCTATACAATTTTTTTATAAATCTCATCCAGAATTTTTTCTATGACTCTGTGCATAAATGAATCAGCGCTTCGATAATTAAATACCAGAGATTCAATCTCTCAGGATTTAATCAACTTTAACCCTTCCTTTTTGTTATAAGTTTTCCTGAATATGTGATTACTGTGACCTAGATTGTGATCAAGAACTCCTTATAAACTGCATAAATAATCTTTATTCGTAATTTGCACCTTACGTTACGTCTAATTGCTTCATATCACAGTACTTATTGTAGCCGTCTTTTCTCCTGAACTCCACCTTTTTTTCCTCCTTTCTCTAACAAATTTTTGTAAGAAAAGCATAATTCAATGAAAAGCATAAGAACCACTTTTTTAAGGTTTTTATATCCGTTTAAAGAACTTATTATTTAATCTCAACAGTGGTTGTTAAAGGAGAAGTGCATCTCAGGTATGTGGATACGTGGACTGATTCTCGCCTTTCAGGGAACAATTTGAAATCACTGATAGGCTTACTTGAGATCATATCTGATATCCTCCGACGCAATCGCTTCTCACATTCTCCGTTTCTTCTTACTCATCCTCTGTTGACTTTCAAAAGTCCTTTCTCTATGATATTTTCTCTCTCTCTCTGTCTCTTTTTTCTATCTTCCTATCTTTCTATCTTCCTAGAAGATTATCTTAATCTCTCTTTTTCCTACCTTTCAATTTTTTTTATCTTTCTTAGGCTTCTTGCCTATCCTTTCGGATACTTGTTGAAGTATAGGCTTAGGAGAAAACAGGCAAAAAGATTGCGGGGGGCCACATGTGTCTCTCTTTTCCTCTCTACATCTCTCTTTTTTCTTCTTTCTCGCTTCTTTTCTATCCCAACCTTTAAACCTCTTTTTTTCCTCCATGTTCTTGACGACTCCTGTCATATCTCCGGTCATCTCTTACTCTTTCCCAACCCTATGAGCAAAAATGTCATAATCGCTTGCAGATATGGTGCCATTCCTCTCATTTCGCTCATATCTGCGCTTGAAATCCTTTGTTTGCCTGTTCTCTCTCTCTCTATTATCTCATCTTTTCTTTCAGCGCGCACTCCAGCCACAGATCAAGACGTGAATCGCAATGCAGACAATGCAGAACCCTCCGAAAAAATTCACCCGTGTATCAGCTAGGAGAGCTCTTTTCAGGCAACCTAATGAAGCGGTATGTCTTCTTTAATCCTGTTCTGCTACCTTCCTGGAATTCTCGTATTTTCAAAACCTTTTAATAATAGAATATATAACTAGATCCGATTCAAATATATCGTTAATGTAAATTAATACCTAATATCTTTTTGTCTTCCTCGCCTTTGTTTTTTTAAGAAGCGAGGTCAACTGAATGGATAACATGAAAAAAGCTTACTTATTTCAGTGTTTGTTATCACTGACCCTCGATAACTTTGCCTTCTCACGAACAATGAGTTTTTGTCAAAAACAATTATTGAATTGTTTATTTGAGAAGGCGCTCAGGCTGTTGAAGACGGTCTTTTCACTTTTTTTCTCGGTTTTCGGGGCTCGTGTAAATGAAGTACCGGCTAGATTTTGCAGATGATACCGGATCAGAGACATCAGAAGTTGCAAGAAATGAAAATATTCACTTCTTACTCGACTTCAACTCTTGAGGACAATCAACGAGCGACGCAGACTATCAAGGTACACATCAAACATGTTTGACCGATGTAAAGTTTAATTGCCGTAGGATAACTCAGAGTACTCGCTAGAATGGTTGAAAGAGGAATATTGAAAATTAGGAAACTTTGGCTGAGGATTGAGCAAACGTGGTGTGCCCCTGAAGTTGCCCCTGAAGTTGCCCCTGAAGTGGTGTGCCCCTGAAGTTACACATCAGCTTTTCAACCTCATACTCTTGAAAGTTCCGCGAGAGCAAGAAATGAGAGAATAAGATAGTTGAAGAAAGAAAGACAATTAAGACTAGACTGATTATTCGTTATGTTTTATACTCTTCCTCTCTTAATC
This sequence comes from Allodiplogaster pararmata, assembly GCA_964056735.1. Classification (NCBI taxonomy): domain Eukaryota; kingdom Metazoa; phylum Nematoda; class Chromadorea; order Rhabditida; family Diplogasteridae; genus Allodiplogaster; species Allodiplogaster pararmata. Next base: position 16,153,787 of record OZ057406.1, read on the forward strand.
TCTCCTTTTCTCCTTTAGCTCAACCTCTCTCTTTCTCTTAATCTCTCTTTCTCTCTGCGTCACTGTTTTTTTTCTAATCTCTTGCTATAAGTTTGATCTTTTTCTTAAGCCCTATTTCTATCTCATTCTCTTACTTTTTCTTAAATTTTTTTCACTCTTTCGACTTAAATATATTTCTGTCTCTCATTCTCTCCCCTTGCTGTTCACTATTCTCTGTGGCTCTCTTTCGTTCTTTCTTTCTCTCTCCCACAGAGTTAATACAGTTTATGCAAATATGGCAGTTGCTTTTTGGTTGCTTTGTATGGCTCACTATCTTTTTTATCTTCATTGTTCTATTTCTGAAAATTTTTTCTATATCCTATTAACCCTACTGTATTTCTCTCTCTTTGAGAACATTTTTTTTCGTAAGCCGCTCTTTTTCCTTCGCACTACATTTAACTTTTTTATAGTTTTTCTTTAATAGATTTTTATTTGTCTTTTTGATAAATGCCTTTTTTTGTAACACTCGAGAATGTCCATTATTCTATGAAAACTTCAATTTATGTGTAAGACTGATATGTAAGTCGTTTCTCGAGAAGCATTCACACTAACACCTCCTTTCTCCTCATATGACCTGCTTTCCGCCAATAAATGAAATGTATGAACTTTAAAAAAAAAGACGAAACAAATTTTCTGTTATAAATTAAACAAAACCTTTTACCGTTTTTCCCACTTCTATTCTTTTTCCAAACTCAGTATGTTCATGCACATAAGAAGAATAAATTATATCAAACTACTCCAAACTCAAACATTCGCTAAAAATACGGTGATTTATGATTATTTTAATTGTATGCAGAGCTCAATTGACATTTCAGACTAGGGCTGAGAATTGAAAACTTTTTTAAGTGAATTGAAAAAAAACTGAAAAAAAGAATTGAAAAAGAAAAAAAGAAAAAATACAATTCTTTTCAGATTTCGTATAAACATTTAACTGAAAACTCAGATGATTTTCAACTATTTCCTTTTTCTTTCAGTCGTTCTTCTGCTGTAAAGTCGCCAACACATCAACCACATCACCGATTCTTCCCCTTCCTGTGTTGTCTCCAGAGGAAATTGACACTCTATTACCTGTTTCTTCTCCCCTTCCTCCAGTTGATACTGTACTCTCCAAAGAATTCAGACTTTCCGAAGTTAAGAAAAGCTCGAGTAAACAGGTACCGGATCCGGCTACCCTCTACCACGATCACTCATATACTTTCTTCAGCGCGAACCCTCGCCCACCACCTATGTATGCTGACGAAACTCCCCCAAATGCTTGTTTGGTATACAAGTCTCCAGCGGAGCTCTCGATTGACTCAATTGGTAGAGCTCTAGACTCTCAGTCTGACAGCTCTCATTTCATACTTGAGACTCCCATGCCGACCGTCAAAAAAGACTGCCATTCTACTTCTTCTCTCTCCTTGCAAGCTTCTTCAATATACGAGAGTTCAGCATACGATACAGCAAACGCTGCATATCCCACCGAACAGTCCCAGACTTACAAAATGGGTGCTGAGCCGCATTATAGTGATCCGGCTTCTTGTTTCTATACACCCGGGCCCATAAATGCAGTACCATCTCCATACAAGGACATGTTGTATGTGGGTGATTGAAATTTCAATAAACTTCCTCAGTTTTCTTTTTCTTTTTTAAACTTTCCTAGTTTTCAGAATCATATCATGCTACGGTGTATATTTTATGTAATATATGTAAATCCGTTCTCACATTTGTTAGTTTTTTCTCCTGATTGTTTTTGATCAAAGTTTTCTACGAGTCTTCTTTCTCAGACATGATTCTACGGGAAAAACATCAGAATATTATCTCATAATTGTAAAAAAAATTATTTTTGTGGTCTGGATCACTTTTGTAGGCGTTCACTGATTAGTGATGTTAATATTCTATTCGTGCCTAATAGTCTACGGATATTGTGATAGGGTTGAGAGTTAATAATACATGACTGGTATTTTTTTCTTTTTCACTGATCTATTAGAAGAATTTTTCGATTCTTCCTTTATTTGAAAGTTTGTTGTTAGTTTTCGAATAAAGTTTGCTACAACTAGAACATATCTATAAATTGACATGATATGTATGAAAGAAGATTCAGTACGGAAAAAAAAGTGGAGAGTACGATGAATCTTAACACAAAGCAATTTGAAGACTTAATAATTATTAAACTCATCCCTCAATCATCAATTCACCGAATTCAACTAGTCTTTTCTCCTCGTATATTTCACACTTAATCTAACGTTTCGCGATAACTAAATTCGTTCGTCCGTGCCCGTCTGGAAGTCTTCCTTTACATCTTGTTCTGTTATTTATAGTTCTAGAACATATAGCTAACTCTTATTACGCGAACTCAATTTTTATTGAAAACAAGTACACAATTATACGAGAACTGATTCTAACCTGCGAAATATTCATTCGTGTTCTTATCATACCATATGAGATAAGAATACATATATGAGAACAAGAATACATATACATATAATGACTTTAAAAGTTGTTTTTGCCTCATTCAAATATATTTCATGTTATAAATAACAATGAAAAACTGTTTCTGAATACTTTCCCCCCTTGTCCCTGCAAGGCCATTTCCTCTCTTTAGGGTCCCTCCTTGCGTCAATCCCCTTTCACTTGAGTATGTCCTCCTTTTTTTCTCATTTAGACCCCCCTCGTATCCCTCCTAAAGTAAAACCTCTCCTCCCTCGCCCTTTTCTTTTCTCAGTAACAAAGACCTCACCACCATTGAGAAGTAGTACCATTTTTCTGCTGTGTGTTGATTAATGTCTTCAATACATATTGGATACAAAAATGACGATTCAGAAATTTTTGCTGATGCTTTTTACCATGATGTCTCCCACATCGTGCGTCTCCCACACATGCACTAAAAGCACACTGAAAAAGGTCAGGGACACAGTCGGGTGGACATGAAATGTGATCCTAAATTTGTTAGATAGAATTTCCGAGGGCTCAGTACTTTAACGCAATGCCGCAAATGCCTTCCTAATCGTTCCTTTTCTTGTCTGAACTCTTTTTAGTTAACCATCCTAACGAAAACTCTGAACCCGTTATTCTCTGGAGTCTATCAATATTAAAGTTCTGAAGAAAGACAAAGACTTAGGCGTTTAAAATAGTGAGAAGTCGATGTTTGATCTCGGTTTTCCGTGATTTCATAGTTATCCAAGGAGTAATTTAACTATCAACCTTTTCCAATTACCACAAACGCAAATGCTTCACCGCATATGCGTTTTTTCCAAACAACGCGTAGATTAATCGAATAATCTACAGTTTCAGTTCGTTAACAAATATCAAGACACTGGTTTCGATTCAGAAGTAAAGCTACCGTTTATAAAAGTATAATACTACTGATGTAGGAGTATAATGCAGAATTAAACAAATAACACTTACACTTTTAAAGTATAACTGACGCGTGCTGGCGAAAAAGGCCGATTCTGTCGTCATGTGCAGATGATGCGGTGATTGAAGGTGAGTTTCTGGGAAAAAAACTTCGAAAAGAAAAAAATTTCGAAAAAAAAAGTTTTGATACACAAATAATCAATAATTGAATTTTCATTTTGTTAATTCGCATTGAGGTGCATTCTTATACTTAGTTGTTTCTCCGAAGACATAAATTTAAGCAAATAGTAAAAACACCAGCCAGTTTTTGACAATCAATTCGAATCAATAATTAGCAACCTTCTTTTCCTTTTTTAACTCAATAATTTTTAATCGATTCCGAGCTCAGCCTTTGAAAAAAAGTATATGCCTTATTATTTGAAAACAAAAAAACCTTGTCTGCGTACTTCGTATTTTTGAAGAGGAATATTTGTCCGTTGTGTAACAAAAAAATCAAAATAGGATTAAACTATCGCATCGGTAAAAGCTGGTTGGAATCTAACGTGTCGTCTTCTTGTCTCTCTCCGGGGGTGAGTACTTTACCCTTACACCACCGAGGACTTTTTGCTAACCCCTGTTACGGGCTAGACGAAGGGCTTGAGGATCTGTTTTTTTAAAATATTTTAGTCAATAATTCATTAAGATGAGCTTCAATTTCTAGAAAATAAGTAACTTGAAATAGAAAAGCTATAAATTCAGAAGAGTACCTCTTTCGACGCGGATATCTTCATGGAGTGTCGTGAAGTACAGGCGGACGAGAATCCGGCAGAAGCAAGTAAAGACTAGGAGAAGCACGCAGATTGGAGTGATCAAGGAGAGCAAAGAAACCTCATTCGAATAGTTTTGCGACATCAAAAACTGAAAAAAAAAAGAAATTCTTCTCGAATGTAACTCGCTGGTATAAAAAAGGCGTTTTCGTATTCTTCGAAGAAAATCATAGAGATATCCAGTTCGTATCAACACAGAATTTGCGATTGCAAAAAGTTAACAACTCAAGAAAAATTCTGCTTATGTTTTCGAGTCGAAGTTACGCTAACTCTGAAAAGAGATTGTAGCTTTTTTGAACAACTTCAATGATTTTTTAGAGAAAAACATCTGACTTGTTCATAAAATCCAGTTTTTTCTACACATTTCTTCTAATTTATGATTTTTTAGTTCAAATTTATTCTATTTAGTAACTGATATGTATTTTCTCTTAATCAATGGAGAGGTTGTTGTGAACTCATTGCGCGCAGGCACAGAAGGCACTAAATTTTGTCTTAGCTTTCACGGAACAGTCAATCTCTCCAGAGTTGAGAAACAGACCTGTCCTGGTAGAATGAGAGGCTGGGTCACTATCAACATTCATTAACCCTTCTGTTCGGGGGAGTGTGCCCGAGATGGGAGTCGAACTTTGAACCTTTTGCACAACAGTCCGACAAACTATTTTCTACCACAATGGTCCATGAAAAAAAAAGAGGGTCAGCTTTTTTTGGAGAATGATTCCAAACATCGTACAATGGACTCTTATTTCCTGGTTCACGTCTCACTTGAGAAAACCCCAATAGGAGCTCGGATTCCCTCAAATTTTTGTTTTTTGAGAGACTTCTGTGGCGTGGCCAAAAAGGAAAAGAGTTGTTTAGCAACCGTGAAGTTGCCATGGAATTGGTACCAGGTGGAGTGTAGCTTAAGAAGCTTCTAATTTACTAATTAATCTATTTGTGGAGTTTTCCAAGCGAACAAGTATCTGAAGCAGTGGAATTTTGGTTGGAGTAATAAAAACATTTACAAATTTCTATCTACCTTCCTTCCGAGTTGCATATAATCAAAGTTTCACTGTTTATATTTTTTAACTAAAAAATTACAATTGCAAAAAAACTTAAAGAAAATAATCAGTTTAAAACAATTTTTCAATGATTTTTAAAACATATAGTGAAAAACCTTTGAAGTTTTCCATGTCCTAAACACGCCATTTTGAATAAGATGTGATTTTATATGATAATATATAACTTTATATGATTCTTTATATATATATTTATATTTAACTTTACTTTGACAAAATTTATTTGTTAATCAAATTCAAAACGGAAGGAAGCGAAAATGTAAAAACATTTCGTTTTACAAATGCTGGTAAAACCCGTTTTCCCGTGGACAAAGGTTTTTGTATTCGATAAAAAGCAATATTTGAAAAAATTTCACATTCTAAGAAGAATTATGAAAAATAACCGAGTTGGTCGGATCTTATTGATAATATTGAAATCAGTATTATGTCATGAGAAAACTAGTGAAAAAGCATAGAATAGTAAGTAGTATTATTCAGAAAGAAGTTTAATATATGTAAGGTAACCAGAAAAGGAAAATATTCGAAATCAAAATTTGAATTTTAGGTGTAGCGTATTTTAAAAAAATTTGTAAGTTTCCTAAACTTCTCTCTAAGCCACATATTTTTGCTCACTATTTTTTTTCTTTCTTCCTCCCTTCACTCTCCAATTCCTAGTCCCTACCTCCCTCTCTCTCTCCCTCTGTTTCTTTTTTCATCTCTCTCGTCAAAACTTGTAGATGAGTGTCAAAAAATTGAACATGTTCGTTTCTGCATCTAAGCCTAATGTTTACTAGGATTCCGAAAATTTATTTCAAAGAAGATTTTTAATCAAAAAATAACCTGGTAAAGCTGGTAAAGCTGAAAACACATAATCGTTTTTGCTTTGCAACTCTCAAAAACATACATCAGAATAATATGCAACAAAAAAGTAAGAAACATGCGGGGGGAAACATAAATAAATGAATGCTCATAGTTTTTGCCTTTCAAGACATTCAAAGAATTTTAATAAAGAAAAACATCAATTTAGAGCAGATTAAAAAAATCAAAGAATTTATAACACAAAATTTTCATTACATTTTTTCTTGTTGTGTGTCTTTTTCCTACAATCATTTTTGCTTTTGTTTTTCGAAGTAAAGAAAATTTCTCAGATTGATAACTTTCAATAACAAGGTGAGAGAAACCAGTCATAGATCGTAGTTGCGGATTTCGACATGTATACGCTACAGTAAAAATCCACGTGGCTAGATCTGACGTTCTCAAGCTTCTCATGAGCCAAACAAGAGTTTAAAGGAGATTCATGTGCAGGAACCGCCAATCAACCTGACGCACTGTCCGGGAAACAGTCTACCCCGTTGATTAATCTATCGCAATGTTCCTTGAGTGACGATGCTATCAAAAACGATGGAACTCCACGCTTTGAAACTTCGAAAAACAAAAAAATGTGAAAATGAATGGATTTTGATATTTTAGAGCACCGTGACCTCCGTCTCTCATTTGATGTTCTTGTTAACACTTTGGAAATGTCAGAACTTGGAAGCGGATCAAATAGGAATTGTATTGTGAGTAGTTTTCAGAGCAGAAAAGTTGATATATAGAAACATTATGCGAAAAGGAGAGGTGTCGTAGGAGAAAGATGTGGAAACGAAAGAGGAGAGGAGAAAATAGTAAGAATCAAGAGATGATCAGTGCAAGAGAAAAGAATTAGGGAAAGAATGAGGGAGAGGGAGAAGAGGAAAAAAAGAAAAGGGAGAGAGAGAGAGAAAAAAAGAAAAAGGAGAGAGAGAGAGAACCAAAGAGCAGAATGTAGTCGAAAATGAAAAAGAACATCGTAGCGGCGAAACATCCAAAACCGTGTAGTATTTATAATTTCCACTATGTAGGTGCGTAGGAGAATCATAATTCGTGTTGTAAATCAACCTCATGCGGTGATGAAAATACATTTCACATCGGAGTCGAACATAAAGAAGGTGAACATTGATCATGAGACTGTTTATTGTAGAATGAGTCCAGCTTTCTCTACCCCTCGGGCAGATTCTTTTTTTTCCTCAGACTAATTGATAAAATTGTGAAATGTCGGTAGTACTATGCATCCGCAACACACAATAATCCAGGAAACAGTGCCTCGTTCTACCAGCTTAGGCTATATCTAAAAGCTGTAGAACGCGTACTGTTCCGTATGAACTGAGACGAATTTCGATGCCTTCTTCCCCGGCGTGTTGTACGAGTAGTTGAAAAAGCAGCGAGAGCCGAACACATCAATTTTTGACATACTTTGCCACTCGATAATCTTAAATTTTGAAAGCGGGTTTTTTATAGGAACGGTTTACGATATCTAGGAATTTTCTTCTAAACTTTCTCTTAAAAAATCCATAACTCTCGGTTTTTACTTTTTTTTCATATGTACAAACAGAAGTACGAACCTTGTCTCAAAAAACCCCTTATTTTCTGAGTCGAGCGGGGACAGAATCCACCAAATCGCTTGCCAAGCGACACCTCTCCGCTCATCCAACACTGATCACGATCTATCTTGGCTATTCAATCGACTAAGCACAATTCGAAAAATGCGGATAAAAGCCAGAAGTTTTGGCTTGCTTGCGCCACTCTGACTACACATACGGAATGTTCTGTAAAAAAATTCTGTAAAACTTTTGATCGCGAAAAGCTTGACATCATCGGTTTCGCGGGTTTCGATCTAAACGTTTAATCATAACCTCACTCGCTAAATCACATTATTTCATGATAAACAATCTCTTGTTGACTTCCATTGTTAAATTGATATCTTGCTTTTAAGACAATCATAAACCTGTATCTCTTGATGGCGTTTATTCTAACACCACAGTAGTATCCAGTGGAGTTCTTCAAGGCTCTTCTAGTGGCCCTTTATTGTTTATGTTGTTCATTGACGATATTACAAAATTTATTCCTACGACGATTCGATATAGCACTTTCGCCGACGATCTGAAGTTGTTTGCCGAAGTCCCATTACGTCCCAGTGACTTGCAGTTAGCCATAAACATCATTTGCGACTGGGGTATAGAATGAAACTTAACTCTGTCTTCTACTAAATCTGTATGTTTGCATGATTTAAACAGGAAGTTGCCCGGCCGCGATTTAGCCAAAACCCCTTTTGGCGGGAAAAGGGTTAAATCGCGGCGTGCTCTTCATTCTACGCTTTTTCTGACCGGTTTTCGGTTGAGTGTTATTCGGAGTGTTATTTGGTCAATGTTATTTGGACGGTTGAGTGTTATTTGGACAACAAGGAGGTCGGTGCTACAACTGCAACCAGTTCGGCCACTACAGCAACAAATACAGAGCACCCAGGTACGGAGAATACTAATTCAGTGGCATTTTTAAGTACAAGGTTTTCTGTGGGCTTTTAGTCGCAAATTGGGGCTTCTCCCTTCATTTTGGAAATTATTCTCAATGGTTATAAACTTAATTTTGAACCATGTTCTTCACCCTTCCACCTTCCGTTATTAGGCAATAGACAGTCAGCAGTGGCCAACAAGGTTTTTGTGGAGAAAAAAGTGAAGGAATGGTGGAAAATTGGAGCGGTGGAGGAACGGGAAAGAAAGGGCGCGTGGCTATCACCGCTGTCGGTAGTGGAAAACGGTAAGAAATTAAGATTGATTCATGACCTTTCACACTTCTACTCTTTTCTCGCTAAAACCTATTTCAAATTCGAAGATCTCAGAAATTTGTGGTTTTCTCTTCCTTTCAATGGTTATTTGGCAACTTTCGATTTTGCCACCGGTTATCATCATTTGGCCATCGCCAAGGAGGACAGGCATTACCTGTCGTTTGTGTGTGAGCTTGATGGAGTGGAAAGGTGTTTACAGTTTGCGGCAGCTCCATTTGGACTGTCGCAAGCTCCATACGATTTCACAAAGTTGTTCCGCCCCATCGTGGCGGAGTGGAGAGGTTCAGGCATTACCTGTTCTCTGTATATAACCAAGGAGCACAGGCATTACCTGTCGTTTGTGTGTGAGCTTGATGGAGTGGAAAGGTGTTTCCAGTTTGCAGCAGCTCCATTTGGACTGTCGCAAGCTCCATACGATTTCACAAAGTTGTTCCGCCCCATCGTGGCGGAGTGGAGAGGTTCAGGCATTACCTGTTCTCTGTATATAGCCAAGGAGGACAGGCATTACCTGTCGTTTGTGTGTGAGCTTGATTGATTGGAAAGGTGTTTTCAGTTTGCGGCAGCTCCATTTGGACTGTCGCAAGCTCCATACGTCTTCAAAAAATTGTTCCGCCCCATCGTGGCGAAGTGGAGAGGTTCAGGCATTACCTGTTCTCTGTATTTAGACGACGGCATCCTACAGAAGAGGAGTGCAGAAGGAACGTATAGACGGTTGAGATGATCTGAGGAGAGCTGGAGTACATGTTGCGGAGGAGAAAAAATTATTGGCTGCCATCGCAGACAGGTGTGTGGCTAGGTTATGCTATTGACTTGAGACGAGGTTGTGTCTCGGTTGCTTCCCATTGGCGAGTGAAAGCAATTGAAAGATTCAAGTTTATTTTGGATTGCAACAATCCCACTATTCGAGATCGTCAGGTATTTTTGGGTACGGTGCATTCATGTCACCTTGTTCTAGGTGACGAAGGAGTTCGACGGTGTCGAATCGTCTCTCGGGTGGTGGAAGATTCTCCAAGAAAAGAAGAGTCAGCGAAAACGAGAGTGCCGCTGTCGGAGGGAGAACGAGGTGAGATTGTGTTCTGGTTGGATAAACTTGAGAGAGGTGTGGAGAAGTCGTTTGTGGAAAAGGAATGGACTCCTAGTGTAGTAATTGAAACAGATGCATCATCAGAAGCGATTGAGGTTCTGCTAAAGTTAAATGATGCCTGTAGTGAAAAATGAGCGAGGAATCTCTCTGAGCATGAAAAGTCATTGTCCAGCGCTTTCCGAGAACTGTTAGCGGTTGTTTTTGCTTTCAGAGTATACCGATCGATAGTTAACATGTACTTTTGCGTTGCGATAGCCAGGCTGCGGTTCAGATATTGTAAAGAGGCAGTTCTCAGGAACCGTTGCATGATCTGTGTTTAGAAGTGAACAAAATTGTGGTAGAAGTAAATGCTAAAGTTAAATTTGTATGGATACGCAGAGAGTTGAATTGTGAAGCGGATGAAGTTAGTAGATGGGTGGATCATGATGACTGGGGGATCAAAAGAGATATCTTCAATTTGTGTGCAAGGAAATGGGGTCAGCCAGACCGGGATATTTTTGCTGATGAAACAAACGCTAAATGTGATATCTTTTTGAGCTGTCCGGGTTCGAGCGGGATCGATGGTTTCGAACAGAGAAGCGATTGGAATAGAAGGAATCTTCTCTGGTTAGTTTCTCCGCCATCTCTTCTTTCGAAGACTTTGCGTGTTGCTGGTAGTTCTGCTAGCAGGGCCATTCTGGGCACCCTTTTCTGGTAAAGTCACACTGCTTTTCCCACTCTGAGAAAAGGGAATACTTGGGCTTCTTATGTAAAAGATTCATTAACTTTCGGAAAAGGAGCAAATATTTTGATACCTGCGTCTAGGAAGAGAGGGGCTTTTGGAAGCAGCAAACTTGCCTCGGATTTCGTATTTTTGTTGTGTGATTTCGAAAATTCCAGCCTATAAACAAGGTGCTTCACGCCTTTAGTTATCTAGCCTCACAGTTGTTCGGTCAGGATAAAGCACACTTCCTGTTTGGCCATGCAAACACGGGTTTTAGCGAAAACGAAAGAAACGCAGTGACTGTAGTTGTAGCTAAAACTGTATGTTTGCATGATTTAAACAGGAAGTTGCCCGGCCGCGATTTAGCCAAAACCCCTTTTGGCGGGAAAAGGGTTAAATCGCGGCGTGCTCTTCATTCTACGCTTTTTCTGACCGGTTTTCGGTTGAGTGTTATTCGGCCCACCCACCCTCCCAAACAGTTTTTATTTTGTAGGAGGAAAAGCGGCAATGATGAATGTTGTGGAGGAGAGACTGAAACTCGCAAGGAGGGAGGACCTTCTACCCCACTTGCATCGGGTTCTTCTCGGAGCTGTGGCTCCTTCTTCGAGCAAGATCTATCGCTACTCGGCTATCCAACGGAGAGAATTTGCAACAGCGCAGGGATTGGATGAGTGTGCTCCACTCTCTCTTTGTTGCTTCCTCTTACAAAAGATAGCACAGGGAGCGTCAAGAAGTTCGCTGGCCGTGGCGTTGGCCAGCTACACTTTCGAGACTGGAGAAACGGTGGAGAACTCGCCTTTCGGTCCCCTGGCTCAAGCAATGAAGAAAGAGAGAGGGAGGAGTATCCAGGTCAAGCACCACAAGAAAACATCGGTCAGTGACGTTCAGGCGATATGTGTATGGAGCACTCGGCTCGAAGCTGGAAAAGAAGATATTCGAATCGCCCTTATTTGTGCCCCATCGTTTTCGGCTTTATTGAGAGTGTCCGAGGTGACAGCACTCGCATGTGGGGATGTGAGGAAGAAGAAAGCAATGGAGACACTCTACTCAAGATCACAATGGTAAGAGCAAAAACGACCAGGAGGGGGAAGGAAGGTGCACTAGAGCGAAGTTGGACAACATGTCCACCGGGTTCGCACTATGGAATGCACGCAAAATTCGCTCAGCGATTTACCCTTCTCTTCCCGTATTCTCTTTCTTTACGACCGGTAAGCCTATCTCCACGGGATATGTCAGACAAGAGCTGACTAGAGTGTGCAAGGGAGCAGGAGTTGCACGTATGACGCCGCATGAGCTCAGGGGAGGAGGAACGTCTGCATCGATTGAGAATGGAGCCTCTCTACAGGAGGTACAGAAGAGAGGAAGATGGAAGACAGCCAAGGGAATGGAATCGTACATCGAAGACTCTCTAATAGCCCAGGGTGGGGCATTGTCACTTTGATCTTGTTCTCTTTCTCTCCTCTCTATCGTTTGCACTCTGTCAATCTCCTTATTTCTCTCTCTCCATTATTTCGCATATTTGTCCTTTCTCTTTATCTTGTTCAAGTATGTTGTTCATTTGATGTGTTCCGGTTCGTTGTTCTGTAGTATTTGTTGTTTTCCGGTTCGTTGTTCTGTAATTGTGTTAAACCTTCGGGTGTTGTTGTTTCACAAAAGTAGTGAGCATGCCTCACAGTTGTTCGGTCAGGATAAAACACACTTCCTGTTTGGCCATGCAAACACGGGTTTTAGCGAAAACGAAAGAAACGCAGTGACTGTAGTTGTAGCTAAAAGTACTGTTTTGAACATTGGTAAACAACCTGTTAAGCTCAAGAATAAATTCAATAATACTATCATAAGAAAATTGTTGTATGGGCCTTAAAATGTGCATTATGATGTGTGATTGTGTAGCTCAGTGGGGAGAGCATTCGCCCGGAATGCGAAAGGTCACGGGTTCGGTTCCCGTCACACCACACGATTTTCGGACAAGTTTCTACGAGCAATCCGCTCCTCTGATCGGTATTAAGAAATCCGTTTTTTGAGATCAACGAGGAGTAGGGAATACTCTAATTTACATGGGGGCTGAACCGGGATGAGAAGAGAGGATAAAAAGAGAAACAAAAAGAGAAAAAGAAAAAAACCCGAGCATTAGATAGTTCGCAGAAACAAAGGCGCCTAAACCTCTGACCCTAGACATAGAGAGACCTCGGTGTTGAGAGGGGGGCATGTTGTATGGGCCTTAAAATGTGCATTATCATGTGTGCTTGTTTAGCTCAGTGGGGAGAGCATGTTGTCACGGGTTCGGTTCCCGTCACACCACACGATTTTTGCACAAGTTTCTACGAACAATCCGCCTCTCTGCTCGGTATAAAAATCCGTTGCTTGAGATCAACGAGGAGTAGGAAATACTGTAATTTATATGACGACAATTTCTTGTCTACCTATTTTGAAAAACGTCTACCTGATTTGAAAAACGTCTACCTATTTTGAAAAACGTCAGCCTAAATTCGTGCAACGTTCACCTATTTTAGTGAAACGTTAACCTATTTTAGTGAAACGTTCACCTATTTTAGTGAAACGTTCCCCTAATTTTACAAACATGTCTACCTATTTTGACAAACTTGTCTCTTTCTTATTTTTTTCTCTTTCTTTTTTCTTACTTGTTCTGTTTCTTTCTCTTTCTTTTTAAATTATCTTTATAAATTTTGACAAACTTGCTTACCTATTTTGACGAACTTGCTTACCTATTTCGACAAACACGTCTACCTATTTCAGTGGAACGTCTACCTTTCTTGAGCAAAACGTCTACCTATGAAAAGGTGTGTATAAATGTGGCATGTAAATTTTTTTTCTTTATCTTGTTTGACGGTCTGACGCCTTGTTTCATCTTGTTTCACAGTCTGACGCCATCCTTTTTACGTTGCTCTGCTAGTCTCACTTGTTTAGTGGCTATTCCTTTGTTGAGTTTAAGTGATTATTTTTTACACTTGAGTCATGGCTGATGAGCCGTTCTATTTATGCAGAGGAATGAAGATTTTTTTTTCTTTCAATTTTAGCTGGGAAATTTCCGATACATTCCTTTCGAGTGAGGGAGAGGCTCGGTAGGTCGGTCGCCCTAGCAAATTTTTTTTGCGAGTAGGCATGTTTTGTTTGATTTCTTGTTAGCTACAGTTGACAAATTCCTTCTGAACTGCGGTTTCTGTTGTCTAAGACGGACCTTCGAATGAAATTTTCTGCTTTTTTGTAAATGAACCTACTTCATTTTGCCAAAAGTGATTTTTCGGGAGCTTTCACGCTTTCTACTCTGCTCTGCTTTTTTTCAAATAAATTATAGATTACAGCATTCTTGATCCTTTGGTCGTCCTCAAGAAAACTTCTTTTCAAACTTTTCTGTCGAATTTTTGAGGTTGTAGAGCCGTGAAACATATAGTTATTTGTTATTCAGTTATTTGGATGGTGACGATGGTCTGTTGGTTCCTCTGGAAAAGGAGGCGGAGGAGAAAGCCAGAGCAAACCTGGAGAAGGTCAGAAATGGGCGGAGTTAATCAATAACTTGGCGGCCTTCATTTAGAAAATGTACGAAAATACGGTTCATGTAACACAAAAGGTGAAATTTGCTGTGGAATTGAGAGCAGTGAGATCAATTTATTTTCAAGTGAATAATTTTTTATACCTGATCGGACACGCATATATTAGTTAAATCTTGTAATGATCAATAAAAAAGGGGGAAAAGTCTTGTTGATCTTTCAACTTTTCACTGGAAGTTTTACAGTGAGTCAGTGAAGGGAAAATAGACCCGCAAAAAAGTTTTCGAAATTCAAGCAGAAAATGCGCGGAGTTTTGTCGATAGCTAGGAACATTTGTTAAAAGGGTGCCACTTTTAAATCAGAGGTCCTTCGTGTCCGCTAGTGGACAGTAGGAGTACATCAAAACACTGCTGCTTACGACTCCCTGTTCTGTTGCAGAATTTTGAAGAGGAAGGAGGCGAGAGAGTACTGCGAGAGTTAGCAGACGAGGTCGATGTTGACATCTACAAACAAGATCAAGAGGTTCAGATTCTGCTTTATTAGTTTGGACATCTTCAGAAGAAAATATTTAGATTAAAAAATGATCAACAAGATGAAAAGGAATATTTGAAAGTGAAGTTTTGGTTCAACTCTTTAAACCGTTTTCCTAAGTGGAATAAAAAGTTTTAGTCCTGTTTAATTTGTTATTCTGAACCCGCCCGATTTCAGCCTTACCAATATGGAACCCCTTCCTCTCCCTCGATATCTGTCCATTTCGGCAATTGACTAATGATTGTTTCTCAAATGTGGTTGTTGTGTTTGAGGATTCGGATGAGGACATGGCGACGAAGGAGTCGATCGTCATCGTGAAGGACGGCAAGAAGATGACCATCCGCCATGTGATGTTCTCCCAGGCGGACATTGAGGAGATGATCTTGGAGAGGAAGAAGCAGGTGCTCATCGATAAGTACCTCTCCTGAGAAGCGCATGGTCCATAAGCCTAATGAAACTGATAGTTTCATGGGACTCGTGTATCTCTGAACTTATTGAACCTGGTGGAACTATGAACATGAAAGATCTATGAACTTGATGGAAATATGAACCTGGTGGTTTAATGGGATTCATGTTTTTTTTTGTTGAAATTCTTGAACCTAAGGGAACCATGAACATGATATATGCATGAACTTAATGAATCCAAAAGTCCAATTAACCTGATGGTTTATGGGACTTATGGTGTACTGTTTTAATCTATCGAATATGATGTACCCATAAACCTGATGCGTCCACAAATCTGATTAATCCGCGTTGTTGTTCATGTATTGAAAAAGACACATATACGAACACTTTTTTCAATTTTGTCCTTTTTTCTAGTGTTATGATGCAATTAAAAAGTTCATCGGATTGATGTTTCGCCTTTTTCTTTCCAGAGTTAATGTGTATGCTTCTTTGTGCTATAAGTTCCATGTGGTTTTTTCGTCGACAAATAGCCGTCCTTCGTTTGAAAATGAAATTTCGTCTTGTGTTCTGTAAATATCAGGGTATGGATGAGATCATATCATCCACTTGCTAGTTATTTATGGTTTGAATTTTAAACTATGTTTTTTTACAATCAGATTCGCTGATTGCTAAAGTTGCAAATAAACCTTTTTTTCAAATGAATATATTTAATTAACATCAAATGCAATTACACCGTTTGAAAGCATAAACACGTATTCAACACAAAAACCATTAAACTTATTGCCGCCTACAGTAACCGCTTGGTTCGATGAACAAAACAAAAAAGGTGAATTTGAACACTTCAACTCAATATAATATACATAAGGTTGTTTGCAGTCATAATTATTCCGCTAAAATAGGTTGTTATGGCTTCAATGATACTTTGTATAGTCGGTGCCGTGAATATTCATACAAATCAACACGGTTATACTATTAACATTTTCGATTAACTGCGGAATCTTCTTCTTGCTGTTGTTGCGTTGACATCGAAGGGAGGTTCTGAAACACTTTTTAATTTCAATTATCAAGATGGGAAAATATCTATAGAACCTTAATAAAACTTTTTGACTAATAAACTCTTATTATCCTACAGTGAATGTCCATTACACATGTCCTACTTGGAAAGCGCATAGATTTTTGTTTACCCGCAGTGCGGGTCAGAGAAACACCCTGGTTAAAACAATGTGGTTAGAAGGCAGACAGCCAGTGAAAAAAGAAGAGTGACAGCGCTGGTGGGCTTCAAATGCTTCGGTTTCAATTTTTTTCATTATTTTTACAAAAAAAAGTTTTCATTATTTTGGCTTAAATTTTGGGGAAAGGAAAGGGGGAGGGGGAGAGGGGGTTTACCTGAGCAGGAAAGGGAGGAAGGGGCTAAGTGGAAGGAAGAAGGCCCTACCTAAGCAAGGGGAGGCCCTAGGGGGGGGAGGGGGAAGGGGGCCCTAAAGGGGGGCCCTAAGGAGAAAGGGGGGAAGGGAGTTTTCATGAATAAAATCTCTTCCTGAGAAAAAAAGAGAGAAAAAATTTTACAAAAAAAAATTTTTTTTTCGCACATGTTTTTATTGCTCAGTAGGTCATAAGAAGCTAATTAACACTATTCGATTGAGAAAAAAAACGAAAAATGAGCGGGATCACTATTTGATACCATCGCCCATTTTACCTAAGTCTGAGCGAAAAATCAGTGGAAAGTGCCCTGCCCCCCACAAGTAAAGTGCGCCCCCAAGTAAAAAAAAAGTGCCGCGGAGCCCCCTCCCCCCTCTCGAAGTAAAGCGCGGCGCCCCAACCATCCATTCTCGCCTTTCCCGCGCAGTAGCTGTAATGAAGAAGAAGCGGACTCAACAAAACTAACATTGTGCTCTTCCGCTTGTATGGTCAGGCCATTCGTGGTCGGCACGGCCATATCCGCCTCCACTGAACAAGAAGTGCCCATCAGCGACGAAACACGATCTGGAATTTTTTATTTATTTGTAAATTAATGAAACAATGCAGTAAAACGAACAGAAAGGACGATTAGTCGAACAATCTTTGATAGGTTACCTTAAATAATACACACAGAAATACTATAGTGCGTTCAATTAAACTAAAGAGCAGGATGTTTCTCTGACCCGCACTGCGTGTAAAAAATCTATGCGCTCGCTCTCAAAAAACCCAGAAAAACATTTAAATCTATGTTCTTGGAAAAAAATTTCTCGGATTTTTCGCGGGAGCCAAAAAGCCAAAAAAGCGTCGTGAGCCAAAAAAGCGTTGTGAAGCGTTGAAAACCAAAAAGCCAAAAAAGCGTCGTAAGCCAAAAAGTTGTGAGCAGAACAAGTAAGAAAAGAAAGAAACAGAACAAGTAAGAAAAAAGAAAGAGAAAAAATAAGAAAGAGACAAGTTTGTCAAAATAGGTAGACATGTTTGTAAAAATAGGTGAACGTTTCACTAAAATAGGTGAACGTTTCACTAAAATAGGTGAACGTTTCACTAAAATAGGTAGACGTGTTTTTTCAAAATAGGTAAACAAGTTTGTCAAAACAGGTAGACATGTTTGTAAAAATAGGTGAGCGTTTCACTAAAATAGGTGAACGTTTCACTAAAATAGGTAGACGTGTTTGAGAAAATAGGTAGAAAATGCACGAAATTAGGCTGACGTGTTTTATTTATCTAGGTGAACGTTTCACTGAAATAGGTAGACGTTTATTATTTCCCCTAATTTATATGGGGGCCGAACCGAACCGGATTTGCGCCTTGAAGGTTCGAATTATTTAAGTTATTCTTTAGTTGGGAATTTTCATGCTGCAATTTTGTTTTTGCTCAATTTTTTCTTATTCAGTCAACACCAAAGTGTGACTGTATGACACAGTCAATAATACGATATGACACACGAAAAGCATTATTTATGAATGGGGCTCAGAACTGGAGGCTTTCAGTTCAAAGTTAAGCTGCATCTTCTGTGGTATTGTTCCAGCAGCTCACTCCACAGCTGTGGATCTCACACAGAACGGAGGATCTCTCGCTCCGAAGATCGCATGGCTTGGTTCATCTTCATCTCGACCTGAGAAAGTGACCTAGTTTTAATGCGATCGAGCTTATTTATTGGAGCAGAACCAGATTTTTCGAAAATTATAGCAACAGATTGCCATGAACTAAAAAAAGGCCGAAACTTTTAAAAAGTGAACTTTATGCTCCGATATCTCAAGTTCAAGTGTCCTTTCGGTGCTTTTTCCGTTTGGAGTAAAGCTCCATCTTGTTGGAGCCTTCCCTCAGAACAAAAACATCTTTGTTGGCGGAGAGTCCTTTTCGAAGATAATTCTTCCATCCTTTGTCTGCGGTTGCGAAGAAGTGAAAAGTATTACTGTCAAGTAAGATCACTTTCTTTTCTGATAAATTTTCGTAGCAATTTAAAGTTCTTTGTTGTGGTTTTTCTACTTTAAAGAAAAAAGACTCACTCAATTATAGAATACATCTCTTGAACAGTTGCCTCGCTCACTATCGATAGCACCGACGCACTGAGACACGCGTTGGTGAGAGGAGGCTTTTGTTTATCCCGGGCCGATGGATCCTCATTCTTATCCTCCTTAGTTCGCTTTTTCATCGATCCGCTTTCTTGAGAAAGCTTGCTTTTGACTTGAGCCTGCAAACATGAAAAATGTGAAATTGAAAAAAGTATTTTAAAAATGCTCTGAGCGAGCTGTTTCTCAACGCCTTACATGTAGGAAGTTCGACGCAGAGTCCGGGCAGGAGACCCGAAATGCAGCGAATGAAGCCTCTCTATTTTCCTCCTCATTTCTTCTGCTTTCTCTATTCATCTTTTTTTTTGGACAGCAACTAAAATTACTCAGAGAAATGATGTGTGTTGAGTTTTTGCATTTTTTCTTCTAAAATTTTTGAATTAAACGATATATACATTTCACAGTGTGGAAGATATGATGTAAAACTTATTTACCGAGAGAAAATGGGGTTTAACCGTGTAGAAATAGACTTTCAGTGCTCTCAAGTTGCGGGGAACCGGTAAGAGAGCGCTTGTTTTCATCTTTGCTTCCCATCAACTTTTTTACTTGAATATTTTTACACATCTCTAGAAGAATTCGAAAAACTTGATAACCTACTTCCGAACCATATTCTAAATTTCCGTTTTATACGCTCTAAGCTATTGAGAGTCGAGAGATACTTTTTTAACAATGATAAAGAAAACTTTTAAAAAGAGCTTAATTGATGCCAATATGGATGTTCTCTGCCCGATATATCCAGATGAGCTTTGAGCTTATGGGAATCAAGGTCTTCTTTGCTATGTCTTGGCAGAGGGAGCGGATCATACAGTGGAGGCGGGGGCTCCAGCACGTACCTTCTTATTCCATCTTGAGAAACGTAGGTTTTTGCGCTCATCTGAAAAACTTGAGTTTGGAATAGAGTAAGGACCGCAAGTCATAGGAAAACTCACCAAAACAGAGCAACATTGGCAACTTTTTAATTCCTTGACGACAACGACATACAAATTTTTTTCGTTGAGCGGTCAGGGAAGATGCCAGAAGAGAGGATGTGCAAGTGGGTTTTTCGTGTCAGCAGCGTTCGGGGCCCTGTTTCACATTTCGGAGGCAGCAGCGTTGTTCTGGAGTAACGTGACTGAGAAAAAAGGAAGACGGTACCTTAGTGGTCGAAGTGAAGGTGGACAAAGCAAAGAACGAGGAAGATAAGGTAGAGAGGAATTTTTCGACTAAGTTCAGGCTCGCCAGGCAAGGCAGTGTGGAACCTGAACCGTAGTTGGATCAGTGTTGGACCCGATGTAACGGTGTTTGCGTCTTTTTCCACGGACCCACCGTCGTCAAAGGATACCCTGAGGAAGGAACTAAAACGCGCTTGTCTCAGAGCTGTGGTCAATTCCATCAACCTGCATTTGCTCCGAGTTGCAGGCGTCACTGCGTCGGTGAAGGGAGGAGCCACACTTGAGCAGGTTCAGGAAAGAGGCAGGTGGATGTCAGATGGAAAACTGGCACCTTAAAGAAAAGTTAGTTAAAGTATGAGTTATCGTTTTATTGTTATTATTGTCATCATGTGATTTGAATTGTTTGTGCTGTGGCGCCACTCCGAGTTTCAAAAACGATAAACAGTAGCCTACATGTGTATGCAATTTACATCGGAGACTTTGTTTAAATCAAAGTAATACTTCATGAAGAAAGGAATAAAAAGATTGGAGGAAGAAGTGTAACAATAATTACAATGATTATTCAAAAAATTCATAAGTTTTCTTAAAATTTGGGCAGTGAAAAAAACAATAAAGAATGAAAAGTTTTACAAAATTCTTAAACGAAAAGAGCGAAAAGTTTTTTGTACAACTCAGACAAACCTTTCCGTCAATTTCTGTCTTAATGGGGAGCGAAGCGGAGCTTTGAATCTCATTCCCATCAAACAACATAGTGATCATCTTCAGAAGCAGTTTAGGTGCTCACGATGTCTGCAATATGTAGTAAACTTTTTTATCGAAACAACCTTAAAGAATATTTAAACGGTGTTTATGTCGTAAGAAGCAAGTTGACCGTGCAATACGAAAGAAGTACAAAGAATGAGTTTAAAGCTGTATTTTCATACTGCGACTCAAGACGCGTGGCGTCGTGTAACAGTGATGAGATGAGTGTTAGATGGAGCGTTAGAATTCAACTTTTCACTTTGCAAAGTAATTTTCTGCAAAGTGATCCCGTTGAACGCCCCAATGTCTCACCACAAGTTACCGTGAAAAGAAACATGGACTACGGTAAAAAGAAAGAACACATGCATTCTTAGACAAAGCGACGATTTTTCTGTATTCATAATTTCAAAAATTCATAAAAACTTACTTGTGAAATTTTAAAGCACGCGTGCCCATACACCCATACGGCTTAGCTGCCCTAAAACACGGCCTCAACTTAAAAACGGCCTGGCTCAATTAATTACGTTCATAACTACTAATTCGTCTATCTCAACAATGAGGTACTTTAGTGTGGGATGAGTGTGCTCGCGACTGTGAGTAGCTATATGGGTATAAGGGAACGCGTACTGCAAAATTTCACAAGTTAAAAAATTACGTCCAACAAAAAGTTATCATAAAAGTAATACCATAGTCCATTTTTCTTTTCAATGTAATTCGTGGTGAAACATTGGAGCGTTCAACGGGATCACTTTTCAGAAAATTACTTTGCAAAGTGAAAAGTTGAATTCTAACGCTCGATAAATTGAGAAACTAAGAAACTTAAGTGTGATAATAAGATAGACAAATGTTGCTTTGTACAGGTTTGAACATCAATTAGGTTTTTGGGAACCATGTTTGTGGTCAGAAATTATTTCAACTGCCAAATATGTTCCTTCTAAAAATTACTCAGTCAAGAGCCATTTTTGCTGATGAATATTCTTCAGAACCTTCAGAGCCTCGAGTACCGTCGCGCTATCTCTCTTCTACTTTTTATTCATAAATGATTACATAACAGCTTAGACATATACACATTCTTGTCTCAGTTCTCTCTACCGAGCGGTGAGTGTCCATAGTGCTCTGTGTATCGATTTCTTCCGTGCTCTTACTGCCTTTACTGCCCAAAATGCCTCCCAAAAGACGAGCCGAAAAAACTTCCTCCAACGATTGTGATCCTACTGGAGTTGCTGCTCTGACTTCAGCACTCGACAGCTGTATTTCTGCCGAATCAGAAGCAAAGAAGCCTTCCCTGCCTCCTCACGTCTTGCTACTCCTGAAGACGTGCGCTGTTGTCATCAAGAAACTATCAGATATACATTCCACTCAGTCCCCCACCGTCGACTTAATCCAGCACGAAATTGAAGAGGACAAAAGACTCCGATCTATTGTCATCGAAAAGGCTCCAGAACATCCGGATCCTACTGCTCTCCCTTCTTCACAAACAGCTCATGACAACGCTCTGGTTCTCTCGCTACTCGACGCAGCTGGCGTAGCTGTTCACGGACTGGCCCATTTTCGGATGGGTATCAATCACAACTCTAATGGGCGACCGGCCTCCAGACCGCTGAAGGTCATTCTTCCAGCGAAGTCACTTCAGCGGCAACTTCTCGCACGTGCTTCTTCACTTCGGAATGACAACCGCTTCAGAAACATTTTCATTCGGCCAAGTCTGACCAAAGAAATGCGAGAGAAGGAGTTCTTGCTTCGGCAAGAGAAAAGAAGACTCGTGTCCGAGGGGAAAGACGTCGTTGTCTACAATGGAGAAGTGATACCAAGAGCAGAAGCCGACGCTATTCGTCGTTCGAGGCTGCAAACTGTTAGACCTTTATCTTCTTTCCCGTCAAACTAAGATCATGTCCGGGTAAGAATTCTCTCAAGTTCTTCTATTTTAACATGCGCTCTATATGTAATAAACTAGCAGCCTTCCGAATTTTTCTAGAAGCTGAGCAGCCAGATATTGTAGCGTTGTCCGAAACTTGGCTCCATGGTAGGATTAAGGATTGTGAAATTGTTGGAGATCTCCCTTATGTTGTTGTGAGAACGGACCGTGACTCTAGAGGCGGTGGTGTTTGCATTGTTATTCGTGATGTATACTCTTTTACTAAGCCAGCAATAGATTTCTCTCGTACAGAAGTCATAGCCATCGATGTTCTTATTTCAGTTTGTTTTCTACGAATTGTTGTGTGTTACCGTCCACCCAGTTATAGTTCCGATCAGACAAGAGTTTTTTGTGATTTTCTATCCGACCTTTTCTCAACATCTAATCATCCCTTCTTCCTGGTGGGCGATTTCAATTCTGATTCCCTGAGTCCTCCTGTGAGTCTTTCCGATAATATAATTCATTCTCTGATTTCCTCCTTCAACCTCTCGTTTCTGTGCCGCCTCCCAACGCGCCAAAACCGATCACTTGACTGGTTCGTTACATCTCATCCTTCTCTTTTCTCCGAGTCCCGTATTATTCCCTCATTTCCGTCTTGTGATCATTTAGGATTCGATACCAATATACATATATGCTTGGACCGTATCGACGTTGAACATGTTCCAGACTATTCTCGAACTGATTTTTCTGCTTTGAATGATTACTTGTCCTCTATAGATTGGGAAGCTGCTTTCGATATGTTCTTTTGTGTAGATGACCTTTACTCTCGCTTCCTACTATTCCTCCACCACGCTCTGTCCTTGTATGTTCCAATGAAGGCCCCTCGCTCGTCTTTCTCTGCCTATCCACCCCATATTCGTAGTTTGATCTCTTATCGAGATGCACTATTTCGCAATATTCGTTACCCACTTGTTCGAAAACTGTATGAAAAAGCTAGTTGTGATCTACTTAAACAAATCAACAAGTGGAATAAGCACTGCCTCAAGAAAAGGCTCACATCCTCTCGTAATTTGTACCGGCATATCTCTTCTCTCACACGTCCCAAACCCAATCCTCCTCGTTTTCTCATTGATCGAAATGGTTTTGTTTTGACTGACTCTCAAAGTAAATGTGACTTACTAGCAGCTGAGTTTGCCTCTTCCTTTACCCATGATGACGGTTTGTTACCCCGCCCCGCTGGAGATCCCATTCTTCCACAAACTAATCTAAGTATCTTTCTTCCGTATACTGTTTCACGTGCTTTGTCTAAATTGAAATACACGGGTAGTACCGGTGCCGATGGAATTCCTCAGCTTGTGTTCAAAATGTGTCATTCTTCGCTTTCGGTTCCTCTATCCCACATATACAACTTCTGTCTTATCACATCTTCGACTCCTGCTATTTGGAAGCATTCTTTTGTGACCGCAATTCCTAAACAAGGCAAAGAACCCTCGTCTCCTTGTTCCTATAGGCCCATATCGATATTGTCCCCTGCATCGAAGACAATAGAGCGCCTACTTCGTAAGACTATTATAGAGCATCTAGAAAGATTCGATGTGTTGTCTAATTATCAGCACGGTTTTCGAGAGAAGGCTTCTGTTGTCACCAATTTATTGATGTGTGAGGAAGACTGGACGAGAGCGCTAGGGAGTGGACTTTCCACCGATGTCATATATCTCGATTTTTCTCGAGCTTTCGATACAATTAGTATTCCTAAGCTTCTCTACAAGTGTAGACATTATGGTATACCATCTCAATTGTTATTGTTTCTGGAATCCTTCTTGACAGATCGCACTTTTTCAGTTCGCATTGGTAGGACTCGTTCTCCTCAATTTAATGTGACATCAGGGGTTCCCCAGGGTTCTGTTCTTGGACCCCTGCTATTCATCTTATACATAACTGATTTGAACCATGTACTAGCTCAATTCCCTAATGTGCATTTCCAAGCATTTGCCGATGATATTAAAGTGTATGTGTCTTATAACAAAGATACCTTTTTAGAGCGAAGTCAAGAACTACAACTTGCACTCGATGCTATTACTGTTTGGTGTGAATGTAATCAACTCTCCTTGTCTCCCAGTAAAACTCTTCATCTGCATATAGGGTACCAATCTCTCATCGCCTCCTATTCAATCTGTCATGTTCTGTTATCACGTGTCAACCAAGTTCGCGACCTGGGAGTACAAGTTGTCTCATCATTGCGCAGAGGCCCAGCTGTTGAAGATCGAGTGAGCAAAGCAACGGCAGCCATGTATTCACTCCTCCGTGCTGTTCCCATCAACGACCCAGTTATTCTACTCAAATGCTTTTCCACATATATACTTCCTCATCTAGAATTTGCATCTTGCTTCTGGAATCCATATTATAAAAAAGACTGCAAAATTATCGAGAAAGTACTTGAAGCTTTTACTCGTATTGTATACTACCGATGCTTTCCTAATCCTGATTATCCACGTGCACTTCCTTCTTATTCTTGTCGATTGGCTAACCTAGGTCTTTCTTCCTTGATAGACAGGCGGAAAGTCGCGGATCTTATGATGGGTTGGAAAATTTACAACAATAGTTCCATTGTCGCGAAGGAAAAGTTCTTCAAATGGGTTCCGATTACACGGACAAATGTTAACGGTTTGTATGTCGAAGCAACACAGAATACGGCCCGTTTCCATTGTTTCTCATTAAGGGTAGCACGTATGTTCACTAGATTATCGAGAGATGTGTTGAATGTTCCGAGTGAACACGTTTTTAAAAAAGCTGTCATCAATATCATTGATACACTTTAGTCTTTCCGTTTCGAATCAGCAGACATATGGATGTAATTATTAGACACTATGACGCGCTCTGTAATAAATTGTTACAAGAATTGTCTTAGATTTCTTTTCTTTTTTTTTTCTTTGCTTCTTAAAGACACCATTGTTATCTGTGGTTTTTGAATGTTTGTTTTTGCACTGACAAGTGTAGATAAAATATATATATATACACCGATCATTTATACGAAATCTCGGCTGTTCAGCGTTTCACTCGGCATTCGCATCCTCTTAGACTTATTCCTCCTCACCGCATCAATAAGACCTCTCTATCGACTTTATCAAAGCGTCATTCTTTCTTGTTCGCCATGACTGGAGTGGTCGACTTTCCATCCGCTCTCTGCTCTATTCATTTCGTCTAGTGTACAAGCTGCAATCCTGCTTCAATGAGGAATTGGACACCTTGAAGCTGTATCGTCCTAGTCCCTCACCACCCTCTCACATGATGCTACCACTGGAGAAAGACCGATTCACAAGTTCTTTCCGTAATCAACGTGGACCACTTCGACCTCATATGTATCAACTCCTTCGACCTCATGATTATCCTCATATGGAAGACCCCTTCCTTATACCTTACCACGCATTTTCCATGCGTAATAAACTCATACTCATATGTTTCCCGTCCAATGTCTGTTTGGAACTCTCTTCCATTTGATGTTATCAACGAAGCTAGTAGCCTTAAATTTAGAAAGCAACTTCTTTCATTGCCTGTGAATGTGATTGTGCCAGTTAGTCTTGTTTCTGATACTTAATTAAGACTTGTAATTTTCATCAGTACCACATCCCCCTTTTTTCCCTTTACACACCGCCACTAAGCTTTATATGTAATCTAGTCCATGCATACTTTTGTTTATCAGTAATTTGCTTTTGTCTCAAATACCTACTTGCTTGGAATAAAGAATGAATGAATATACCTCAAGGCAGATGCCCAGACTTTATACCTCGCCTAAGTGAAGAAGCTAAAGCACTCATCCACAAAAGAGATCATGGGCGGTATGCAGAGTTGCTAACTAAATTATAGGGCAAGATATAGGCTATCATTTTCTAGCGCTAGAAGATGGTCAAATCGCGTTGCAGAGACAAGTTCTAGCGCTAGAACATTGTAGGGTATAAATTACCCTACAATATTCTAGCTCTAACCTAGAGTTCGCTGGTTCCGACACGCGTTGCTTGAACATGCTGTATTACGGTATGTTTTTGCTTTGAACTGTTCCACTCGATTAATCTGTAAAAACTAATGTTCGTTTTTTATAAGAATTGTGTTTAAGTCTTTTTTTTTGTAATTGAGGCTGTGTTGTTGGAATTGAAATGATGTGAGACGTTTCAGTCCTTTTTAGGTGACCTCTGTGTCAGCCCAAAGAAGACTCGCGTGGATTCTGTGAAGGAAACCTTCACAAGTTAGTTTGATTTTTTTCTCTTCTCTTTTCTCTTAGTCTTCTGGGCGCTATTGAACTTGGCACTTGGGTTGGGAAGGTTTCACGAAAAAAACTAACGACTAGAATTCCAAAGTTACACAATTTAATTTTCGGACTATATAGGATATAGGTAGATACCGCAATGAAATTTTTTTTGAAATTTTTACCCTGTCAAGGCAAATCGAGTTCTTAGTTACACTAAAAATAATTATGTTGCACTAAAAATGGTAAATATTCTTATTTTGGTTGTTTCGATCGAAATTCAATCAAATTTAAGGTTTTTTTCAACTGAAGAGAGGGGATTTTTTGATTGTTTCATTCCCGCAAAATTTTCTCGCAAAGGGTGGTTGCTCACCCCTTCGCTCCGTTTTATCGAATTTTCGTTAACTTTCTCTTATTCGACGGCTTGTGAGCGTGCCAGATTTCAGCCTGCGCAGCCACTCCGGTAGTACTTTGCATACTGGTAGCACCGATTCATACTTCCATCAACTGCTCCTTGTGCATTGTGTTCTACCGTGAAAGAGAAGTCAAATCAGAGAATCTAAAACTGCTAAAAGAGATTTTTGCGGCTTAGCCCGACAGCTACTCAGCCATTTCAGCACTGCCCGTCTTTCTTTCTCTCTGTGTTACCTTTATCAGATTAAATTTCTCACGATCCTCAATGGCAGGGTCTCCAAGTCTTTCTGCTGAAGGAATCCTCCTAATGCAGCATATGAACGATCTCTTTGCGAAACAGCAAAAGAGTAATATGGAGGCGATCAATGCACTTAGAGATGTTGTCACTCAACAAACAACAATCTCTAACAACCTGATCGCAACAGTCTCTGGCCTTGTCTCTTCGGTCAATTCTCTTCTGTCTACCCTTTCGGGTTCAAACTCTAAATCTGCTCTCTCATCGACTCTTTCTTATGCGGCTGTCGCATCTGCCATGACACGGTCTCTCGCCACTAACGCAGAGGCCGAAGACAAGACAACGAGAGCAGTCCTTGTGAACATTGAAGAGAGAGGGAACGACCGCGAGACTGAGGAAAACGACGAGGCACTGTTGATCTCTGTTCTCAAGTTAGCAAATGACCCTTCCTTACGCGCGCTCTTAACAACAGTAGGACAACTAGACAAGAAACGGGTCAGTCTTCACAGATATACTGGCAAAAGTTACAATAAAGATACAGTCAATTACCGTCCGAGACCAATAAAAGTACAATTCGCAGATAGGAATACACGCGATTCTTTTCTTCAACACACTAGAAGCTCTCGTTGTATGACAATGTGCAGCAACAACGTTCACGCCTACGCCCGGCCGGATTACATGAAGCACCAACTGGAGTTTGATGCTGAGTTGCGTAGAGAATGCGGCAAAAAAATCAGCAGGACGGTAAACTATTACACATTGTGAGAGACTTGGGTAACGGACCAGAAATATATCAGCTACGTAATCCTCGCGAATTGCCTAGGAGACGGTCATACACACAAGAAGTACGAGTAGAGGCTGTTTCCCCAGACCCCTCTCAGCCTCCCGCTGCGGCGTCTGCTCAGGTTTCACCATACACACCACCTGTGACGGAAGAGGGCGAGGGCGTGGACGTGGACGAGTCACTGCAGCCAGCAAGTCACGTGGAGCCGGAAGAACATCTGCAAGGAAAGAACAAAGCGAAATAGCTTCTCTCGATCCTCTTGACCGAATCACTGAAGAAGCACTGCTGAGCGGAAGCACCGAGAATTTCCCTCCCTTGTCGGGAGGGCAGTCAGTCGTTTCCTTGCTTCCTCCATAGGATTCACCACAGACGGAACACATACAGTCATACAAAAAAAAAGA
The DNA here is from genome assembly GCA_964056735.1 of Allodiplogaster pararmata. Classification (NCBI taxonomy): domain Eukaryota; kingdom Metazoa; phylum Nematoda; class Chromadorea; order Rhabditida; family Diplogasteridae; genus Allodiplogaster; species Allodiplogaster pararmata. Next base: position 16,182,219 of record OZ057406.1, read on the forward strand.
AGTTTGCTGAAGTTACCTGTATATTAGTGAATATTCGTTCAGTTTCTTACAAAATCAACATCGTGGAAGATCTTATAACCCAGTACAATGCCCTGGTTGTAGCTATTACTGAAACTTGGGCCACATCTCAAACCATCCATGATTCCATGCTTTCGGTTGGTCAAAAATTTTCCGTTTTCCGTAGTGATAGAGTGAGTTCTTTTCCAGGTGGAGATGTAGCTCTCCTAGTTCATAAATCAATCCATGCTTCTCTTCAGTGTTCCAAGTAACAATCTGGCAGTACATTCACAGAGTACTGCTAGATTGTTACTGTGAGACTGCATTTCGACCATCAGTCAGACCTCCTCCTTCACTGTGTCTACCGAAGTCCCAGCTGCAGTCACAGTGCATTCCAAGACGCCTTAGACAACATTGAATTCAGTATCTTGACGTCCACTAACTGTGAGCATATAATAATTGGGAATTTCAACACTCCTGAAATAGACTGGTCCACTGGTAGAGTAACTGGGAATCCAGCTCTGGATCACCACTCTCGCTCCCTTACTCGGTTAGCTTCTCAGCATTGTTTGCATCAACATGTGGACTCTCCTACACGTTTGAATAACATCCTAGATCTTGTGTTTTCATCTAGAAGTAACGTTATTTCAGGTTGTTGGGTAGGTCTACCTCCTCCTTCTTGTGACCACAACACCGTACTTTTCCAAATTTCATCTTGCTTTGAGAGTGTGAAAGGAAATAAAGAGTCCCTTTCTTTTAGAAAAGCAAACTTCGATTTGGCGAACAAACTCATCAGTTCAATAGATTGGCCTAGTCTCTTAGCCGTAAGCAATGATCCTAACTTAATTTACAGCATTTTTACAGATACTATTCAGGATATCATTCAAGAATGTGTTCCAAGATCGAAAGTTTCCAACAAAGCGAAAAAACTGCCTAATTTGGTGATCCGCATTCAACGCCATGTTTCTCGTCTCTACAAAAAAAGAGCTACAATTGGACTTTCCCCTTATATCAGAATGAATCGCAAGCTTAGGCGAGCTCACGACTCACATCGCCGCAATCTAGAGAAGTCACTTCTTCAGAGTGCGAATCTTGCTAAGTTGTATCGCTTTACGAGCTCAAACATCAAGGATGACTCGAAGATTGGACCTCTGATCCTGTCAAATGGTGATTGTATAACCGCTGACGCAGAAATAGCTAAAGCTTTTCAGCGACATTTCAAATCACTCTATCAAAGTCTCTGCAATGACTCGAAAACGTCTCCCCCAATCGAATCATTGACGTCCTCTAAGATAGACTCCTTTCAGGCTCATGCTCATGATGTTTATGCTCAACTAACTCGTCTCCCGCTCAAGCAGAACACATCGCCGGATGCAATACCCTATGTATTTCTAAAAAGAACTGCTCAAAGTATTGCCTTGCCCTTATCGATTCTTTTCAACCGTTTTCTACTTCACGGCATTTGTCCCGCTCTCTGGCTCACAGCAATCGTCAAGCCAGTCTACAAGCGGAAAGGACCAAGAACGGACTGTGGTAACTACAGGCCTATCAGCCTAACGACTTCAACTTCCAAGGTTTTAGAACGCATGGTGTGTTCCAGCCTTTTAGACTTTTTGGATGAGAACAATCTGATAGATCAAAACCAATACGGCTTTCGACCACGTCATTCTTGTGAATTAGCCCTCATTAAGTCACAGGTCGAATGGCATAGAAAGCTTGATAACAAAGACTTCATAAGTTGCGTACTAATAGATTTCAGTCGAGCCTTTGATGCCATCCCTTTGGAACATCTTATGAGAAAAATTGCTTCCTATGGTATTTCAGGTTCACTACTGAGATTCATTGAAAGTTTCCTCTACAACCGAGAGCAAAAGATTCTAATTGGAGATGAATACTCCTCTCCGTATGCAACTCCTTCTGGCGTACCACAGGGAAGTTGTCTGGGACCGCTGCTATTTTTGTTGTACATAAATGACCTTCCAAAGTTAGTGCCTCAAGATTGTGCAGTAACTATGTACGCAGATGATGTTAAAATCTCAACTGTTAATAATCCAGGGCTCCTACAATTAGCCATAGACAAAGTCTCCAATTGGTCCAAACAATGGGGAATATCGATCTCAAGCACTAAAACTGTTATTATACAGTAGGGAAATTATCATCCTTCTCATTCTTTCTACTTGGACGGTAAGTTATTACCTCGCTCAAATATGGTGAGAGATCTGGGGGTCGAGTACTCGGATAGTTTGAGTTTTTCGCAGCATATTGAAAACATTAACAATAAAGCAACTGCTAGGTGCAGTTTTATACTTAGAACCTTCAAATCGAAGAACTGGTCTCTATACAAAAAGCTTTTCATCACATATGTGCGCCCTATGTTAGAATACTGCTCTACAATATGGACACCTAGTCAGAAAAACCAAATAAGTCTCTTAGAGAAGGTTCAACGTCGTTACTCCAAAATTGTTTGTAGGAGATCAGGGCTTTCAGAGATGTCTTATCCTGAAAGGCTTCGACTACTCCTACTAGAGTCTTTGGAGGAACGGAGAAACCATGCGGACTTGATGATGACTTTTAAAATCATCACTGGCAGAACCTCAATACCCGCTGAAAGTCTATTCCTGTTTCCTAACCATGCCTACAATCTACGAGGTCACAGATACCACCTTCTCATGCCTAAGCTGAAGTCTTCTAAGCACTCTAACATTCTGCCTGTGAGGGTAGTAGACAGATGGAATTCTCTACCAGACTCGATTTTCTCAGCTCAATCCATCAAAGCGTTTAGAACTCTGGTAGTAAGCCTATGATTAATTTTTCATAGGTAACACATAGTATTTTACTAGTTTTTTTTCGTGTGTTTTTAAATGTGTTGTCCTAGTATCCTCTTTCTTTCTCACTTTAGTTAGTAAAGTGTCACGCATGTGTTAATTAGATTGTAACAGTTCATTATTTGCTTCCTTGCCGGTCATTCATACACATCGCGATAAAATATTATTTTATTATATTATTATTGTTCTTCACGAATCGGACAGCTGGAGGGGAGTCATAACTTCGATGCTGGAGGGGAGTCATAACTTCGATGCTGGAGGGGAGTCATAACTTCGATGCTGGAGGGGAGTCATAACTTCGATGCTGGAGGGGAGTCATAACTTCGATGCTGGAGGGGAGTCATAACTTCGATGCTGGAGGGGAGTCATAACTTCGATGCTGGAGGGGAGTCATAACTTCGATGCTGGAGGGGAGTCATAACTTCGATGCTGGAGGGGAGTCATAACTTCGATGCTGGAGGGGAGTCATAACTTCGATGCTGGAGGGGAGTCATAACTTCGATGCTGGAGGGGAGTCATAACTTCGATGCTGGAGGGGAGTCATAACTTCGATGCTGGAGGGGAGTCATAACTTCGATGCTGGAGGGGAGTCATAACTTCGATGCTGGAGGGGAGTCATAACTTCGATGCTGGAGGGGAGTCATAACTTCGATGCTGGAGGGGAGTCATAACTTCGATGCTGGAGGGGAGTCATAACTTCGATGCTGGAGGGGAGTCATAACTTCGATGCTGGAGGGGAGTCATAACTTCGATGCTGGAGGGGAGTCATAACTTCGATGCTGGAGGGGAGTCATAACTTCGATGCTGGAGGGGAGTCATAACTTCGATGCTGGAGGGGAGTCATAACTTCGATGCTGGAGGGGAGTCATAACTTCGATGCTGGAGGGGAGTCATAACTTCGATGCTGGAGGGGAGTCATAACTTCGATGCTGGAGGGGAGTCATAACTTCGATGCTGGAGGGGAGTCATAACTTCGATGCTGGAGGGGAGTCATAACTTCGATGCTGGAGGGGAGTCATAACTTCGATGCTGGAGGGGAGTCATAACTTCGATGCTGGAGGGGAGTCATAACTTCGATGCTGGAGGGGAGTCATAACTTCGATGCTGGAGGGGAGTCATAACTTCGATGCTGGAGGGGAGTCATAACTTCGATGCTGGAGGGGAGTCATAACTTCGATGCTGGAGGGGAGTCATAACTTCGATGCTGGAGGGGAGTCATAACTTCGATGCTGGAGGGGAGTCATAACTTCGATGCTGGAGGGGAGTCATAACTTCGATGCTGGAGGGGAGTCATAACTTCGATGCTGGAGGGGAGTCATAACTTCGATGCTGGAGGGGAGTCATAACTTCGATGCTGGAGGGGAGTCATAACTTCGATGCTGGAGGGGAGTCATAACTTCGATGCTGGAGGGGAGTCATAACTTCGATGCTGGAGGGGAGTCATAACTTCGATGCTGGAGGGGAGTAATAACTTCGATGCTGGAGGGGAGTCATAACTTCGATGCTGGAGGGGAGTCATAACTTCGATGCTGGAGGGGAGTCATAACTTCGATGTCCGACACTCCAGGTTACTTAATTAATTGTTTCTAATTTGTTGGGAAATACTGCATCGGCAGTCACGAAAAATCACTTTTTAATAATGGTGAAAGCTTTTCTGAAACTGTTCAACAACTCTTAAGCATTTACAAAAGGGAAAATTTTTTGAAGATTGTGCTACAGGAATGTATATGATAGCAATAGAATAGCAACTGTACTAACTTTATACTGCTTTCGGCATCCAGATTTTCCGCACCAGGGACTAGTTTAAGATATGAAGAAACTATTTCGGGAAATTTTTTGAATTTTTTCCAGTGTCCCCAAAAGTTATTGATTTTTGAAGTTTGTGCTTTTAGTGAGTAGTATGGGGTGATAGCAATAGATTAGCAATTGTGCTAACTTTATACTGCTTTCGGCATCCATATTTCCCGCACTAGGGACTAATTTAAGATATGAAGAAACTAATTCGGGAAAAACTTAGAATTTTTTCCAATGTCCCAAGAAGTTATTGATTTTTGAAGTTTGTGCTTTAGTGAGTGGTATGGGTGATAGCAATAGAATAGCAACTTTACTAACTTTATACTGCTTTCGGCATCGATATTTTCCGCACCAGGAACTAGTTTAAAATATGAAGAAACTATTTCGGGAAAAATTTTGAATTTTTCCAGTGTCCCCAAAAGTTATTGATTTTTGAAGATTGTGCTTTTAGCAGGGTGTTTCTCTCACCCGAACTTTGGATGAAAAAAATTCTATGCTCTCTTCAAGAATCTGGAAAAGCCTTCAAGTCTATGCACTCGGAAACCTTTTTACATTCTTACCGGTGGAATTTCATGAGTCATTGCAAAACATTTTCAAACTTTCGAAAATTTATAAAATCTATGCACTCTAAAAAATTGTGTGGGTAGTAAGAAACGCCCTGGCTTTTAGTGATAGTGGTATTAGGTGTGATAGCAATAGAATAGCAACTGGATTAACTTTATACTCCTTTCGGCATCTAGATCACCCGCACCAGGTACTAGTTTATACTCCTTTCGGCATCTAGATCACCCGCACTAGGTACTAGTTTATACTCCTTTCGGCATCTAGATCACCCGCACTAGGTACTAGTTTATACTCCTTTCGGCATCTAGATCACCCGCACTAGGTACTAGTTTATACTCCTTTCGGCATCTAGATCACCCGCACTAGGTACTAGTTTATACTCCTTTCGGCATCTAGATCACCCGCACTAGGTACTAGTTTATACTCCTTTCGGCATCTAGATCACCCGCACTAGGTACTAGTTTATACTCCTTTCGGCATCTAGATCACCCGCACTAGGTACTAGTTTATACTCCTTTCGGCATCTAGATCACCCGCACTAGGTACTAGTTTATACTCCTTTCGGCATCTAGATCACCCGCACTAGGTACTAGTTTATACTCCTTTCGGCATCTAGATCACCCGCACTAGGTACTAGTTTATACTCCTTTCGGCATCTAGATCACCCGCACTAGGTACTAGTTTATACTCCTTTCGGCATCTAGATCACCCGCACTAGGTACTAGTTTATACTCCTTTCGGCATCTAGATCACCCGCACTAGGTACTAGTTTATACTCCTTTCGGCATCTAGATCACCCGCACTAGGTACTAGTTTATACTCCTTTCGGCATCTAGATCACCCGCACTAGGTACTAGTTTATACTCCTTTCGGCATCTAGATCACCCGCACTAGGTACTAGTTTATACTCCTTTCGGCATCTAGATCACCCGCACTAGGTACTAGTTTATACTCCTTTCGGCATCTAGATCACCCGCACTAGGTACTAGTTTATACTCCTTTCGGCATCTAGATCACCCGCACTAGGTACTAGTTTATACTCCTTTCGGCATCTAGATCACCCGCACTAGGTACTAGTTTATACTCCTTTCGGCATCTAGATCACCCGCACTAGGTACTAGTTTATACTCCTTTCGGCATCTAGATCACCCGCACTAGGTACTAGTTTATACTCCTTTCGGCATCTAGATCACCCGCACTAGGTACTAGTTTATACTCCTTTCGGCATCTAGATCACCCGCACTAGGTACTAGTTTATACTCCTTTCGGCATCTAGATCACCCGCACTAGGTACTAGTTTATACTCCTTTCGGCATCTAGATCACCCGCACTAGGTACTAGTTTATACTCCTTTCGGCATCTAGATCACCCGCACTAGGTACTAGTTTATACTCCTTTCGGCATCTAGATCACCCGCACTAGGTACTAGTTTATACTCCTTTCGGCATCTAGATCACCCGCACTAGGTACTAGTTTATACTCCTTTCGGCATCTAGATCACCCGCACTAGGTACTAGTTTATACTCCTTTCGGCATCTAGATCACCCGCACTAGGTACTAGTTTATACTCCTTTCGGCATCTAGATCGACCGCGCGACGGTAGGTACTAGTTTAGACTCCTTTCGCATCTAGATCACCCGCACTAGGTACTAAGTTTATACTCCTTTCGGGCATCTAGATCGACCCGCACTAGGGTAGCTAGTTTATACTCCTTTCGGCATCTAGATCACCCGCACTAGGTACTAGTTTATACTCTTTCGCATCTAGATCACCCGCACTAGGTACTAGTTTTTATACTCTTTCGGCATCTAGATCACCCCGCACTAGGTACTAGTTTATACTCCTTTCGGCATCTAGATCAGCCCGCACTAGGTACTAGTTTTATACTCTTTCGCATCTAGATCACCCGCAACTAGGTACTAGTTTATACTCCTTTCGGCATCT
>OZ057406.1:16189542-16254542 GCA_964056735.1 Allodiplogaster pararmata
CATTTTTTAAAACTGGAATGCAATGATAAATTGATTGCTACATAATTTATCAAGTACCACAAACGCGATGAAACATATGGAAATATATTTGCAGCAGATAAAAACTTGAGAATGTAAGAAAAAACATGAACGCGAAACAAATAACAAGGAATAATTCTTGAGCCGACTTTTAGGATTCAAAGTATCGAATAGTATACATCGCCTCACTTTGCTAATTACTGCTTTTGACACAGACCTTCCTCCTCATTGTCAGCTTAAGGCAATATTCAGAACCAAATTCGAATGAATGTGAAACCATGACTTGGCAATGAAACGGTTGACGTTTTCATTCTATCTGCACAGACCCGTCTTGTCGACATTCGCTGTGGCCATGGTCCCTTTACTTTAGTGGAAATTGTGATATAGAAGCCAAAACATGTGATAGCACTTTGAAAAAATGCTATCCTAATTGCACAGACCCGTTCATTTGAACATTCGCTGTGGTCCCTATCCAAGATATTGTTTTCTTATTTTGCGAACAAACTGAAAATTGATTGGGATGGTGCAGTAAGTCTTAATCAAAGTGAGGAGAGTGGTATACTGCAAGTTGAGTCAGCTCAAGAAAAATGTGCTTGTAAAATGGTGAAGCTTTATGTAATAAAAAAGATTCAACAACAAAAGATTCAACAACAAATCACAAAAGTAACAAAATGTAACAAATATAAAAATTCAATCAAAAATGTTAGGTATCTTATACTGTTTCCCTGCCACAACTAAAGTATCATCATCGTCTAAATTATCATCATCACATAAATGATCTTTATCAGGATTAGAGGGATCATCAGCCACTACGTGGCTTATTAACCAATGTTCTACATCTTTTTCTGGGTTGTATGCCCTAGGACTGTTACCGTTCAGTTTAATCCTAAGATGTGAATCTATTGTTTCTTCCGATAAACTCCCTCGTCTTTTCGTTAACATGTGGAACAAGCTAGAAAAACCACGTTCAACTTCTGCTGAGCTCAAAGGAATAGTCAACAACGTGTTCATGAAATCTCTCAAGTATGTTGGATAATTCAATCTAGGAACAGCATCGCTATCACACAATCTTAAATGCAATGACAAAAGATCCATAGGGTTTTTTAAAAAAATTCAATCATTTAAGAGGGCAAACTTTCCATCTGAGTTTGGACATCTTTAAAACCTTGCTCGATGAGGTAGGGATCCAAATTGAATTTTTTCGAGGCTTGAATCCTATTATCAGATGACATTTCCGTGGTAGGGTTTTCTAAAAATGCTGCGACTGAAAATCCGGAAAACATTTCGTCCATGCGCTTCTTCATCGCTTTAACTATGGAAGAATGGAATTTTTCTCTTGGAAACCAAGCTTTTCCATGGCAAGAAACGGAAAAAAGCGCCATGATAAATGGCAGCAAATAACATGCGTTTTGACGGGCCTGCCAAGAAAAACCGTCAAAAAACAAGCTTTCTACTTTGTACTCGTTTTGTCACTGCCAGAATGCGGTTTTTCGTTTGTCCTTGTTTTGTCACTGCCAAAATAGGGTTTTTTTTGTCCTTGTTTTGTCACTGCCATAATCGGGTTTTTTTGTCCTTGTTTTGTCACTGCCACAATCGGGCTTTTTTTGTAGCCCCTGCAACCCCTTAGCCTCATTTCTGGAATGATGGAGGATCGCTCTCAGTAACTCTTTGGGAGTGTCAATACTAGACTTTGATCTCATCCAAAAGGCTGAGATGCAATACCAGCAGCTACAAAGCCCACAGACCAACCATTTCTAGCGACGTACCCCAACCGGGTTCACTAAACTCGATTGGGGTACGTCGCTAGAAGTGGTTAATATTTGGTCGTTGCAGAGCTGTGTTCAACGGACAAAAAGTGTTCAATAAAAGAGCCGAGTTTGGCAGTGCAAAAACATGTCACAAAGGAAAAACAAAATTTTCCGTGATTTGGCAGGAACAAAACTTGGCCAAAGAGTCATTCATCATTTGGCACTGCGAAATAGTGGCCGATTCTTCGTCCCTATTTTGGCAGCTAAAAAAAAGACTAATATCGGAATTTCCTTCTCTCAAGTTCGCATACTCGAAATCTTGGCAAAATGAAGTTTTTGGCTGAGGAACAACATTTTGAGCATTTTGGCGAAAATTATTCCCAGCATAGTCTTACATACATAACCAAAAAATAAACAATGAAAAATATCCCGACTACGAAAGAAATTGTGAGCCCCGAGGTGAAAAATTGCAGGGCTCCCCATTTGAGGAGACATGTGAGTTTGATTTTGCCCTTTTCCATAATATACTTAGCAGCGACGATCATCATGGCCAGGAAGCTTCAATTATAATTTATATTGAGTGATTATTATAATTCTGATTCGTCAGAATAGCAATGAACAACAGAAACTTAATATAATTACTAACAAGTTATCGTGAGCAGACCAACCTGGCCCATACAATGAAGCCCGCCGCGAGGGCTTCCTTTTTCCATGTGTTTGGTGGAGTTGTCCCACTGGTCCCACTGGTGGAGTTGGGACCGGCAAGAATATTATTTTTCCCAGCATTCCAGCCTCCACCATTGAGCGCAGAAGCTCCTCTTTCACCTCTGTGTTGTCGCTTGAGACAATTTTATCCAGCCGATTCCAATCATAAACCGGTGCATTGTCGACTATTCTGTAAGTTACCAATTGACATCGTTGAAAAAAACCGAAAGAAAACGAGTATAAAGTTCATTTCAAAGAACTAAAACTGATAAGTTAAAGGCAAAGTTATTTTCGCTCGTTCTCTTTTTTCTAGATAATTTGGATCTGCTTGTAGAGAAGAGAAGTGAAAAGGAATAAATATGATGGAAGCAAAAATACAAAAAAAAATATTAAGCATTAACCCGAGAGTGAAACATGAGGCGATGAGAATGAGGCGAACAATTTGCATAGTTTGCAGCAGGCAGCAGCAGTGAACAATGCAGAAGTGATCAGTAGTGAGCAAAACAGCAAAGCAGTAGCAGTGATCACGTGAGTAGTGAACGTGCAGCTGAGTAGTGAATCACGTGAGTAGTGAATCCCGTAAGTGAGTATGATGTGCAGCTAAGCACTTTAAGTGCAGCTAAGCAATCATTCGATAATTCAGATTCAGAATCACTTCCTCTTGTAAAGTTCAGGTATATCTGGAGTAAAAAGACTGTTTTAGAGTTAGAAAACTTGAAACCAGAATATGCGATGTCTTCGAGCGGATATGTGAAGGAAGAAATTGATATATACTCAAACTTCAAAGTTAAAAAATTATGTGTAGGAACCGATCGATTTCTTGGAAACTTACACGTATTTGTTGAGAAAAAAAAGCTCTATAAACATGTGACTACTTTGAACAATTAAAACTTCTAATAAAAAAACTTGGCAAAATTTCGGAAAAGTTAGTAAATTTTACCTATTTCTTCAGGAAGTGTTTTTTTTTAGTTTTGTTGGTACTCATTTTGTAGAGAATTTTTTTCTGAGTTTAAAAATACAAAATTCAAAGTCGAGGGGCTCTTACATAATGTTTTACGAGTTAGAATGAATTAAAAAGCGAGTTACTACTGTAGTAATGCAACCTGCCACCACTCCGGGGGCTTCAGGTGTGAGTCATGTGTTTATCTGAAGACTAAGGTCATACAGCATTGGACATTGATAAAGCGGTTAAGAGCTAGGCTATCGCATGCAAAAAAGTTGAATACAACGCCAAAAGCTGCTCTCAACCGCTCAAAAAAATTCACTGCTTAGTCAAGTGCAACGTTTGCGTTCTTCCAACTCCGCTCTCAAAGCTCGTGTCAAACAGCTAAAGTCCCAGAAATGGGATTACTTGAATCTTCAGGGTGAGGAGGGAGTTTGCGAATTGCGCAAAAGCAAAGTGGTGAATTCATACTTTCCATCAAAACATGCGCTCTTTTGCTGGGTACCTTAGGTGTAGCCGATGCTAAGGTTGGGCCAGTACTTCAGACAGTTGCTACCGCTCTCAACGTTAGATTGAGTGATATTCCATGTGAGAGTACGGTACGCAACTGGTCTCCTGCTCTTCTCAACCTGGCTAGGTGTCACATTCAGTCTGTTTTGAAAATCTGTCCAAGCTCTGTCACACTTTTGACTGATGAGACGACTAAGCTTGGGCAAAAAATCCAACAACAGGCTGTCTCACTTTCAGAGAAAACATTGATTTACCTTGGGGCTTCGCAGGTTGTCGACAAGTCGGCTCAGCTGGCTTTCGACTTTCTGCGGAAAAATGTTGAGGCCCTCGCGTCTCCTTTTTCCGTGGATTCCTCTCTTCCATTCAACAACTTCATCAAAAAATCAAAAACTTATCTGCCCAAATTCTTTTTAATCATCTACCCAAATTCTTTTTAACAAAATTCTTTTGCAATACAGGAATAGCCTGTTAGAAGTTGAGGAGGGGTGGGAATCCCTCTCCGAGAAGGAGAGAGAGCAAGTGGTTGGTGTTAAAGGTGTGTTTTGTCAACTTCATTGTATTTCTAATCTATACAATGTTGTGCTCGCAGCGCTATCTGAATCGGAATCGGAGAAGAGAGGCACGGAAATAGACCCGCAAGCTCCATCGGTTTTCGTGTTTATAAGAGAGGTCGCTTCTTTTCTCAAAGGAGCAGCGGGAAATACCCAACTTGTGAAGAATGGAAACACTTCCTTGCCGATAAGTCCATTTCGATTCCTCCTTTTCCGGCCTTCTTAGGCCATAGGTTCAATATTTTATTCACACTAGCCGCTCGGGTGTTTCATGCGAGGGAGCACTTGGAAATTTTTATAAAAAATTACGCAACTCACCTGGGGCAAATTCTGCGACTTTTACATGACCCCATCACAATTTCACATCTCCAAGTGCTTGGCCTAATAGACCAGTTAATAACGGGTCCACTATGGCGCCTTGCAGAGCACTCTCCTCATGTGCTGGACACTTGTCCGCATATTGAGGACATTCTCGCGTGGGTGCGCTGCTCTCTTTCCACTCCTTCTCTTTTTTTGCGGGGGACCACCCCCATTCTCAGCCACCCTTGTCCCCCAAAAACGTTCGATATAGAGGGTGAGCTGTTAATGGCGCTAACTTCTCTTCCTTCCTCAGAAACCTCCGAAGCCGCCGTATTGCCTGTCTCATGGCTGTGGAAGAGCATTTGCGCAGCTTTTTTCGAAATTTTCTTCCAGGGGCCAATTTTATGAGGAACATGATGAGATGCGTAATGACATGGCGAGAACGCCTGGCACGAATAGGGCTGTAGAGTCAGGGTTTGCTTTTTTGGACCGGCTTTATACTGTAGCGCCTAATATGCGCTTTTTTCGGAGGGAGGCCAAGCCCGGGTTGTGGCTAGAGAGCTTGGATCGGAGCGCACGTGAGAGCACTCTTAGAAAAGCTTTTAGTGATGCTAGAACTGTTGAAGTGCGAGAAAAAGAAGCAAAATTGGCTCTAAAAATGGGAGAGAAACAGGCGTTGGTGGAGGCTAGGTCGACGCAAGCTAGCTTAAAACGGGAGCGACTCGCCGGAGAGTTGCTCTCCATTGGTCTGTAAATGTCTTTGGATCAAATGCAGCAGGGTATTGCCAAAAAAACACAAAACCGCTGCCATTTTTTTGCTAACAACCCAAATCAGGGCAAGGCATCATCTGTTTCAGCAGCCCGCACCGTACCCGGGCATCTACAAACTCACGCGAAATGGGGCGAAATTAGATATAGCCGAGCTCGAAAAAGTTTTGGAAGATTTGATTAGATCTGCTTGCAGCAACGAAGAGTGTGAAATGGAGTTCTATCGAAATCTGGTGGGAAAAGAGCTAAAGGTTCAGACATAGGGCGAGGACGATGGAGAAGAAGCTTACGAAACGTGGACTATCCATCAAGTTAGTTGTTAAAAGTTTTTTATCTAAATAATTCACTTCCCCTCCAATTCTTTACGTATCAATTTTCGCTTTTTTAGGTAACATTTTAATGCTGATTTTTTCTCGGTTTTCAAATTTTTACTAGATATTTTTTTTCTTTCAAAAATCATAGAAACTTTTTTGCTGATACCTTTTGAATTCGGCTCATCATATACATATAAATAGATTTTTCTTACAATAGATATTTTTCAAGGCAATTCTAACCATCAGTGATTTTTTTCAAATAGCTATTCAGAAAAGTAAATATTAAGGTGAACTCTTCTTCTTCGCCCGAGACGTTAACTTTGAATCTCCTCATGGCGAACGGCGACTTTGTCACTATTTCATTAGATTAATTCGACTCTTGCGTTGCGGACGGCGCATTCGCTTACCGTTGAATATATGAAACATTTTTGGATTTTTAAAAATTATATTTCTTTCAAAAACTTTATTATTGTAAAAATTTCTTTACTTAATATTTTAGTGATCTTTAACACTTTTGAAGTTCTATTTCAATTTTCTATTTTTCGGTCGGAAAAAATTTTCGATCATTATTCAGAGTGATATTATAGAAATTTTTGCTGAATGCTGAATATCCAAATTAGACTATATAATATATTATGAATTATAATTTTAGAGATACATAGAATATTTTCCCTGATTTATTCGATTTAATAACTGTTTTATCGTGCGTTTCCTGTATTTTTGAATGTCCGGTGCAGTAATCTTTCTCTGTTCATCAAACTGTTTTATAAAGTCGGTTTTTATGTTCACTTAAATTTATCAAAGCCGGTAATAAAATCTTTGTTTTTTCGTAAATGACTATACATAAACACGTGTTCTTTTCAAGTGCTTCGCATCAAGTCAACTAATTTTGAAAAAATGAAAAATTTTAAAGTCAATCAACAGATTTTTTTCAATAAATCGTTTGAAAAAAATGAAAATAGTTGAAATTAGACCTACTAGAACTTTCAAAAGATATCTTGAACTATTCCCTAGTGCGAGAAATATGGATGCCAAAAGCAGTATAAAGTTATTACAGTTGCTATTATATTGCTATCACCCCCAAACCACTCACTAAAAGCACGAACTTCAAAAATCAATAACTTTTGGGGATACTGGAAAAAATTCAATTTTTTTCCCGAATTAGTTTCTCCATATCTTAAACTAGTCCCTAGTGCGGGAAATACGGATGCCGAAAGTAGTATAAAGTTATTATAGTTGCTATTCTATTGCTATCACATATATTCCTGTAGCACAATCTTCATTAATTTTTTGCCTTTTGTAAATGCTTAAGAGTTGTTAAACAACTTCAGAAAAGCTTTCACCTCTTCTTCCTAGCGTTTATCCCGCCGCCGGGCAGGGTCCGCTTTGAAAGCTTTCACCATTATTTAAAAATGACTTTTGGGGGGTTCGTGACTGCCGATGTAGTATTTCGAACTAAAAAATTTCGACCGAATTCTCACCTTCAAAACGATTAATTGAGTAACCTTCTAGATGACCGATTGGTGAAGTAATCAAAAAAATATCCAATCTCGAGTTGGAAAAACGTGAAATTTGATCGAATTTCGACCGAAACATTCAAAATAAGAATATTTTCCATTTTTAGTGCAACATAATTATTTTTAGTGTAACTAAGAACTCGATTTGCTATGACAGGGTAAAAATTTCAAAAAAATTTTGATTGCGGTCTCTTCTCTAGATATAGGCAAGCGGGTATCACGACACTTCGTATTCTCGACACTTCGTACCCGACACTTCGTACCCGACACTTCGTACCCTCGACACTTCGTACCGCGACATTTCGTACCGCGACACTTCGTACCCTCGACACTTCGTATGAGCGACTTTTTGTACCCAAAACTTCGTACCGCGACACTTCGTATCCCGACACTTTGTACCCACGTTAATACGACACATCGTACCGTGACATTTCGTACCCCGAAACTTTGTTTGTAGTTTTTTTTGTATTTTTATTATTTAAGCTTGTTTACTTTACACTTAATTGTTCCGTTTGTAGTTTTTTTTGTATTTTTATTATTTAAGCTTGTTTACTTTACACTTAATTGTTCCGTTTGTAGTTTTTTTTTGTATTTTTATTATTTAAGCTTGTTTTCTTTACACTTAATTGTTCCGTTTGTAGTTTTTTTTGTATTTTTATTATTTAAGCTTGTTTACTTTACACTTAATTGTTCCGTTTGTAGTTTTTTTTGTATTTTTATTATTTAAGCTTGTTTACTTTACACTTAATTGTTCCGTTTGTAGTTTTTTTTGTATTTTTATTATTTAAGCTTGTTTACTTTACACTTAATTGTTCCGTTTGTAGTTTTTTTTGTATTTTTATTATTTAAGCTTGTTTACTTTACACTTAATTGTTCCGTTTGTAGTTTTTTTTGTATTTTTATTATTTAAGCTTGTTTTCTTTACACTTAATTGTTCCGTTTGTAGTTTTTTTTGTATTTTTATTATTTAAGCTTGTTTTCTTTACACTTAATTGTTCCGTTTGTAGTTTTTTTGTATTTTTATTATTTAAGCTTGTTTACTTTACACTTAATTGTTCCGTTTGTAGTTTTTTTTGTATTTTTATTATTTAAGCTTGTTTTCTTTACACTTAATTGTTCCGTTTGTAGTTTTTTTTTGTATTTTTATTATTTAAGCTTGTTTTCTTTACACTTAATTGTTCCGTTTGTAGTTTTTTTGTATTTTTATTATTTAAGCTTGTTTACTTTACACTTAATTGTTCCGTTTGTAGTTTTTTTTGTATTTTTATTATTTAAGTTTGTTTTCTTTACACTTAATTGTTCCGTTTGTAGTTTTTTTTGTATTTTTATTATTTAAGCTTGTTTTCTTTACACTTAATTGTTCCGTTTGTAGTTTTTTTTGTATTTTTATTATTTAAGCTTGTTTTCTTTACATTTAATTGTTCCGTTTGTAGTTTTTTTTTGTATTTTTATTATTTAAGCTTGTTTACTTTACACTTAATTGTTCCGTTTGTAGTTTTTTTTGTATTTTTATTATTTAAGCTTGTTTACTTTACACTTAATTGTTCCGTTTGTAGTTTTTTTTGTATTTTTATTATTTAAGCTTGTTTACTTTACACTTAATTGTTCCGTTTGTAGTTTTTTTTGTATTTTTATTATTTAAGCCTGTTTACTTTACACTTAATTGTTCCGTTTGTAGTTTTTTTGTATTTTTATTATTTAAGCTTGTTTACTTTACACTTAATTGTTCCGTTTGTAGTTTTTTTGTATTTTTATTATTTAAGCTTGTTTTCTTTACACTTAATTGTTCCGTTTGTAGTTTTTTTTGTATTTTTATTATTTAAGCTTGTTTTCTTTACACTTAATTGTTCCGTTTGTAGTTTTTTTTGTATTTTTATTATTTAAGCTTGTTTTCTTTACATTTAATTGTTCCGTTTGTAGTTTTTTTTTGTATTTTTATTATTTAAGCTTGTTTACTTTACACTTAATTGTTCCGTTTGTAGTTTTTTTTGTATTTTTATTATTTAAGCTTGTTTACTTTACACTTAATTGTTCCGTTTGTAGTTTTTTTTGTATTTTTATTATTTAAGCTTGTTTACTTTACACTTAATTGTTCCGTTTGTAGTTTTTTTTGTATTTTTATTATTTAAGCTTGTTTACTTTACACTTAATTGTTCCGTTTGTAGTTTTTTTGTATTTTTATTATTTAAGCTTGTTTACTTTACACTTAATTGTTCCGTTTGTAGTTTTTTTTGTATTTTTATTATTTAAGCTTGTTTTCTTTACACTTAATTGTTCCGTTTGTAGTTTTTTTTGTATTTTTATTATTTAAGCTTGTTTTCTTTACACTTAATTGTTCCGTTTGTAGTTTTTTTTGTATTTTTATTATTTAAGCTTGTTTTCTTTACATTTAATTGTTCCGTTTGTAGTTTTTTTTTGTATTTTTATTATTTAAGCTTGTTTACTTTACACTTAATTGTTCCGTTTGTAGTTTTTTTTGTATTTTTATTATTTAAGCTTGTTTACTTTACACTTAATTGTTCCGTTTGTAGTTTTTTTTGTATTTTTATTATTTAAGCTTGTTTACTTTACACTTAATTGTTCCGTTTGTAGTTTTTTTTTGTATTTTTATTATTTAAGCTTGTTTACTTTACACTTAATTGTTCCGTTTGTAGTTTTTTTTGTATTTTTATTATTTAAGCTTGTTTACTTTACACTTAATTGTTCCGTTTGTAGTTTTTTTTTTGTATTTTTATTATTTAAGCTTGTTTTCTTTACACTTAATTGTTCCGTTTGTAGTTTTTTTTGTATTTTTATTATTTAAGCTTGTTTACTTTACACTTAATTGTTCCGTTTGTAGTTTTTTTTGTATTTTTATTATTTAAGCTTGTTTACTTTACACTTAATTGTTCCGTTTGTAGTTTTTTTTGTATTTTTATTATTTAAGCTTGTTTACTTTACACTTAATTGTTCCGTTTGTAGTTTTTTTTGTATTTTTATTATTTAAGCTTGTTTACTTTACACTTAATTGTTCCGTTTGTAGTTTTTTTTGTATTTTTATTATTTAAGCTTGTTTTCTTTACACTTAATTGTTCCGTTTGTAGTTTTTTTTGTATTTTTATTATTTAAGCTTGTTTTCTTTACACTTAATTGTTCCGTTTGTAGTTTTTTTGTATTTTTATTATTTAAGCTTGTTTACTTTACACTTAATTGTTCCGTTTGTAGTTTTTTTTGTATTTTTATTATTTAAGCTTGTTTTCTTTACACTTAATTGTTCCGTTTGTAGTTTTTTTTTGTATTTTTATTATTTAAGCTTGTTTTCTTTACACTTAATTGTTCCGTTTGTAGTTTTTTTGTATTTTTATTATTTAAGCTTGTTTACTTTACACTTAATTGTTCCGTTTGTAGTTTTTTTTGTATTTTTATTATTTAAGCTTGTTTTCTTTACACTTAATTGTTCCGTTTGTAGTTTTTTTTGTATTTTTATTATTTAAGCTTGTTTTCTTTACACTTAATTGTTCCGTTTGTAGTTTTTTTTGTATTTTTATTATTTAAGCTTGTTTTCTTTACATTTAATTGTTCCGTTTGTAGTTTTTTTTTGTATTTTTATTATTTAAGCTTGTTTACTTTACACTTAATTGTTCCGTTTGTAGTTTTTTTTGTATTTTTATTATTTAAGCTTGTTTACTTTACACTTAATTGTTCCGTTTGTAGTTTTTTTTGTATTTTTATTATTTAAGCTTGTTTACTTTACACTTAATTGTTCCGTTTGTAGTTTTTTTTGTATTTTTATTATTTAAGCCTGTTTACTTTACACTTAATTGTTCCGTTTGTAGTTTTTTTGTATTTTTATTATTTAAGCTTGTTTACTTTACACTTAATTGTTCCGTTTGTAGTTTTTTTTGTATTTTTATTATTTAAGCTTGTTTTCTTTACACTTAATTGTTCCGTTTGTAGTTTTTTTTGTATTTTTATTATTTAAGCTTGTTTTCTTTACACTTAATTGTTCCGTTTGTAGTTTTTTTGTATTTTTATTATTTAAGCTTGTTTTCTTTACATTTAATTGTTCCGTTTGTAGTTTTTTTTTGTATTTTTATTATTTAAGCTTGTTTACTTTACACTTAATTGTTCCGTTTGTAGTTTTTTTTGTATTTTTATTATTTAAGCTTGTTTACTTTACACTTAATTGTTCCGTTTGTAGTTTTTTTTGTATTTTTATTATTTAAGCTTGTTTACTTTACACTTAATTGTTCCGTTTGTAGTTTTTTTTGTATTTTTATTATTTAAGCTTGTTTACTTTACACTTAATTGTTCCGTTTGTAGTTTTTTTGTATTTTTATTATTTAAGCTTGTTTACTTTACACTTAATTGTTCCGTTTGTAGTTTTTTTTGTATTTTTATTATTTAAGCTTGTTTTCTTTACACTTAATTGTTCCGTTTGTAGTTTTTTTTGTATTTTTATTATTTAAGCTTGTTTTCTTTACACTTAATTGTTCCGTTTGTAGTTTTTTTTTGTATTTTTATTATTTAAGCTTGTTTTCTTTACATTTAATTGTTCCGTTTGTAGTTTTTTTTTGTATTTTTATTATTTAAGCTTGTTTACTTTACACTTAATTGTTCCGTTTGTAGTTTTTTTTGTATTTTTATTATTTAAGCTTGTTTACTTTACACTTAATTGTTCCGTTTGTAGTTTTTTTTGTATTTTTATTATTTAAGCTTGTTTACTTTACACTTAATTGTTCCGTTTGTAGTTTTTTTTTGTATTTTTATTATTTAAGCTTGTTTACTTTACACTTAATTGTTCCGTTTGTAGTTTTTTTTGTATTTTTATTATTTAAGCTTGTTTTCTTTACACTTAATTGTTCCGTTTGTAGTTTTTTTGTATTTTTATTATTTAAGCTTGTTTACTTTACACTTAATTGTTCCGTTTGTAGTTTTTTTTGTATTTTTATTATTTAAGCTTGTTTTCTTTACACTTAATTGTTCCGTTTGTAGTTTTTTTTGTATTTTTATTATTTAAGCTTGTTTTCTTTACACTTAATTGTTCCGTTTGTAGTTTTTTTTGTATTTTTATTATTTAAGCTTGTTTTCTTTACACTTAATTGTTCCGTTTGTAGTTTTTTTTGTGTTTTTATTATTTAAGCTTGTTTACTTTACACTTAATTGTTCCGTTTGTAGTTTTTTTGTATTTTTATTATTTAAGCTTGTTTACTTTACACTTAATTGTTCCGTTTGTAGTTTTTTTTTGTATTTTTATTATTTAAGCTTGTTTACTTTACACTTAATTGTTCCGTTTGTAGTTTTTTTTGTATTTTTATTATTTAAGCTTGTTTACTTTACACTTAATTGTTCCGTTTGTAGTTTTTTTTGTATTTTTATTATTTAAGCTTGTTTACTTTACACTTAATTGTTCCGTTTGTAGTTTTTTTTGTATTTTTATTATTTAAGCTTGTTTACTTTACACTTAATTGTTCCGTTTGTAGTTTTTTTTGTATTTTTATTATTTAAGCTTGTTTACTTTACACTTAATTGTTCCGTTTGTGGTTTTTTTTGTATTTTTATTATTTAAGCTTGTTTACTTTACACTTAATTGTTCCGTTTGTAGTTTTTTTTGTATTTTTATTATTTAAGCTTGTTTACTTTACACTTAATTGTTCCGTTTGTAGTTTTTTTTTGTATTTTTGTTATTTAAGCTTGTTTACTTTACACTTAATTGTTCCGTTTGTAGTTTTTTTTGTATTTTTATTATTTAAGCTTGTTTACTTTACATTTAATTGTTCCGTTTGTAGTTTTTTTTGTATTTTTATTATTTAAGCTTGTTTACTTTACACTTAATTGTTCCGTTTGTAGTTTTTTTTGTATTTTTTATTATTTAAGCTTGTTTACTTTACACTTAATTGTTCCGTTTGTAGTTTTTTTTGTATTTTTATTATTTAAGCTTGTTTACTTTACACTTAATTGTTCCGTTTGTAGTTTTTTTTTCTATTTTTATTATTTAAGCTTGTTTACTTTACACTTAATTGTTCCGTTTGTAGTTTTTTTTGTATTTTTATTATTTAAGCTTGTTTACTTTACACTTAATTGTTCCGTTTGTAGTTTTTTTTGTATTTTTATTATTTAAGCTTGTTTTCTTTACACTTAATTGTTCCGTTTGTAGTTTTTTTTGTATTTTTATTATTTAAGCTTGTTTTCTTTACACTTAATTGTTCCGTTTGTAGTTTTTTTTGTATTTTTATTATTTAAGCTTGTTTTCTTTACATTTAATTGTTCCGTTTGTAGTTTTTTTTTTGTATTTTTATTATTTAAGCTTGTTTACTTTACACTTAATTGTTCCGTTTGTAGTTTTTTTTGTATTTTTATTATTTAAGCTTGTTTACTTTACACTTAATTGTTCCGTTTGTAGTTTTTTTTGTATTTTTATTATTTAAGCTTGTTTACTTTACACTTAATTGTTCCGTTTGTAGTTTTTTTTTGTATTTTTATTATTTAAGCTTGTTTACTTTACACTTAATTGTTCCGTTTGTAGTTTTTTTTGTATTTTTATTATTTAAGCTTGTTTTCTTTACACTTAATTGTTCCGTTTGTAGTTTTTTTGTATTTTTATTATTTAAGCTTGTTTACTTTACACTTAATTGTTCCGTTTGTAGTTTTTTTTGTATTTTTATTATTTAAGCTTGTTTTCTTTACACTTAATTGTTCCGTTTGTAGTTTTTTTTGTATTTTTATTATTTAAGCTTGTTTTCTTTACACTTAATTGTTCCGTTTGTAGTTTTTTTTGTATTTTTATTATTTAAGCTTGTTTTCTTTACACTTAATTGTTCCGTTTGTAGTTTTTTTTGTGTTTTTATTATTTAAGCTTGTTTACTTTACACTTAATTGTTCCGTTTGTAGTTTTTTTTGTATTTTTATTATTTAAGCTTGTTTACTTTACACTTAATTGTTCCGTTTGTAGTTTTTTTTGTATTTTTATTATTTAAGCTTGTTTACTTTACACTTAATTGTTCCGTTTGTAGTTTTTTTTGTATTTTTATTATTTAAGCTTGTTTACTTTACACTTAATTGTTCCGTTTGTAGTTTTTTTTGTATTTTTATTATTTAAGCTTGTTTACTTTACACTTAATTGTTCCGTTTGTAGTTTTTTTTGTATTTTTATTATTTAAGCTTGTTTACTTTACACTTAATTGTTCCGTTTGTAGTTTTTTTTGTATTTTTATTATTTAAGCTTGTTTACTTTACACTTAATTGTTCCGTTTGTAGTTTTTTTTGTATTTTTATTATTTAAGCTTGTTTACTTTACACTTAATTGTTCCGTTTGTAGTTTTTTTTGTATTTTTATTATTTAAGCTTGTTTACTTTACACTTAATTGTTCCGTTTGTAGTTTTTTTTGTATTTTTATTATTTAAGCTTGTTTACTTTACATTTAATTGTTCCGTTTGTAGTTTTTTTTGTATTTTTATTATTTAAGCTTGTTTACTTTACACTTAATTGTTCCGTTTGTAGTTTTTTTTGTATTTTTATTATTTAAGCTTGTTTACTTTACACTTAATTGTTCCGTTTGTAGTTTTTTTTGTATTTTTATTATTTAAGCTTGTTTACTTTACACTTAATTGTTCCGTTTGTAGTTTTTTTTTGTATTTTTATTATTTAAGCTTGTTTACTTTACATTTAATTGTTCCGTTTGTAGTTTTTTTGTATTTTTATTATTTAAGCTTGTTTTCTTTACATTTAAGTGTTCCGTTTGTAGTTTTTTTTGTATTTTTATTATTTAAGCTTGTTTACTTTACACTTAATTGTTCCGTTTGTAGTTTTTTTTGTATTTTTGTTATTTAAGCTTGTTTACTTTACACTTAATTGTTCCGTTTGTAGTTTTTTTGTATTTTTATTATTTAAGCTTGTTTTCTTTACACTAAAGTGTTCCGTTTGTAGTTTTTTTGTATTTTTATTATTTAAGCTTGTTTTCTTTACACTTAATTGTTCCGTTTGTAGTTTTTTTGTATTTTTATTATTTAAGCTTGTTTTCTTTACATTTAAGTGTTCCGTTTGTAGTTTTTTTTGTATTTTTATTATTTAAGCTTGTTTTCTTTACACTTAATTGTTCCGTTTGTAGTTTTTTTGTATTTTTATTATTTAAGCCTGTTTACTTTACACTTAATTGTTCCGTTTGTAGTTTTTTTGTATTTTTATTATTTAAGCTTGTTTACTTTACACTTAATTGTTCCGTTTGTAGTTTTTTTTGTATTTTTATTATTTAAGCTTGTTTTCTTTACACTTAATTGTTCCGTTTGTAGTTTTTTTTGTATTTTTATTATTTAAGCTTGTTTTCTTTACACTTAATTGTTCCGTTTGTAGTTTTTTTTGTATTTTTATTATTTAAGCTTGTTTTCTTTACACTTAATTGTTCCGTTTGTAGTTTTTTTTGTGTTTTTATTATTTAAGCTTGTTTACTTTACACTTAATTGTTCCGTTTGTAGTTTTTTTTGTATTTTTATTATTTAAGCTTGTTTACTTTACACTTAATTGTTCCGTTTGTAGTTTTTTTTTGTATTTTTATTATTTAAGCTTGTTTACTTTACACTTAATTGTTCCGTTTGTAGTTTTTTTTGTATTTTTATTATTTAAGCTTGTTTACTTTACACTTAATTGTTCCGTTTGTAGTTTTTTTTGTATTTTTATTATTTAAGCTTGTTTACTTTACACTTAATTGTTCCGTTTGTAGTTTTTTTTGTATTTTTATTATTTAAGCTTGTTTACTTTACACTTAATTGTTCCGTTTGTAGTTTTTTTTGTATTTTTATTATTTAAGCTTGTTTACTTTACACTTAATTGTTCCGTTTGTAGTTTTTTTTGTATTTTTATTATTTAAGCTTGTTTACTTTACACTTAATTGTTCCGTTTGTAGTTTTTTTTTGTATTTTTGTTATTTAAGCTTGTTTACTTTACACTTAATTGTTCCGTTTGTAGTTTTTTTTGTATTTTTATTATTTAAGCTTGTTTACTTTACATTTAATTGTTCCGTTTGTAGTTTTTTTTGTATTTTTATTATTTAAGCTTGTTTACTTTACACTTAATTGTTCCGTTTGTAGTTTTTTTTGTATTTTTTATTATTTAAGCTTGTTTACTTTACACTTAATTGTTCCGTTTGTAGTTTTTTTTGTATTTTTATTATTTAAGCTTGTTTACTTTACACTTAATTGTTCCGTTTGTAGTTTTTTTTTTCTATTTTTATTATTTAAGCTTGTTTACTTTACACTTAATTGTTCCGTTTGTAGTTTTTTTTTGTATTTTTATTATTTAAGCTTGTTTACTTTACACTTAATTGTTCCGTTTGTAGTTTTTTTTGTATTTTTATTATTTAAGCTTGTTTACTTTACATTTAATTGTTCCGTTTGTAGTTTTTTTTGTATTTTTATTATTTAAGCTTGTTTACTTTACACTTAATTGTTCCGTTTGTAGTTTTTTTTGTATTTTTTATTATTTAAGCTTGTTTACTTTACACTTAATTGTTCCGTTTGTAGTTTTTTTTTTTTATTATTTAAGCTTGTTTACTTTACACTTAATTGTTCCGTTTGTAGTTTTTTTTGTATTTTTTATTATTTAAGCTTGTTTACTTTACACTTAATTGTTCCGTTTGTAGTTTTTTTTGTATTTTTATTATTTAAGCTTGTTTACTTTACACTTAATTGTTCCGTTTGTAGTTTTTTTTGTATTTTTATTATTTAAGCTTGTTTACTTTACACTTAATTGTTCCGTTTGTAGTTTTTTTTGTATTTTTATTATTTAAGCTTGTTTACTTTACACTTAATTGTTCCGTTTGTAGTTTTTTTTGTATTTTTATTATTTAAGCTTGTTTACTTTACACTTAATTGTTCCGTTTGTAGTTTTTTTTGTATTTTTATTATTTAAGCTTGTTTACTTTACACTTAATTGTTCCGTTTGTAGTTTTTTTTGTATTTTTATTATTTAAGCTTGTTTACTTTACACTTAATTGTTCCGTTTGTAGTTTTTTTTGTATTTTTATTATTTAAGCTTGTTTACTTTACACTTAATTGTTCCGTTTGTAGTTTTTTTTGTATTTTTATTATTTAAGCTTGTTTACTTTACACTTAATTGTTCCGTTTGTAGTTTTTTTTGTATTTTTATTATTTAAGCTTGTTTTCTTTACACTTAATTGTTCCGTTTGTAGTTTTTTTTGTATTTTTATTATTTAAGCTTGTTTTCTTTACACTTAATTGTTCCGTTTGTAGTTTTTTTGTATTTTTATTATTTAAGCTTGTTTACTTTACACTTAATTGTTCCGTTTGTAGTTTTTTTTGTATTTTTATTATTTAAGCTTGTTTTCTTTACACTTAATTGTTCCGTTTGTAGTTTTTTTTTGTATTTTTATTATTTAAGCTTGTTTTCTTTACACTTAATTGTTCCGTTTGTAGTTTTTTTGTATTTTTATTATTTAAGCTTGTTTACTTTACACTTAATTGTTCCGTTTGTAGTTTTTTTTGTATTTTTATTATTTAAGTTTGTTTTCTTTACACTTAATTGTTCCGTTTGTAGTTTTTTTTGTATTTTTATTATTTAAGCTTGTTTTCTTTACACTTAATTGTTCCGTTTGTAGTTTTTTTTGTATTTTTATTATTTAAGCTTGTTTTCTTTACATTTAATTGTTCCGTTTGTAGTTTTTTTTTGTATTTTTATTATTTAAGCTTGTTTACTTTACACTTAATTGTTCCGTTTGTAGTTTTTTTTGTATTTTTATTATTTAAGCTTGTTTACTTTACACTTAATTGTTCCGTTTGTAGTTTTTTTTGTATTTTTATTATTTAAGCTTGTTTACTTTACACTTAATTGTTCCGTTTGTAGTTTTTTTTTTCTATTTTTATTATTTAAGCTTGTTTACTTTACACTTAATTGTTCCGTTTGTAGTTTTTTTTTGTATTTTTATTATTTAAGCTTGTTTACTTTACACTTAATTGTTCCGTTTGTAGTTTTTTTTGTATTTTTATTATTTAAGCTTGTTTACTTTACATTTAATTGTTCCGTTTGTAGTTTTTTTTGTATTTTTATTATTTAAGCTTGTTTACTTTACACTTAATTGTTCCGTTTGTAGTTTTTTTTGTATTTTTTATTATTTAAGCTTGTTTACTTTACACTTAATTGTTCCGTTTGTAGTTTTTTTTTTTTTATTATTTAAGCTTGTTTACTTTACACTTAATTGTTCCGTTTGTAGTTTTTTTTGTATTTTTTATTATTTAAGCTTGTTTACTTTACACTTAATTGTTCCGTTTGTAGTTTTTTTTGTATTTTTATTATTTAAGCTTGTTTACTTTACACTTAATTGTTCCGTTTGTAGTTTTTTTTGTATTTTTATTATTTAAGCTTGTTTACTTTACACTTAATTGTTCCGTTTGTAGTTTTTTTTGTATTTTTATTATTTAAGCTTGTTTACTTTACACTTAATTGTTCCGTTTGTAGTTTTTTTTGTATTTTTATTATTTAAGCTTGTTTACTTTACACTTAATTGTTCCGTTTGTAGTTTTTTTTGTATTTTTATTATTTAAGCTTGTTTACTTTACACTTAATTGTTCCGTTTGTAGTTTTTTTTGTATTTTTATTATTTAAGCTTGTTTACTTTACACTTAATTGTTCCGTTTGTAGTTTTTTTTGTATTTTTATTATTTAAGCTTGTTTACTTTACACTTAATTGTTCCGTTTGTAGTTTTTTTTGTATTTTTATTATTTAAGCTTGTTTACTTTACACTTAATTGTTCCGTTTGTAGTTTTTTTTTGTATTTTTATTATTTAAGCTTGTTTACTTTACACTTAATTGTTCCGTTTGTAGTTTTTTTTGTATTTTTATTATTTAAGCTTGTTTACTTTACACTTAATTGTTCCGTTTGTAGTTTTTTTTGTATTTTTATTATTTAAGCTTGTTTACTTTACACTTAATTGTTCCGTTTGTAGTTTTTTTGTATTTTTATTATTTAAGCTTGTTTACTTTACATTTAATTGTTCCGTTTGTAGTTTTTTTTGTATTTTTATTATTTAAGCTTGTTTACTTTACACTTAATTGTTCCGTTTGTAGTTTTTTTTGTATTTTTATTATTTAAGCTTGTTTACTTTACACTTAATTGTTCCGTTTGTAGTTTTTTTTTGTATTTTTATTATTTAAGCTTGTTTACTTTACACTTAATTGTTCCGTTTGTAGTTTTTTTTTGTATTTTTATTATTTAAGCTTGTTTACTTTACATTTAATTGTTCCGTTTGTAGTTTTTTTGTATTTTTATTATTTAAGCTTGTTTTCTTTACATTTAAGTGTTCCGTTTGTAGTTTTTTTTGTATTTTTATTATTTAAGCTTGTTTACTTTACACTTAATTGTTCCGTTTGTAGTTTTTTTTGTATTTTTGTTATTTAAGCTTGTTTACTTTACACTTAATTGTTCCGTTTGTAGTTTTTTTGTATTTTTATTATTTAAGCTTGTTTTCTTTACACTTAAGTGTTCCGTTTGTAGTTTTTTTGTATTTTTATTATTTAAGCTTGTTTTCTTTACACTTAATTGTTCCGTTTGTAGTTTTTTTTGTATTTTTATTATTTAAGCTTGTTTTCTTTACATTTAAGTGTTCCGTTTGTAGTTTTTTTTTGTATTTTTATTATTTAAGCTTGTTTTCTTTACACTTAATTGTTCCGTTTGTAGTTTTTTTTTGTATTTTTATTATTTAAGCCTGTTTACTTTACACTTAATTGTTCCGTTTGTAGTTTTTTTGTATTTTTATTATTTAAGCTTGTTTACTTTACACTTAATTGTTCCGTTTGTAGTTTTTTTTGTATTTTTATTATTTAAGCTTGTTTTCTTTACACTTAATTGTTCCGTTTGTAGTTTTTTTTGTATTTTTATTATTTAAGCTTGTTTTCTTTACACTTAATTGTTCCGTTTGTAGTTTTTTTTGTATTTTTATTATTTAAGCTTGTTTTCTTTACATTTAATTGTTCCGTTTGTAGTTTTTTTTTGTATTTTTATTATTTAAGCTTGTTTACTTTACACTTAATTGTTCCGTTTGTAGTTTTTTTTGTATTTTTATTATTTAAGCTTGTTTACTTTACACTTAATTGTTCCGTTTGTAGTTTTTTTTGTATTTTTATTATTTAAGCTTGTTTACTTTACACTTAATTGTTCCGTTTGTAGTTTTTTTGTATTTTTATTATTTAAGCTTGTTTACTTTACACTTAATTGTTCCGTTTGTAGTTTTTTTGTATTTTTATTATTTAAGCTTGTTTACTTTACACTTAATTGTTCCGTTTGTAGTTTTTTTTGTATTTTTATTATTTAAGCTTGTTTTCTTTACACTTAATTGTTCCGTTTGTAGTTTTTTTTTGTATTTTTATTATTTAAGCCTGTTTACTTTACACTTAATTGTTCCGTTTGTAGTTTTTTTGTATTTTTATTATTTAAGCTTGTTTACTTTACACTTAATTGTTCCGTTTGTAGTTTTTTTTGTATTTTTATTATTTAAGCTTGTTTACTTTACACTTAATTGTTCCGTTTGTAGTTTTTTTTGTATTTTTATTATTTAAGCTTGTTTACTTTACACTTAATTGTTCCGTTTGTAGTTTTTTTGTATTTTTATTATTTAAGCTTGTTTACTTTACACTTAATTGTTCCGTTTGTAGTTTTTTTTGTATTTTTTTTTATTTAAGCTTGTTTTCTTTACACTTAATTGTTCCGTTTGTAGTTTTTTTTTGTATTTTTATTATTTAAGCTTGTTTTCTTTACACTTAATTGTTCCGTTTGTAGTTTTTTTTGTATTTTTATTATTTAAGCTTGTTTTCTTTACATTTAATTGTTCCGTTTGTAGTTTTTTTTTTGTATTTTTATTATTTAAGCTTGTTTACTTTACACTTAATTGTTCCGTTTGTAGTTTTTTTTGTATTTTTATTATTTAAGCTTGTTTACTTTACACTTAATTGTTCCGTTTGTAGTTTTTTTTGTATTTTTATTATTTAAGCTTGTTTACTTTACACTTAATTGTTCCGTTTGTAGTTTTTTTTTGTATTTTTATTATTTAAGGTTGTTTACTTTACACTTAATTGTTCCGTTTGTAGTTTTTTTTGTATTTTTATTATTTAAGCTTGTTTTCTTTACACTTAATTGTTCCGTTTGTAGTTTTTTTGTATTTTTATTATTTAAGCTTGTTTACTTTACACTTAATTGTTCCGTTTGTAGTTTTTTTTGTATTTTTATTATTTAAGCTTGTTTTCTTTACACTTAATTGTTCCGTTTGTAGTTTTTTTTGTATTTTTATTATTTAAGCTTGTTTTCTTTACACTTAATTGTTCCGTTTGTAGTTTTTTTTGTATTTTTATTATTTAAGCTTGTTTTCTTTACACTTAATTGTTCCGTTTGTAGTTTTTTTTGTGTTTTTATTATTTAAGCTTGTTTACTTTACACTTAATTGTTCCGTTTGTAGTTTTTTTTGTATTTTTATTATTTAAGCTTGTTTACTTTACACTTAATTGTTCCGTTTGTAGTTTTTTTTGTATTTTTATTATTTAAGCTTGTTTACTTTACACTTAATTGTTCCGTTTGTAGTTTTTTTTGTATTTTTATTATTTAAGCTTGTTTACTTTACACTTAATTGTTCCGTTTGTAGTTTTTTTTGTATTTTTATTATTTAAGCTTGTTTACTTTACACTTAATTGTTCCGTTTGTAGTTTTTTTTGTATTTTTATTATTTAAGCTTGTTTACTTTACACTTAATTGTTCCGTTTGTAGTTTTTTTTGTATTTTTATTATTTAAGCTTGTTTACTTTACACTTAATTGTTCCGTTTGTAGTTTTTTTTGTATTTTTATTATTTAAGCTTGTTTACTTTACACTTAATTGTTCCGTTTGTAGTTTTTTTTGTATTTTTATTATTTAAGCTTGTTTACTTTACACTTAATTGTTCCGTTTGTAGTTTTTTTTTGTATTTTTGTTATTTAAGCTTGTTTACTTTACACTTAATTGTTCCGTTTGTAGTTTTTTTTGTATTTTTATTATTTAAGCTTGTTTACTTTACATTTAATTGTTCCGTTTGTAGTTTTTTTTGTATTTTTATTATTTAAGCTTGTTTACTTTACACTTAATTGTTCCGTTTGTAGTTTTTTTTGTATTTTTTATTATTTAAGCTTGTTTACTTTACACTTAATTGTTCCGTTTGTAGTTTTTTTGTATTTTTATTATTTAAGCTTGTTTACTTTACACTTAATTGTTCCGTTTGTAGTTTTTTTTTCTATTTTTATTATTTAAGCTTGTTTACTTTACACTTAATTGTTCCGTTTGTAGTTTTTTTTGTATTTTTATTATTTAAGCTTGTTTACTTTACACTTAATTGTTCCGTTTGTAGTTTTTTTTGTATTTTTATTATTTAAGCTTGTTTACTTTACATTTAATTGTTCCGTTTGTAGTTTTTTTTGTATTTTTATTATTTAAGCTTGTTTACTTTACACTTAATTGTTCCGTTTGTAGTTTTTTTTTGTATTTTTTATTATTTAAGCTTGTTTACTTTACACTTAATTGTTCCGTTTGTAGTTTTTTTTGTATTTTTATTATTTAAGCTTGTTTACTTTACACTTAATTGTTCCGTTTGTAGTTTTTTTTGTATTTTTTATTATTTAAGCTTGTTTACTTTACACTTAATTGTTCCGTTTGTAGTTTTTTTTGTATTTTTATTATTTAAGCTTGTTTACTTTACACTTAATTGTTCCGTTTGTAGTTTTTTTTTGTATTTTTATTATTTAAGCTTGTTTACTTTACACTTAATTGTTCCGTTTGTAGTTTTTTTTGTATTTTTATTATTTAAGCTTGTTTACTTTACACTTAATTGTTCCGTTTGTAGTTTTTTTTGTATTTTTATTATTTAAGCTTGTTTACTTTACACTTAATTGTTCCGTTTGTAGTTTTTTTGTATTTTTATTATTTAAGCTTGTTTACTTTACACTTAATTGTTCCGTTTGTAGTTTTTTTTGTATTTTTATTATTTAAGCTTGTTTACTTTACACTTAATTGTTCCGTTTGTAGTTTTTTTTGTATTTTTATTATTTAAGCTTGTTTACTTTACACTTAATTGTTCCGTTTGTAGTTTTTTTTGTATTTTTATTATTTAAGCTTGTTTACTTTACACTTAATTGTTCCGTTTGTAGTTTTTTTTGTATTTTTATTATTTAAGCTTGTTTACTTACACTTAATTGTTCCGTTTGTAGTTTTTTTTGTATTTTTATTATTTAAGCTTGTTTACTTTACACTTAATTGTTCCGTTTGTAGTTTTTTTTGTATTTTTATTATTTAAGCTTGTTTACTTTACACTTAATTGTTCCGTTTGTAGTTTTTTTTTGTATTTTTATTATTTAAGCTTGTTTACTTTACACTTAATTGTTCCGTTTGTAGTTTTTTTTGTATTTTTATTATTTAAGCTTGTTTACTTTACATTTAATTGTTCCGTTTGTAGTTTTTTTTGTATTTTTATTATTTAAGCTTGTTTACTTTACACTTAATTGTTCCGTTTGTAGTTTTTTTTTGTATTTTTATTATTTAAGCTTGTTTACTTTACACTTAATTGTTCCGTTTGTAGTTTTTTTTGTATTTTTATTATTTAAGCTTGTTTACTTTACATTTAATTGTTCCGTTTGTAGTTTTTTTTGTATTTTTATTATTTAAGCTTGTTTACTTTACACTTAATTGTTCCGTTTGTAGTTTTTTTTGTATTTTTTATTATTTAAGCTTGTTTACTTTACACTTAATTGTTCCGTTTGTAGTTTTTTTTTGTATTTTTATTATTTAAGCTTGTTTACTTTACACTTAATTGTTCCGTTTGTAGTTTTTTTTGTATTTTTTATTATTTAAGCTTGTTTACTTTACACTTAATTGTTCCGTTTGTAGTTTTTTTGTATTTTTATTATTTAAGCTTGTTTACTTTACACTTAATTGTTCCGTTTGTAGTTTTTTTTGTATTTTTATTATTTAAGCTTGTTTACTTTACACTTAATTGTTCCGTTTGTAGTTTTTTTTGTATTTTTATTATTTAAGCTTGTTTACTTTACACTTAATTGTTCCGTTTGTAGTTTTTTTTGTATTTTTATTATTTAAGCTTGTTTACTTTACACTTAATTGTTCCGTTTGTAGTTTTTTTGTATTTTTATTATTTAAGCTTGTTTACTTTACACTTAATTGTTCCGTTTGTAGTTTTTTTTGTATTTTTATTATTTAAGCTTGTTTACTTTACACTTAATTGTTCCGTTTGTAGTTTTTTTTGTATTTTTATTATTTAAGCTTGTTTACTTTACACTTAATTGTTCCGTTTGTAGTTTTTTTTGTATTTTTATTATTTAAGCTTGTTTACTTTACACTTAATTGTTCCGTTTGTAGTTTTTTTTGTATTTTTATTATTTAAGCTTGTTTACTTTACACTTAATTGTTCCGTTTGTAGTTTTTTTGTATTTTTATTATTTAAGCTTGTTTTCTTTACATTTAAGTGTTCCGTTTGTAGTTTTTTTTGTATTTTTATTATTTAAGCTTGTTTTCTTTACACTTAATTGTTCCGTTTGTAGTTTTTTTTGTATTTTTATTATTTAAGCTTGTTTTCTTTACATTTAATTGTTCCGTTTGTAGTTTTTTTTGTATTTTTATTATTTAAGCTTGTTTTCTTTACACTTAATTGTTCCGTTTGTAACAATTAATTGTTCCGTTTGTAACAATCTTATTACCAGCACATTTTTTTCAAGCGCATAGATCCCTAAATTTCAAAGATTTAGAAATTTTTCTCATCGAAAATTTCCTGAGTGCATTGATTTGTATTTATTTTCCAGATTTTTTTGAGATCGCATAGATACCTGCAGCACCTGCACAACTTTTTTGGAGTGCATAGATTTTCGAAATTTCAGAGTTCAAAATTCAATTTTTCAAAGATTTGGGTTTTCCCAACGAAAATTCCGAGAATTTTTTTTCCAAGTGCATAGATTCCAATGTTTTTTCGGAGTATTTGGGGAGCGCATAGTTTTTTTATTCGCAGGGCGGGTCAGAGAAAAATCTTGGTTTTTCGAACAAAAGTTATTTTCTCCAGCAGTTTCTTCACACTATTTTTTCACTTCTTAATGTTTTTTTAAAAAATATATTTCATTCAGACTTCATTTCCTTCAGAACAAACCGGCGCCGATTCCTCAGAAGTGGGACACCATCAAGAAGCCGCGACCTCCTCCAGACTTCGTCTGAAACGTCGTCGGATCTTCGTTTGCGGCGAGCAGCGCGGAGTTCCCCATCTTACGCAACAATAGAAAGGAGGTTGGTTTTCGATTGGGAAAGTGAGATATATATTTAAACAAATAAATGTCTCTTTAGGTCACATAATGAGTTGGGATAGGGCAATGTGAGAGGAGAGGGAGGATAAGTAAGGACAAGACTTGGCGGTTGAGGCTGAAATATAACTCAAAACGTTATATTTATGTGAAGAAATGGAGATTTTTCACTTTCACTTTTAGAGAGAAGATACATTCATTTCGAGGAGAAAGAGGGTCGGCAGGGAGAGGTTCGGCAGGTCGGTAGCCCTAGAATTTTTTTTCCCTTTTTGCGGTTTACGGTCTTTTGCATTCTCATAACAATCATGAACGATTTGATTTTATCGTAGAGATTTGTTGAAAATATTGAGTTAAGGGCCACATTTTTTGCCGAATTATAGATTTTATTCAAGGCTTTACATGTCCTCTTGAGAGGATCACTAACATCGACGAAGCTGATTCACTAATTCTGTGTTTTAGATTTCGTAATTAAAGAGATAAAAGTTTTTTGACCAGGGCCCCTGCAAATCTCGTGAAGCACAGCATCACTTTGGTGCTCCTGGAGTGCCCGGATCACACGTCAAACCGTTTGTTCGCTCCAAGGGCCGTAAATTTGAGCAAGCAAGAGGAAGAAGAGCGTCCAGAGGATACAAGAACTGAGGGAGGGTCGAGCAGTCATCATTGTTCCTTTTTTATCTGTGTCACTATCTTGTTATATGTTCCCTGTTTACACAATTAATCTGTTCATCTTGTCCAGGTTGGCTTGGTGACAAGGGAACGCTTCAAGAATGGAGGCGGGGTTCTTTCATTAGAAAAAGTTTCTTCCAGAAGTGTTACTGAAGCCGCTAGTAGTCTCTTTATAAGTAATATTTCGCTCATTATTTGCATGTATCACCTGTTATTAAAAACCGATGAGTTAATTACCAAGTATGACCTATCATGAAAGAATAAATGTATTCGATCCAAGATGACTTCTTGAAACATGATGGAAAGAAGCTTAGATACAAAAAAACGTCGAACATTCAACTGTCTTAACCTCCTGACATCTCACAACAACTTCGAACTACAATGACATTCTGGCATCCCACTACACACAGAACATTCAGTTTTTTCATTCCTGAAATCAGAAAAAAACACTCGGAACAAAATTTTCAAAGTCGTTCCTGAAATTTATGCGCAAGATGCTAAAAGAATTCATGAGAATGGACTAAGATACTCTGAATGTTTTCTAGGATATTGCTCGAAAACTAAGCAAGCGCTTCCTGTCACGCCGCAGCCCATATAATACATTCAAATTACAGTCTGCACATCGAACAAAACAAAGTTATTCCTCGTCTTCCTGGAGCTGCTCAAACTTACAAGCATTCTTCCACGAAATACACATCTACAATAAGTTATTTCTCACCAAGTTAGCATTCAAAAGTATTCGCATATAGCTCGAGATTTCGGCTCTGATCACAGTTATAAGGTCTTTCAACAAAATTTCGCGTATAAAGTACAGTAGATGTTTCAATCACCCGTGTTAAATGTGTTATCATAATTTTGATTATCATGTTTTTTCATCTTCGAAAAGAATCGCGAAAAAACTGAACACACCTAGAATAGTATAAACAAAAGTTATTGAGATCTTCGACAATTCTAGATAGAAAATGGAACAACTAGTAACTGAAAATTATGATAACTCAAATTATATATATATATATATATATATATATATATATATATATATATATATATATATATATATATATATATATATATATATATATATATATCACAAAACATCCGGGATTGCGATTGTTTTCATTTATTGCTGTCACTCGTCTATCCAAAAAAAGATGAAAGAAGTGCATTTCTTATGGCCTAATTTCTAAGTGGTATGGTCTTGTTCCTAAACCGGCCTCGTGAGCGTAAAATACACCTGAGCCTTGGCGAAAAAAAGAGTTGAAAGTACCTAGCCCCTATGAAGTGAAGCGTGGCCCCTAAGGTTAGAAAGAGCCTTTGATTTTATGGAAATTAGAGCAAGGTGGCTGAGGGCATTGTTTGCGTTTATGCCCCCTCCCCCTACCAGAGGTTCCATGGGTCATACTTCTGACTTACTTACATTTACAAAAAGTCATTTTTGCATTAAAAAAATTATTTTTAGATTAGAAAACTATTTTTACATTAAAAATTTTGGCACTCCCCGTCAGAGGACCACTAGACAAGGCCAGCCGATAGACAAGGCCAGCCCGCGATGTTTTGCATAAGATACGCATGCATGCACGCACGACACACGACGCACTACGCAACTTCAAAATATCTCACTACAAACGGAACAATTAAGTGTAAAGAAAACAAGCTTAAAAAAAAAAATACAAAAAACTACAAACGGAACAATTAAATGTAAAGAAAACAAGCTTAAATAATAAAAATACAAAAAAAAAACTACAAACGGAACAATTAAGTGTAAAGTAAACAAGCTTAAATAATAAAAATACAAAAAAACTACAAACGGAACAATTAAGTGTAAAGAAAACAAGCTTAAATAATAAAAATACAAAAAAAACTACAAACGGAACAATTAAATGTAAAGAAAACAAGCTTAAATAATAAAAATACAAAAAAAAACTACAAACGGAACAATTAAATGTAAAGAAAACAAGCTTAAATAATAAAAATACAACAAAAAAACTACAAACGGAACAATTAAGTGTTAAGTAAACAAGCTTAAATAATAAAAATACAAAAAAAACTACAAACGGAACAATTAAGTGTAAAGAAAACAAGCTTAAATAATAAAAATACAAAAAAAACTACAAACGGAACAATTAAGTGTAAAGTAAACAAGCTTAAATAATAAAAATACAAAAAAAACTACAAACGGAACATTTAAGTGTAAAGAAAACAAGCTTAAATAATAAAAATACAAAAAAAACTACAAACGGAACAATTAAATGTAAAGAAAACAAGCTTAAATAATAAAAATACAAAAAAAACTACAAACAAAGTTTCGGGGTACGAAATGTCACGGTACGATGTGTCGTATTAACGTGGGTACAAAGTGTCGAGATACGAAATGTCGCGGTACGAAGTGTCGGGTACGAAGTGTCGTGGGTACGAAATGTCGAGGTACGAAGTGTCGCGGGTACGAAATGTCGCGGTACGAAGTGTCGAGGGTACGAAGTGTCGGGTACGAAGTGTCGGGTACGAAGTGTCGGGTACGAAGTGTCGAGAATACGAAGTGTCGGTGATCCAGGCAAGCGACCTGACTATTTTTTTTTCAAAAAAATTTTCTTCTTTTTTTATGAATAAACTTGTTTTGGAATGAAAACTGACCTGATTACGCATTGATTAAGCTTTTTATGACTTTTTATTAGTTTCTAAGCATTTACAACATCCGTTGTAATGATTTGAACTGCTTCGAACTGTTCTGCAGTTAAGTTGACCAGGCGCATTTATGGTGAAATAAGCTTTAGTTTCCAAAATTTTTCTGTGTTTTGGTTCAAACGTGACCTGAGGAAGCGACTTAAGCTTTCAGTTAAATTTCAAAAAATATTTCAAAAATTTTTTAAAAAAAATTTTTTATTAATAAAATTGTTTTGATGTGAAAACTGACCTCATAACGCATGAGTGAAGCTTTTGATAACTTTTTATTAACTTTTAAGCAACTACAACTTCCGTTGTAGTGATTTAAACCGCTCTAAGCTCTTCTTGATAGAAAAATTGGCACTACTGCAGTTTAATTGGCCAGGCGCATTTGAGGTAAAATAAGCTTTAGTTTCCAAATTTTTGCAGTTTTTTTGATTTAAACGTGACCTAAGTAACTGACTTAGGCTTTCAATCTTTTCAACAAAAAATTTTTTTTTGTTTTTTTCCAAAAAAATGCTGTCTAGCTCTTTAGTGTAACCTTTGCCTAAGCCTAAGCTAAAAAACTTATCAAAAGGTTTTCAAAAAAAACATCCATTTAGGAGTCATTATTTCCAAGAAAAACAAAAACTTTAGTTCTCTCGTAAAAGCTTAGATTTCTCGTAAAACTTGCCCAATCCAACTGCAGTAGCGCCCAAGTTTTAAACACATTAGCGTTTTTCTGTTGATGTTTGTTTCTTTCCTAAACGGTGATTAGAAAACCAATCGTTTTTTTGTCGTTAGAGTTGTTCGACGATTGGGGGGGCCGCACTTTACTTAGGAAGCCCAGGTTACTTTTACTGATTTTTTCTCGCTCAGGCTTAGGTAAAGGTTACGCTAACGAGGCCATGCGGCATAGGAAAGAGACTACATTGAAAAATTTCCCATGTAATTAATATTTTCTCGATTGAATGACTAAATTAGTCAAAAAAAAAGAAAATTATGTCATAAATACATTAGTTTGAACGCACTAAAAACAAAAGCCCCACTAAGTAAAGAGCGGTCCCTCTAAGTAAAATTGTGCCCTCGTATGGATAGTGTTTTTTTTAAATATTATTCTCCTCTTCGAACCAGGAGTTTTTTAGTGTGCGAGAAAAAGGTACAGACGCCCGCCTAAAGCTGAAAAAATTTTTTTATATAAGGGTCCTTCCTCTCTTACGATAAAAAACAGAAGCCCGCAAGCAATTTTTGTTTTGTTTCACATAAAGGTCCCCCAAGATTTGGAAAACAGAGTTCCACCGACAGAAGGTCTTACATGAATGTGATGTTGAATAGTGTTATAGATGATGACATAGTATTTATGAATTTGCTTGATTTTTTCTCACAGGTTTTTTTCTGAGTTTGCCGCTTGTTTTATACTAGACTTGTTGAGAGAGAAAGAGTAAAGACTTGAGAACACTAAATTTATTTGTGTTTTTCGGCCAGTTGGTTGCTTCCTTCCCTAGCCCCAATACCTCACAGTCGGTGGGAAGGTGTAAACTCACTCACCCCTACTACCGTGATTGCCGGAATCACGACGTTCAGAGTGAGGCTAAAATTGGGCCCCTTTGGACGAGTCCACTTCCGGCAGTGGTTCTATCCGTCAGATGGCTAGGCGGAGAGGGGTTAGTCCAGGCCACAGGAGTCGAGGCGTCTTCTCGATTAATCTTCTGCTTTTCTACGGTCAAGGATTAGCAGGAACTCCCGACAAACACATTCCGCGATGCCAGGCTGGATTGACCATCCACTCAACAGGCCGATCGCATGAATACCCTTGTTCTAAACCATGGCTTCAAGTTCTTCAAGTTATATCACCAAAGCTAGGGCGTCCCCCGGAAGCAACGCGGTCTTACCTTATCCGGTAGGACCGTCAAATATGCGACAGGCAGCTACCCATGGGCGGGGTATGTCTGCGCGGCGTACAGCCCAAATTCGCCTCGTCACATTAAATGTTGGAACACTGACGGGACGCAGTAGAGAGCTGACCGCAATGCTAGGAGCAACAAGGGTCGACATTGCTGCTGTACAGGAAACGAAATGGAGAGGAAGCAAGTCGAAGCCGAT
This sequence comes from Allodiplogaster pararmata, assembly GCA_964056735.1. NCBI lineage: Eukaryota > Metazoa > Nematoda > Chromadorea > Rhabditida > Diplogasteridae > Allodiplogaster > Allodiplogaster pararmata. The sequence goes on from OZ057406.1 coordinate 16,220,624, forward strand.
AGGAGACGGATACAAGAAAAATGACCGGTCGTCGACCGGTCATTTTTCGGAGATGTACAACTTGGTTGCAGCCGTAGCAACGCAAGTTGCGGAGCGGTGCCACCAGTTGAGGGCGGAGAACCGTCAACACTTGTTCCAAACTGTCTTGGTTGAGCGACGATCCTAGCGATGACGACATTTCACTCCTTAAAGACGAAAAAACTATACAGAACTCGACGAATACACACCTCCTCCCGTCAGCAATATTGGCTAGAATGGGAGATTATACCCCTACGCAGTTCGCGTCAATTACGCCTACCGTAATTGCGTAGCTGCCCTTTTTGCGGGAAATCCAAACAGTTTATGTGGTCCAAACGGGAAATCCAAACAGTTTATGTGGTAGCCGAAGGGAACCTTTGACCGTAGGCGGAAACATAATGTAGCGTTCGTGAGTTTTCGCATGAAACAATGAGCCTGAAACCTCTAATAATAACGAATTTTCTTCATTTTCCTCGGCAGTCAACGCTTTTTGTTTCATATCTCTTTCAACAGTCAACGCTTGTTTCATAGAGTCTCCAGTTCCAAACATAGTTCCAAATCAGTAATTTTTTATTCGGATTTTCACAACAAAAAAACTACATCTGTCTAGATAAAACTATCGCACAAAAATCATAAACGAAAGAATGAAATAGATTTTTTTACAGAAGAACAACGCGAGATATGTGAGGTTTTCAGAAGTAATATTGTGAAACATAACACTTCTATTTTTTTAAAGGGATCTTTTGATTATGTCAGCTAAAAATGCCACGAAAAAAAATTTAATAGGGAAGTAAGGCTCATGGGAAAACTCCATATGGTACATCCTTACGAAGATGGGAGGTGCTCTATTGCGGAAGGGCTTCATCTACGGAGGTGAATCTCCTAGCAGAAGCATCTGCCAGTGTTACACGGCAGACCGTGGCACGCCTCCGTACCCTCTGAGCACTCCTTCACATTGCACAGATTCCGGAGCGCGTCGATGAACAATGTGTAACCATGCTTCTTGTAAGCCTACAAGTCATTCATTCCTTTATTCACTCAATCATCAATTCATTAATTCTTTGGTACATTTTTCGACGGAAAAGGTTCAGAAGTCGCCATGTTGTAAATAAAAATTCAAACTTCATTGGGCATTTAGATGTTGCAGAAGTATCCACAGTTACAAACATAGATCAAATACACTGAGGCTTTGTCAAAACAGCATATGATAAAGCTATCATCCGGATATTAGCTAGACCAGAAAGCAGGATCTTCGGCGTCTCTCTTTCTTTCTCCCTTTTCTTTCTCTCTTTTTTCTTTCTCTCTATCTTTATCTTTCTCTCTCTCTGTATCTTTATCTTTCTCTCTCTCTGTATCTTTATCTCTATCTCTCTGTATCTTTCTCTCTCTCTGTATCTTTCTCTCTCTCTGTATCTTTCTCTCTCTGTATCTTTCTCTTTCTCTCTGTATCTTTCTCTTTCTCTTCGTATCTTTCTCTCTCTCTTTGTATCTTTCTCTCTCTCTTTGTATCTTTCTCTCTCTCTTTGTATCTTTCTCTCTCTCTTTGTATCTTTCTCTCTCTTTGTATCTTTCTCTCTCTCTTTGTATCTTTTTCTCTCTCTGTATCTTTCTCTCTTTGTATCTTTATCTCTCTCTTTGTATCTTTATCTCTCTCTGTATCTTTCTCTCTCTCTGTATCTTTCTCTCTTTCTCTCTCTCTCTCTCTCTCTCTCTCTCTCTGTATCTTTCACTCTCTCTGTATCTTTCTCTCTCTCTGTATCTTTCTCTCTCTCTGTATCTTTCTCTCTCTCTGTATCTTTCTCTCTCTCTCTCTGTATCTTTCTCTCTCTCTGTATCTTTCTCTCTCTCTCTCTCTGTATATATATTATATATATATATATATATATATATATATATATATATATATATATATATATATATATATATATATATATATATATTTCCTTCCGATTTAAACTGAACTACACGTAAGAGAGAGAATGCGAAGGGATAACAAGAGTAGTGACCGAATACTCAACATTGATTCGTCAGAAGCGAGTGTTCAGTTCAAGTCTTTCTCACCTCGATGCACTTGCAGAGTCCTTTCTCGACATCACAAGCCGACTGCAAACCCCCGCATTCCACGTCCGAGGTGCACGGCCAGAAGTTGATGCAGGCATTGCAATTGCACTGAAGCACAAAAACAGCTTACCGATTGGGCGCTTATGCTGATTTTGCACTGAATACCAGGTTCCTTTTACAACCCGCACTGCTGGTAAAATCTATGCAAACTTTAAAAAGAGATAAGGGTGCTCTGTTTGGAAGAAATTCTATTTTTATCGGACGTTTCCGGTTTCTCGGGCAAAGTCTGCTGTTCCCTTATTTTCCTCATTCAGAAGGTTCTTTGTCGGTTGGGGGGAGTCCCTGATGACTTTGAAGGGGAGTGCCTGATGACTTTGAAGGGGAGTGCCTGATGACTTTGAAGGGGAGTGCCTGATGACTTTGTCGGTTGGGGGGAAGAGCCTGATGACTTTGAAGCTCAGCAAAGCACAATGCAAATCTTCTTTCTAGAATTCACGCCTCGTCGCCGAGAACGTCAATGATTTGGTCCTCATGAGTTGGGATTAACAACTGCTTTCTTCCGGGATTTTTGATATGTAGCAGTGCAAAGTCATAGGACGTTACCATTCAGAGAAAAAACTATCAACCAAAGAAAAACTTCCGATCAGACCAGACCAAAGTGGATGTATTGAGCTGTGATTAGTTGTTTGATACTATCTCGTTACTATGCCATATGGCCTCGTTTGCGTTTTGCATAAGGCCAAGCCTAAGCAGAAATATGGAGAAAGTGGTAGAAAGAGTTTTCCGAGCGCAGACAGCAAGAGGGCGAGGTATGGCTGTAAGTTGAGTTTATCTAAAAAAGCAACGCGCTCCAACACAATTTTCTCCTCTTACACAAAGTGAGTTATAATGGGTTATTAGTGCATGTTGCTCTGCTTTCATTTGATTCTAACACTAAAAATCGTACGTGGAAGAAATACCAATTTTTAGGTTCTCACGGTTCAGATTATTCAATCCTAAGAAGGGTCAGTCATACTCAGAATGCTTTAAACAGGATAACTACAGTTATGCCACAGACCAATGCTCATCTTCGGATTCAGATTGTGATAAATAACCTTGGCCACGAATGCGCCGATGCACCTGCCCTTCTTCTCCTCCCCGTAACAGTCATCATCATTGTAACACGCCTTCAGAGCAGTGCAGGTAGCATTTACAGGCGCTTCTGTGGTCGACGAAGTTGCCTGATGTAAAAACCTCAAATTTCTCTCAAAAGTATCTTCCTAACCCGCACTGCGGGTACAATATATGTGCGAATCTGAGCACTGTTAAAAAAGGGCTCTTCTCGAAACCTAGGTGTGGTGCAGAGTCAGACAGTGCAGAGTTCTCTGATTTCCCTTTCTCTCTTCATGATTGATTGTCCTTCATGATTGAATGCAAAAATTTTTACATAAAAAATTATTTTCACATTAAAAAAACGCTTAGGCTTAGTAGAAGTTTACGCTAACGAGGCCGTAGGGCTTAGGCTAACGAGACCATATAAAAAAATCAATGTAAAAAGCATCGGGCCAATGTCTGCAAGACAAGAGGGGTATGCCTGCCCATCAGGGAATAAGAGCCTAGGTTTCCAGCACAGCCAAAAATAGCTAGTGAGAAGTTTCCAGTATTTTTCGATTGTTTTCCTCGCAAACTCTCAGTCTCTCTTCCTAGCCTACTGTTCTCTAACAAATAGTCTTTGTGATCTACTTTTTCGTTGTACAAAACTGCATAGTTCTCTTTCTCAATATCTCTTTCTCGATTCGTCTAGGTTTGTTTTTACTTTCTCTGCCTCGCTCAAAAACTGCTAGTTCGAGTGTAAAATGGGTAATTGCGTTTACGCGACGCAGTTAGTCGTTTGTAATTATACGAGAAACTTTTGAGCGGTTTTTTGAGCAGACTACTCAAACCGAATTGACACTTTTCCAGTTTGACGTAGGCTCATAAATCCGTGACTCCGCCCCCCGAGGGGGAAGAGGGTGCGGAGCCTGCATTCGAACTAGAGAAGTACCACCGAATATTGTAAAAGGGTCAGAAAAGCAACTGACCCATTCCGCTGTTGAATTGGAGGACTGCACTGTTGAGCTGATCGGGATTTTAGAGTGAGTCGGAGTGACCGTCTTTGAAGCGACGGAAGGAGAGGACGACGAAGAAGCTGTAGATATGGTCGATGTAGCCGAAATCGACGGTGATGTCGCAGTGGAGAGCTCAGTCGTGACTGGAGCAACTTTTGTGGTATTAGAAGGCTTCGCCGGAGTATGGAGTGCTTCGGTCGTGCTCAGCTGGCAGTCCGAGACAGAAGCGAACAGCAAGACCATGAGAATAGCTGCGCAGTGCATCATGTTCGAAAATTCTGAGTTTTATCCTGCAAATACAGAATAGCCATCAAGAGCAAAACTTCAACTTATCGAGAATTTGAAAAATAAGAGCATCTCCAACAAATAATTGAACCAATCCTCTTCGTTTTATAATTTTCCTTTTTCGAGCGAAAAAGGTTTTCTCAATCGTGTACCGATTTTTTCTTCTTTTATACCATTCACTTTCCGAGCGAGAGGATATTGAAAGAAACAGATCACTAGTTTCCTAGAAATATTTACTTCTCCGCGCTCTCCGGTTACAGCTCCTTTTTCTTTCATGCATTTTGTGTTCTTACTTACTTTTGTCCCTTATTAGAGCTCTATCTCTATTCCTTTATCTATATCTTTATGTCTCTCACTCTCTATCTTTTTTCTCACAAGGTGTAATTCTCCTAACGACTTTATAAAACAGAAAATCGCCTTCAAAAAAGGCCAAGATTCGTTTTGGGCGGTTCGGTAGATCAAAAAGTCTCAAGTATCCCTTGTCTTCCCATAAAAAGCCTTGCGCTCGCTGTATAGACAACAAAACATAGCGGTGTAAGTGTTATATTTCCAGACACTCCTTTTCCTTTGTTAATATAAACGGTAGCTGAAAGACTGGTGTTTCTGAAACACACCCAGCGGGCGTTTAAAAGTGAAAAGCAGTGTGATCCTTCCCGAGCTCAAGCCGAGATATTGAATATCTTATGCTTCTAAGAAAACTGGTTGGAACTGTTAAAACTTGGTGTATTTTCAGAGATGCTGTACAAGTTAGTACTTTTCTTTGCTGTTGCACTCACCGCCACAGCTCTCGACGACAATGCGACCGAAGCGCAGCCGTCGATCTCAGACATAACGGCGACAACGGTTAGTCAAATCATCGCTCTAGTCATCAATTGATACTTGACGTCATTCAGTCATGTGACAATTAAGGTTCAAAATACTGACCTATTATTCGTTTCGCCATTGATCTTAAGCACAATTCTATGTGTCTACGCAAACCTTATCCGAGTATAGTATCTAACCCAACTGTCTCTTTCACCGGAAGTTGCCCATCACTATTTACTAAGATCATATTCGAATTTCATTAAGTTTACCTCGCCGGAAGACAAGAACGACTCATCCACGACTCTGGCTGCTACTGCAGGGACTACCTTTGTTGCCACTGCAGTGACAACTTCTGCAGCCACTACAGGCACGACACTGGGAGCAGCAGCGACAACCCTTGCAGCCATTCCAGTCAGGAATAAGACTTCAAGAACACCTGCACCCGTCAACGGAACATGCTACCGTTTAAAGCCTTGCTTTGATGACAGTGATTGCATGACGAATGGTCCCAGGAAAGGGCGCTGCCTCGGAGAGAACATTGGGAAGGTCAACTAATTCGCATTACTAGACTATTATACACTTCTAAAATAGGGCTCAACTGGAAAACAAGGTGTGGTCTGCGTCTCTAATCTTGGGCAAGCCAAAAACTGAAAACGCGCAGTTACCATTTTTCATAAGGTCTCGTTCCCAAGCCGTACGGCCTCGCTAGCATAGCCTTTGCCTAAGCCTAAGTAGAAAAAACCTTGAAAAGTATTTGGGGCCGTATGGACGAACCATTTCTGTGGGAAATGATGAAGAAAATAATGTTAAGTGTTCTAGGATAACACTGTTTTCTTCATCATTTCGTACCGAAAATGGTACGTGCATACGGCCCCGGAAAAAAACCTTTATTTCTGAGTTCGTGATTTAATTGTCAGGCTGACCTGCACAAAGCTCTGTGAATGAATTTATCAACGAAAATGGCAGGAAGTCTGAAGAGAGCGTGAAGTGATGGCAAGCTATCACGAAGAGGCATCGAAAAATCAGAGAAACTCTGCAGTCTGACGCTGCACCACACCTAGATTTCAAGCAGAGCCCTTATATAGATATGCTGCTCTTGGTCAATCAGTTGTTTCGTGAACTGGCTTTATCTCCCGATTGGTTTCTACTCGTTTTATGAAAAGGATTCGAGAGCTGTTTTTTTATAGAACGACATTGGCGCAGTGCTCCAGATATCAATGAGCTAAGTTGAACCAAGTAGTTAATTTGTAAACTACTATTTGAAACGGCGAGATATGAAAATACTTGAATTTTATAACGCATTAGGTGCAGGCATCAAGGCGAGCCCATTTTGCTAACTAACATGGCTCTAGTAAGCTTGAGTAATCATGTGCTGGTTTGGATTGGAGATACATCAGGCTCAAATGAATGCTATTTTTATAACAAAAAAACTGGGCTCAAACTTTTAATCTAGTTAGCCTCTTAAATAGATACTATGTTCTTTTGCAGTGCAATTGCCGTGGTTGCATCACCTTCTGGAAGTGCGATTCGGACGAAGCCTGTGGTGGACTGAGGGGCGGGTGTAACGCGACAACAAAAGTCTGCAAGTGCATTGAGGTGAGCTTTTTTCATCATACAACTTTGAATATTCATGAGCAATGTGTAGTCGAAAGGGTGATTCCGGTAAACGCGCTCGATCCCGGTAAAACTGACAGCTGAAACCGATTTCACCGCAAGCAATAGCTTTTGCCAAAATATTTGATCATTTTATCCTTGTAGTTTTTTTTCAAATTATAGGATGTTAATGTGAAATATTATAACACTTGCCTGGAAAACTTTTTGTGACCAAAAAGTTTTTGAAGGATTTTTTCACTCGAGAGTTACAAGTTACAGGCCCTGTGGACTCACGGCTACCCGACCTTTACGGACGCCGCCCGCGAACTGTGCAATGTTAAGGACTGCACAAGGCACTCGGACACTTGCCACGGTCTAGCTTGCACTCATGGAAGATGCGTCTGCTGAGTCTCATGTTGACTAGAGAGAGCCCGGAGACTGTCCACCTTGTTGAATCAATGCTACACCTAGTGATTATTTCTTGTATGTGCACGTAATTTTTAAAGAACTTGTTTTTTTAACCAGGAACTTGAGGATTAACTATTCTTGTGCAATAAATTTTCATCATTCAACTTTTCATTAGACAATTTTCACTCATTTATCACAGTAAGCTAAAACGCGGAAACAAATTGTAGAATTAAGTGTGGTAATCCGAAAATCACGAATATCTTATCAAATACTTCTCTATGGTTCAGTAAATGAGAATCGGCTGAGAAGGGGCCAATAAGGCAATCAAAATGGGAACTTCCGAAGAAAAAAAACCTTATATTGACAATAAAGGGAAATATTGACTATTCCACTGCTAAAAAATTCGAATTCTACTTTTCCATTAGAGCATATTGAAGTACAATAATTAAAGAAGCAGGGATCTGTCGTAAGCAAAATGAATGGAAAAAATTATATCAAACTCGTGGAAATGCCCATATTGCGATTAAAGACTACAACAGACACCTCGAAACTATCTAAATTGTTCCATGACATTTCGCACCATGAAGTTCCACGCCGCGACAACTTGCAGCCAAATTTTCCAAAGCTGTAATTATGTGGCTGATTGTACCGGTCTCGTACTAAGCCGTACGGCTTCGTGAACGTGAATAAGCCTAGCAGAAATCAGGATGAAAAACATGGCAAATAAAAAAAACAAATTGCAAAATTTTGGAGCGAATTGTCGCGGTGTGAAATGTCGTGGTGTGTCGTGATGTCGTGTTACCTACTTAAACATACTACAACCCTCACAACAAAATCACTAGGTATCACCCTTTTCATGCCCTATCGAATGGAATTCGAGTACCAGAGAACAAAAAAGACACGTTTAAAAAAGATGAGTGGCTCAAGTGGGGACATCCTCATAATGGGTGACTCAAATCTCTTAAATCACATTATACCCCAATCACCAATTCAACCCAAAGCAATCTTCTCAACTTTCTTCTCACGACTTGGAATTAACTCAATTCATATACCCATAAATAAATATAATAGTTAAACTACCAATCTATTTCATAAAAATCTAGAAAGTCATAAACTCCTCAACTAAGATTCACAGAATCTTTAGTTTTCGCACACCTTAATCTTTTGTTTTCTTCTCTTATATCCTTCTTCTAACGTTAGCTGCTCTTCCGATGAACACCGAGTACGACTTCCGAGAATTATTGGTGAACGTTTGCGAGATTGGGTAAGATGGAAGAATTCGATTGGTCTTTATTTGTGGATGGTCGCCCTTTTTGCGTGATGAAGAGATGCTTCGGGTGATGACTTCCACTCTGCCAAGCCGTCAAAACGCCAATTTTATAGTGTAGATGTTGTGGACATATGTAGCCGGCTTACGGATAGTCAGTACCTGGAGGACGTAAGATTTACTCTTTTTTTCATTAGGCTTTCTGCTCTATGACTCCCATGCTTCTCCTTATAATTGTTTCGTTTTGCTAAACCTATTGGCTGTTGTTTTTGTTCATTCTGGTTTCGAACAATTTTAGTTACCTGATCAGGAAAGATGAAAATCATTTACATAGTTGTGTTTGATAATTAAGACACAATCTTTGGTATTTGTGAGTATTGATAAGATAAGGATGATATGTGCTTTAGTTCATTGTCAGACAGCCCATTCAATCCAGTAAGCGTATTTGTTCTTTGGGAAAGAGAGAAGAGATGGCTAACAAACCTGCTTGGAAGAGTCGTACAAATACGACAAAGTCGTTCCATCACTCAGTTTCACTGACTGCGGGGATCGGTGAACTCCTCGAATCTGTAATAACGGCAAACTCTTCGGGTACGCGATGACTTATATTTTTATCGATTGATTGTTTTCCACAAACTATAAGTCAATGAACATGATCTCCTATGATCAAAGCCTATCTTCTTTTTTTAAAAACTACATCAGTTGAACATGAGTTAGTAGGTAAAATAAATGAACCCAAATCTGGTCACAATAATAAGCTTACCCAATCACAAAGATTATGTCGGAAGAAAAATATAAAGCTATATAATTTGCTTTTCCGAGATCGAAATCGAGGATTTTACTCAAAACTCTACAGAAATGTTGTAGATTTCCTACATGAATAAAGCAGTCACAGCCCAACTTCTACGGTAGTCACCTTATGCTAACCTCAATTCTCTCAATCCAATTGCTGGATTTGAACTCTCCTTCTGGTCTCGATTCAATCACTGCGAATGAAGATGAGATGCTTCTGGAATAGGCATCCTGTTCGACTTTTACCCAAAATCAACCATAGCTCACCAAGATGGCGAGGTGAGGGCGGGTGACCATGCGATCCTTGTGAAACAAAGGGGAGCGGGTGCTCAATAAAAAGCCTTTTTCTCCGTTTAACCCAATCATACCCGTCCACCTTACAAACTTTCCAGTAATGAGTTTTTTAGGCCGGTAATTTTTCATATCCAATCCATATATCTTCTGCTAGGTGAAGCAACTATATTTTTTCATCAGTAAAAAACTTTTTAGGGGATACAGGGCGTGCGACTGGGAGAAATTTAGGGGATACAGGGCGTGCGACTGGGAGAAATTTAAGGGATACAGGGCGTGCGAGAAATTTAGGGGATACAGGGCGTGCGACTGGGAGAAATTTCACAAGTTTGGTGAGCTATGAAATCAACAGCTTAGCTAACAAGTTTTTTTTCCCGTTCTGTCCAGCCTTCATTGCTAGAACATTGCAAAATCTGACGAACTTTTAATTTTCTCAGTGAAAGATACTAAACAGATGATTTGACTTTATGATGAATGAGTTGACTTCTTAAACGTCAAATAAAGTCATTTATAAAATAACCAATGCTGTGACCCCTAAAAATTTAATTTGTCTGACTGACTTGTATTGGACCGAAGCCAACACGAACTGCTTGCTCTTCTGATATTCATGAGTCTTCGCATCATCGATATATAATACTCCCTGGAACATAGCCAATGTAATACTCCCTGGAACATAGTCAATCGATATATAATACTCCCTGGAACATAGTCAATCGATATATAATACTCCCTGGAACATAGCCAATGAGACAACTATTTCGCTTGGCATTTTTTTAATCTTTAATGTCCGGCTTCACCTTTGCGAATACAAGAAATCCATTGAGATTGCCACAAAGTAATCTCGCACCGACTACAAATTCTCCTTTTTAGTGCGATAGTAAAACGATGCCTCCCGGAAAGTTTCATTGAACTGCTCCCCTCCCCCCATGAAACAACCGTGCGATAGAGTTATTACATCGCAAATACAGTTTGAGCTATTTCCACTCATCAAAATGTTGGCTTATCAGTGTAGACTTCTGATCTATAATCCAAGTGTTTTATTCCCGCGTGGGGCACCATTCTTCTATACTCTTCTCGATAGAAAAAATATTATGGTAATCTCTTTCTTTCTCACGGTCTACCTTCTGCAAGTATCGATTCCCAACAATTAACCTTGTCTTCGAACTACAAACTACACACTTCTTGAGTCGTGATGAACATATCAATGCAGGTTTTGTAAGAAACTATTAACTAAACCTGTGAATCTTATCAGGTCTAAAAATTAAGAATGAAAGAATGTATAAATTCTCGGATGGAATGTCACTCCTCCACACCTCAGCATTTCCATTGATATCCAGCGCGATGATCAGAGTGAAGGGGTCATTTCTCATGAGCCACGCCGAGCGGCGCACCTTAATCATCCAATTATCTTACCCAATAGTATGTTTTCTAGAGCATCTCATATCCTACATGATTAATTTGTAGTAATATGAAGGTGACTATTAAACAACAACTTCTTGTTGACCTGCTTCGGAAACCGTTATTCTTCACAGGCTCAATTAGAATTATCATTGCAGAAAAAGTATAGTTTCCTATTATTATATGTTTTTTTTGAAAAACTTGAATCCTTTTTCTGATCAAATAGAATCAATTTTTTTGAAAGAACGACTCACTCTGGGTTAAGCCAACTTTTCTTAAGAGCACTTCACTCACCCTACTCCATTTGGGTACAATAGTACCCCCTCTCTGAAAGACTGGCGTACTGCTTGAGTGCAACGGCACTTCTATTTGCTGATCACCCGAAGGCTGCACGCATCCAGTGTGCCAGTTGAACCATCGGGCAGGCTAGCAAAACAAATCAATATCTCACCTTCGAACAATCGATACGGTAACAAATGCACTATTGATAGTGTTTCAATAGTGCAGTATGGTCCTCGAAACTTCTGAGTGTATTACCGAAAAACTCGAGTTTTCTTGAACTTACAAGGAAATAAAACAACTTTATACTGCAATTACCCCAAAACTTTCTACTCTAGAGGCGGCCCAGCCGCATAATGGCATTCCGTCTTCTATATCCGTGGTACAGATGCATCTCCATATTTTCCATCGTATACCCAACTTATAAACTTCGTCATCAAACATCTCATATGAAAAAGATGCTTATGAGAAGTCCCTGGAAGACCCTAAAGTACGCAATACTCAACACCCAAGTTGAACCTTGAATCCATCGTCCGTTGGAAGATACACATTGACCGAAGTTGCGCCTTCCGCCTGCACTGGGGCGACCAGAAGAGCGTCGCCTATCAGCCAAGTCTGCAATACTTATGGCCCCTATTTTTTCACTCTTCTATGCTTCCCTCACTAATGTTAGTGATACGTATTCTCTGCTTGTCTCTTCAGAGTATAACGTTATTTCAGGATTAGTATTTTTGAACAAAAAACTTCTTTTGTGAGTAAAAACAGTCTGGAAGACAGACGAACTACCAACTGACAGATCTTTGGATATTGGTGGCCATCAAATGAGAGGAATCTTTCACTTATTCCTTTGTTTATACCTTTTTTCAGAAAAAAAAGATCTCAACAGTCTCTCATCACTTTGATTAGCTTTTTTTGACTTTGAAATAATACAGTGGCAAACAATATTCTCTTTATCCTAGGCCATCCACCCTACTAAAAGCGATCTTTTTTTTGTTTGAATTAAACAATTCCAACATCTACATATGACTTAAGAGCTATGGCAAAAAAATGACCTTTTGCAACATCGACTGCTTATCCACATTATCGAATACTAATAAACTTTCCGAGTTCATCCTTCGAAAAAAAAACCTTTTCTTGGGCGAACTGGTTCTCCAAATCGGGAAAATGATAGAAAAGCGGACGCATAGGTGGCATCCCAGTTTTGTAGTGAATGTAGAAAAGAGCATACCTGTTCAAAAAGATGACTAGTTACTTTTTGAACCTATAGAAATTTGATGTCGCAAGCTTGAAGTTATATATTATACTATTAGAATACTTCAAACTTTCAACTGCTTTCTAAAATTTTTTGTTTCAATACTCCCATTTTCTTTATTGATGCCAAAAACATTATTCCTCAATTGAGAGCCGTGATCTTCCCAGCTCAACCAAAACTAAAAAAACTGCATTCCAATTAGAAAATTTCGAGAAAACTAATTCATAAAAATCAAGACATCCCACGTTTTCAATTATGTACATTGAGATTACCAAATCTAATAATGAAAGAATTAAACTTTTTTTAATGCGTTCGAAAACGACACACAGAACCACCGAGAGCGATAATTTGGATTAAGAAAGACCCGCGAAGGGCAAAAATGTGGTTTTATTGAGAGAAAAAAGGGTTTTACGTGAGCTTCTTCTTTTAAAATGGGACAGAGACCCGCGGAAGTTCGAAACAAAGCTCCGCCTTCAGACAGTTGGACTCGACCATTTAGTAACTGGTACCTAGTTTGTAGCTCTCAAAGAAACTTGGCTCAACGTTGAAGACGAAAAACATTCTGCATGAACCTAAACACAACCAACCATACATACTTCACATGTGAAAGAGAATATGATCGCTTCAACAACTTGAAGAAAGCCAACCAGATAACACACTCTTTTCAAGGATAAAAAGCTCATTAAATGAACTAATGACTCGCGTTGGAGAACTCGTACCAAAAAGGCAGCAGCTCGTATCTCTCCCTGATGGCAGATCGAATGGCGAGTCTCGTCTTCTCAGAGAACACCCACGGCTCCCGGCGACGCGTTTCGATGTGAGCGTGCGCCCTATCATATACATAGGTCAGCAGTACTGTTGATTATTTCGAGAACAAAAACACAGTTTTTTGAACGATGGAGTCTAGAATATTGACTACCTCACTCTTCTCCGCTCTTTACCTTGAGCTCGCTTCTCATTATTCCAGACTCGCTTCTCATTATTCCAGACTATTCCAGGCCCAAAAAGCGGTCGTTCTTTCCCAATGTTCAACAGTTACACTACACCTTTGATGAACTATGGTGATATGTACAAGTTACCAAGATGGTCTCTGTTAACTGGTGCTTTCTCTCTGTCCTTTATCATCCCCCGGCTTATTGCTTCTTCCGTTCTTTTTTAGCGGCCGTTTTCTGTCAATTATAGGTTCGCATTTTTAGTTGGCGAGCATAATTTTCACAAGTTTAGGGTACCCATGTAAAACGTACCCGTCAGAATTTACACAGTTTCGCGAATAATCTGAGCAAAAGTTTGGCTGGTTAAGTGAAACCGCACCATTTCTCCTCTCCCTCTCTGTTTCGGTATCTTGGTTCGAAGACTCTCGTCCAGTGAACCCAATCGGCCTTCTATCTCACTCATGGAGTAATCAAACGTAATGAACTTCCAATTGTAACGTTCCCACTACCAGGGAAACCTCGCTCAACCATGTACTGAATTATCCGAAGCCATTGAATGAACCCATATTCTAAAATGTTCCCAATATTTTATTTTGAATTCTTGTCTGGTGGCTCAATTATTTGAATCTTTAAAGCAGGGTATTTCTTTCACCCGCACTGCAGATGAAAAAAATCTATGCGCTCTTCAAAAAGTCCGAAAAAAATTCAAATCTATGCACCAGAAACAATAAAGTTTCGATTTTTACCTAGGAAAATTCCAAATCTCTGAAGAAAAACTTCCACTCTTTTAAATTCTCGAGAAAAATCTATGCAATCAAGAAAAATTATACGGGTGGTAAGAAACACCCTGCTTTAAAGTATACGGGTGGTAAGAAACACCCTGCTTTAAAGTATACGGGTGGTAAGAAACACCCTGCTTTAAAGTATACGGGTGGTAAGAAACACCCTGCTTTAAAGTATACGGTTGGTAAGAAACACCCTGCTTTAAAGTATACGGGTGGTAAGAAACACCCTGCTTTAAAGTATACGGGTGGTAAGAAACACCCTGCTTTAAAGTATACGGGTGGTAAGAAACACCCTGCTTTAAAGTATACGGGTGGTAAGAAACACCCTGCTTTAAAGTATACGGGTGGTAAGAAACACCCTGCTTTAAAGTATACGGGTGGTAAGAAACACCCTGCTTTAAAGTATACGGGTGGTAAGAAACACCCTGCTTTAAAGTATACGGGTGGTAAGAAACACCCTGCTTTAAAGTATACGGGTGGTAAGAAACACCCTGCTTTAAAGTATACGGGTGGTAAGAAACACCCTGCTTTAAAGTATACGGGTGGTAAGAAACACCCTGCTTTAAAGTATACGGGTGGTAAGAAACACCCTGCTTTAAAGTCTTTTTGACACTTCTTAGAGTTGCTTATCCATCTCATTTGGTCAGCTGAGGAAACTCACCGGAAAAAGGGTTGGTAAGCGGCCGTCTGGTACCATCTTACAAGAAGCTCCTCGCTTGGATTGCCGAAGAAGCCACCGACGTCCGCGCCGACAAAGGGAACCCCGGAGATGGATAGAGAGAGAAGCATCGGGGTCGAGGCCACCAAATGAGACCATTCCGCTGTGTTGTCGCCTGAAACAGATTTTTTTAGTCTTCCATTTTTTGGTGTGAATTTGAGATACGAGAGAAGCATTCGAAATGCTAATAAAAAATATCAAAACCGCATTGAGCAATTTAATTGAACCAGCTATTTTTGGGAAGGTTATTGCATGAAAGAAAAAAGTTTTAGAATGCAGACCTGTCCAAATAGCTGCGGAGCGCTGTGTTCCAATGAAGCCTGATCTACAATTAAAAACACTGTCCTTTTTATTTCATGAAACGACCTCTCATTACAAATCATATGGACATAATGATTATTTTCCTGCGCCTTTCACCTCATTCGAGTAACTCAACTCCTGATCCCTGAGTTTTAAATTAAAAATATGCCGCGCTTAAAGACCTCGTCAGTAGAAAGGGACGATCTCTTCCTTCGGTTCTGGCCAGAAGCCCTTCAAAAGATGTCTGATGATACTGCATCCCGTAGATGTTGTGTACCTGAGCCGAGGATTCATCATCCTAGTTTACCAGAAGATAAAAGAGAAGATAATTCTTTTTTTCTGATAAGTCACTCTCAAATCTTATTTGCTCGCACGTCCTCTTATTGTTTAATTTCTCGTCTAATATTTTTAATCCTCTCGATCGCCTTCTTTTTGATCTACCCACTCAGCTGTTTCGGCTTTGACAAGTGTATCTTTCATAAATCTGGAATGTTTTGATGCTCAACTCTGTTCTCTCTCTCTCTCCTTTGTCTTTCACTGAACGGACCTCTCTGTGCTCCATTCCTCCATAATGAATGGAGTCGCGGTCCATGCTGACCTCGGGACCAGAGAATACCGATGGCTCATTCATGTCGTTCCAGATAAAGAGATCCTCAGTCGATCCTTCATATCGATCGAATGCGAATTGTTTAACCCAATAATCTCTCGTCTGCAATTTTTCATTATTTTTCTTCCTATTGAACTTTATTCCTTTCTTGTATTGTATTTTTAGTCGTGAAATTTTTCTTGTAAAAAGATGAACAGAGCGCGCTAACATGCTTACATTGGAAAAATTGTGCTTTGAGCAGAAAACCGAAACTCACTTCTTCCGCTTTCCGAGCGATGTTCTTCCCCCAATCCTCCCCCCCCTCACTTATTTTTTGCATTTAGAAAAGCAATCTGAAATTGTTTTTCTTTAAAATCAACATTTGATATAGCGAAATGCGGACATCAGGATTGAAGAAGTCCAAGTACTCGCTGGCACCGGGCCAGCAATGCCCTTCAAAATCGGTCACGTTATCTTTTCGCTTGACGAAGAGCGAGAGATCTTTCGCATCCTTGTACACTCTGTAGCCGTCATCTTTCTTGATGTGAGGATCGATGATTGTAACCATTTTGCGGCCCTGCAACGAAATCGCATAAAAAACATTAGGAAAACCTCGGAAACACATCTTAAACATCGAAAACGTAAATCTTTTTGGAAAAAACCTCGGTGACCTTTTTATTCTTTTTTTGAGAATAACTGCGCTCAAAACCAGATGAAAACTCTGCCGCAGATTTTCGCCTTGGGTAAATAACCATCCTAACCATATAATACTGTTTCCTAATTAGGGCTTAAAGTTTTGTTGGGTGAATAGAATTGCGGTTACCACCTCTGATAACTTAACTTGAAAAGACCTTGTATTGACAAAAAGGTAAAAAGTGTGAGACTGTGAAGATACCGCGACCGATTCAGAAATCACAGGAAGGAGCGTGAGGCTAGGGAAATTATTTCCAAAGTCCACGCGCTATCACCGAAAAGCGAATAATACGATTTATCGGTTTGTATAACACTCTTTTTTCAAATGACTGAACTATCGCACAGAAAAAAGGCTAGTCCACCGGGCGGGACCGAACCCGAACCATCTCGACTCAAACCGGGAGCGCGTGTTACCTTTACACCACGGGGACACATTGCTATTTTTTTCAAACTGTCTCGGTCTCATCCCAAATACCGCCGTTTTCTCATGATTTGTCTTTTTGACCAACACATCTCTTCAGCGCCTGGTAAGTAACATCTTGAACAACACCTAACAATTTTCAAAAACGGTTGATCTCTGGCGCTTAAATTTGTTGACCATGAGAAGAGGCGATTGAAATAAATTGTGACCTCTTCACTCAAACTCTACATTTTCAAAGCTCGGAATGAACTCATCACTCGTTTCTTCGACAATTTCAGGTTGATATGTCAGTTAATCTACCATGATTTATAACAGCTGCGCCACAGTTGCCCACTCCAAGATGTCAGTTAATCTACCATGATTTATAACAGCTGCGCCACAGTTGCCAACTCCAAGATGTCAGTTAATCTACCATGATTTATAACAGCTGCGCCACAGTTGCCCACTCCAAGATGTCAGTTAATCTACCATGATTTATAACAGCTGCGCCACAGTTGCCAACTCCAAGATGTCAGTTAATCTACCATGATTTATAACAGCTGCGCCACAGTTGCCCACTCCAAGATGTCAGTTAATCTACCATGATTTATAACAGCTGCGCCACAGTTGCCAACTCCAAGATGTCAGTTAATCTACCATGATTTATAACAGCTGCGCCACAGTTGCCCACTCCAAGATGTCAGTTAATCTACCATGATTTATAACAGCTGCGCCACAGTTGTCCTTGTCCACTCCAAGTTTTCCCCTATTTCTTCTTTGTTTGTCAACCTTGTCAGTGATGACCTAACAAGTTATTCTTTTAATAAAAAAAGAGAAAAGAAAATGGAGTCTCACCTTAGCTGCGACCCCCTCGAGCATCCTCTTGGGGGTGGGGAAGTGGATTGGGTGCCAGGTGAAATACTTCTTCCCGTCCGTGTGCTCGATGTCCAACCAGATCACATCCATCGGAATGTCCCATTCGTCGAATCCTTCATTCACCTGCAATACAATGTATTATTCTTGGTATGACGCATCTCGTTACAATTCAACAATAATAGCTCAGTTACTTAATTTAAGGGCAGTTTGGTTGACACGAAATAGGATATGTTTTCCGTAGCTCAGTCTTAACAAGCTTGGTTCCGGTTCATGGAAGACTTCCATTTCACTGCCCGAGTTCAATCTTGCGCAGATAATTCGCTTTCGTCTGTCATATGGGAACTTCTGGTAACAGTCGAGGAGCACCTCTAATAATTCTGAAGATCAGATCGGACAACTGAGAATTTATAAGAAATTCCTTCTTTTTAATGCTGCCAATGCAAGCAGCTCCTTCACCGCACGGGCAAAAATTGGCACTCGGCTGAGACCGAACGTCCCCCGTGCATTGGAGACAGCGGGCTTGCCCGTCGCGGACCAAAATTGGATAGTATAGTTCGTCAAATGAGGGCGATGCCGGACTGGCCTGGGCATGCCACCGGATAAAACATCAGCCGATACTCCCCTATACTTTGTGATGGCGAGTCGAGGCGCCAATAAAATAACCTCTTGCCCTTCTCCGGTTAACGTATGGGTCTCGCGAAGAGGATCGCCGACTGCGGTGCGAGTGTAGACGGAGAAAATTTCTCCGGACTCAAAAGGATCCTCACCAACCTATCCCAAAGGACTCCCCTCGAAAGGACCTATGGGCAAAAAACAACAACAACGTCCCCTGCCTAACCGGGGCTTGTAGAGAGTCAACCAATACACCAACCGAGCACACATTGTCCCATGCGATCTAAGGCACGATGACCGTTCTTTCTAGTCACGCATGCTCATGAAGCAATTACGTCATGAAAGGAGTGTGACTCCACAATCCATTATGAAGACAGAAAGATTATGGTAGAGAGAAGATCAATTTTTTTGAACGTAAAAAATTACTAAACTGACCGATGCAACATCGTTCTCATCTTTATAGTTCCATCGGCACTGGTGGTATGCGATAGAAAACAGCGGAGGGAGAGGCGTCACCTGTCAAGAGTATAGGGAAAGTCTATCAGTTAAGAAAAAGATGTACAGAGTTAGAGAGCGAGAGTCAGAGAGAAAAAAAAAGGATTGATAAATAAAGAGCGATAGGGAGAGAAAATGAGGGAGAGACTGAGAGGAAAGAAACAAATAGTCAGAGATTTATAATTTAGAAAAAGGAATAGAAAGAAGGCGAGATCAATGGATTTACCTCCGAAAAATTGAACTGACTCCAACTGTTATCGCCATCTGCTTGTGCACATTGTTGGGTGTCGGTCCGGAAAAGAAGAAGACATCGATCAAACCAGCTTCCGACATAAAATGGGCCGTGAAATTGGGCACAGACTCGTCCGCCATCACCTTAATTCTCGAAGATGACAGAATCGCTGGCTATTCCATTTTTTGTGGTTGTTTCTACATATTCCAAGTCATCGAAATGCTAACGTAACAAGGCTTTCGACATAAAACTATGTGGAAAACACAATGATTAAATTAGACTTTTCTGTTGTTTATCTTAATATCTATAATACAGAAGAACATTTCAAATATACTAGCAGTGACCAATGGAGCAACCAGTAGTTCTACCTTAACAGGGCTTTATTTCATTCCAAAAAAGCGCCTA
Organism: Allodiplogaster pararmata; assembly: GCA_964056735.1. Classification (NCBI taxonomy): domain Eukaryota; kingdom Metazoa; phylum Nematoda; class Chromadorea; order Rhabditida; family Diplogasteridae; genus Allodiplogaster; species Allodiplogaster pararmata. Next base: position 16,240,193 of record OZ057406.1, read on the forward strand.
GCGTATCATGTTTCAAGGGTGGAAATGTACGATTATAGAACGGGCCGGGACTCAATAGTTACCGGACCAGCTATGTTGAGGCATACATGTTCGCACCGGAAATGATCTACATTCTCTTCTCCTTTCCTTCTATTACACTTTGCCTCTTCCTTTTTGCCCATCCCTTTTCCAACTCGCTCGGCGCGTACATAAATGCCTACATAGCTTACCAAGATGTGCTGAAAATTATTATTCGGGCGGGTGACAGGGCGACCGAGGAAGCGAGTGGGAAGGGGGGAATTAGTGAAAAGAATTGATCTGTTTTCTGCAGTTAAGTTACCCTGTTTATCGTAGCCAAGGCTCAAGTTTCAATTTCTAAGTTTTGTTTATCACGAACACTAGGTTTTTAAAAGATCAACTACCGTTATAATTCCTTCGAGGTTGAAAAATTTTTTGCGGGGACCGGGAGCAATTTAACAAGTCGGGTGATCTATACATGCCTAGACCGGTCTCATTTAACGCCTGAGAACGGGTTGAAATCTAAACCTTGTTCAGCATTCTTCTGAAGAGTCCTTTCGAATTTTCAGTTGTAGAAGTATCGATCCATGTTTCAGCTGCGTTAAGCCTAGAGAACAAATTTGTTTGTATGCCCTCTGTTAATTTTCTCGCCCTCTCTTCTTCCCCATTCTGTTTCTTCCCATCCATCTTTTGCTTTTTGTGAACAAACTTTATGCTTGACTGAATACGCGATTGTATTTGTATACTTTACATGAACAAGATAACAAAAAAGATACGTTGTGAGTAGATCAAGACATTTACCAGAGGATACCGGCCGATGTATTGGCTTTGTGCGCGAGCAGATATGGGATGGCCACATAGAGAGCCATCGGATTATTGATCTCGTATCTGCAAAATTCACCGTTACAGTGGAGAACATATTCAATTAACAAAATATGAACCAGTGGAAGTTATGATCAATTAATAGAAAATAGATCAAATCATGAAACAATCCGAAAAAAGAAAACAATGAAACTATAAAAGAGAATTACTGTAGTTAAGTATTATGACGAGCAAAGAGAAGAGAGAGATGAAAACAGACTGAAGAAAGAAAGGAAAGTTCGAAAAAAAAAGAAAAAAGGAAAAGAAGAAAAAAGAAAAAATGGGAGAAGACAACGAATGAGTGAGTGACTCGTGCTGAAACTACAACACGAGACACTCGTGATGAAACTACAACACGAGACACTCGTGATACATTCAACAAAAAAGGATGGACTTCTACGGGGAACCTGAACCAGGGGTTAAATAATGACCGGATTGGTCCCGTCGGCGGATACATGTACACATACTATTGACAAAAAAACTCCCTCTCTTTTCTTACCCTTTTCCTTCACCCCTTTTCTTTTTTCCTCCTAACTTTGAGCGGCGGATACATGTAAACCCAAATTCGGCGGCTTTATGTAACCCTTGGCAAGCAACAACAACAGTAAAAATCAATAACTGACGCGCTTTGCGCTGCTCTTCCTCTTTTCTCCATAGAGTTTCTATCAATCAATTGAGCAAAGTCAAGTTTTCGATATAATCTCCTTACTCGAAAACATCCAAATTGAAGAGTCGGTACGGATCGGAGTTGCCCACGGTCGATCGCAACGCGAACGAGTCCGCGTGTTCCGGAAGGCCGTATGCTGTGCGGAAGCCCACCATTGTAATGTCCACCTGGAAATCGAGGTTTTAAACCCATGACATCATTGTTTTCGGCGGGCACCTGTACACACTTCGAAACCGACACGGGCAGCGTCTTATATGTACTATACAGACAACTGAGTTGTTGAGAATATAATTATTTTCATTGGACACAGGTCAAGTTCATTTTACCCTCAGAAAAGAGGTATTAAACAAGTTTGAATCATCCAGATTTAATACATATCCTTTCGATACCCTATTGAATACCACCGTAAGCTTCATACAATTGGTTAACTCGTCTCTTACCTCGCAATTCCTAGTTAGAAACTTTCGATTCCGAAGTGCAAAGAGACTCTCTTCTCCCTTTCTTTCTCCTTCAAACTCTTCTTTCCCTTTCCCGTCCAGTTTTCCTCGTCTTCGTCTCACCCCAATACTGCTGGTACCAAACTGCTTCTCATCCGTCCAAGATTTGAATCGTTCCTCCCAAAAGTTCTCCGGGTACTCCTTTCCTTCCTCTTTTACTCGATATTCGTCAACCTCAATCAATCGTACTTTTTAGCAGGTAAACTCTTTGAAAAATAGTAATATTTCAAACCCCTTTCATGAAAAATCTTCACTATCCAAGGAACTCAACCTCTGCTAGAAATATTCAAAATTCTTCATCCAGACTTCGCCCCAGGCGTTAAATGAGACCAGTCTAAGGCATGTATGTACGCGCCGAGCGAGTTGAATAAGATATGAGGAAAGGCAAAAAAGGTGGAAAGAGAAGTAGAGAAAAAGTGAATAGAACGGAGAAAGAAGAGAATGTAGATCATTCTCCACGCGAACATATATGCGCCAACATAGCTGGTCCGGTAACTATTTAACCCCTGCTTCTCCCAAACCTATTCTACTTTTCCTTCGTTTTCATCTTCAAGTTCCTATGTTCTTTGCTTACTTCTCATCATTCTAGGTCTCTTGCCTGTTTGGTTCGATCATGACTTCACCTGTTTATGACCTGACCAATGACCTACAGAATTTCTTTATGATCCCTCACCCACAACTTGCCGCCCGCGTTTATCTGTGAGATAAGTTCGTCTCTTTCGTTGTAAAGGTCCACCACAAAGGGAGAACGGTGGACCACAGCCTGTCATGAAGGTTATCATTATTAACAGTGGCAAAAAACGGTTGAGAAAAATTAGAGAAATGAGATCCGAAAAATTGCTACATTCCTGTCTAATCTTGAAGAAAAGGCAATAACCACATTGGTTATGCGATCTTCTAGTTTCCGCTCAACCAATCTTCAACAATCCAAAGTCCAGTTTTACTGTAGTTACAAAGCAACTGAATCTAACGAAGTGATCAAAGCGAATTCAATTCGGGAAAGTTTCAATAAATTTTCCGTTGTAATACTATTTCAGGCTCACATTAACTCAGAATCTAAGGAAAATTAGCGATTCACCCGTTTCGAAATAGCCGAACTTTGAAAATACTTTTTGAAAGCGTATTGGAAAACCTTGGCTCTCTTGTCTCCATTCACAATCTCCAAAAAGTCTTGTTCATTGTTGACAGAGTGGAAGGGAAGCTCTATTGGGTCGCCATCCAGAGCTTGCTTCGGAATATACCTGCAATATTGCGTGAACTTTTTGAGGGAATCAGAGTGCTCTCCTTACTCGATCTGCGTGTCTCGCCTGTCCACAAAACCATGTACACTTTTTAAAAAAAAACTGGTGGTTAAACTTTTTTCCTTATTTTTCCTGAATTCAGTGGCGGTTACGGGCAAAGTTTTGCTCTAACACGCACTGAACTTGTGCGCAATTCTCGGCACTTTCTAAAAAGATGATACGTTTTTAATTAAATAATATTCTTCACAATAGGTCACGGAAACTGTTGAGAATCTCGAGAAACTCTCTCCTCTACCCTTGACCTCTGGCTCGATTCTTATTATTCAGAAATTCCATGCTCAAAGCACAGTTTTGTTGTTGATAAATTTTCAACGATTCTAAAAGACCTTCAATGATTCATGTTCCCAACGCAATTTCTTCAAAGTGCGACTTTCTTGTACAATGTATATTTTTGAACGACACGCTTCTCTTTCGAGAATGGTAGAAACAGTAGCTTGCTGATTTGTAGCATTCACTGGAGCGTTCGAATCTCCTGTGCCTCCATCCGAGGCCTTCATGCATAATGACTATCAATTTCGAGTCTGCCCATGACTCGCAAGAGCTTGCTGATTTGTAGCATTCACTGGAGCGTTCGAATCTCCTGTGCCTCCATCCGAGGCCTTCATGCATAATGACTATCAATTTCGAGTCTTCCCATGACTCGCAAGAGCTTGCTGATTTGTAGCATTCACTGGAGCGTTCGAATCTCCTGTGCCTCCATCCAAGGCCTTCATGCATAAAGACAATCAATTTCGAGTCTGCCCATGACTCGCAAGAGCTTGTTGATTTGTAGCATTCACTGGAGCGTTCGAATCTCCTGTGCCCCCATCCGAGGCCTTCATGCATAATGACTATCAATTTCGAGTCTGCCCATGACTCGCAAGAGCTTGCTGATTTGTAGCATTCACTGGAGCGTTCGAATCTCCTGTGCCTCCATCCGAGGCCTTCATGCATAATGACTATCAATTTCGAGTCTGCCCATGACTCGCAAGAGCTTGCTGATTTGTAGCATTCACTGGATACTACATAGTGTACACTTGTTTAACTGCCGTTGTAACCCCAATAGACTTACACCGCTAGACCTATGGTATAGACCTGTCGATGTTGCAGATTTCATTGCCAAATGAATGTTGTTTTTCATTGCCAGTCTAAATAGTTGTTTGCTGTTCTTGCTGTTGTCTGTATAGGTTGGATTGTTGAATTATATGGATGGAAGGATGGAATCAGCTTTAAAATAAAAAAAAGCCAGAGCCGGAAACCAAAAAAAAGGTGAAAAGAAGAGGCAAAAAAAAGTGAATGACAGAGAGAAGTGTGACTGTGTGCTTGAGCTTTTATCGAGAGCTCGTGGACCCCCTTTCAACGTCAAAGGAACCGAACGGGCAACAATCATCATCAGCATTCACTGGAGCGTTCGAATCTCCCGTGCCTCCATTCGAGGCCTTCATGCATAATGACTATCAATTTCGAGTCTGCCCATGACTCGCAAGAGCTAACTCACCATTGCTCAAATAAGGTCATTTGTGATTATTGAAAAAAAAAATTTTCGAAAACGACTGCTCTTTGACCTGGGAAGTCTGGAGTAATAGGAAACGAGCTTGAGGTGTAAGGCAGAGCAGAAGAGCTTTTTTTTATTCTAGACTCCTCCGCTCAGAAAAAGGTTGATTTCAAAATTCCTAACATAGCTGGTGACCTAGTGCTGTAGACCTCAACAGTGAAGTTAGTGACTAACCTCTGCCTGATCGCTATGTCCTTCAACTCGTCAATCTGCACCCGAATTCTTCCTTCGGTCAATCCGGTGATGGTCAACTCAAGAGTGTTCTGCGGCGAGGTCAAACGCGCTTTCAACTTGGAGCCTTCTTTCTGGACGGAAGAAATGTCAACTTCATACCCGGTTGGCACCTGAACTGAGATTTTTAGTGAGAAAGAGGCAGGGGATGGCTAAGGAGGCAATTGTGAAGAAGAAATCATTAAGATATGTTTTTTTAAAAGTTTATTTAAGATGGTGAACGCGCAATGAAGACCTAATCGTTCAAACATGAATCTGAAGATGAAAAACAAAATAATTTCTAGTTATAAAAGGTCTAGTAACCCAAAGCCTATACAACACATATTTTTCAGTTGTAAAAGAATTTTGTTGAAATTTTAAGAATACAGAGTAGTGATGAAGACGAATCGAAGATTAGCGTAACAGTTCGGAAAAAAATAGAAACACTCAAGATGAAACATTGCATTGTTGTAGATGTGAGCTGTTAAAAATTTTTTTGAATAAAATTAATTCCGTTTTCAGCTAGGTTTCAACGTTTTACGAGAGTTTGCCTGAAAATAAAAAGATCTTTCATAATTGTTTTAGTTAATAAACAGGCTGTTTACTCCAGCTTCCTAGACTGACTCTAACCTCTGTGTCAACTCCAGCTTCCTAGACTGACTCTAACCTCTGTGTCAACTCCAGCTTCCTATACTGACTCTAACCTCTGTGTCAACGCACAAATGCGGAATTTATGAGAAGATTTACTCTCCGAAAACAAAAAATTCAATATCTTTCAGATTCAGGATTTCTAGTAGTTTATGGGGGAAATTCTCTCAGACATAAACCTGTGTGTTCCGGAGTCGTTTGCAATAGGCAGTCTGGTCGCAAGTCTTGAAGTCTTCTCGCTTCACACTGAACACTGCCACCCCGAGTAGGAACAGCAGCACATACGACAGCCACATCGTATCGAATTTTCTCAGATACTGCCAGCGGATGTCGGCCCACATGAAGAAGAAGTAGGATGACGTTGAACTAACGGAATTTCCTAGTCCGATATTTTCACAGTTGACAGTCTTGCATGTTTGAGAGGCAGCAAGCCAACACGTTTTTTTGACTATTAGAGGGGGAAGGAGGGCCCTAAAGGGGGGAAGGGGGCCCTAAGGAGACAGGGGGGAAGGGAGTTTTCATGAATAAAGTATCTTTCTGAGACAAAAAATCTTTGGACGGCTAAAGTAGATTAAAGCCAACTTTTTACTAAGCCTAAGCGTTTTTTTTATGTAGAAATAATTTTCTGATGTAAAAAATAAAATTTGGCAAAAATTGACGCACGAAATAAAAATGTCAAAATATGTGAACAAGTTTGTCTAAATAGGAAGACGTGTTTTTTTCAAAATAGGTAAACAAGTTTGTCATAACAGGTAGACGTGTTTGTCAAAATAGGTAGACGTTTCACTAAAATAGGTAGACGTGTTTGACTAAAATAGGTAGACGTTGCACGAAATTACGCTGACGTTTTTTATTTTATTTAGGTAGACGTTTCACTAAAATAGGTAGACGTTTATTATTTCCCCTAAATTGTCTTCTTTTTTCAATGATCATAATGTGACAGAATGATGTCATTCAAAAACTCATTCAGAGGCCGTATCCACAATCAACACCAAACTTTAGCTGTCTAACACGTTAGACACTGCTAACGTTAGACAATTCCAACGTGTTAGACGTCTAACTGTTTTCCGATATCCACAATGTGTTTGTTAGACGTCTAACGTTAGCTGCTAACGGTTAGACGTCTAACGCTAAATGCTGACGCTGTTTCGGTGTTTCACAGCTAAAAGCGAAGAAACCCTGTGGATTTCTTATCTTTTAGCTGTCTTTCTTCGCTTTTAGATGCTTTTAAATATTTTTCACGTTCTATTTTTCCTGTTGCCGTGTTTTAAAAGCTCAACAAATACGATTTCAGTACAATAATGGATGATCCACCGACGAAGATACCCAAAATGCCGGATTTGTCCGGTGAAGCGTTCTTTCTTTTGAAGTCTTTAAAAAAAAATGAAGGCAAGGTTGACTACCGAGAGGAAAGAGGCTCTGAAGACGGGAGGAGGAATAGCTAAGAAACTGGGACCCATTACATCGCCCGGCCGACCACTACTCTACTCCAAACTACAAGGCTCAGTCTCTATCGGTGGCCTCAAGGAGGGATACGAAGGTATAGTTCATGAAAAGCAACTTTTTCTAAAGTTAGAAAGCAAGTTTAGATTTAATTTCGTAGATTGATTTTCGTATAGCGTATAGAAGGCGATGGAGAAGCCGATTATGCATCGCCTGCCAACATCTTCGGTCAAGTGGAAGATGGGGTGGAGGTCGAGAAATCGCCTTCAGCAAACAGCGTCGATCAAGCGCTTCTCGATGAGGAAATTAAAGAATCGGTACGTTTTATTGCTTGTATAAGACTATGAATTCTTGTTTTCACCAATATCCCATTGCAACAATGCATCTCAGCGCCCTATTGATGTGCTATTTATAGATGGATTCGAACTACGAGGAGCTTATCGACGTTGTGTCCACGCCAAAGGATCAGGCAAAGACATCGAAGCGTATACGGTTTCGAGATCGCATCACCAATCCGCAACCAACGGTCAATGACGTTGTCTCTCTTTGACGGCAGCTACTCGAGAAGGATCTCGAATTCGCGAATTGGCGCCAGAGTAGTAGCGAGGAAGCAGCACGGCGAAGTGAGGAGCTGCATTCGGTGCAATTGGAAACAACCAAGTTGGAGAGAGCAAAGGCACAATTAGAATTCGATGAAGGTCATTGCTAGATGTGCGGTGAAAGGCATAGAATACTTCGAAGAAGAGGATGGTTAAGATTGATGGTGTTGTACGGTTCTCAATAAAGTTTCTATAAAGCTCGAGATCCAAATCGTTCATCGCCTGCACAATATGATTCATGTGAGAAGTAAATAAGAAATGAAGTTTGAAAAAAAGGAAAAAGTATGCCAAAAAGTGTGAAAAGAGTTTTTTTAAAAAGTGTGAAAAGAGATTGAAAAAAATTTTAAAAAATAAAAAAAGAGAGAAAAAAAAGAAGAATGAAAAATAGTGTGAAAATGAAATGAGAAAAATGAAACAGAAAACAAATTGTATGAAAGCATCGAAAATTTGCCAAAACGAACAGAGATACATATGTATAAAGTAAAAAATGGGTCTGTCTAACTGTTAGACAGCCAGTTAGGCAAGGTAAACCTCGTCTAACACTTTAGACACTTTCTAACCGTTAGTTGTCTAACTGTGGCATTGTGGATACGGATCTTGTTGTTAGACAAAAAACTTTAGGAATCTAACTGTTAGAAAACCCGTTAGACAGTAAATTGCGATTGTGGATACGGCCTCAGAACCATTGTGGATACGGATCTTGTTGTTAGACAAAAATTGTGGATACGGATCTTGTTGTTAGACAAAAAACTTTAGGAATCTAACTGTTAGAAAACCCGTTAGACAGTAAATTGCGATTGTGGATACGGCCTCAGAACCGATTCTGAGTGATTTTAATTTAAGTTCCGCTCCTAAAACTCATTATCATTATCAGCGATTTCACCTAAGGTATGCGGTCCAACTCTCTTCATATTTTAAAATTTTTCTAGTTGTTTTCTCTTATCGTTTTAACATGATAGAAAAAATGTAAATTTTTATGATGAAAATTAAATAATGACGTGTTAACTAGAGCTGAGCAGACAATAAGGGCACTTTTTACTTCGTGTGGTACTCGCGTCGCGGCCCCCTTCGCGTCGCGTCTAAATATGAGTAATAATGAGAGTCTGATATGTATTTATACTGATAGCTTCATTAGTCAACCAGTTTATATACATACTTCTAAACTTATTTGTTCCTTTCTTAAGCTGTGTGACACCATTTTTTTTGTTGAAGAAATTTAGGGAGAAATGAAGTTTTCCTGACCCTTGTTTATAAAACGCCATATGAACATTGCTGTTTTAAGCTATGTATATAATTGTGACTTTTAAAACTTATATTTCGTGTGTACCTTTTCAAGGAGTTTTGCTGAGAGGGGTTTAATTAGTTTCTATCAGTCGAAAAAATGGAATGTTTTCTGACTTCCACCAAATAGTGAACGTAATTTTTCGTTTGAGTGTGGAGACTTTGAACGAACAAGACGATCATTAATTCTTCATTCTGTGCAAACGTGATAATCGAAAACAAAATTCGATGTTGATAAAAATAGGCTTTATTTCTAGTGGCGCTGTTTGTTTATATGCGTCTTCGAAATGCTTCTTGCATCTTTAGAACTTCCGCCTTACACTAAATTCATATAATTAATAACATTATTAAATTATTACCACAACTTTAAAAAGGCACAGGATGGCATATGATGAAAACACGATGAGATTGAAGTTCTTCGGCTTTAGTACTCGAAAAAAAACTGAAGAAAATACGAATACGAGAGTTAAAACCGGGGCTTTCTCAGGCCTAATAATGGAAAAAGTTGAGATAATTTTTTTTAAATGTATTGAATGAACCAGGGACATTTCAATCTAAGAAAATAAAGTCATTTCGTATATTTATGATGGTTGGGTGATCATGCATTTCGTTTTCATTTTATTGTAATAAATTTTCATTCTCGTTTATTGAAGCAAACTAAATCATGGCTACGAAAACATTCAAATTATTCTGGAGCAAAGCTTTATTATCATTCGTTTTGTAGGTTACACGAGTTTTAATGTGTCCACTTCGGAAACAAACAAAAAATGTGAATTCGTCATTGGAGAATGCTTTTATTGGTAAAGGAGGAAGAATGAGGCAGCGAGTTTTTCTATCGATTGGATCGATCAGAGTAACGCACAATAAATAATGTCGACTATATAAACGATGCTTTTCTCTCTGTAGCTTCGCTAAATTCATTGTGTATAAATAAACTGGTCAGAGATCATATTTCGATTCGGAAGTATATTGAAATAGGCTCTTTTCGTAGAAGAGCTTTAATAATAACAGGGAAGAGTGCGTGAGAACAATTAAATGTTTGATTCAGAGACCATTTCGCTCAACCACCTCGTTTGACTTGCGAAAACTGCTGTTGCCGTTTCTGCGGGTTGATATCACCTCGCTGCGCCCTTTCGAAGAGTCGATTCAATTCCTCGTTCACGGGTGACGCTGAATCATTTTATAAAAACAAATTCTCAAAATTCGCGGCTTTGATGGATAAAAGAAGCTCCGAGAGTTTTAATACCCTTTTTTCAATGCTACCCGCTCTTTACGCAGACTGGTAAAAACTCGGGACAGCTTGGACTTTTGAGAAGGTGAGTTTTACTGAAATTCGCCCTGTCCATTTCTCTAATCCATTTCTTTTGAAATCTTTCTTTTGTAATTACCATTACATTTTCCACTGAAAAATTCCCTTCGGTGATTCTTAGTTCAATGAGAATAAAAACTAAGTTGTTATCTTAGAAAATGTAGATTAGGAAAAAATTTCTCAATAATTTGACAGACAAAAACGCTTTGATTTCATCGACCATTACTTTTCGAATCGTAACTTTTTGAGCGGCTTCCGAGTACCTTCAAAAATTCTGTATCGGAACAAACAAGTTTTGAAAGTCTTGTAAAGAACGTATTGAAAACTTTTCAAATGGTATTTCGTTTTTATGAACTTCGCCTCAAATGATTATCCATTGCTGAATTGCATAAAAACTGACGTTGCGCTTGCGACAGCTATGAAAGCCAATTAAAAAAATCTGTAACATCTAGAAAAAAACGGATAAGTGATAAATAAATGACTTGAAGCGAGCTCCTTGAGAGTGTTCTTGACGTGATCAGAGACTTGTCGTACATCCTCCTCTAGTCCGGCCTCGTCTATGCTGCTCTTCAACTTCTTCACGACGTCTTTGATTGCCGCGAGCAGCTCGGAATTCGTCTACAAAAAGTTATGCTCTTCTCAAAAACACAGAAACACTTAACTTATCATGCCACACAACAGAAGAGAAACACACACTTCATGTTATCAATATTTAATGAAACTTAGTTCGTTTTAAGTTTGTACTATGAGTTCGTTCTTGCTCTTTGTATTCATCCTTCCATATGTTTGTATAAATAAATCTCTAAGAATATCGGAATTGTACTTATTAATACCAGGGAAAATGGTCAACTAGAGAAGGAAAGGCTAACGGTACAGAACTGTACAGGTATTCATATGTTTACCAGGGAAAATGGTCAAAATTGAATTCTTAGTCCTTCTCAACAAAGATATATTGTATGCACATCATTTTTTAAACGTCTGAAATTTAGTAGGGAAAGGCATATTTATTGAATTCTTAGTCCTTCTCAACTCAAACTCTTTGATTATTTGTAGCGATTTAAGTTTTAGGTTCGTGTAGTGACTACTTTTATGATCTACCCCTGAGGTTCGTGTAGTGACTACTTTTATGATCTACCCCTGAGGTTCCTGTAGTGACTACTTTTATGATCTACCCCTGAGGTTCGTGTAGTGACTACTTTTATGATCTACCCCTGAGGTTCGTGTAGTGACTACTTTTATGATCTACCCCTGAGGTTCGTGTAGTGACTACTTTTATGATCTACCCCTGAGGTTCCTGTAGTGACTACTTTTATGATCTACCCCTGAGGTTCCTGTAGTGACTACTTTTATGATCTACCCCTGAGGTTCGTGTAGTGACTACTTTTATGATCTACCCCTGAGGTTCGTGTAGTGACTACTTTTATGATCTTTCCCTGTTTCATTAGTTGACTCTTCATGCAGTCTCTGTTGTGAAACTCTGCGGCACATTCTATAGCTTTCGAAGAAGACTAATTTTGATTTTTAATTCCTTACCCTATTTTAGGTGAAGAAAATTGAACGGTTGTTGCAAATCGTTATTCTACAAGAACTTAAACAGCCGGTGCAATTTGAATTGGAAGCTTTCAAGAAACGATGAGCCTTTGATAAATACTTTTCACACGGAAAAAAATAGTCAAACGCGTGCTCTTCAACCAAAAATTTCTTTTATCGACCATGCACAGAAAATTTAAGATCATCGTATATTCCCTTTTTTCAAAGCAGTTCATGAAACAACGATGTTTTTTTGAGAGATTTAAACGGTATTACAAGCGAATGCCTAGTAGAGGTAATTTTTTGAAGTTGAAAGTCTTCATAAATGTTCATTCATCCTTTCGGAACCATTAGTACAAAACCGTTAATGTTTTTCACGAACACTACCACATTGATAAGCATTGCGTTCTGGGTATTTGCGTTGTAAGGAGCTGGCTTTCCTAAGAAATAGACGGATGGATTCAACTGCTTTTGAGGACTTACTTTGGCCCGTACTTCAAACACATTCTCTTTGCCAAGAAATAATGATAAGTTAATTCCTTGAGCATTGCTTTAGTAATGAACGGGCGATGGCTTAAAGGTCTTCTTACTTGTCTCAGCCGAAAGTATGTTATAGTTTAACAGTTATATGTTTTAAAATTCAGTGTTGGCATGCACATAAACATATGAATATCTAAATGTGAATCTGAATAACGAAAAATTGTGCATCTGAAGGTGCATCGTTAAAAAGTTCTTAGAATTCACTATAGTAATATTGTTGGAGTAAAGATAATAGTACAGGGCACGGCGGAAATATGAAAGCACGGATTTAACCGTTCATCTCAGTCAAAACGGGTGCAAACAAGATTTTTTTGAGCATGCAGTATATGTAAAATCTTTTGAACAAGATAGAATCAAAGATTGTGTACACTATCTCCTTTTGCCTTGACAACGGCCTTCAGACGCTTGGGGTATGACTCCACCACGGCGCGCAGGTAGTCGTCCATATCGGCCCACGAATGAGCTGTCGAGCATATTCGAGAGGATTAAGATCTGGGCTGTAGGGCGGTCATCAAAATGAAGTCGGGCACTCTGTTTCGAAGTCAGTCCTGGGTAGTCTTCGCTTTGTGAGCCGGTGTGGAATCCTGTTGAAATTTCTAATGGGTGTTTTTATACTGAGCAATAAGACGGTCATTCTGACCAATAACGGCTTGTTCGATTGTGGAAGAGCTTCTCATCCGTGAACAATGTCCTAAGGTGCTCGCAGTGCGTGTCCTTCCCAGCAGTGCTCGACATCTATCACTCCGGTTTTTTTTAATTTGCAGCCTTGAGTTTATGTCTCTTGGTCATCTTGTATGACGATGAGTTTAGTTCATCAAGTACTATTCGGAGGAGCTGTTTCTCATTTATACTCAGATCCCGGTCTACCTTTCTCATACTCCTCTTAGGATAGCGCCTTATCCGATCGCGGATTTTCTTGAAAATGGAAGGAGAAGCTGCGGTGCGCAGATGTCCCAGTCTTTGCCTGTCATTTGTAATTCCGACCTCTTCCTTTCTTTTCATAACAATCCAAACAGTTCTCCGAGCCATTCTAAGCTGCCTGCTGATCTCAGAATGGAAGTATCCTGGAGCGTGCATATGTATGTAGAGCAGCGGCTCTGTTGGGATGGAGGCTCTATATTACTACAAAAAAAAACATTATTAAACAAAAAACATGGCAATGTATATAGAAAAAGCAGCTCTATCTCACAGTGGAGTACTGATTACATAATGATGTGGCAATCCTCCCGCGCGAGAGCTGGACAAGGTACTTCCATATTTCCGCCGCGCACTGTATGTAAATATATGATACAGTTAGGTCCTGGAATGTGTTCAAACAAAAGCTCAAACAACAACTAGTAAGAGTTTGTTCCGCCCCCGCTATACATATGTATGCATAGTTTCATTCGGATCCTTTTTATTGTAACATAGCTCTTTTGCTAATGTTCAACTTGCTATTTTTCATCGGAAGTCTCTGATCTATTACACTTTTAAATCTTCGGCTACAATACGGCTACTAATACAATGCATGTCGACCAAAGTTCTGAATAGAAAACAATTTTGTTGGGGTTGGAAAAATTTCAAATGTGAGCCTTTTTGTAAGAAAAAGCGCAAATACTAGGACATTGAGTGTGTTTTTTTATTAGGTCTCGTTCATAACTCCACTTATTAGGTCTCGTTCATAATTCCACTTATTAGGTCTCGTTCATCATTCCACTTATTAGGTCTCGTTCATCATTCCACTTATTAGGTCTCGTTCATCATTCCACTTATTAGGTCTCGTTCATCGTTCCACTTATTAGGTCTCGTTCATCATTCCACTTATTAGGTCTCGTTCATCATTCCACTTATTAGGTCTCGTTCATCATTCCACTTATTAGGTCTCGTTCATCATTCTACTCAGATAGTCGTTTCTCATAAGTGTTAAATTTTCAAGACACGACGAAATAGCGTA
>OZ057406.1:16259542-16378748 GCA_964056735.1 Allodiplogaster pararmata
GCTGCTTCTTTGGGAGGTACCAAGCAGGGTACTGTGTGGTTGAAGACGCTGAAACATGAAACACTTAAACGTCTTTCGAACAACGCTAGAACATTGCTTTAATGGATGGTTCTTATTCGAAACATTCATGAGATTGACACTTTTAGATGCTCAAACACAAAGCAGACTAGAGAAAAAGTTTTACGCCTTCGCTCTTTTTAGTTGAGGGGATCTTTTTTTTATCCAAGTAAGGATGTGTTCCAGAGAATGGATTTGCGAAATAGAAGCTTTAAGTTCTTAGTGATTTGCTGAAATAAATTTTGGGATTTGTTGAATAGATATACAACAACTCCAATAAATCCAAAATAATATTCACTTCACTTCATGTACATAGCTCAATAAATTCCAAGATGAAAATGAAACATTATAATGTCTGCTTTCACAAAATTCCTACCTTTTTCACACGCCGCTAGAATGATAAACAAACCGTTGGATTACTGAGGTTTGAAAGAATGAGAAATATTCCATTATGCTAATTAAGAAAGACTCTTTTTCCTGTTTTGAAGATGGTTCAAAAGTGAAAAAAAGACATTAGAGCCAGAGAGAATCTTACATTACTCATCGATGATGAAATTCAAGGGGCTGGATCCGAACCCAGCCTTCTCAAGGGGCTGGATCCGAACCCAGCCTTCTCAAGGGGCTGGATCCGAACCCAGCCTTCTCAAGGGGCTGGATCCGAACCCAGCCTTCTCAAGGGGCTGGATCCGAACCCAGCCTTCTCAAGGGGCTGGATCCGAACCCAGCCTTCTGAAGCGGCTGGATACGAACCCAACCTTCTCAAGGGGCTGGATCCGAACCCAGCCTTTTCAAGGGGCTGGATACGAACCCAGCCTTCTCAAGGGGCTGGATACGAACCCAGCCTTCTCAAGGGGCTGGATACGAACCCAGCCTTCTCAAGGGGCTGGATACGAACCCAGCCTTCTCAAGGGGCTGGAACCGAACCCAGCCTTCATTCTCCTTCTTAGCAAGTCATATTAGATCAAAAGTTACGCTGTAGCAGGAAAGAAGGCCACTGCAAGTTGGCCGGCGTGTCCAGGAATGTCTGCGGCTCTGCTGTCACAAACATCGGAGAACAGCTGACCACAAGTAGCAGCAACCTAAACATCGAATTTTTTTTGGAACTAGTTCTACAATGTCTCAGTGGATAATCTTTTTTTCAATCTTAGTAAACCTTTTTCAAATCATTCTATGATTTTCTTTTTAATTAGCTTGTTTGAACTACTCGTACAACGAATCCTGCTGTGACCTCGGCTGATGCGGAACAAAGCTGAAAAAAGACTCGTCAGAGTCACCTTTGGCTCCAAATATGTCTTATTTTGGATTTATCTATGTATTGTTATCATGAAATTGTGTCGCTCTTTGCAAGAACGTTTTTTTATTTTTTGCAATCACTTTAAAAATTTGAAAAAAATAAACTTTGTTCAACTGGAGTCTTTTGTACATATTTTAATTTTTTAATATCTTTTTTCAGTGTCTTTGAAAGTCAGCAAACTTTCTATAAACCTCTAAAGATTCCGAGTAAACGAACATATTGAAGCACATATTAGTTTACTACATCGATTATGTAAGAATTGACTATCCATTTTAAACAATAACCTTACATGTATTACCTTGATCAAGAACCGATACAGTGTTCCAATTTGTTCAAAGACCTGGGAGTAATAGTGGATAACCAGCTTTCCTATCGAGATCATATCACTATCAAACAGAAAAGTGCGGAGTTTCTAGTAAACCGCTTTCTCAAAGCCTTCCAAACTAAAGACTCGCAGGTCTTAACTCGTGCTCTCACTGTATATACATACATATTCGCCCCATAATCGAATATGCGACAGAAATATGGTCGCCAACCTTAATTGGACAAGTTAAACTTATTGAACATGTACAAAGAGCATTCACTAGATGAGTTTTCCATAGAGCGGGTCACCCACAATTACCGTATTCTGAACGCTTGAACATTCTCGGTCTCGAGTCTCTTGAATTGAGACGTATTTTACAAGATTTGAAATTCCTACATAAATGCATCCATTGTAAGGTTCACTGTCGCAATTTTTCTATTTATTCACTCGCTTCTCTCTAAACCTTCATCAAAAACTTCCAAAATTATAGAATTCAAGTTCCAAGTAAAAATTACCCATTCAAAGCTTCAACCTTTGCATCTAGAGCTGTCACTATCTGGAACAGCCTACCGATCGATATTGTGTCTATTCCTAATAGCGAGACCTTTTCTAATAATCTAAAAAGTCTTCCCATCAGTTTATTACTACCGAACCAAATCATTAAAGATTAGAATTAAAAATATTTCAAGTACTCATGATCTACACATTTATGATCTTCAATTGATCTATATGTGTCCTAAATAGATCAATTGATCTATCTGTGTCCTAAAATAAACTTGAAATGATAATTTTTAAGTTTTTGTTCAACTTAGTTCCATTGTAAACCACCGCCCCACTGCCAAAAGCCTCTTTGGTGCCTTACACCAAAACAAAGTCCATGTCTTCCCGACCCATTCTGTACATGGAATAAACAATAAAAATATAATACAATACAAATAGGAAAAAACTCTTTTTTGATCAATTTTTGTAGTCCTTGGGTTTAAAAAACTGCCCCCACCCCTCAACTTTCGACCAAACATTAATATTGTGTTGCCGATGAAGGCGGAATGAGAGTTTCTACCTCCAACTACTGCCCCGATGCCCCGATTCCTCTAACTACTCGATTTTTTCTCACTCAGATTACATGCTTGATAATAGCTATTTCAGATTTAGAAAATTGGGAAAATTAAAAAACTTTTCATATCTGGCTTATTCAACTATTCTGAAGTACAAATTGATCAAATTGATCTTTTGAAGATTTATCATCCATATTCTGAAGTATCAAAGTTTATTCAACTATTAGATTGTAAAGTCGCTACAAGATTATGGTAATGTGAGAAGACGTGGAATGGAGTTAGTTAATCGGTTAGTACTCGAAAAAAATATCAGTGAGTATGGAAGGCATTTCTGTTTTTTCTCTCTTACTTCATTTTTCGTTTAATTTGTCCTCTTTATTTTCTCTCTCTTTTTTTCCTTTTATTCCAGACTCACTCTTTCTTTCTTAATCTCTTGAAAAATTTCCATCTTTCTGTCGATGCTGTCTTCCCAAAGTTTCTAATCTCTTCAATACTTCCCTTTGTTTCGAATCTCTTCCCTCATTGTTCTTCCTACTCTAAGTCTTCACTCTATCCGTGTTTCTCCTCATGACTCCCGAGTCTCTCTTCTACGCCTACTCTTTCGCTCTCCTCATGACTCCCGAGTCTCTTCTACGCCTACTCTTTCGCTCTCCTTATGACTCCCGAGTCTCTCTTCTACGCCTACTCTTTCGCTCTCCTCTCCTTCCTATTTCTATGCTCACACAACATGCAACTTCTCGACAAAGGCCGAACTGTGTATGCAGTGATGTAGTGCCTATTCAGAAGGCGAGGAAACAGTCTGCTAAGATTCGCACTACTGAAACCCCTTCAGGGGGCGCCGTCGATTGGTTGAAGTAGTCAGAGAAAGTTCATGAAAGAAGATGACTAGATCAGAGAAAAAATAAATGGAGAGAAGAAAAAAACGATAAGAGATAGAATTTCAGGTGGAGAGAATAATAAAAAATACAGGAGAAAGAGAGAGATTGAAGGTAAAGAGTAGTGAACAACAGAAAAAAGGCGAAGTGAAAGTACAAGATGCTTCCCTGATTTTGTGAATTTCGAGTCATGGTTATAACGACGAATGTAGTAATCATGTGATCAGATGATTAGTTCCCTTCAATAACACAGTACAGTGAAAACTTTTGCAAAAATCAGACAGAGCTTGAAGGAAGTGGAAAGCTACAGAGAGACGAATAAGACGGCGAAGAGAGATAGTTAGAAAAACAAATAAGACACATATATAAAGATGGGTCACTGATATGTTTAGATTGAGCTTCAGTCGCTCTCGCCACTTGAAGAGTCTATTGAAAACATAAGCTCCATTTCGTACTATGAATAGAGACTGATCTAGAGATAAAAGCAATTATAAAGTTCTTATGAAGCGATTAAAAGATTAAAGAAACTAGAGACAGAGAGAGATTATCGAGGGAGTTGTTCACAGAGATGAACTGTGATTTAAAGTAACTTTAAGCTCGGAATCGGAGACTTAATCAAAGGATCTTAGGAGTGGTCGAGATGGGTTATGCTATTAACACAGGTCAAAAAGGATTGAGTCTTCACATAAGGAGCTCAGCACGCTCTGCTTGCCTCCCCCCTTCTTCCTTCCTTCGTACTTTTCTTACTTTTCTCTTTTTCCCAGGCTCCATTCTAGTAAGCTTTTGATCACCCAATGTGACCGTCATGAATTCTCAAGACGAAAAATAAGAGTTGAAACTATTTCGATTCCAAAAAAAAAGAAGATTTAGCTATCGCGCAAAAAAGGTATTCTAACGTGCGGGATACAAACTAGCATTTCCTTTATTGCTATTCACAATCGAGGAAACTTTGCTAATCCATGCGATGTGCTACGGAGAAAGCCTCAACTGAATTTCATCCAGTTTTGATTTCTTGATAGCTTACTCTCTTACCTATCAAAAATCAATTTTCCTGTATACTTTGGAAAAAAAATCCGTTTTTCAAGTTTATAACTTTTTACCTTTTTTGCAACCGAAATGGAGAACGCATAGTATGGACTGGTTGAGGCCTTTTTTGGCTTAGAGCAGGTCACAAATGTTGTTTTTTTCAAAGAGCGGAAGAGAGCTAGATTGTATACCCAGGAAATGAACCGTTAGAAATTACCTCTTTCTTCTTTTTCTGCCGCTTGTTCTCTCTATCTACTTTCCTTCTTACTGACTCTCTCGCTCTATTGCACTATCTTCCTTTATCTCTATCCCTTTCTCTCACGCTATCTCTTTCGCTCTCTCTCTCCCTTTTTTCTCTCTCTCTATCTTGTCTCTCTCTCTCTCTTCCGCCCTCTCTCTTTCTTCCTCTCTCCCTTCTTTTCTCTTCCGCCCTCTCTATCTTTTTTCTCTGTCTTCTGCTCTCTCTCTCTCTCTCTCTCTCTCTCTCTCTCTCTCTCTCTCTCTCTCTCTCTCTCTCTCCTCTCTCTCTCTCTCTTTCATTATATTCATCCCGGTCTCTTTTTTCCCACTCTGAGAGCATGTTTTGTTATGAAATTCTATGCAGGCATACGATACGCCTTGAACCCTTTGAAAAATTAATAGTCTTTTCTAATATCGTTCTCTAATTTCTTCCTGTTTTTCATATGTGACCCCATGCTTGCCTTCCTCCTCTTCTTCATTCTTCATCTCGCATTCTATTCACATATATCTCTCCGTTCCTCTTCCTCTCTCTCTTTTCCTCACTCCTCCACTTTCTCTCTCTTCTCTATTTCTCTCTTCTTTTTATCTCCATCTTTGGCTCTAGTCGCCTCTTTTTCTTCTTGAACCATCTTCAAAACAGAAAACAGAGACCGCTTGTAATCAGAACAATAAAATGCCGAGATTTTCACATTTGTTTACACCTCAGTTATCCAGTACTGAAGATCTAGCAGCGTGGGAAAAAACGGAAGAAAGGTTTGAAAGCAGACACCAAAATGTTGAATTTCCGTCCCGGAAATTGGGAAGTATCAATTGAATCAGCTACATATTCTTAACTAAATATTAACTTAGTATTTGATTAGTAAGTCAATGTCCATATATTTAACTCATCTCAGAACTTGTTTGAGCATATCGCTAAGAGCTCCAAGCTTGTAGAGCACTGTTTGCGTTTAACCATAGGTTCAATTGGGTCAGATGAGAGTTGCATTTTCTTGATACGATCTCGTTAGCCTAAGCCGTACGGCCTCGTTAGTGTGAACTTTTTCCTAAGCCTGAACGTTTTTTAATGTGAATATTGTTTAATCTAAAAATGATTTTTTTAATGTAAAAATATTTTTTTGGAAATGTAAATAAGTCAGAAGCATGACCCATGGAACCTCGGGAAGGGGCGGGGGTGGTTAAACGAAAACAGTGCCGCTTGTAGTTAGCAAGCAGTTTTTATTTCTAAATTTAATTGTTCCTAAAACTTTTTAAAAATTTACCCTTGGTTTCAATTTTCAGATAAATACGGCTAGTTGAACTTCTATAAATCCAAAAATTCAGTGGAACTCCTAGAAATCCAGAAAACTTCTCCATATTTCTCTCCTCGTACTTTCTGACCAACTCACTTCAACAGAAACGTGAGATAAGTGGGAAAGTTGGAGCATAGAGAAACGATCAGAGAGAAAGATGAAAAGATAGGATCTCTTGATGGAGAAGATAGAATGTTTGTGTTAGAGAAAAAGGAAAAGCGGGAAAGAAAAATAGACGATTTGATGAAGACACTAAAAAGAGAATCAAAAAACCTTGGTCAAATAACTGTTCAAGTATTCTATCTGAATAGAGAAAAAGGAGTCCTAACTCAAACAAAAAAGAAGAAAACAAAGAGATAAAGGGATGAAAAATCAAAAGATTGTAATCAGGAGAGAAAGATAATAAAAGAAACAGAAAACAAAACACGCGCAAGCCTTCCATCAATCAATGCATAGCCAAGTTTAAATTTTACAGTAAGCAAAGAAAACGTTTTAAAAACCTCAAAAAATTTGGAAAATATTCTTTTTTTCCCATCACAGATATGTTGGAATATTATAATTTCTATCATTAACGTATCGGATCGATGATATAAAGTAGAGAGAACAAGAAATCGGCAAACCAATCGAACTCAAATAATGATATGGTAGTTGTTTTTTTTTTAGAGAAAAACACAACTAAACTTTTAAACAACGTGTTTTTGGCAGGAATTTGAACTGCTACAAATACCTTATAGAAAAAAACTGTTATATTTTGAAAATAACGCGGAAATGCTTCAAGTTTTGCGCGGAAGAACTTATGAAGAGCTGCTAATTTTTTTGCTTAGAAAAATTAGTTAGTGTAGATACAGATGAATTCATGCTCAAGATTCTTTCTTCCTACTCTGAACTTAGTTCATTTCGCTACCATTAGCTTCAGTTGAATCTTCTCAAAATGGCTCGTGAACGTACCGTACCTACTTAAAAATGGCTGTTACGACGAAAAGGCTACTAAAAGAATCAATATATTTATGCTAGTTTCCTTGTATCTATTGTCCCATGTAATCATTATTCGACTTTTCAAAAGATCGAGGAAAAGAGTTTAAACAGGGTCGTTCACTGATTAACGGTAATTACAAATGTAAGTGATGAAGTTTGCTCGATTATTCTCTGGTGATCAAATGAAATTAACATGTTGCTATTCGCACTTCACGGAGTTTATATCACATTTGCTTTCTGAATATGACCAAGTTTGATTGTTGCCATCTAGCCATATTTATCTGCAAGTTTTTATGATGTAAAAAAACCTCACCCGTCATAGAACAAAATGGAAGCTTTCAATTAGAAAAGTTTGAGTCGGAAATCGTGACTCGGTGAGCAAACCTTTTCATTCCTTGTGAATTGATTCCTATTTGGAGTTCGTGTTGCTCTTCGCTTAGAGTGTGAAGGCAGACCTTCCCCGGTAGACGATCAGCAAGGTCGTAGCACCTCAGAAGTAGACTTTGACTGCCTCAACAATTTTCTCTCTCTCTCTCTCACTCTCTGCAACTCAGATGGTCACCGTCTCTTCGTTTCACCCTCTATCATTCTTCAGTACTTCTTTATTCTCTTTTCCTCATCTTCAGTACCAATAGAAGTCTTTATTTCTCTGAATGTTTGTTGCTTACCTCCATGATTGTTTTGTTGTCTTTTCGTGTACTTCTCACTATTTCTGTTTCGCTTTCCTATATGGCTATAACTCTTTCTCATTCTCTCTATCTCTCTTCCTATTAAGTTCTCTCTCCCTGTCCTTCTCCCTTTGTATATGCATATATGTCTGGTTCTCCTCTTTTCCCTTCCTTTCTCCTTCTCTCTCTTTTTACTTATCTCTTCGACTATGGGTCTTTCTTTCACTATTTAACTAGCTCTAGACCCTCTCGGTATCTGCTGTACTTCCCTTCTCTGCACTCTCTCTCCCTCTCTCTCGCTCTCTCTCTCTCTCTCTCTCTCTCTCTCTCTCTCTCTCTCTCTCTCTCTCTCTCTCTCTCTCTCGCTCTCTCCCCCCCACACTTTTCTCCCAGGGTAGCCTCAGAAGGTGTGTGTATGGATGGACCAGTAAAGACGCCTATGAGGACATAAGAAGATTCAGCAAAGAGAAACACTTAGAAAATCAAACAAGGATTCTCAGAGATACAATTACCTTAATAGAAGACAATTCTGCATCGGAGAACTACTGCAAGTTGGTATTCAGTGAGGAAGGGGGGGGTTGTCAATCAGAGGAGTCTAGTGAACGCTTTGCTGCTTTTTGCATACACATGCCCAATACATATTAGAACTTTGAAGCGAAAATAAAGAAAAACCCGAGAAATAATTGCTCCCAGAACGATAAATTGAGGTTTGAAATGCCTGGTGATATGCGTATTCAAGCTAACCGAATCATCATTACATACATATGTGAAAATGCAAGACTATCAATGTAATGAATTATTTACTCACTTTCTGATTTATCTCACAAGCATGAAGCAATAGTAGAAACCCCAACATTTTCATAATATTTGTGTCACTGATATACATTGACGGGAATTTTAAGACGGCACACTCTGTATTGGCATCAGTTCCTTAGTTCTCTTGCTTTGCTTCTTGTTGGGCCGAACTGGGAGTGAGCCTTGTTGACATGCTTCATCGACATGCTCACCCGCTTGACGCACAGAGCGAGGGGAGAGGGCGGGTGATGTGTCCGCTTTCCTGTATTCTTATAAGAATGGTTTGTCTCATTATATCATATTATTCTGTCTCTCTCTCTCTCTCTCTCTCTCTCTCTCTCTCTCTCTCTCTTTTATATTCTCTTTTCTTTCTTCTTTCTCATTTCTCGGTCACTTTCTTTGTTTCTTCTTTCACCGCTCCCCTTACCTTGTATATTTCCGCATTATACTAACAAGACATGAAGCACTCTTCCGGCTGTCATTTTCCGTCTCTCTTAGCTGCCTCCGGACAATCATGTCTTATAGGAAGCATCTTCGTAATTCGATCCGGTTTCAATCCGTATTGTGAATAAGCGCCAAAATCATTTTAGAATAGAACAAGACCAAACGCATGAAAACATGTAAATTTAACGGAAAAGAAACGTTGGTAAAGTCAAGCTGAAATATTTTTTTAATAACTAAAAACTTGTGAAAAGTTTTATTGAATGGAGATGAAGAAGAAATGAGGAAAAAAGAAACATTGAACGAAAGAGTGACCGCTACCATTTGCCTTTGACCGTCCGGAGAACGTAAGAGTGACCGCTACCATTCACCTCCCCACTCGCCTTTGAGCGTCTGGAGAACGAAAGAGTGACCGCTAACATTCGCCTTTGACCGTCCGAAGAACGTAAGAGTGACCGCTACCATTCACCTCCCCACTCGCCTTTGAGCGTCTGGAGAACGAAAGAGTGACCGCTACCATTCGCCTTTGAGCGTTTGGAGAACGAAAGAATGACCGCTACCACTCGCCTTTGACCGTCCGGAGAACGAAAGAGTGACCGCTACCAATCGCCTTCGACCGTCCGGAAAACGAAAGAGTGACCGCTACCATTCGCCTTTGACCGTCCGGAGAACGAAAGAGTGACCGCTACCATTCGCCTTTGACCGTCCATAGAACGACAGAGTGACCGCTACCATCCACCTCCCCATTCGCCTTTGAGCGTTCGGAGAACGAAAAAGTTACCGCTATCATTCATCTACCCATTCGTCTTTGAGCGACAGCCAAGCTGTCCAGTGTGACTTTTTACCACAGGATCCGCTTCTAGACGTCTTTGCACTTCTTAGTTCTGACACCCTTTAGTTTTGATCTTCGGTCCAAAACAGTAATAAAAATATCTCAACATCTTTATTTTTGCATTTCAAATTCCACCAAATCAACACCCTCTTTTATGGATAAATTGCTAACGCTTTTTGAAGGTTTTTAATACAAAACTTAAGTTGCGCTAATTGAATTGAAATTCTTTATTACCATAGAATAGCTTGTAAGGCCATCGCTTATATGGAATCATGAAATAGGAAGGGAAATAATGTGGAATAATTGGGAATAAGATAATCAATTTTCGTTGGTGTCCACTCTTGTTGTTGACAACAGATAGTTCGGTAAGGCTATGAGATTTGAGAGGTCGATCTCTTCTAGAGCCTGGCCGAATGCTTCGATATCTTGAATCTCTTTGAAATTATCTGTAACTTTTTCCATAAAGCAATTGCTCTAGAAAAGAAAGAATGTGGGTCATTGTATCGTTTAAAGTTCATAAGAGTTAATTTGGAGGTTCGGTCTGAAGTGCAGAGATTGGTTTCAGTTCTTAACTTCAGCTCTTTTTGTCTGACAATCCGCTCTATCAGAAAGTAAACGAAAAACTACCAATAAATCAAAACGGTTTCGTCGAATGATTAGTGGATCTAAATTGAATTCAGCGAGACGTTGGGGGTAGCTCAACCTAATACTTCCACAACGAGAGCTCTTTTTGTAAAGAGTCTTTGAGGGTGCAGAGAACCTTTTCGGTTTATTACTGCGGACTTTCGGGGAGAAAATAATTGAACCATATTCAAGTAGGGGTCTGATGTAAGTGGTGTAAACGGTTTTGTAACCGTTCAAGTCCAGACATCTAAATACTTTAAAAACTTGTGAAATTCTACATAGAGTCCTGGCACGTATGATTTCTACGTGTTGCTTGAAGTTGAGCTTAGAGTCCACAAAAATACCTAAGTCTCTGACTAAATTAACGACCTTTATCAGCGAGCTATCAATGAAGTAATCGTTTTGAGATTTCCCTAGACAGAGACAGCTGATTTTCTCGACTGCTAAGGGAAGTTTGAATTCACGTGACCAATTTGAGATATGTTTATACATAGTTGAAGAGAATCACAGTCCTCGCTATAAATTTTAAGGTCATCGGCAAACAAGGAAAACTTCACAGTCGAGGGAATACAGCTCTCAATGTCATTGATGAAGCAGAGGAACAAGTGGGGCCCGAGAACTGTCCCTTGGGGTACCCCGCTGAGTACTGAAAAAGAATCGGAGTAGACATTTTCTATGCGAACCTTAAATGAACGGTTTTGCAGGAATAAAGTAATCCAGTCTATTAGAGCAATTTATTAAACAACATTTTTACAAAATCCATTCGAGAGGAAAATCGTGAAATATCAAGTTTAAATTTCCATATTCACAATCAGGGATTACAAATCACATAAACATTTAAATGGTTCACAACCATTGTACATCTTTACGTCCTTTACACATTTATGTATGTACAGTACCACTCAAAATCTTATCATATATAGGGTTATTGAAAATAACTTTTTCAAAAGATAAAATTCAAAGCTCAAATTTTCACAGAAGTTTTTTCGGGTGTCTGTACCGTACCGGACATCATTTGGAGTGATTTATTGATTATCTCCAGGAAATACACCAAAATTGGTATATCTTCCATTTTAAATTTTTTTTTTCCATGATTTTTTGTTGATTTTTGTTTGTTTTTCGAACTTCATTGATAAAAATTTTGTTTCAATGTTTTTAATGAATAAGCTATATGATCTATGAATAAGCTATATGATATTTATTTTCTTCGTTGCTGTAAATATCACATTCTCTTACTATCTGAGACATGGATGCACAATGAGCTTCCCGACTCCATTCTAACCGATAGTTTACCCTTCACGGTATTCAGAGGTGACAGATTGGCACAAAGAGGAGGAGGCGTAGCCATTCTAGTAGATAATGCCATCTCCTCATCTTTAGTTGTTCAATATAGCAAGGCTCAGTGCGAGGGGTTAGTAATAGACATTTATCCTAACACATCTTTCTCGTTTGCTTTCTCGGCCATTAGACTGATTAATATATATCGATCTCCTAGCTGTGGAGTAGAAAATACAAAGGATCTCTGCTCGTTTATCACCTCTCATGTTACTGAAGTATTTCCCACCATTCTGTGCGGAGACATGAACCTCCCCAAGATAGACTGGGCAAATCTCACCGCTCCCAATACATGTAGTATGTCTCTTGCATTCTTAAACATGACATGCGACAACAATCTTAAACAACTCGTACTTTCTCCCACTAGACTTCAAAATACACTCGATTGCCTGCTCTGTAATTCAAATATCATAAAAGACTGTATTGTCAGGCCTCCCTTCTCCACCAGCGATCATGCCTCAATATACTTTGAAATCAGAGATAGAGCTAAGCGTATTATCACAAGCACCAGCTCATCGTTAGACTGGAAAAAGGCAGATTGGGAAATAATCAACTCAGACCTCTTTAGCATCGACTGGACTTACATGCTCTCAAACCTAACTATTGACGAAAGTGTCGATAAATTAACCAACATCATCCAATTCATAATGGATAATAGGATTCCAAAAAATAAGAATGTCAAAACACATTTGAAATATCCCCCAAGATAAGAAGATTATACAGCTTCCTACAGAGAAGTAACAAACGAAACCCTCTCTCCATTACGTCATTACGCACATCCAAGAAACTTCACAAAGAACTAGTCAAATTCGAGGTTCTTAGGGAAGACAAGCTTAAGTTCCCGAGAAACTATAAGGTATTCTTCAGAACTATATCCAACCGCATTAAAAGCAACACATCTATTCCTGCTCTCATAGTGAACAATAAACCAACTACTATCCCCTTCGAACAAGCAACTCACTTCGCCGAGTATTTTGATAAGTTACAACCCTTACCAATCAGTGGACCCCTTCAGATCTCTCGCCCGAATTTTCACCTCGACCACATTAATGACATCTCCCCTTTCAGGTGAACTCCATTCTGAAACGAATAGCTCCGAAACTGAACTCTTCCCCTGACTTTATTCCAAGTAGACTACTCAAAAATTGTCTGGACTCACTGGCCATACCTCTCTCAATCATTTTCACCAACTCACTAACCTTAGGGCACTACCCTCTGGCCTGGAAAAAAAGGAATAATCAAACCCAGTTCATAAAAAAGGGCCCCGCTCTCAGATCGAAAATTATCGTCCTATCACTATGGTGTGCTCTATGTCAAAGGTATTCGAGAAACTGATCTTCAATATAACTTATCAATATCTGGAAACCAATGGCATACTACATCCCAAACAACATGGTTTCCGTCGGAGACGGTCCACGGTAACATCCCTGGTAGAGGCTCATTCCATTTACCTCACGCTTCAGAATAAAAAAATAGACTTTGACATCTGTCTAGTCGACTTTTCACGGGCTTTCGACTCTGTAAACATAAGATTTCTTGTTCACAAACTTGAAAAAGTGGGAATAACGGGCAACCTCCTCTATCTTATCCGTTCTTTTCTCACGAGCAGGTCCTCGAAAGTCTCAATCGGAGATACATTATCAGGCCCTAAAGTATACAACAGTGGTGTTCCCCAGGGGAGTTGCCTTGGACCCCTCCTCTTTTCAATATTTATAAATGATATCATGGAGCACATAGAGCCAGATGTCCATGGTTTTCTATATGCCGATGACCTCAAATTTTTTTCCAAGAACAGAGACTCTCTTCAGAAAAGTCTGGATTCCATTTCCGATTACTCACTGACCTGGGGACTTGTGATATCAACTCAAAAATGCTTTATCATGCACTGTGGTCCTAGGAATCCAAAAGTAACATATAACCTAGAAGACAATATCATACCAAATACTTCATTAGTGAAAGATCTTGGCATTACATTTCAGGAAAATATCACATTCTCTAAACATATTGAACTAACCTCCCTAAAGTCCCAAAAATGTATAAACATGATCTTCAGAGCCTTTAAAACCAAATCAATTGAAGTTCTGCTCAGAATATACACCACATACATAAGACCCCTTATTGAATATGGGAGTGAGGTATGGTCCCCAGTAACTATCGGTCTCGTTAACTGCATAGAAAAAGTGCAAAGATCATTTACACGAAGGTTACTACAAAGGGCCGGATTACCAAAATGAGTTATGTTGCTAGACTGAATTTTCTTTCCATCTCCTCGCTTGAATATAGAAGAAATGTGGCCGATCTTGTGTTCATCCATAAATGTCTGCACGGAAATATTCAAGTAGATTACTCAAATATGTTTAAACTTTGCCCATCGCCTTATTCGCTGAGAGAATCGAATAACTACAGAATATGCTTGCCGTGTAAATATAAAAGCAGAACAAGCACTTGTGCCTCAAGAATGATTAATGTCTGGAATAAGTTACCTTGTTCTTTGGTTTCTACAAGCTCTTCTAGCATTTTTAGAAATGAACTTATCAAGCTTGATTGTGAGACCATTGTCACCAACTCTAGAATACATTTTTAATTCAAGTGCTTTGTTTCTTCAAATGTTTTGTTTCTGTTTCTCCTCTTTTTTTCAATTTTATTTGTGTTCTCGGTTAGCTCTCGAATGATAAAGAGTGAGTTGAATTTTTGGAATTTCAAGTTATTATTGCGGATGAATAGTTCTTAATTGCTGATGAATAGTTCATAACTGAAGATACAAGCTTTGCTTTCTTTGCTTTTTTTTGTGTGCTTTCCTCTTTTCCTAAAATGAAATGTTCCTGATTGTTCTTGTCATATTTAGATCTCACTTTTCATAACCTTCACTGAATTCACTTTTCTTGTGACAGTGTCATCTGTTTCGTCACTTAACATTATGTTTTGTTTCAAGCGGAATAAAGAATTGAATTGAATTGAATAATAACAGCTTTGAGACGACGAGGGTATGCCTCGATGATTGCCCGCAGTGTCTCTTGTGGAATAGCGTCACATGCTCGGGTAAGGGAGACTTTAAGCGCTTCCAAATTTTTGTGATATTTTGCACAAGCCTTTGCCTCCAAAATAGTCGAGATGGAGAATCGAGTAGATTGAGGTCGGGGCTACTAACGAGACCACATAAGAAAATTTCTCATATTATTAATTTTTGGTTTTTGATTTTGCATCAGATGTTGTATGGGCCTTAAAATGTGCATTATCATGTTTGCGTGTGTAGCTCAGTGGGGAGAGCATTCGCCCGGAATGCGAAAGGTCACGGATTCGGTTCCCGTCGAACTACACGATTTTTGTACAAGTTTCTGCGAACAATCCGCTCCTCTGCTCGGTATAAAAATCCGTTGCTTGAAATCAAAGAGGAGTAGGGAATTACTCTTATTTACATGGGGGCCGAATCGGGATGAGAAGAGAGGAAAAAGAGGAAAAAGTAGAAAAGGAAAAGAAAACCCGAGCATGAGCTAGTTCGCAGAAACAAAGGCGCCTAGACCTCTGACCCTAGACCTCGAGAGACCTCGGTGTTGAGAGGGGGCATGTTGTATGGGCCTTAAATGCGCATTATCATGTGTGCATGTGTAGCTCAGTGGTGAGAGCATTCGCCCGGAATGCGAAAGGTCACGGGTTCGTTTCCTTTTCTACTTTTTTTTTACACCACACGATTTTTGCACAAGTTTCTGCGAACAATCCGCTCCTCTGCTCGGTATAAAAATCCGTTGCTTGAGATCAACGAAGAGTAGGGAATACCCTTATTTACACAGAAAATTATTTTTACATTAAAAACACTTAGGCTTAGGAGAAAGTTTACGCTAACGTACGGCTGAGCTAACGAGACCGCATAAGAAAGTTTCTTATATTATTCATTTTTGTCAATTTAGGCCGTGTTTTAGGCCAGCGGAGCCCGCGCGGACCTAAGCGAAGGAGGGGGGGGTAGGGGCCCTAGGGGGGAGGGGGGATGAAGAGGGCCCTACCTAAGAGAAGGGAGGAAGGGGTAGGGCCCTAGGGGGAAGGGGGGGGAAGAGGGCCCTACCTAAGCGAAGGGGGGGGAGGGGGAAGGAGGGTCCTAAAGGGGGGAAGGGGGCCCTTAGGAGAAAGGAGGTGAGGGATTTTTCATGAATAAAATCTCTTTCTGAGAAAAAAATATTTGGAAGGCTAAAGTAGATAAGAGCCAACTTTTTCTAAGCCAATTTTCAATTTTGCATTGAAAAATGTAGTTAAATTATTATTTATTAAGCGTTTTGTTATGTAAAAATAATTTTCCGATATGAAAATAAAAATTGGCAATAATGCTCATCAGAGCGAATCCGAACTCTCATCGAGCTACTCACAGTCGAGCACACTGACCCCTACACTAAAGTGCTTCATAAATGATTAGGTCAAAATAGCAGGTATGAACGTAATTGAGCCAGGCCGTTTTTAAGTTGAGGCCGTGTTTTAGGGCAGGTTAGATCCTTGGCCGAATGTACTGTAAAATTTCACAAGTTAAAAATGTTCGTAAGATTTTTGCTTACTCTGAATTTTTTTTTGTTGCTCACAGCGCGTTTAAGTGCGGATTTTTCATTGTTCACTAGAATTAAGTAAGAAAAAATTCGAAGCAATTCAATCGCCTCTCGCGATTCAATATTCTTCTTCCAATCACCCTGAGAACACGATGTAACTGCTTTTCACAGAAAAACACTTTCGCAATCGCAATATTGTCCTTGCATTTTTCATTTGTGTTTAGTGGTTTGAAATAAGTTTTAATGGAATTCTGAGTGATGTTTATTCAATAGAAAATGGCTAGTCCTCAATATACGTTGGTTCTGAGCAACATCAAAGAATTTTATTCGAACTCATTAATCTTGAAATTTGATTTAAAATTGATTCATCTAAATATATCTTTCACAATCAAGGGCAAAACGGCACTTTTTCACTTCAGGGCCCCTCCTTCTCAGAGGTTCAATTGGGTCATGTCAATTGGGTCATTTTCTTGATACGTCATTTTTTCCTCGTTAGCTAAGCCGTACTGCCTCGTTAGCGTAAACGTTTTCCTAAGCGTTTTAATGAAAAAATTGTTTTTTTAATGTAAAAATAACTTTTTTAATATAAAAAAAACTTTTTTGAAAATGTAAATGAGTGAGAAGTATGACCCATGGAACCTCTAGAAGGAGGGGGGTGACTAAAGAAAAAGTGCCGGCAAAACAATATCTCGAACGTTTGCATTTAGAGAATTCGGCACCGTTTGCGTTAAAAACCCCTTCCCCTACCAGAGGTTCCATGGATCATACTACTGACTTATTTACATTTACAAAAAAATTATTTTCACTTAAAAAATTTCTTTCACTTTAAAAAAACTTTTTTACATAAAAAAACGCTTAGGCTTAGGAAAAAGTTTAAGCTAATGAGGCCGTACGGCTTAGGCTAACGAGACCATATCAAGAAAATGCCACTTTCATCTGACCCAATTGAACCTCTGGTAGGCCCCCCGGGGAGGGGTGGTTAAACGCAAACAGTACCGAAAATTCTATAAAGTTCCGAGGCACTTTGTTAATGGGGGCGTGCTTTACTTGGGGGGGGGGGGGGTCAGGTTACCCTTTGCTGATTTTTTCGCTTAGCCTTAGTTAAAATGTATGATAACGAGGTCGTATGGAACAATTAGCCACAATATTGTAGTTTCATCCAGTCTAATTCAATGAATTGGCTTAGCTTTTTTCAGCTATTGCTTACCTTTTCTTCACGCTTACAAAGTCGTACGGCTCAGGAACGAGACCGTATGAAAACATTACTCACATTATTAACTTTTTCGATTCAATGACTGCGATTGTTAAAGAACAGAATAAATGGTGTATTAAGTACAGTAATAGTCCCTTCCCTCCCATCCCTCCAAAGTAAAGTGACACACCCCAAAGTAAAGCACGGCTACCTAAGTAAAATGTTGCCAGTTCCTAATAGTAATATTTATTGGAATGTTTTCCTGAAATCAAGTAAGTTTCCGATCAATTGTTTGGCTCTTATTCCCTGATGGGAGTACTCTGCGTCTTGTCTTGCAGACATTCGCATGATGCTTTTTTGAAAAAAATTTTTTTTGAAACAATCTCGTTAGCCTTAGCCGTACGGCCTCGTTAGCGTACACTTTTACTAAGCCTAAGCGTTTTTTTTTAATCTAAAAATTAATATTGCAATGTTAAAATAATTTTTCAAGAACCGGAGTCCCTGATGCTCAAAATGATTACCTATTGAGAAATTTTTCGAAACTAGCGCTCAAAGCCAATTTCTCGTCTAGTATTCCAATGTCTGCAAGACAAGACGCAGGGTATGTCCATAAGATAATAGGAGCCAATTGTTTATTCTAACATTCTGAGAAATTGCATTCCTGAGACTAGAGCCAATAGAATAGTCGAATGTTTGGTACTTTTTTACTTCGTCGTTTGCTCTTCCCCCGGAGGGAGGAGTGACGGATTAGGCGCTCAAATACTCTCGCCGCAGAGAAAGAGACGAGTCTTAAGGTAAAAGCAGCCAGCTATGTCTCTCTTTCTCTGCGCCGAGAGTTTCTTGACGCCAAATCAGTGACTTTCCACGAGAAAGGGAATAGGTAAAGAGAGAGGGAAATAAGAGAGAACAGGAAGCATCATTGTGCATCAAAATGCGACATAATACGCCCCAATAAACTCAAAGGAGGGGGAGGAGCCTACGTCGAAGTATAAAAATACCGAAGACAGACGTTTCGGGTTGTTTAAATCTTAATTCGATGCCTTTTTCGCTGATTAATTTTTCAACATTTTCACTTTTTTTTATTGTTTAAGTCAACTTTTTTTTTCCTTTCAGGCTCGTGGGCACCTAAAATGCCTTCACAAAAAAACCAAGAGACTACGGAAATAGTCGCGCTACAAAAGCAGTTAATCGAAGCTCAACACCGTCGACTGCATAAGCTTATCGATAAAGTTCGCAACGTTTCTTCTTCAATTTGGGTTGGGAAACAATAGAACGCTTTGATAAAGTTACCCCTTTTCTGCCTTGCTAAAGAACTGGTAGAAGAAGTAGTAAACAATGCACAAATCATCATTTGCCCGGAGCAAGAGCAGGATTTGCTCTGGAATTTTAGCTGTTGCCGGTTATAGCCGGCTCAAAGGGTCGTGTTTTCTCAAGTTTTACTTTCTGCTTTTTCTCTGTTCTTTAAAAATGTGGCGACTCCCAGCAGTTGAGTGCATAGATTGATGAGAGGAAGCGTATTCGGGTTGTCCAATCAGTCGAAAAGACAGGCGATATCGTGTGGTCTAGACGAGCATTCGAGCCATGTCTGGTATGAGCTCTTCGATCCGATACAAGTATGTAGTTGCTGGTAAAACTGAAGTGTTCTGATCAGGGTGATTCTCTGACCCCGCACTGCGGGTTAAAAAAGTCTATGCGCTCTTCAAAAACACTGAAATCTATGCCCTTGAAAAAAATTTACCTCGGATTTTTTCGTAGAGAAATTCCAAATCATTGAAAAAATTGAATGTTGAACTCTAAAATTTCAGAAATCTTTGCGCTCGAAAAAAGTTTAGCAGGTGCTAAGAAACACCCTGATACTGATAATGATCAATTAAAAAACAATTTCATTAAAAAAAATCACTCGCTCAATTTACTGTAATCGGCTGCTTCGTCTTTTATCTTGCTATTATAATTGATTTTGGAGATATAGTCACACTAGGAAGTTTACAGGGTTCAAAATTGTTGCGGCCTTCACCCTTTCAGCAAATATAAAAGTTCAGCGAGCTACACCAAAAATCGTTTACAATCCATTCCAAAACAACATTCTCTGAAATTACATTCCTTTAAGAAAATAATGCACAGATGAAATGCAGACATGCAATGTTTTGAAATCGGATTTTTTTTCCTTCATAGTTGCTCTGTAACAAAGCCTACTTTTTGAACTAAATTACTGAAAGGAGACCATTAAGTGTTCAACAAAGACCTAGCACTAAAAATACTGTAGAAGCACGGAGTTTTTTCATAACAGCAAACGAATATTTGACGAAAAAATTTTTTTTTGATAAAAAAACTAATTAATTAATTAGGGGTGGTATAGAGAACCGATGCAGGCCCTCTCAAAACATTTCACTATCGATTTGATTTTCGGTTAAGTGAGGATAGCCGCCTGAATGAGTCTCATGGTGGCTACGGAAAATCACAGATTAAGTCTGAACATGAATTTCTGACCCCTGAGGACGAAACATGCTTGATAGAGAATCTGATTTTTTTGTTATTTGTTAATTTAAAGTTTCTTTCAGAGTGATAGATTTGCCGATATGGAGAGAGAAGCAGAGGAGGAGAGAGAAAAGACGGCCAGCAGAATGGAGGTTATGAAGAAGGCCATCAACAAGGGAGAGGCACAACTCAAGGAGCTTGCCGAGAAGGTCTCTTTGATTACTGTGGGAGAACACAGCTCATGGTTTAATAGGTACACTTCGGAAAATAGATCGCTGTAATAGGAGTTTTATAGACATAGTAGAGCTTCTACCCTCAAATGTTTTTAGCATCATAACCATCATTTTCCACCCGAGAACCCTAGCGGCTGCAGACATGTCGAATTGAGCAGATCAATCGAACCAGCAAAGGAATTTTCAGGTCGCCCTGCTGCATTTGCAGCAAGCTCCATCTGGAGCTCCATCTGGTGCAGAAGGAGCGGAAAGCGCGCAGCTGGCGGTGAAGATCGGAGTTTGTGATTTCCTTCCATTGACGGCTGTTTCATTCATCATTGTTTGAAACATTTTATTCTATAAAGTTTTTCGGATTCGGTTCTCAACAAAAAAAATATATTGAAGCTCGATTTGGCAAGCGTGCCATTTTTGAGATAATAATCGATTCATCATCAGATGTGGACGAATATTATTGGAAAGTACGCAGGATCTCGGGCGATAACCCGCACGTTTTGGGAGTTGAAGGCCTCCTCGATCGTGAACAACTTCTCGTCTGAGAAGACTATCTCGTCGGCACCAGGTGCGGCCGTGTCGCGAAGCAAGGCCCGACTTCTCTTCACGCGCTCTGCCTTGTTCTTGGCAGACAACAAGGCACCCTTGCGAGTACGATAAGGGCGCATGCAGAGGTCATCCCTGACGATGGTCTGAGCCGACCAGCGGGATATTCCGAGCTCCTGGGACATCTTGTTAATGCTCTGCTTGGGGTTTCGGCGTATTCGCTCCCTCACTGCTTTTATCTTCGCCGGCGTCCGAGCAGATCGAGGTCGGCCAGTTTTTTGACGGTCCTCGAGATTTCCGAGCTCGCGGTAACGTTTGATGGTATTCCAGAAAAGATCTCGACGGACGACGAGGCGTTTAGCGATTTCGGAGTTGGAGTACCCGCGCTGGTGCAAATCGACGATAGTATCGACGAAGTCGATAATCGACGAAGGCTGGAGATGGGGACCCGTCATTACCTTCAAATTTAAACAATCGTTGTCAAACTTCAACACGATGTTTAAAACACAATAAACTTCGAAAATCAAAAAAAAGGAATCGGTGCGTGCACGAAATAGTGCGTAGCACACTCCTAAACCACGGACTGCGTACTTTCCAGCCACCCTGTACCTAAACTTTAGATGAATGAACTATGTGGCACAGTGGTTTTAAGTCTGTTCGCTGGCAAAGTCCGTGTCGAGCTCTACCCATCCTTTTCAAGGTAGATCCGCTCCAACCGAGGGGTTCAAGGTGATTGCACGACCTTCTCTCCCCTCTGTTAAGCACACTAGCAGTGACCCAGGGAGCAGCCACTGGTTCATCCAGGTTAGGCCTGTGTCCCAAATCTAAAGAACGCGTATCGTGCCCCGATTTCAGTTATCTTCCCGAAGAAATATCATTTTAATGTAAGGGTTCATTGATACCAGGCATTTCAGACCCGCATGAAAGGGTGGCAGCGCCAGGCAATAACCACGGCGCTCGGGCAAGGGAAGCGTGGGAAAGAGCTCACTGAGATATGCAGTGGACTCAGTGTTTCAGAAGGACAGGTGAGCAGACGAATCTTTTCAAGAGGTCCCATTGACGAGTCCTGGGTGTCGCAGTGGTAGTGTGTCTGATTACTCTTTTTAATGGGCCCTCATTTACGAGTCCTGGGTGTCACAGCCGTAGTGTGTGGGCAGGCGCTTTTTTAGTGGGTCCCCAAAGGATACAGAGGCCCGTCGGAGGCAGAATTTTTTGACAGAGACCGACCAAAAGTTGAAGGCAAAGGGTTCCCTTGCAAAAAACCATTCAATTTCGACAGAGACCCGCTTAAAGTTGAAGACATAAGGGCCACCACTTACGAAAAAAACAAAACAGAGGTCCACCGATAGACATCCGGAACTTGCCAAAAACCCATGTGTGTGGGAATACGAATAAAATGCTCCCGAGTTCGACCCACACCCAGGGCGACCCGTCCATTCAAACCGAAGAGGAGACGTTTTGGTAGTACTTGCCCGACCTTCTCTACCTCTCTGCAAAAAACACGACCCAGGAAGCCGCCACTGGTTCCACCAGGTTGGGCCTGTATCCCAATCTGGGAAAAAGCGTTCCTTGCCAAAGGCGGAATTAAGCGCCAGGAAGAAAAGCTAAATCGAGATTTATGAAAAGCTGGAAAAAGAGGATTCTTGCTCTTTCTCTCTCTCTCTCTCTCTATCTATCTCTCTCGTGATTCGGGGAATTTCAGCTGCGTCGATTCCTTCGGAAGCGACGCTTTCCGACAGGGGAGATCGCGAGGAAGCCCGTCCCCCTCTCCAAGTTGGTTGACTGTTTCTCTTTCAATCTCTCTCTTCAATGCTAAACAAGTCCTTGTAGATCTGGCAGGTCCGAATGAAGCAATCTCCATGAGATTGTCGGCATCTCTGTCAATTGGGAACGATCGATCCCTGATGTTTGGAGAGAAGGCATTGTCTTCTTTATTAATTTTTTTTGATGTTTTGTTTAAATACGCTGATATGTCATTTGAACTTGTAAATTTAAATATTGTTTCCGTGCTTTTTTTTTCCTTTGATGACAAAAAGATCTTTGCCATTTTCTGAGAGAAAGATCCTCATCTTGCACATTGGCCACATCCGCTGCTTTAGTAATTTGTTGTTTCCTGATTTCAATTAATTTGTTGTTTTCTGGTATCAAAAAAGTAAAAATAAAAATTCTCTCTTTGTTTCTCACATAGAGCGGTTGATGGTCTACGATATGCAGTTTTTTAAAAACCTGAACTGTTATCTTTCATCTCGAGACAAGTCTTGTGCCAGACTATACTATTTATACATGGCACCTTCTCCGGTGTGTAATGCCTACTCTCATGTAATGTGACGACCATACAGGTGAAGAAAAATCACATATAGGAAGAATATAAGTCTGAAAACATGTGATATAAACATGAGGTTCTTCATACTTGAGGGTGCGGAGTGCGACAATTCCGGTCTTTTTGCTAAATTTCAGTTTTAGTCTTATGTTTTCTCTTTGATTGCATAAGAATGCTTCACGGAATAATATATTCATTCATCATTCATTCAAAATATGAATTAACTGAAGAAGGCGAAAAACGTTAAATTTAAAAAGCTGATAAAATGTTACATTTTTCGAAACCTTCGGTGTGTGTACCAATACCATTGAATTAGCCGTTAGACTAGCGTCCCCTCTGGGGACGCTTGTCACTTTCTTGTTAGCCAAGTTAGAATGAGAGCCTAGTCAATTTTCGCTTCTCCTTATCTCCCTGTCTCAGGCAGCTTCGCTGCCTTCATTTCCCAGCTTCTATTTTTCCCTCTCCCCCTTCGTTTTTCCACCTCTATTTTTCTCCCTTTCTCAGGCAGCTTCGTTACTTTCGTTATTCTTCTTCTCCTTTCCTCCCTGCATCAGATTCGTCTTTCTCCTTCTCTTCTCTTCACCGCAGGCAGCTTCGCTGCCTTCGTTTCCCTGTTCTTCCTTTTCTTCCTGAATCAGGCAGCTTCGCTGCCTTCGCTTTTCTGCTTCTCCTTTTTTTCCCTGCTTCAGGCAGCTTCGCTGCCTTTGTTTTCCTGCTCCTCCTTTTCTTCCTGCTCCAGAAAGCTTCGCTGCCTTCGCTTTTCTGGTTCTATTTTTCTCCCTGACTCAGGCAGCTCCGCTGCTTTCGTTATTCTTCTTCTCCTTTCCTTCCTGCGTCAAATTCGTCTTTCTCCTTCTCTTCTCTCCACCACAGGCAGCTTCGCTGCCTTCGTTTTTCTGTTCTTCCTTTTCTTCCTGCATCAGGCAGCTTCGCTGCCTTCGTTCTTCTTATTCTTCTCCTTGTAATTGTTTGAGGCCTGTGGTTTGAGTTCGGGCGAGTTTGTTTTTGAACCCCGGAAAGTTTATAAATTCAGAGGGCTAAATTTTTTTTCTTGAAATAAATTTGTTTTGCCATCCGGAAATCCATCACCTTCGGCGGGCCTCTGTATTATTTTTGACTAATTTATAACTCCCCTAATCTTCTTTCGATTATTAATCTTGTTTTCCTTGTCAAGTTTTTGAATTATTTCGAAGTAGAGATCCGTCGAAGGGTAAATCGGAGGTCCATTGGAATTTTCGGATCAAGCAACTATCATAAAGCCATTGTTAAAAATCCTAAATGTTTTTCTTTGGACAAATGAAACGTATTCAACTTTATCAAAAGGTAGGCACAAGTTTACTCAGGCGGGCCGCACTTTACTTGGAGGGGCGCGCTTTACTTGGGGGGGCGCTTTACTTCGGGCAGGGGGGGAGCTTTTTTTAAAAACATTTTTGACAACTTTAGTCAACGAATTGACATTTTCTTATGCGTTCTCGTTAGGCTAAGCCGTACGGCCTCGTTAGCGTAACCAGGGGTTAATTAGTGATGTCTGGTCGTCTGTCGGCGGGTGTCTGTTTTAGACCTCCAGCGGGCGTCTGTCTTTTAACTCATAAAAGGGAAACCTTATGTGAAATTTTTTTATCTCAGAAGGGTGAAAATTTTTCAAAAAACTTTTTATCTCATAAAATTTTAACTTGAAAAAAATTAAAAGATGTAAGGCAAGGGTCTGTATAAAAAAATTTTTGCCTCCTGCGAACGTCTGTAGGATTTTCGGACCAACTAAAAAACCGCTGAGCGTAACATTTGACTAAGCCTAAGCGAGAAAAAAAACAGTGAATAGTGGCTAAAAACGGCTAATTCAAGTTTCTAAAACTGGATAAAAATGAAAAAAATGAAGAAGAAATATTTAAAAAATCAGATTGGATAAAAAAATATTGTGGCTAATTGTTCTATAGGGCTTCGTTAGCATACTCTTTAGGCGATGGTATCAAATTGTGGTTCCGCTCATTTTTAGTTTTTTTCAATCGAATAAAGTGTTAATTGGCTTCTTATGACCTACTGAGCAATAAAAACATGTGCGGTAAAAAAAATTTTAAAATCATTTTTACACAAAAAAAATTTTTTGGCCTAAATTTTGGGGAAAGGAAAGGGGGAGGGGGTTTTTTCCTAAGCAGGAAAGGGAGGGGGGCCCTAAAAGGGGAAGGGGGGAGGAATAGGGCCTAAGCAAGGGGGTAGGGGCCCTAGGGGGGAGGGGGGAGGGGGAAGAGGGCCCTAAAGGGGGGAAGGGGGGGCCCTGAGGAGAAAGGGGGAAGGGAGTTTTCATGAATAAAATCTCTTCCTGAAAAAAAAACTTTTGAAAATTTTTTTTGTAAAAATGATGAAAAAAATTTTTGTTTTCCGCACATGTTTTTATTGCTTAGACCATAGCTCACCAAAGTTGTGAAATTTCTTTCGGTCGCCCGCCCGGTCCTCCAAAATTTTTTTGAAAGTGAAGAAATTATAACAGAAGTTGATTAAAAAAACAAATAAAAGCTTGTAAATAAAATAATTGTCCATTGGTTAAACTACGGCCCTGACTACATGAAAAAAAGAACAATTGTTTTGACAAAACAGACATAAGATTTTGTTGAATACCCCTCTCCCCACTCTCCGGTCGCTCGGTCAACCGCCCGAAAAAGTTATATTCAACACATCCTGGTGTGTTATGGCTTAGACGGTCATAAGAAGCCAATTAACATTTTATTCGATTGAAAAAAAAACGAAAAATGAGCGGGACCACAATTTGATACCATCGCCTACTCTTTATTTAAACCTAAGCGAAAAAATCAGGGAAAAGTCACCTGCCCCCCCCCAAAAAAGTGCGGCCCCCAAGTAACAAAGTGCCGCTTATTAATCATGTGAAAACGCTTCAATGTGAGCCTAGGACTAACTCGGACCATTGAATTGAAAGCGAAACTCTAATTTTTTTTCAACAAAAATACATCTTTACTGCCTGGTCTAGTTCAAGTTTTCTTGTTTCAATCTAGTCTAAAATCGTTATAAAATTATAAATCCGAAAACATAAAAAGCACTGTGATAAAAATTAGAAGAGCAAAATATTTCATAAACAAAAATTAAGCGTCAGAAGTTGAATCTACTATCTCCATGAAGGAAACAAACGGCACAATGTTACATAGGGGGGCGCACTTTACGTGGAGGGGCTTTAAAACTTTTTGAGAAATTTAGTCAAGATTGACAAAAATTAACAACATGAGAAATTTTCTCATCCGGTTTCGTTAGCCTAAGCCGTACGGCCTCGTTTGCGTAACCTTTTACCTAAGCCTTAGCGAAAAACAGTGAATAGTAGCTGAAAATGGCACAAGTTTACTTGAGGAGGCTCCGCTTCATTTGGGAGGGGGCTCTTTTCGCTGCGTTCAAAAATTTTTTTTAATACAACAAAATTTAAATTTTCTTATGCGGTCTCGTTCGTCTAAGCCGTACGGCCTCGTTAGCTTAAACTTTTTCCTAAGCCTAAGCGTTTTTTGATGTAAAAATAATCTTTTAAAAATGTTGTTTTTAAAAGCCCCCCCCTCC
This sequence comes from Allodiplogaster pararmata, assembly GCA_964056735.1. NCBI lineage: Eukaryota > Metazoa > Nematoda > Chromadorea > Rhabditida > Diplogasteridae > Allodiplogaster > Allodiplogaster pararmata. The sequence goes on from OZ057406.1 coordinate 16,286,188, forward strand.
CAAGTGAAGCGGAGCCCCTCCCTCCAAGTGAAGCGCGGCCTCCCAAGTAAAAAAGAACCGCTCAAAACAGCTAAGCCGAATTACTCAATTTGACTGGATAAAAATAAAATAGTGTGGCTAATTTTTCTATACGGCCTCTTTTCTAAGCCGTACGGCCTCTTTAGCATACATTTTACCTAAGACTAACGAAAAAAATCAGCGAAAAGTAACCTGCCCCCCAAGTAAAGTGCGGCCCCTAAGTAACAAAGTGCCGGTACAAAGCTATATTGAGTGCGAATAAACTCAAATTTAAGGTCAAAAAGAAGTAAATCTACACAAGTAACCTTCATTTATCTCGATCCCCATTTTTTAACCTGCAACATTCAAATTTATTACAGAAGAACACGGTTAGAAACAACATGAAATGCGATTTCCACAAAAGAAAACTTATAAAAAAAAGTTTTTGAAGAAGTAGTTTCTCTCTCTTTCTTTATTTGATAAGTTGAACAACAAAAAAAACACTGTTTAAATTTTCAAAAGTCTTTTCAAAACCATTCACATTGTAATCTACATGTTTTGTTGTGCATGAAATTCTACCTCAGAAAATTTTTGCTGTCAAAAGGTTGCTCTTTTGTTCGGTACTGTATCGAAGGAAGAGAGCGCATGAAGCATCGTCAATCACTTGCAGCATGAATGGAGAGAGCGAGAGAACGCAGGATGCGAGAGGAAAAAAAAAGAGAGAGCGTGCACGCAAGAAGTAAACGGGGGAGGGCGTGGGTTAGTGCTCCGCCATCGACCCCTCACACCTCCCCCTCAAAAACAAAATTAAGAAACCAAATTCAGAAATTCTGAAATCCTGTAGTTGATTTAGCCTCAGTAGAGAAATTCAGCCAAGCACGTAGCCAGGAGGCTCTTATCCTAGACCACAAAGTCATGTGAGCGCTCATAAAGTGATAGATAGGAGAATGTGAGATTTAAGTGACGCGAGAGCGTGCAAAAGATTGGGTATAAAGAGAGAGAAAAGGCGATGAGACAAAGCGCCAAATAATTGTGGACAGAGGAAAAACCTCTTGCTCGTTGAATTCAAGAGGATGCACAAAAAACATATCAGAAAGGCATCTCGATTGCTTTTATCAAGATATTTACCAAAATGTTTAAAATAATAGAATACATATTTTACATCTTGCAAGACAAGCCGATCATGCCAATACATATTTCCAACCTGCTCGAGTTGAGGATATTGGAACGAAACCACAAAGCAAAGTTCCCTCACTGAAACTACCCGGATTAATATAGTATTCTTTCTTTGATTCCTACTATTTTGTTGATGGAAAACGAGCTATCAGGTGCTGAAATTGATCTGCCTTCTCTCTACTGTTGGGAAGGTGTGAAGCAACTAGCAGACAGACTCGGTTCCTTCTTCAGAACGAGCTTCTCTCTCTCTCTCTCTCTCTCTCGGAGTGTGGCTCAACAACCTTCCACAATCTATGTATCTTCCTCGGAACTATTCGATGGTTAATGGCATAAGAATAAATGATATTATTAACCTAGAAAGCAAGTATGTATGTACATATACCAAAAATAGTGGACCACAAAAAGATGTTGCGGAACAATCCTGACAAAACGAGAGTAACAACAGAGAGAAAAATTAGGAAGTCTACTGATCATATGCTGCCCCCTCCCCTTCTCTCTTCCCTTCAAGTTTTCTTAAGCATAGAAAAAGCTCTATACTTACCTTCCTAGTTTACGCTCTTTTTCCTCTCGCCCTTCATTTCTTATTTCGCTCTCTTTCCTCTTGCTCTCTCTTTTTCTCTTGCTCTCTCTTTTTCTCTCTCTCTCTCTATGTATATATTTATTTATTTAACTCTCCCTCTCTCCTTTCTCGTCTGTCTCTCTTTTTCTGTATCTCTTTCTCACTCTCTCTTTTCATCTCTTTCTCTCTCTATGTTTCTCTCTGTCTATCTCTTTTTCTCTTTCTGTCTCTCTCTATCTTTCTATCTTTCTCGCGATCCTCGCTGTTGTGGATTGGCAGCATATGTTGTGTTCTCTCCTGCATGAACTCCTCTCGCGGAACTCTTTGCTGTTTGCTCTCATCAAAGTCTTAGTCTACCTTCTCATAATTATTACCTGGCCGAACCATTGAGTTCTTTTCTCTCACCTCTCACTCTCCAGATTCGTGCTATCCTTTGGATCAGCTAGTGCCTTTTCTCTGTCTTTGTAGAACAGGAATCGAGTGAGGTCTCTGTGATCCTTCTTGAGCTTGACTTGATGAAAAGCCTTTTCCACGTCCCCAGACAATAGCAGAGGTCTTTCTCGGGCCCTCATCAATACTGTCGGGAATGATTTGAGCAGATTCGGTCCAGCACACTGAGCATCGTTCGCGCTCAAATGACCTTTCATTTTGCTGGAAGCATTATATACCAGTCTCACTTTGGTTGACTGTGAGTCCTGTTTCATCACTGCTCTGTGAGGACTGTAGTACACAGTTCCTTCTGGAAAGTCATCGGGATCAATCCTCTCAATGTAACCTCTTCTTACTTGTTCTGCGAACATATTCTCAGCTTCCTCGTACTTGTCTTGAGATATTGACTGCGAGACAGATGTTCGAATGCCAACCAGAAATTGTTGCCAATCCTTTTTTCGGCATTTGGCCTCATAGGCCATCTAGTTGAATAGTGACCATCATGCTCTCTTTCTGTATTCAACACGAATTGTGAGTCTGCATCCAACTCTGATTCGTCACTCTCCTGCGAATCAACTTGCTCCACTGCCAGGAACTTCTGCACCGACTCATGTAACTTCCGACTTTCCAGATCTCAAATAATAGGATAATATAACGTTAAAAATCTCTGAGAGCTAAGAGAGATCTCTAACCATTTTGACATTCCTCGAAAAGCCACACATTGGTTGCTGTTGAGTGCCTTTCATGAAAACCACGACTGGATCACTTTTCACCTGAAAATCCTTCATTGTTGATGGAATACTTTTTTAAACGGAGGATTCTTGATCCAGATGCCATTTAAAGTACCATCATAACCTGTACATTACACCTCAGTTGTCGTTCTAAAAAATTCAAAAATTTTGTTGTCGGTTTTAAAACTTTGAACGAACGGCTCAGGGTTGAATTCAGGCGTTATTCACTAGCAGCGTAAATTGAACGAAGGATGACTTGTATTCACCTCCGAATCAATACGAAGACAAACCATTCCATCGATCCTTCCTTTCAACTGCGGTGGTAGAGGAGTCGATGACGATGCCGCAACGGAACTCACGTAGATTGAATTACGCAGAGAAAGAAGGGCAGCGAGACGATGAGAAAGGGGTCTCAGCATCTCACAAAACCACTTCAGAAAGAGTGATACAATTAAAGTTTACTAGACTGGTTGTATACATTGGAGTAGGCGCCACAACCGATATCAATTTGCCGATCATCAATATCAAACATTTTATTCGAGAATCATTCATCAACGGTGATTAACGAGAAAAAAAACATAAACAATAATATAATACTATTATTTGACAAATTGCGGAAGTGGCAGTTCAAATTCAGTATTAAAGAAGTATTTATTAGGAAAAAAAAGCTTCTTTTTTTATTCTAATGAATTCCTATTCCTTTTTGAGAGCTTGGAGAACCCTGGTTTGAGGATTGAGATGACAGCAAAGATCAATATGATATCATCTTCAGAAAATCAAATTTGGAAAGACAGTGATTGGCAATCAGAACGTTGTAGATTTCATTTTAAAAAAAAGAATTTAGATTTAATCCCCCCCACTTGTATCTTCGCACTTTAATGGTGTGTGGACTCGAGATAACTGATGGTTAGGAGAAAAGAGATATTATTGAAAATAGGCTAAATTCGGAAGAAAAATGATAACTGTTAAAGCTGGAATACGGTCAAGTTTTCACCCGAGATTTATCCTAACCAGTCAAGTAGAAACAAATGAAGAGAAATCTTCGTCAACATCGGTTGTGAAAATATATTTTGAGGTACATCGAAAACATTTTGATACATTGGAATACGTATTTTTCTTTGATGAAAATTGTATTGATTGCTGTTCTAATACAAAAAGAATGTATGTGCTCTTGTGTAGCAAAAACTCGAGCTCAGACTTCGGCCACAGAGTTCTTTTGCTTATTCAACTTCTCCTCATAGCCTTTTATCTTCTCTTCCAATTCCTGAAAAAAAACCGTGAATGATTTGAAATCGATTCTGGGAAAAAAGGAATAGGAGCGAAAAAAGAAGCATCGACTTGCCACAAATCGATGAAATTCTGTAAAATAAAGATAACTGAAAAAGAACCCGCAATTTCTCTCATGAGCTCTATGGAACTACCACAGTACAACTTCCATCCTTTTCTCCATGTGTTAAATATCCTACTCTCACCTATTGCTACAAATTATTCAATCATTTTCGGAAACATCGGTGTGTCGAACTTATACTTCTAGTCCCGCATTAATATTCCAACATTCTCTATCGGAACTGATCCGAAACCAATCAATTTTTAAGTGAGTAGTTTTAGATTTACAAAGCTTATTGAGTTTACAGCACAAGTTGTTTCAAGTACTTACTCAAAAACTTCAAAATCTCATCTTATCAAGCGAGAAGTGAATATGTACTGACATCAACTCTTTTCATTAACTTATTTTTCTCGAATAGGGCTTCTTTTAAAACAGTATCCAATGCGGGAGCAATCAATACATTCGGAACAGCGCCTCCGAGTTCCTGCAGTTGAACAAACAATTCGTGCCGGAAAATGGTAAAGATGTCCGCCTCAGGCAGCATAATTCACTCCCAACAGACTATCAGTGAGTGTTCTGGTTTGAACATGGACACTCCAACGCAGAGCTCACCAGGACTTGTTGAAAAAAAAAAATTTTCGGGCGGGCGACCCTCGCGACCGGGGGGGGGGGGAGGTCGCCAAAAAAAAAAAAAACTACGTTGGAGTCCAACGTAGTTTCGGTAGCGGAAACTGAGGCCGGCCATTAAAAGAATAGTCATGGAGATGTAACCCTTGTTCCAAATCTTACAGCTGCTGAATAAGTCCACCCTCTTTGCCTTCTAACAAGTTTATCTGAGAGTCGTGCGCGACTGACTTCTGCTGTACCATGGAAATTTTATATTTGACAACACTTGAACAAACAATTTTGCACCAATTTTTTATTTCAGATCTGTAAAAAAAGAAAAAAATTTAAATCTCATAACCTTTACAATAAAGTCCATTGGATTCTTAGGCTGAATTTTCTGCAGTTTCAGAGCCGCCAACGCCTGCAACTAGCAATCCGTGAGTGGAATGGTTGAAAACCAAATTTTTCATACTTAGTTCGAAAACTTTTTGGTATCTCCGATTGAGTAAACTTTAAATACATATGTTCTCTGGAATGCAAAAAAAAACCACTGGGGGGGGGTCTTCAAAGACGGATTAAATTTTTTTTGAAAGGTCACACAATAATTGAGTCTCCAAAGCGGCGAACATCTTTTAGTGTGATGAATGAATAATTGAGTTCAACTAACTTTAGTGAAAGCCTCTAGCACACAATTCTTCTCCAGGTACTGCCGGAAGATCTCAAAGAATCTTTCAAATGGATTCCACCGGATAAAACAATTTTATCGAGTTTAACAAAGTTTTTTTCCGGTACTGAATTCAAGTTTTATTGAACTTCGAAACCAGAAGCCCATTTGGTTACTAGAAAAGCTCAAATTTCATTCGATTTCGTTCGAACTCAAGCTCCATAAAAATTAATGTGAGAAAAGATCGTGGCCTTAAAATCAAGCGCTGTTATTTTCTGAGACCTGCTTGAATTTGGATGGAACATAAAGTTTTAAGGATATGTTCTACTTTGCCCCCTCCCGAGGAGTAAATGCACGGAAAAAAGTTTAGTTGTACAAGTCCTGAATGTTTTCTTAAGAAATCGTGCTAGGGAGGGGTAGGTAAACGACTGCCGGGGTGTGGATTTTAGCCCACCATTTTCTATGGTGAGGGGTATTAATATAAATATTGAAATTTTACTTTAACCCCTCCACTTCAAAATTGTTTGATATTTTACTTTCTCCCCCCCCCCCCCTTCTATGGAGTGGGGTTTCCTATATCATGAGGGGGCCAAAAATGAGGGGGCTGAAGTATAAATTAACTAGTTTCTAAATCCGAATAGACGGGGGGAATTTTCGGATACAAAGTTGATATTAAAAGAACCTCGGACTCTTGTTCTGCCTTCGGACGGTCTATGAATCGACCGTTGGACATGGTCTGATCTGTCTGTGATGCAGCTATGAGAACAGCCAATTATTTTGAGATTGTCCACAAAAAATTTACAATGTTAGTCTGGCCTCAAAACAGGTACTAAAACGATAGTCCCTTAAAAATAAAAGATCATCACAATCGACTTTTTTGTTTTGTTAAGATGCATTGAATATAGCGATATGTATGAGACTCGATCAACAAAAACTTTCAGAAAGCTTATTATTTTAGGAGCTTCAAATCCAGAGAGTTCACATTGTTTCGGCCAAGGTGTAGTACGTTAATTTTGTGCTTGGCAAGCGGAAGAGACCATTCTATAGACCAGTTATGAACATTGACAACACATTGCTGGAGAGATTGAGCGTTCGAACTATATACTTTGAGGTCATCTGCATAAAGAGAGAATTTGACATCAGGAGGGATGCAAATTTCGATGTCATTAATAAAAAACAGAAATAGAAGAGGTCCGATGACTGTACCTTGCGGAACGCCGCTTAGCACAGGGAATGAATCGGAGTATTCCCCGTCTACGCGCACTTTATAGGTCCGATTCGTCAGGAAGTTCGCTATCCATCTCACAATGTCTATCGGAAAATTGAGTCTTTCCAGTTTGGTTATTAGTTTACCATGAGGGACCTTATCAAAAGCACGCGAAAAATCGAAGTAAACTACGTCGACATCCTTTTTGTTTCTCAAGTCGACTTCCCACTCACAAATGGTTTTAAGTAGTTGGAGCTCGCAGCTACGTCTAGAGATAAATCCATACTGAGACTTACAGAGAATGTTGCGAAAACCATTCTTTAGATGGTTACATAAGATTCCTTCGAAGATGCGGCAGAACACAGAGGTTATAGTTATGGGTCGATAATTCGCGGATTAAGATTTGTCACCCGATCTTTTGTAAACAGGAACCACTTCACCGCGTTTCTATTCAATAGGAATTTCGCTAGTAAGCAGGGAATAGGAGAAGAGCATAGAAAGAGGTAGCGCAAGAGATAAGGCGCAATTTTTGACTAAGAAATGATTGATATTTTCAGAATAGACGGAAAATTTATTAGGAAGCTTCTGTAGAACATTGAACAGAAGATGAGGAGAGAAATCGACATCTGAGACAAACTAAGTGCTAGGCATAGAGCATACAATGGGATCCCTACTAGAGTAATTCATAGCAAACTCTTCGGCAAAAACTGTAGCTTTCTCTTTAGAATCGAAAATGAACTGACAGTCTTTTTTGATCACGGGAATGTCGGAATGCGGCTTCAAAATAGTCCTAATCCAATGGTGTATCCCATTAGGTACTTGCAATGCTTCAAGTTATCGGCTTCTCAAATAGTCTGATTTCTCCTTCAATATGGACTTCTTCACTTCTTTATACTCTGAACGAAAATTAGAATTCGATTGTCTTGAGCGCCAAAGAAGTTTTTTTTGTTTTAGAAGTTTCGCCATGGCCTTGGAAGGACGGTAATTGGTCCTAGAGCGACAAGGTTTGGTGGGACAGAAGAGATATATGGCATCATGAATCGTTGACAGAAGAAAACTGTACTTGTTCTGTATATCAGAAAAAGAATCAAAACAATTCCGCCAGGGAATGTTTGCTAGGAAGTTCATGGACTCGTAGTCACCATTACGAAAATCTATGTAGATATCTGAATCCCGATTACCACAAGACCCTCTATCAACAGGTACACTTAGTAATGAGTTTATTCTGAATGATATAGTAACATGATCAGAATTCAACAATGGTGGATGCTCTGATACATCAGTGATGGAAGAGGTTCTGTCAGTCAGTATTACATCGAGAAGAGAAGCATCGTAATTACCGTCATGTCTTGTGGGGAAAAATACCATCTGGTTGATTAGATACGTTGAAACAAAATTAGACAGCAGTTTTCCGAGTGGGGCCCTAGACAAAAAAATATGATCCCAGTCAAACCAAGAACAATATTGTGACTGGGCAGTAAATGACAACTGATGATTGAGATCAGCGACTCGAAAGTGGAAAGAGATAGAGAAGGAGGCCGATACACAAGAAAGCATCTACCCATTCTAGACTTCCCATTGCATATATCAAGAGCTAATAGTTCGATGCCGTCATCTATAGAAATATCGAGTTCTACACGGGAGATTCTCAATGAGTTTCGATAGATGACTAATAACCCGCCACCACGCTGATTACTTCTTCTGTCGAGACGAATAATCGAATACTTGGAGTTTTGAAAAAAGAATCAGGCGTGTTGTCATTTAGCCAGCTTCATTTAGCCAAGCTGTTAATGCTTCGAATATTACTTAAGAAGCATTTCAAAGATCGTTGAGGTATTGAATTAGAAGAATTTTTTTTTCACGAAAGGGAACTACCTATGGAGAAGTCTGAGATAAAACTCGCTGTCCTCCCGTCAAGAGAGGAAATTCTTCAATACCTCTGTCGACTTGTGCTACGTCTCCTACGCTCACGATTGATTCCTGAGTGCTTGTTTGATTGCGAGTTTTTCTCGTAGAGGCTCTGCCGACTCCGCGAGCTCTGCCAACTGCAACAATCCTTCCACGACCACGATCACGCTTCGGAATGGGAAGAGGAGAGGGTAATGGGATCTGAGCATTTGTTTCAGGAAGAGATTCACAATTAGAGCTAGTAGGAGCAGTCTCAGCCATCGTAATTTGCGCGTTACTGAGTCTCCTATTCAGCTCACGAGGGTTACGAAGTTGAAACACTTCCGGCCCGTTTCCGATATCTCTCACGATGTGTAATAGCTTACCTTCTAATTCATTTCTCCGTCCGCATTCTCTGCGAAGTTCAGCGTCGAACCGAAGCTGATGCTCCATGTAATCTGGACGCGCGTATGCGTGAACGTTATTGCTACAGCTAGGAACGCATCTAGAGCTACGCGTATGAAGTAAAAACGAGTCACGGGTCTTTTTGTCTACAAACTGAACTTTAGCCAGTCTAGGTCGAGAGTTCACTCTATCGGCAACGTAGCTACGACCCGAATGTCTATGTATAGTGACTAGATTTTTGTTGAGTTTCCCATCGGAATTCACAAGAAGCCGAAGGTGAGGATCAGTAGCTAACTTGATTATGGATGCGAGAAGAGTGTCGTCTTCGGCTGCGGTTATCTGTTCGGAGTCACCTTCGCTGATGTTGATGAGAACTGCTCGAGTAGCTTTCTCTTGTGCTTCGCTGTCACTCGCAAGAGAACGAGTGACTGCGGAAGCGACTGCAGCGTATGACATAGGGCCTAAAGACGAACTGGAGACAGGAATGGGATGGTTTGAGTGAGCAGACATCAGTTTGTTTACCGAAGAAACAAGGCTCGAGACTGTGGCGATCAGATTGTTCGAGATCGTTGCTTGCTGATTGACAACTTCTCTTAATGTACTGATAGCATTGAGATTTGCCTCCTGCATCTTTTCAATCATAGACGTAAGTCTATTCATAATGATGAGACTTTCTCCGGAAAGATCTACAGAGGTAGACATGCTACAAAAAATAGACAGTGCGTATTGAAGAGAGAGTAGTTGATAGAATGTTGTAAATCGAGCAAGCGAGCGAGAGCTTGTGTAGAGCGCAGCAAAAGGCCTCGCGCGAGAGTTGAGTTTCTGATCAAACTCGATGAATTATAATGAGACGCAGAGTATGAATTAGAGAGTGCCTCGGAATGAGAGACAGAAAAGATAGAACACTGACTCTGCTTTGATTGTACAATACTCTCCTTACTGCAAATTTAGTTGTTTAAAGCGTTCGTTTCAATAGTTGCTATTGTCACTCCCGTCCTTTAGTAAACGACAGAAGCCTCACACTGGACAAGGATCGTCCTCTGAAATGAGGCAAGAATCCCCCTTATCCAAAATGAGAGTATTAAGACAGCAACCAAAGAAGAAAACACGAAATGAGTAAATTGCAAGAGAGACAGAGTACCGCCGAGTCACCGCACTCTGGCAAGTAAGGGAGAGCAATCTGTAAGGGAGAGCAATGACCAAGGGAGAGCAATGAGTAAGGGAGAGCATTGAGTAAGGGAGAGCAAGATGTCTAACATTATCTTTCGCTGTTTTAAGACTTCTTCTGTTGAAGTGTTGCTCAAAGCTTACAAGACATACGTACTCCCATTGCTCGAATATGGTAGCGAACTTTGGTCACCAACATCTATTGGGCTTGTTAATGAAATCGAGAAGATTCAAAGAAGTTATAGCAGGCGTATTTTTGCAAGAGCAGGCTTTCCATCTACTAACTATCAGTCTCGCCTGAATAAATTATCTCTCTCTTCGCTGGAGTATAGACGTAACATTCAGGATATTTGTTCTATTCACAGAGTCATTCACCGTAACATTATTTTTGACCACTCACATCTTTTCCTAATCCAACCATCCCCTTATTCTCACAGGAACTCACACTCTTTTAGATTGACGCTGCCATTTAACATGCCGAAGGCTCATAACACGTGTGTTTCTCGTTGTATTAACATGTGGAACTCTCTTCCAGCAGACATAGTCTCAATTAATTCTTCATCGCAGTTTAAGAGCCGATTGCTTAATTTAGACCCTGAGTCAATTGTGCCCAGCACAAAACTTCGCCGTACATGATTCATTAAGATTTGATTTTTTTCCTCGTTACTATTGTTTGCAATGTATAAAAAAACCGTCCCACTACCCTCTCCTTGCTCAATCTTGTTATTGAATTTTCCAACTTATTCTTCTAGTGAATAAGCTCAACACTTCTCGTTTTGATTAATTTTCGAACATTTTTAGTGCCCATAAACTTCCATTGTGAAAACTTAACATCAAAATTTCCTTTTCTTTTGTGAATACTTATCATTCATTGTCTGTTAAAAACTGTAATTTTCTTTGTGAATATCTGTATCATTATTTTAAATACTGAAACACACTTTGTCAGTCATCCTTTGTCATGCACGTTCTTACGTTACTTGAACAACTGGAATAAAGAATTGAATTTAAGTTTGCAAGCCACTGGACTGAGTGGAAGGTGGCCTGTAAAGAAGCCTTTCATCAGCGAAAAAAATCGTAAAGTTCGAGTTCAGTGGGCTAAGGATCACCTCAGTTGGACACGCCGTGAGTGGTCTCAGATTGTTTGGAGCGATAAATCAAAGTTTAATATGTTCTGCAGTGACGGTCTGAGGTGGGTAAGACGTCCAGCGGGCAAGCGTTCCCTGCCGACGGCGAAACCAGTTCTGAACGTGCTGAGATCGATGTTTCGGGTCGTTTTTCTGAAGTCGCTCACAGTCAATCATGGCGGTGGTTCTGTGATGGTCTGGGGCTGTTTTTCCGCTAGCGGCATGGGTCCACTGAGACGTATTGTCGGAACTCTCGATCGTTACGGCTATGAGAACATAATGGAAAGCACTATGCGCCCTTGGGCCCTTTCCAAATTCGGTCGTGGTTCACCTTTCAACAAGATAACGACCCGAAACATCGATCTCAGCACGTTCAGAACTGGTTTCGCCGTCGGCATGTAGATGTTTTGGACTGGCCGAGCCAGTCTCCCGATTTGAACATCATCGAAAATTTATGGGAACATTTGCAACGAAAATTGGCGGGGAAAACATGCAGAAATGCGGATAAAAAGTTTAAGCAGCTAGAGGAGGAATAGAAGGCGATTTCGCAGGCAACCATTGACTCTTTGACTGATTCTATTCCTCGTAGATATCAGGCAGTCATTGACTCCGAAGGATATGCCACCAAATACTAAAATATTTGTTTTGATACTTCGAAAAACATCTCTATAAGCACTTTTTACTATTTCCATTTTTTTCACGAATAAACTTAATAAAACATTTTCCAAAGTTGTTCCATTACTCGAAACATGTGAATTTGGCTTGTAAAAATATCTGAAAATTTGAGCTTCATTCGTTTTTGTTGAAGAAAGTTATGTTCAATAATTCAATATATGATAACATTTTGAGCGGTACTGTACATATGTGATTGAAATTAGAACTGTTTGAAACAGACTCCAAAATGATGATTCAGCCCAATAAATCAGAAAGTTGAGGCCTAAGATAAGTTGTAAATAAACAGATTATTGTTAATATTGCGTGTCTAAATCATACATATATGTATGTTAAAAAAACGAGCCTAATGACATTACGATACAACCCTTCAAAAGGAGAAGTTTTTGAATTGCAGTAATCTCACAAATAGGAGTTGGGCGTTACGAGCATTTACAAATCGAACAAAATTGTATTTTTTCTAAACATTAATAATTTCTAATCTATTGGGACCTTGATTCCCCGTAAACTCTTCGAAAGCGACAGACCAGAAAAGGCAAAAAGATACTTACAAGAAACTAACATGTTAGTAATTCTCTTCCTTCTGCATTAGACCGCGTTGCGCGTAGAATAGCAGACGAGACAGAGTCCTAACCACCACAAACCAGAAGCAACGTCCTGAGTCACTGTAGTGTGTATCCGCAAGTAGAGTAAGAGAGGCAAAACTGCCAAGAATTCTAAACCCACAGCTCGAATAGATCTACCACTGAACTTGGAATTTCTTGTGTTTTTTTTCATTCATTCATTCTTTATTCCGTACACACATGATATTTAGTCACGAGAATTTTTTTTTCAGACATAAAGTCAGACACAGTATAATCAAGAAGTTTTGACACGTAGTGAATATATGTGTATTTTTAATTACAACGTAACGACATAGTTTTAGTTCACGTTATAAAAGACTCGGTCAAATAAGAAGTAATTTTTCAATGCGTCGCTCCAGATCTGCTTTTTCCTGTTTCAGCTCACGGATACGAGACCTGGGAAGAAAAAAAAGTTATTTTGTTTAAACAACGTAAAACATTCAAAGTTTCGTATATCTTCACCTTGGATGTGAAATGAGGCTTCATTCACGAAGCATCCGCTTCATGTTCATGGTTGAAAAAAAGCAATGCCATTCAATGCAAATTCAAAACATACCGCTTATTCTTACTTCTTTTCCCAAAGTGCCAAAGATGGTCATGTTGTCTTTCATTTCCTGATGACCGTTTTCAAACCCTCTTCAATTGACCATATTTTCTCATCTTTCTCGGTTTCTTCAATGGCACTTCTACACAAATGAGTTTTACATTGTTCGCTGTTCACAAATCGTTTTCTCGATTACCCCCTACCTTTTTCTTGATCTCATGTTAGTGACGCCTACACGTGTAACCAATCCTAATTTGGTTAATAAAGCCACATAGAGCACTTGGCGGGTCAGAAATATGCCCTCGGTAGTGACGCGCTCGCCTAAGAGAACGGCAGGTTCAATTCCATCTCGTGAACTAGCTTTTGCCCGCGCGATATACAGTGCCCATCCAAAGTACGAACGATCAATAATTTCTTTGTAAAATTGTAAGCGTTGAAGGTTTGAAATCGTCATTTGTCTGAAATGTTTAGATAGGTATCTGGAGCTTTGTGACCACATTTGATGTACAGATAAACTCGCGGACTCAGTTATACAAAAGAAATATGGAGATAAAAAATTAAAGTGCACGTTCTCGTCCTTTTTTCAAAGTCATTTTTTCTTGTACTATCCAATCGCTTTCGGCTGATTTTTTGTCTGTAGAATGGGTAGAAAAGAAGTATCGAAAAGTCTGTCAAAACCTGGGCACTTACTGAAGCACGTCATTCACACCAGTTCATTACTAATGCACGACACTGCGCGGGAAAGAGAGAAATAGTGTTTGACGCACTATTATGTTAATTTTTTTGATACGGACTCGTTAGCCTGAGCCGTACGGCCTCGTTGGCGTAAACTCCTGCCAAAGCCTAAGCAGAAAAAAACATGAAAAACTTGTAAAAACTAAATAAAGCGCATGGGGCGAAGTTAAGAATTTCACCGCGCAGTGGCGTGTATTAGTAATGACTTGGCGTTCGTGGCGTGCGTGGTGTGCTTTAGTAATAGCCCAAAACCTGAGAAAGCGGCTATTAATTGCGGCTATATAAACGACATTAGCATGAAGGAATTGGTCCTTAGTTCAAGACAAACAAATCGACTGTTAACGCTTCCATTTCTGAGAGAACCGGACAAAACTAATGAAGGACAACTCAATACATCTTCTGACATCGATCGATCGCATATCCAACAAAAATCCAACGCTGACCGGTAGCTATATCAACAGACGACGTAGGCTGGTGAAGAAACCGCTAATCTCTGAGATAGACTGAAAGGTGCGTTTGCAGTAGGCTGAGGGCCATTTTGAGTGGACTTTTCAAGACTGGTCTGATGTCCTCTGGAGCGATGAGAGTCAATGAATTTTGGTGAAATTGACGGTATTCAAGACCTGTAGGCTCGAGACCTCATCCTAAATATAATATTTCCTCTGTGGAACATTGGGGAGGAAGTTTCATCGTTTTAGGCGCATTCCATGGCGGCGGTGCCGGACCATTCCATAAGATTGATGGTATAATGTGTTAAGACCCCTATCTGGAAATCATGAACAACATAATTTTACCTTATGAACGTGCTAAGTGCCTCGAGGATGTTAGTTCCAGCAAGATAATGACCCGAAACATGCTTTGGTATTGGCCAAGAATTGGTTCCGTCGGAGAAGAGTAAAATTCCTGAACTTTCCGAGCCAAAAAAACTGACTCAAACTCAATTGAGCAAACTTGCGAAGGTCTGAAAGCGACTCTCGCGAATACAGTCGCTTCCATGCCTCGTAGATGTAGTTATGTGATAGAAGCAAAAGGCACGACAACTAAGTAGTAATGACTACATAATAATAACAATATGTTATTATTGTTTTCGTTATATTCATTGATCGATTGTTATATTTTTTTGTTTAACGCAGTGCGAAAAGGCACTTTTGACATTTTTGGAAAATTGTGATTATTAAAAGTTATTTGTTTGTTTAAGCTTACAAAGTGATATCTATCAATGTTTTTAATGATCAAAAGAATCTCTGCAAAATTAGCTTGATGCTTACATTCCGAACGGAGTTATGTTGAAAAACACAATCGTTCGTATACTTATGAACGGGACTGTTTATGTACTTATATATGTATACATACTATATGATTGTTTTACTTCACCAGCGTGAACACTCTTAAACTTTGAATTTCCACATATGCTAATTTATATCGCTGGGGTTTTCCCATAGAAGATGAAAACCAAAGTTTGAACTTCTTACAGCTTGAAATGTACCAATGTTTGAAAAACATTTTTATCGGGCTGAAATATTATCAATATCAGCTCATAAATATACCCTCCAGCAGTGACTTTTAAGTGCATTGCTCTTGTTGAGGTTGAGAGATTTTATAGGGAGTTTCAGGTAATGCAAGTTCAGTTCAATGTCAATATGAGTAAACTATTACGCGGATTTGGGCGAGTCAACGAGGTGAAGTTGAAACCCTGCCGTAGATTTCTATCTAACCGTGAAGGATCGCGATACCCGTATACTACCAAGAACAGATTGTTTATCCCTTGTCTGACCTGCTGGATTGGTTTTCCTCTTCCAGTTTGTCAGTTAGCAGAGCACATTCTTCTTTCAGAGTCTCAATCAGACTCCGCTGATCATACAGAAGTTTCTCGACTTCTGTAAGAAAAAGCCTTGCGTTTCACAGCTTTGAGACAACTTAAACCCGAAATCATAAGAGTGAACTTTGGTGGAAAAACTTGAACAGCAGCAACTAGCGACAGGAAAATTCTCCGTACACATTATTACAGGGTGGCGCGAAAGTACGCAGTCCGAGGTTTAGGAGTGTGCTACGCACTATTTCGTGCACGCACCGATTTCTTTTTTACGATTTTCGAAGTTTATTGTGTTTTAAACATCGTGTTGAAGTTTGACAACGATTGTTCAAATTTGAAGGTAATGACGGGTCCCCATCTCCAGCGTGCCGCTATCGTCGATTTGCACCAGCGCGGGTACTCCAACTCCGACATCGCGAAACGCCTCGTCGTCCGTCGAGATCTTGTCTGGAATACCATCAAATGTTACCGCGAGCTCGGAAATCTTGAGGACCGTCCAAAAAATGGCCGACCTCGATCTGCTCGGACGCCGGCGAAGATAAAAGCAGTGAGGGAGCGAATACGCCGAAACTTTAAGCGGAGCATTAACAAGATGTCCCAGGAGCTCGGAATATCCTGCTGGTTGGCTCAGACCATCGTCAGGGATGACCTCGGCATGCGCCCTTATCGTACTCGCAAGGATGCCTTGTTGTCTGCGAAGAACACGGCAGAGCGCGTGAAGAGAAGTCGGACCTTGCTTCGCGACACGGCCGCACCTGGTGCCGAAGAGATAGTCTTCTCAGACGAGAAGTTGTTCACGATCGAGGAGGCCTACAACTCCCAAAACGTGTGGGTTATTGCCAGAGATCCTGAGGAAGCCGATCGCAACGGAAGAGTCGTCAACCGCATCTCCCATCCAGCTCAGTTGATGGTCTGTGCGGTTGTGTGCGCTTCGGGCAAGTCTCCGCTCGTCATCGTTGATCAGGGCGTGAAGATCAACAAGCAGAACTATATCAAAGACATTCTCGAAGGCGCCTTGCTTCCCTGGACCCGTACGCACTTCGCTTGCCGCCCGTTCTGCTTCCAACAGGACTCCGCGCCCGCTCACAAAAACGTTGTGACGCATGAGTGGTGTGCGAACAAATTGCCCACCTTCATAACGAGTAAGCAGTGGTCCGCCTACTCGCCGGATCTCAATCCGCTCGACTATTCCGTATGGTCGGTCCTCGAGGCGAAAGCCTCGGCTCGTCCCCACCCCAATTTGGCGTCTCTGAAGAAGGCCATGCTCAAAGCTTGGGAGGAACTCGACGTTGATTACCTGCGTGCCACGACTGATGCTTTCCCCAAGCGTCTCTGCCAAGTCATCCGCGCCAAGGGCGGCCGCATTGAAAACTGACTTCACCCAGTTGTACATATATATGTTGAGAATAAAATGTGTTGAATTGAGAGGAATTGGATTATTGATTACGATACAAAAGCGTTTGACTTTCGGACTGTGTACTTTCGCGCCACACTAACAAATTTTTTCCTTTTTTTTGTAAAGTGAAAAACTAACGAGCATCTATTTTGGAAGGATGTTTATGAGCATCTAGTAGAGCGATCTGCAAAGATTCTCTTCTGTTGAATTGCATTTTTGAAGTTGATTCGTTGCGATTACTTGAACTATGAATTTACACAAAAAGAGAGGAAAAGATGAATGAATTCGAAATTGAGTTCTTGATGAATGAAGATAATTACAATACTAACTTTTTCTCTCAAGACCACGCACTCCTCTTTCGCTGCAGCATGCCGACCGACTAGGACTGCTCGTTCTCGACGAGCTGATGCCAACTCATCTGCTATCTAGGCGAGAGAGAGGGAGGGAAAACCCCAAAGAGAGAAGGAGAGTAAAAGAGAGAGAGGGGGAGAGAAAGGGAGGTAGAGGCACAGAGAGATGTGAAAGAGAGAGAGGGAGAGAGAAGGAGGGAAAGACACTGAGAGAGGAGTAGAGTTGAACAGAGAAAGAGAGAGAAGGAGAGAGAGAAAAGAAAAAAAATTGTGAGGAATGAAAATTGGAAACTGGTTATTACTCAGAGAAATCATCCAATTAGTCAATTTTGACCTTTAATCTTTTAGTATCTGTAGGGATAATATGTTAATTTTCCCAAGCTGCTCTCTTACTTACAATTATTATGTACTTGCAGCCCCTGATCACGCTCGGTTTTGAGTTGAGTCTTAGTGGTACATGAACCTCTTTAACAATACATGCATTTATTTTCCTCAAGTGTTTTTCGAAGAATTCTCCGTCGTTATCCTTTTTTCCTTTTTAATTTTTCCCATTCTTTACCTCAACTCTCAAACCGCAATTTTATTCGCAACCGAACCGAAAAAAATCAAATAAAACTTTTCATAGACTCCATAAAACCATAAATATGTAAAACCTTTGATAGCTAATAATTTTCGCTGTTTGTTATAAGTTTTTATCCGTTTTCATTTTTTCGATTTTTCGATTCTACCTTAAATCATTTTCTGAACCTATCTTCCTTTTTCTTTTTTACACAAACTCTACACTTCCTGTGTGTGTCTTTTGTAGAGGGCTGACCTTTTTAGAATGTGTTTCTAGGAAAGCGATCTTTCCTTGCGCCACATCAAGCGAAGAACTCAGTTGAAGTTCAGCCTTTTTGAGATTAGTTTCCGCCTCTGTAAACGCGAAAATTAGGAATACTTCGCAGAGAAAGTCTGCAGATACCTTGTTTTCAGCCTAGTTCATTCTTTATTATGTCGCAAAGACAAGGAAAATACTAGAGACAAGAAGGAATAACGCTTATAAGTAGATATACATATACTCTTATGTTGATAACCATCAAGTATATAAAATTCTATTTCTCTAACATCTAAGTGAAACTTTCATGAGATAAATTCGAAAAAGGTCTTTAGATATCGGCAAAAACGGAAAACTCGTTATTTGCAAAGAGATTGTTTGGACTCCATCATAAACAGTTCATCCGAACAAACGAAACATTGAACAAGCTCGCACAGCTCTTTATTTTGAAAGATGAACTAAAAACCGAGAAGTTTGTTACCGTAATAAAAACCGTTTGCTACCGTACTACCAGTTAAAAGTGAGCAGTTTTCTCAGGCATAAATTCAGACGAAGTTAATTTGAGAAAAGAATACGAAGGATGCCTATTCGTTTGTTACCGTACTACCTTCAGCTCTCAATCTCCAGTCTGCCAGTTCTTTTGCAGCCGTTTCCATTCTTGCCGCAGCAGCCTTGTCCATTTCCCTTCGCGACTTTTGGCACTCTGCCAAGTCCGAAGACATCTGAAGAAGGATCAATTATGCAGGCGAGAAACAAGGTTTTTTTCCACAGGTCCATGCCTTTTATCTCGTTCGTGAACGTCAATGAGGTTATCGATCTCACGACTCCGACAGAAACTTCCAACATACGAATTCAAGTTACTGGTTATTTATTGTGTGTTCGTTGAGCTTACTGCTCCATTTTCAAAGAGGTGCTGGATAATGAAACTTTTTATCAAACGTTATCAACAACGATAAAAGTTCGAACTTGTTGGAAAATAAGCTTTTGATTGTTCAGCTCGGAGATGGCCTCCTCCTTTTCTCTCCCCGCTCGTTCTTTCTCGAACTCTGCTTCTCTCAGCTTAAATTGCTCAGTTATCATACTAATTATCTCAGTTATCATAGTTATCATACATTCTCTCATTCTTCTCCCTCCGTGCACGGTTGCTCCTCGCACCGTCTCTTCCCTCGTCTGTGTGAGTTCTCTCCCGAGAAGAATTGGCGCTCCGGGATCGTAGCGCCATCATGAGCGACAGAAGAATGATATGGAGGGACGACTTTGTCAAAGCCGTTAGTCCCCAATTCCTAAGGAAGGAAGAGAACGCTGAGGAGTGGAGTCGTCACATGTCGCAACAGATCCCATAATCGATGATGTTATATTACCGATGTGGCTTGCTGATCTTGATAAAGCGTTTAAATTGAAAAATTGAATCATACTAATCGTCATTCTCATTCTCATTCTACCGGCTTCATCGTCTTTTTATTCGACGAAGTTTGTTCAATCTGAGATATCATGATCATCGATAACATTACATCATGGATGTGATGATCGATGAGTTCATTTCGACTCATTATAGAAAATCTATCAATCAATGTTTTGCTATCATAAAGAACAACGAATGCTAAATTTTCAGCTCCTTTTCACTATAATCCTTTTCGGCCTTTTTCAATAAAAGTGGAAGCGTAACTGTGTTACCTCAAAAAAACCAAGCTATCTTGAATACTTTCATACTTTTTATTACCAATAAGTTTTTGTAAATGAACATTTTTTTACCTTGTTTCTCATTTGCAGTGCGTTGACAGTTGGAGTATCTTCCAGCTGCTTTCGTGGTGTTTGTAGCTCTTTCTCTAATGCGACGTTTTTCTCCTAAACATGTAAACTTCAAGTATATGATATAAGTTATCGGTCAAATCATTGATGTTATAGAGAGCCATGAATAGATAGATACAAAAAGCATTGGATTTTAAAAGTTAGAGAAAGAGGGAAAGAGAAAGAGAGAAAAAGAGACAGAGTAACCTGTAAACTCGAAATGGTCCGCATGGCTTGATTGAGTGCCGACTGTGTGGAAGCCAGGACCACCGTAGAAACATCCTGTTAATAATTACATTTGTCACTTGAGAAATTGCTTGAGAAGTTTTTTTTGTATGGAAGGTACATAGGATAGTTGACGAAAAGGTCGACCACAGCCGGCTCTCTCAGACGTATTGAGCACGTTAGACTACGAATCGCCAATCCATGGGAGAGTGCATCGTTGAGGAAGTTAAGGTTCATAGGCGAGTTGTGTCGTGATGCGTTTAAACCAGGCGTCACTGCCTTCAAACTGTGTAACTGAGCGATTGGGAATTCTATAATAATTGTCGATATTCTTCAACCTCTCCCCTACCTGCTTCTCTCGTTTCAACTTCTCTTCTTTCTGCGTAAATTCCACCATAGATCGACACTCGCGCATTTCTTCGAGTAAAGATGACATCATTTCATCCTGAAAACTTTCAAATCATACCAGCTTTTTTCATACCGGTTTCAAATCTTAATAACAACGCCTCTTTGTGAGTTACAATCCGGCTCGCTAAATATATCTATGTACATGGCTATTCCATATATATATATATCGTCCTTCTGCTCCGTCTACTCCAATTTCTTATTAACTCGTGTCGGCTCCCAAGCTCTCGCATCAAATCAACTCCTGCTCGTCAGAGAAAACACCTTTTTTATGTGGTATAACTGAACTCGCACATGAAACAGTCCTCCTTTGTGAATACTCAAGATCTATTTGCAAGGAATAAAATCTATCTACCTATATTATATGTATATATATTTTTCGCGCTTTCATTTCCTGACCATATCTTGCACCCCGACGTTGTATCTTGCGACTTAGAGTTTTGTAAATGCCTTTTCGTTTTAAAAATTGAAAATATCTTGTTGTAAATGTTCGTTGATCACTAAGCCAAGAAATCTCTCATATTCCAGATTGAATGGAACATATCGTTTGAAATCCATATTTCTTACCTGTCGCTCGATAATATAAACGAGCTCTTCCACAGTTGGGAGTGCATCTGAACAGATAATGAAAGACTCAATCGATTAAACTTCTAGTTGATTGCCAACTGATACCTTCATTTGGTGCGAAAGAGTGTTACTGACTTTCTGCTGGCTCAATATTCATAAGACCTCTAATGAAAAAGTCGGGCCTTTAGAACTATCTTCCAAAGTCCCCCCCCCCTTCAGAACTGTCTTCCAAAGTCCCTCCCTTTAGAACTATCTTACAAACCAATAGAACTATCTTCCAAATATCCTATTTAGGCCTTTAGAACTATCTTCCAAAGTTCTATTATATCCTATTTAAAGTCCATGAATCAAATGGATTTTTTGAAGCGATGGCGCTTCATGTCCTGTTGTATAGACAAAATTTTGATTAAATCCCTCTTTCAACCGTATCTTAAACAGCTATATAAAAATGCCAGCTATGCTTTTATCTGAAATGCATTGGCAAACGTTCCTCGAATTTTAACCAAACTATTTTAATTCTCTCACTAAAACAAGTCCAGAGGGCGTGGTCAAACCCAACCGTCTCCTCCTACAGAGAGCTAGCGTGGGACCTACTCTTACGAAACAACATTGCTAATCCGGGCAAAAATGTTTTGTGAAAGTCAATAGCCTTCAAACTGTTCAAATGAGCTCTTTTTCTCTTGAATTTAATTTTAAAGCTCAGTAGCCATAATTTTGTGAGGTAAAAGAGGTTAATTGACAGCCAGTTGAATTCAATGAGAAACCTCCGCTCGGTTCAGTTCCCATTGAAAGCGGGGACGTTCAGTCTAGTCTTCCGTTTTCTCACTCATGGAAGCGTCACTTCCATCAAATTCGAGCGACCTGCTAAGAGTGACGCACCTTTTCAAGAATCCTGTGCTGCCGTCGAACTCGTTTTAATCAGATTAAGTAAGCAGAAGTAGTTTTATCGGTACTTTAGTGAAAACATTAATTCAAACACTAATTGCAGAATTGTGACGACAATATCGATTATTCATGAATCCTCAACCCCTGCCCGGATGATATGTATCAAATGTTCTCTTGACTTACCAAATTATGGATACTTAGAAGCAATTTTCTTTTTTCTATAAGGTTAACTTGATATGATATTGAAGATTTTGAAAAGTTCTTCGTAAAATGTGTAAAGATTCGCAGTGTACATTTATATGTGTTTATTGTTCATATACTCTGTTGTACGGGCCTTAAAATGTGCATTGTCATGTGTGCATGTGTAGCTCAGTGTGGAGAGCATTCGCCCGGAACGCGAAAGGTCACGGGTTCGGTTCCCGTCACACCACACGATTTTTGCACAAGTTTCTACGAACAATCCGCTCCTCTGCTCGGTATAAAAATCCGTTGCTTGATATCAACGAGGAGTAGGGAATACTCTTATTTACAACTCACTGGGAAAGTTTTTAAGAAAATAAAACCAGGTGGATCGTGTTTTTCTTATTTTCTTAGAGCAGCCGTGCCTTTGCCTCAGTGAATTTGTCTTCAAGTGATCAACATGTAAGCTACTCATTAAAAGTAAAGTTTCCCCACGTAAAATGCATTTTTTTTCTGGAGGATCTTCTTCTTGACATAATTTTTCTCTAAAATTCGAATTGAGGAGAACTATATAACGTTCGTGATGTGCTTCGAACACATTAGAGCCAATAGGCAAACCAAAACAGTCATCATTTTTTATTGCACATTGAACATTTATTTGCATGTAACTATTGTATAAAAAGGAACATGTAAATATTGTAGAAAAACTGAAGTAACCGTACTAATAACTCAGTGACTGATGAATAACTGATGAAGGTCATGAAGGATAGCGGAAATAAATGCGTTGTGATCACTTGCAAAGTTGCATGCATCATAAACACTCAGAAACTGCCCTCATGTTATTACACTATTCAAATATACACTATTCAAGAGATGGATAATGGTTTGCCTTGACACAACAAATATATATGGAAAAATCAGGCATACGCCGGCATAAATGTCTGTACTCATCTGTTTCACTTTCTCCAAAATTTTATTCTGATTTCTCATTCTAACACATTATAAAAACTTTGCTTCAGGTGAATTCAGTTATCGAATCTTTAATTATTCGGAAGACATACTGAGACTGCTTTATATTAAGTAAAGTCACAATGTCTCAGTTAAGACATGACTCACAAATTGGGTTTTTTATAACTTGGCTCAGTTTTTATTATTCGTCGCTAATTTAAAAATGATTCTTGAAGTTTTCTAAGCCATGCATTATTCAGGAACTTTCACGTCCTGTTCTATTTTCTCGCTTTATTTACTTCCGTTCGTGCAGATGAACAACATCTATAGAGTAGTATCTTCTGCTTCTCATATAAACAATAAACAAAATGAAAGTATGAAAGAGCGAGGCAGAACTCATTGTTAGTGTTTAGCTAGAAAAGAGAAGTTTATTCAACAGACCGCCTTTTCATTAGAGTTTTCATCAAGCGGTT
Organism: Allodiplogaster pararmata; assembly: GCA_964056735.1. Taxonomy (NCBI): domain Eukaryota; kingdom Metazoa; phylum Nematoda; class Chromadorea; order Rhabditida; family Diplogasteridae; genus Allodiplogaster; species Allodiplogaster pararmata. The sequence goes on from OZ057406.1 coordinate 16,309,885, forward strand.
AGAATATCTTGTTTGTCTACGATGACATGTTGCATTGATTTCTTGTACCTGCTTCATTAAAACCACTTCTGCCATTTTTCGAGAAAAAAATGTTGTCATGAGATTATGCAACCAATGATTATCTCATAGTGAACCTAAGGAGAGGAAATGAGCTTATCGTCTCTCTCCTTACCACCTTATTCTCTCCTTACCACCTTATTCTCTCCTTATCACCTTATTCGTGCCACTTCCCTAACCACCTTATTCGTGCCACTTCCCTTACCACCTTATTCGTGCCACTTCCCTTACCACCTTATTCGTGCCACTTCCCTTACCACCTTATTCGTGCCACTTCCCTTACCACCTTATTCGTGCCACTTCCCTTACCACCTTATTCGTGGGTCAGCAGCGATCATTGTGACAGGCCACGACTCAAACCATCACAAGGGACCGGTTCATCCTCACCGGTATCGAGCGAGTCCTCAGGTGACGGATGAAGGGATGTCTCTATACACGTGCGCATTGGAGATCAAATTGTATAGTACAGCTCGTCAAGGAGGGCGATGGCCTGGGCATGCCACCGGATAAAATATCAGCCGAAATTCCCCTATACTTTCTAATGGAGAGTGGAGGCGCCAGTAAAATAGTCTCTTGCCTTTCTCCGGTTAACGAATGGATCTCGCGAAGAGGATCGCTGACTGCGGTGCAAGTGTATACGGAGAAATTTTCCGAACTCAAAAGGATCCTCACCAAACTATCCCTAAGAAAATGACAAATGATTGAATTATCGCACAGAAAAAAAGAGCTAATCCACAGGGCGGGATCGCGCTCCCGGTTTGAGTCGAGATGGTCTGGGTTCGATTTCGCCCGGTGGACAAGCTTTTTTCTGTGCGATAGTTCAATCATTTGTCATCTTAACCAGGTGTCACTGCCTTTAAACTGTGAAAATTAGAATTTGAAGATTTATTCCTAAGAACTCTTCTCGACATTTCAGGGCAAGCAACAACAACAGCAATCATCTTCAATTTGAAGCCTGCTCTTCGAACTGCAGTTGCTTTGCTCATAGTGTCATTAATTACCATTCAAGACTTCTTAGATCTAAGTAGTTTCGCTTTTTTTCCTCTTTCCATATGCCCAAATTTCCATATAAGCGCGTGTTTGCATATTCATTCCTATTCGACTTTTCGGGTTTTTTTTTAAAAAAAATACGTATTACACATGGACCCCAGTAAAAAAGTCTGGTTGAACAAAAAAGGGGTTACTGTATAACCATCGGTTACCAATCATGAAAGCTTCTAATTTTTCTCCATCCAAACGAAAATTAAGATTCTCAATTCTCACGCTCATACGAAAGCTAATCTATTATGAGAATACCAATTCATGCATATCTGTTTTTCGAATTTCATGCATACTTTCTTTCATAAATACACCTAATTGATTTTGTGCCTCAAACAGAACCTTGTCTTCTTTCCGTTTCTATTATGTGTTTCACAAGTGTTTGTCGACAAACCACCACAATATATAAATATACTATATTTCGTCATCAACACAATATATGTATGAAGCCAATAATGTGCAAGGAAATTCACGGTGCGTCACTAAAATACAACTCTGACGAAAAAAACTCAAAATACATTCAATATTTTGAATCGTATCCCATTAGAGACACACAAAAGACTCAGAGGCAACAATCGACGTTCGCCAACACACAAAAACGCTAATAGAATTCCCAATTTTTCGGGACAATTCGTCGAAGACCAAAAGAGCGCCTGCACATCAGAATCAGAAAACTGTATCCTTCCATGACATCAACACAGGTTTGCTTACTTTCTCATGCTCTAATTACACGCTTACCTAGTTTTGTCTCAGTTAATCACCCAAGACATCAAAGATAAATTAAAACATCATTTCTATATCTAATAATACGAGAGTTGAACTCTCATTCGCATTGGAACTTAAATTATGTATCATAATATGAAATACTTTTCTCCAGTCTTGAAATTCTACAAATGATCAATACATGAGGGTGTCCGAGGTATATACCACCTGCCCCTTAATGCTTTTTATAGCATTTACATATACAGCCCGGGAATAGAGACAGAGAGAGGGGCAGAAGTGATACTAGAAATGTATTAATCGAGAAATCAATGGAATTCAAATCTCATCACGTGAAAGAATGCTGGAAAAGAAAAAGGTGACTATACACCTCACAAGTATACGGTACTTTCCCACCGCATCATCCAAATTATTCAATTCACATGTATTTAGTAATCATCTACAAGAATCATGACCGAAGAAAACTCTCTTTCCCACTTTATAGGAATTTTCGAGATTCTTTATGGGGTCACATTAGAGAAAAGTAACCGAATCCTCTCTTATACAACAATACGGCAGGGGATGTTGGCTGCTCTTCTTTCCCTTTTTCATCTGAAATAAAACGTTGAATGAATTTTCCCTTATCAATGGAAGTTAACCCGAAGCCTCATAAAATACATTATTTCAATTTTATAATAGTATAAATTCAAACTTGATTGATAAAAATTAGTAAACAAGACTTTTAGAAGGTTTTTTTTTAGCGAGTTAACATATAAATGAGATGTTTCACCCATAGGTAAAACATGTCTTGATTTTTCAAGGTCGATCGCTAAAGTAGTCTAAAAGTTTCACTTCTAACTCTACGAAAACGGTTGAGGCTGAGGTATGGCTAATGAAACGTTCTATTTATGTAGAGGAATGAAGATTTTTTATTTTAGCTTTGAAAACTGTAATATATTCATTTTGAGTGAGGGAGAGGGTCATTTTGAGTGAGGGAGAGGGTCATTTTGAGTGAGGGAGAGGGTCATTTTGAGTGAGGGAGAGGGTCATTTTGAGTGAGGGAGAGGGTCATTTTGAGTGAGGGAGAGGGTCATTTTGAGTGAGGGAGAGGGTCCGTCACCCGAGAAATTAATTACATTTTTTTTGCTGTTTACTTATTGTTTCACCGGTATTCAAATGATATGCACTGACTTGAAATTTAACAACAAAAAGATGGTTCTTCTTAGAATAATAAGAAAGTGAGGGGGGAGGGCGAAGAAAGGAGTGAATTGAAAATGGGTGGTAGACTGGGTCACCTGAATTATCATACCTCCTGTTGGCCTATGAATAGCTAACAACGAATATTAGCGTTACGAGTACATAGCCCAAAATCCCGGGTTATGTGGCCCAAAGGGTCGTAAACGGACGTCAGGCTGAACTATCGACTTGGATGTTCGTGCGACAAGCCGGTCTATGAAGAAACCGTCGCATCCCCCCCAAGATGCACCATCAGAGTAACCCCAATGCTAGGGCGTCCCCTTCAAGCGACGCGCGTCGAATCCCGATCGACGTGAGAAATATGCGAGGGTCTTCGAGGAATAATAGGCCGCGTCCTCGGTTTAATCAAATAGCAGTGCCTACACGCCTCCGACTAGCTACCTTGAACGTCGGAAGTCTCTCGGGGAAGTCCATGGAAGTCTGTGACATGCTGGCAAAAAGAAGAGTACATCTGGCATGCCTCCAGGAAACTAGGTGGAAAGGAGGGAAAGCAAAGCAGCTCGACGGGAGGTATAAGCTGTGGTACTCGGGCAATACTTCATCAGCAGCCCGCAATGGCGTCGGAATTATCGCTGCCTCCTACCTTGCCACATCCGTCACGGAAGTTTGTCGAATCTCAGATCGTTTGATGTCCATCTCCTTGGAATGCAATGGCAAACTCTTCAAAATAGTCAGTGCTTACGCACCGCAGGCAGGATGCAGCGACTCCGAGAAAGACGGGTTTTGGGAAGACTTCGATGACGTCATCAGAAAATGCTCTCCGGAAGAAACTCTCATGATCGGAGGAGACTTGAACGGGCACGTAGGAAGAAGATGCGAAGCCCATAAGAGAGCTCATGGAGGCAACGGCTATGGTTTGCCGAATGCAGAAGGAGAGCGAATCTTGAGTTTTGCCGAAGAGCACGATCTTTCCATCTGCAATACCTTCTTCTGCAAACGAGAGTCTCACCTCACCACGTATTGCAGTGGTGGAAGGAAAACCCAAATCGACTTCTGGATGACGCAAAGAACCAATCTGAGACTCATCACTGATTGCAAGGTGATTCCGAGCGATAACGTCTCCTCGCAGCACCATCCAGTTATAATCGATCTCCGATTTTCCCAGAAGCAATGCAACGTAAAGCCTCTGAACGAAGTTTCTCGGATAAAATGGTGGAAGGTACGTGACAACAAGGTTCGCTTCATGCATCAGCTTCTTCTCGCCCTATCCCCGGACACTCTCCAAAAAACGTTCCCTGACTCCATTGAGGAGCACTGGAGGTTCGTTCGAGACAAGATGAAGGCGGTAGGAGAAGTCACTCTGGGCTTAACAAAACCAGGTCGCAAACGCATTGTAGACAAGGAGACATGGTGGTGGAACGAAGACGTTCAAACTGCTGTCAAGGAGAAGAAAGTGGCTCTCAAGCAATGGAAACGATCCGGAACCGAAGCTGACCGAGCTCTGTACCTATGTATGAAGAGAGAAGCTAAGAGAGCCGTAGCGAAGGCACGCTCCTCAGCCATCCAAGAAATCTACAGTAAGCTCGACACGCCTCAAGGAGAGAAGGAAATTTTCCGGATTTGCAAAGCACGAGCCACAGCAGCAAAAGACCTTTCTCACGTGCGGACAATCAAGAACCGGGACGGCATACTACTCCGATCCAATGTCGAAATTTGTCAGCGATGGAGAGAACACTTCGAGGAAATCTCGAACATCGAGTTCGACCACCCTCCCGTCCCGCTGTCCCTACCAGTAGAAGGACCAGTTCCCACCATCTCAGAGATTGAAGTAAGAGAAGCCCTTCAGAAAATGAAGCACGGAAAGGCATGTGGGCCAGATGATCTTGCCGCCTCTGCATGGAGACTCGCAGGTGATTGTGGACTTTTCCATCTTACGACCCTCTTTCAAAAAGCCACTGCTCGCCTGGAGTATCCCGAAGACTGGAGTAGATCATCTACAATACCCATCTACAAAGGAAAAGGAGATGTCACAATATGCTCCAACTACCGGCCGATAAGAATCATTCCTCATACCACAATGATCTTGGAAAAGATCATCGAAGCACGGCTCCGCAAAATTGTAAGCACAACCGTCAATCAGTGTGGCTTCGTCAAAGGAAGTGGAACAACAGATGCTATTTTCGCCATTCGTCTTTATCTAGAGAAACACAGGGAAAAGGCGAAGTCAGTCCATTGCGCTTTCCTTGACTTGGAGAAAGCTTTCGACCGTGTGCCTCATGAGCTGATATGGTTCTCTCTTCGAGACCACCTAGTCCCAGAAGAGTACATAAGATGGATTCAAATGATGTATACTGACTCTAGAAGTACCGTGAGAAGTCCAGCGGGTACTTCGGAGTCATTCAAGGTTGCTGTAGGAGTTCATCAAGGTTCCGCCCTTTCCCCCCTGCTCTTTATACTGATAATGGACACGATCACCAGAGATCTACAAACAAGCCCTCCGAAAACTCTACTGTATGCTGACGACGTTGTGTTATGTTCCAACACAACAGAGGACTTGGAGAAACAGCTAGGAGAGTGGAACGAACGCTTCAGTGACTATGGTCTACGACTAAACCTCCAAAAGACTGAGTACTTGGAAATGGGAAAAAGTACTTCGAATACCTCGAATACCATCAAAGTCAAGAACACCGAACTCCGGAAAGTGGATGGCTTCAAGTACCTCGGATTCTACATCACCGCAGACCTAGACCCCAAGGCTACAGTTGCTGCGAGAGTCAATGCTGCCTGGCTCAAATGGAGAGAATCAACCGGTGTACTATGCGACAAGCGAATGCCTGACAGACTGAAAAGTAAAATTTACCGATCAGTTGTCAGACCAGTAGCGTTGTACGGCCTCGAATGTTCTCCATGCACAGCAAAGACTATACAGATGCTGCATGTTATGGAGATGAAAATGCTGAGATGGAGCCTCGGACTCACTCGTCTAGACATGGTGCGAAATGAAACCATCCGAGATCGTCTGGGCATCGCCCCTATATCTGAAAAGCTTCGAGAGTCAAGGCTGAGATGGTACGGGCACGTGATAAGATCAAATCCCCATTCCGTTTCTCAATCGTCCTGGAACCTCGAAGTAGAGGGCAAAAGACCCAGAGGCAGACCCAAAACTAGGTGGCGAGACTGCATCGAAGTAGACATGAACACGACCGGGCTGAAGACTGAAGACGCAGCTGATCGGGTGAAATGGCGTGGTGCAGTCTACAAAGCGGACCCTGCCCGGCGGCGGGATAAACGCTAGGAAGAAGAAGAAGAAGAAGAAGTACCGAGGCTCAAGTACCGCTTCTCGAATCGGTACAAGGACCAGGGGTCAAATGGTTACCGGACCAGCTATGTTGGCGCATACATGTTCGCGCCAAGAATGATCTACATTCTCTTCTCATTCCGTTCTGTTTCACTTTTCTCTACTTCTCTTTTCACTCTTTTTGCATTTCCCCGTTCCCTTTTCCACTCGCTCGGCGCGTACAAACATGACTTAGACCGGCCTCATTTAACGCCTGACAAGGACCAGCTCCAGAACCGGCCTTCAAATGGTTCTTTTAATGAGTACGTTGAGCCCCTCAGGCGGGTATCATAGTGTTGACTCCGCCCCATATCTCACCAGCACTTGTCAGAAAAATTTGATGTGACCGTTCAGCCGAGCGGGAGGCTTGGAGTAATGGGGCTTTTATTCTAGGCCACCCGCTCCGTCGAGCAATCAGCTTTAAACTTTGTGAAAATTCCTCATGAGCTATGGAATTCTCATAAACATATGAAACCAACTTTTTGTCGTGTTCCTTGAGATGGAGCAGCAACGACTTCAGTCTACTAATGTCTTTTCCTCCCTAGAAACAAACACTTTTGATGTCACAACAAATTTCAAAATATAAAGATCAAATGTTGAGCAGACGAGAACGGATGTCAAATGAGCAGACGAGAACGGATGTCAAATGAGCAGACGAGAACGGATGTCAAATGAGTAAATGAGAAGCGGACCTTGACAGTCTTCTCTCCGCATAATCTCGCAACTTCATCCCACTGAGCGCCTTCTCCTTGCTGCTTTGCGAACGCTGCTAGATGATCTTGCTCTGTCTTCCTGTGAAAACCCTTTTCTATCAATAGATTCACTCTGATTGTCAATAAAGTTAAGCCCATTTCAACTGCATGCAAAAATTTTTTTATTTCCATCAAATCGCCTGATTGACTGAAGCTTCCTTTGATTGCCTTCACATTAAGAGAGATTTTGACCTTCATATCATTAAAAGGATGACGCTCCCTATCCCGATTGAACACACTCTTTACCATATGTTTCTTGTACAAAACTGAAAAAAGAACGCTTTCTGAGCGATCAAGGGTGTATACAATGAGAAGCTAGCTGGTGGTGCAAGGCATACAAGGGAGATTTTTGTAAAATAAAAAGTCGAGACTCGCTTCTTCTTCTGGGTAATGGCTCAGAAAACAAAACAAAAACGGAAAAAAATAATAATAAAAAAAAAAATTTCGAGAGAAGGAGAAATAAATGTAATAAGATAAATGATGTAAGTAAAAGGCCATTGTTTTCTGAGCCATAATTAGAAGACCTCGTCTACCCAACCGGAGATCTTCAAGAAGACCTCGTCTACCCAACCGGAGATCTTCAAGAAGACCTCGTCTACCCAACCGGAGATCTTCAAGAAGACCTCGTCTACCCAACCGGAGATCTTCAAGAAGACCTCGTCTACCCAACCGGAGATCTTCAAGAAGACCTCGTCTACCCAACCGGAGATCTTCAAGAAGACCTCGTCTACCCAACCGGAGATCTTCAAGAAGACCTCGTCTACCCAACCGGAGATCTTCAAGAAGACCTCGTCTACCAAACAGGAGACCTTCAAGAAGACCTCGTCTACCCAACCGGAGACCTTCAACGGGCAAACCACAACAACCAGTCTGTTTCTCCAAACCCGCACTGCGTATAAAATCTATGCGCGAATCTGTGCACAATCAGAAAAGGCTAGTGATACAAATGCTCTGTTCGCCTGCATTCTCTCTTTACATCACACGCTTTCGCACTCTCTTATCCTCTCTCGAGGCCTTTCGATCCCTCATGATCAGAGATCTTTACATACATATATTTATCCACTCGCTTCTCATCATTATAGGCAACACCGCTCACAAAGCGGTCATTTTCTTTATACAAAAACAATTTAGCATTTAAGATGATGCTCGATAACATGAGTGACAATCAACTAGCTGTTTTTGTCATAAATAAAAATAACCTGTTGGCTTCCCTGGCAGCATTTAGTGTGGCATCTCTCTGGGCGTACCAATCGGCTAATTCCTTCCTGCCCTGTTCCCTTAGCTCTGCCCTCTTCTTTTCCTCCGCCTCATCTGAAATAACTCTAGGTTTACAAGATTCCTCCAGAAAAGACAAAAGCCGCCGGAGCAAAAACATGTTTCAACCGTGAGTCGACTATAACATTGAAGTAAATTCGTCAAGAATTGAGTGTTTGACCCACGGAAAGGTGACTCTCGAGTGGAAGAGCCACGCGACGCGAGCGAGAGGCGCGTCGCGTGGAGAGAGAGGATATGAAATTTTGGGGAATTTCATCATTCAAGACTTCGAGGGCGTAGCAGGAAGATTGTGTCCCCCCACCCTTGAAAACCAAAAGCGAAACGAATTATAGGAAGTGATTGCGGAGACAATGGGAGTTCTGCGAGGCAGCGGACAGGGAAGATCTCGCACAGACACTGCTTTCCATATGCCGAGCGGTGGTAGTGCCAAGTAGAGAGCGCAAGGAGACAGTTCGCGAAGGACCTAGGGAGCATTGCGGCCTTTGCTCTCCGAGAAACGGCCAGCATCAACGAAGGGGCCTCACAAGAGAAAGTCAGAAGAGAGGGCGATGGAAACCGTGAGTGGGTATGGCGCCCTATATTGAGGATACGCTTAGGTCACAGTGAGGTGTATTGGAAATTTAGAGAATAAAATAAAATCGTAAATTTGTGTGACAGAATTTCAAACGTTTAACCATCGTTTTCTGACGCTTTTCCAAGTACTAATTATAAGCACTTGTCTGCAATGAAGGTGTCATATGAAATATAAATTGTTCTCTATCTTGGTAAATTGTGTGTCGACGGGAAATGGATGATGAATTTGGAAAGATATAATTGTGTCGTTGTGAGTTTTTGTTTTTTTCCTGGAACAGGTTATAACCCTACAATTATTGCATGATTTAAATGTACTTAGTTTGCTCACAATGGTATTGGAATTAGTTGTTCCACTTATCACCGGTTTCAATTGTGAATATTTTATATAGTTGTTAAAGGGTTTTTAATTGAAAAACGTAATTTTTCGATTACTGTTTCTTTTGCGTTTATGCTGTGAAATGTTTTTTTTTTGTTGACACTTATGATGTACGAAGTTCATTTATTGGCTGAGGCCTTACTGTTGCTACGTCCGAATAAAGGGTCACCTGCCTGACAAGGGGTCAAACATAAGTTATGGTTGATAAATCTTCAAATGCTCAGTTACACAGTTTTAAGGCAGTGACGCCTGGTAGAGAAGACAAATTGATCAAACCACCGCACGGAAAAAAAGCTAGTCACCGGGGGGACTCGAACCCATGCAACCATCTCTCCTCTATCCGGGAGCGGGCGTGTTAACCATTACACCACGGTGACACATTGCTATTCCGTGCGATAGTGCTTATTAAAGGCTCAATTGCCTCGTTCTCTTAGTCACGCATGCTCATGAAGCGAAAGCGTCGTGAATGGAGCATTACTCCAGATTTCACAATTAAGACAAAAGAGAGGTCGAAGATGGATGATAAATCTTCAAATGCTGGTTTGATCAATAAGTTATGGTGTACGACGAAGGAGAGAAACGACGTAGGAGGGAACCATAAAGTAGTTTTCGAATTATAAGTCTACCCTTAAAACGGAAACATAGAATCGACAAAGTTTATAATTAAATGCGATTTTCAACTAGTGGAACAAATTTGGGGATTGACCATTTCGCGCTTGGTGGGACAGAGATAGCTTCCATAAAAAATGACACATCATGTCTTCTAGGAGCAAGAACCGAATATACATTATGGTTCCCTCCTACGTCGTTTCTCTCCTCCGTCGTACACCATAACCAGGTTGTTTCTTGGCATCCGCACCACTTATTTCGAACGCATTGATTTTTAACATTTTCAGAGTTCAAAAACTCATGATTTGGACTTTCCCTACGAAAAATCCGAGAAAAAAATTATTTCCAAGCGCATAGATTTTAATGTTTTTCGGGGGTTTTTCGAGAGCTAATAGACTTTTTTTGAGGTCAGAGAGATCTAATAGAGGTCAGAGAAACATCCTAACCATGAATTATGTTTGACCCCTTGTCAGGCAGGTGAATCTTTATTCGGACATGGAACGTTAAGGCCTCCTCCAATAGACAATTCGAGCGACGAATAGACAATTCGATCCGTTCAATCGTAGCCGCCCTCTTATTATGTTATCAACCAACAATATTTATGGAAGTGTGATAACCTTTCTTCTGGAGCATTTCCTGTTGCTGCTCTCTCCACTTTCTGATCTTCTCTGCTTCCATTCTGGGGACGGAAGGCACCGGAGAAGGGCCTTTTGAACCTCCGCCATTCAAGAGACCGGCTCCTCCGTTTACAACTACAACAGTTCCCATCGTGAACCTGCTTCTTTTTTACCAGATATATAAGCTTATAAATAAAGATTCTAGAGATATGATAAAGGAACGCCATTCTAAAAATATAGAAAACGAGAGAAAAGTAGAGAGACAAAACAGTTCTTATCATCAGTCATAAGATACCTAAATTTGTTTTAAAAGTTTTCGTGGGTAGGGGGGGGGACAAGCGGTGAAAAGGTTTTTTTTGGGTTTTTTGTATGAAGTTGATTCCTTATTGCATTTAAAAAATTAATTTCATGGTAAGTAATGGAAAACAATTTCAGTTTGCAGTGGAGCGTTATTGGAAAGAATTTCACTAGCAAGCTTTTGACTTTTTTCTCTTTAAATTAAATGCAATGATAAACGGACTGGGTTTTTTCCTTTTGGGGCGGGGGCCTGGGGGGTTTTTCGTACCCCTTGGTGACCTATCGGGGGCCCGGGGGGTTTTCCGTACCCCTTGGTGACCTATCGGGGCCCGGGGTTTTCCGTACCCTTTGGTGACCTATCGGGGGCCCGGGGGGTTTTCCGTACCCCTTGGTGACCTATCGGGGCCCGGGGGGTTTTCCGTACCCCTTGGTGACCTATCGGGGGCCCGGGGGGTTTTCCGTACCCCTTGGTGACCTATCGGGGGCCCGGGGGGTTTTCCGTACCCCTTGGTGACCTGTCGGGGGCCCGGGGGGTTTCCCGGACCCCTTGGTGATCTATCGGGAGCCCGGGGGGTTTTCCGTACCCCTTGGTGACCGATCGGGGGCCCGGGGGGTTTTCCGTACCCCTTGGTGACCTATCGGGGGCCCGGGGGGTTTTCCGCACCCCTTGGTGACATATCGGGGGCCCGGGGTTTTTCCGTAACCCTTGGTGACCTATCGGGGGCCCGGGGGTTTTTCCGTACCCCTTGGTGACCTATCGGGGGCCCGGAGGGTTTTCCGTACCCCTTGGTGACCTATCGGGGGTACGGGGGGTTTTCCGTACCCCTTGGTGACCTATGTCATCAGTTAAGTTTTATTCGAACTTGACCATAGAATGCTGGAAAACAAGTGCTTCATACTCTTTTTCAAGCCGCAATGATAACCAAAATTTTTTCATCAGCAACACGAGCCGTATTGTTATATTTTCCAGGAACTATGCTGAATGGTCGCAAATATTTGGTTACTACGTATATACTCTTCCTCATATAATGGATCCCTCAAGAAAACGTTCAACTTCGAATATTCAGGAGAAAACGGAGAAATAATTCAAACAAAACAGGATACGACCAGGGGTTAAATAGTGACCGGATCGGTACCGTCGGTGGATACATGTACACACACTATTGACAAAAAACTCCCTCTCTTTTCTCACCCTTTTCCTTCATCCCCTCTTCTTTTTTCCTCCAAACTTTGAGCGGCGGATACATCTAACCGCAAATTGGGCGGCTCCATTCAACCCCTGGATACGACTTCAATGTACAGTATGCCTACATTGTACAGTATGTCTACATTGTACAGTATACCTACATTATACAGTATGCCTGCCTCGTACATCATGTCTTCGAACTGACAAGGTGCGGGTGGGACGCTGTCCAAGGCAGTGAGGTCCACTCCGGAATCTCCGCCTCCGATGGAGACGGGGTCTGCAGGCGGCGCCGCGAGTGCGGCAAATTCATCCGCGAGATCGTAGGCGTTGGGCTGAGGATCTGCTGCGTTGGGCACCGGAGGAACCCCTGCAATGGTTTCTTTCTAGAAAAGTCTTTTGTGTCATTAGAAAAGTTTACCAACAACCATGGGTAAACTTTCACTCAAATTTTTACAGGTAATACTGAAAGAAAAACTCTTCATTCCTCTACATAAATAGAACGTTTCATTAGCCATAACCATAGGTAAAATTTGTCTTGATTTTTCAATAGGTCAGTCGCTAAAGTAGTTTAAAAGTTTCTTTTTTAGCTTTACGAAATCTGTTTACGCTGAGTTATGGCTGATGAAACGTTCCATTTTTGTAGAGAAATTAAGATTTTTTTCTTTCTCTTTTAGCTGTGAAAACTCTGATACAGTCACTTCGAGTGGGGGAGAGGGTCGGTAGGTTGGTCGCCGTAGAAACTTTTTTGCCAATTTTCCGCTCTTAGAACTTTTTAATTTTTTCCAAGGTAATTTGAGAATGCTCCTCAATTTGAGAATGGCTCTCCAACGTCATCAAACCTGACAAACCATAGAGGCTGGTGAGCCTATGTTTCAAAATTCTGCTGATATTAGTTCTCTTTTCTGAAAAGTTTTTCGAGTATGATTTATCTCTCAACAAAATCATTTAACTCTCAACAAAAGACCATTTTATGTTGCCGCTGGTGGCTTAGAGTTCAGGTCAGGGGTTAAATGGAGCCGCCCAATTTGGGTTTACATGTATTCGCCGCTCAAAGTTTGGAGGAAAAAAGAAGAGGGGATGAAGGAAAAGGGTAAGAAAAGAGAGGGAGATTTTTGTCAATAGTGTGTGTACATGTATCTGCCGACGGGACCGATCCGGTCACTATTTAACCCCTGGTTCAGGTTCATTTTAGCTCTCGACCACGGGTTCAATAGTTACCGGACCAGCTATGTTGGCGCATACATTTTCGCGCCGAGAATGATCATTTTCAATGACACACTTAGCTTCTGATTTTTTTTTGAAAATCCAGCTATAATTTCACTCAAACTTTGGCTTAGGCTAGGTTTACGCTAACGAGACCATGAGGCCTAGAAACGAGACCGTATGGAAATGTGCAATTAGTGCATTTCACAAACACGCTGTTCGGCAATTGCAGTACGGCCTCTCTAGCGTAATTATTGACTAAGCAGAGAAAACAACCAAAAAAGTACCTGAAAAACTTTAATTCCTCAGTTAGTTATTTAATGTTAGGCTGGCTTATTGTGCCTAACTCATTCATCCAACTCTAGAACTTGTTTTAGTAGAAGATTCTCTTTTGAACTATCACAACTAGGAAGATGAATTTAACCTGTGAATACATTTTCGTTACCGCCGCAAATTACCTTTCGCTTGTGCCATTTTAACTGAACTCCCACACGTGTCAGTGATCCGTCTGGTTCATATAATCTATTTTAAAATTAGAATAAATATGGCATTACTTGTACAATGCTTAGTGGGTGATAGTATCAATAAAATAGCAGAACGTGTGAAGAGACGTGAGGTGATAGCTGACAAGAAAGAGAGTTGAGATATCACAAAGAAACAGCAGGAAATCAAAGAAAACTCTCCTGTCTGACGCTGCTTTACACCTAGGTTTCTTGCAGAGCCGAATATGATTATCACTTCGAGTAAAATTTGACTTTTTCGTTTCTATTAGAATCAGCACAATCTCTTTTGTAAGATTTCACACACAGTAAAGTGCTTTAAAGAATGGCTTGCGACGGAACAGACCATGAGCCGGGGAATCGTCCAACTCTGCGAGCATATCCTGCTCTCTTGCGATGAAATCCGCAACTGGATCCGACATCGCCTAAAAATTCTACGAATGATAGGCAGTAAGCAAAAACTTCCTATTATTCGGAACGAAAAATTACTATACAACCTCAAATAATGATCATAGCACCAGAGACTCCAGTTTTTGGAAAACCGGAGTTCCTGATGTCCTGAAAACAGAAATTTTTTACATCAAAAATGTATTTTTACATTAAAAAAAAATTTTTAAATAAAAAAAACTTAGCTTAGTAAAAAATTTACGCTAACGAGGCCGTACGGCTTAAGCTAACTAGACCATATCAAAAAAAAACTAATGTAAAAAAAAAAAGCATCGTGACAGTGTCTGCAAGACAATACGCAGGGTATGTCCATAAGAGATAAGAGCCGAAGCAGAATATTTATAATGACTAGAGTGAAAAGCTCGAAAAATACTTTGGTGAAATCCAAACAAATAGAGCATGGAAACCATAAAGTTATAACTGGTAGCAGTAAATTAGACACACCCACCACAACGGGAATCCTTTCTGTTCCTGCTGATGACTAGGAACACGCGGCGCGCGCTGACGCGTCGCGGCTGCGGCTTGATGTTCAGGAAAAGGAGGGTGGATTCAATTAAACATTTGCAATTTTTTATGGTTTCCCTTTTAACTGAGAATATAAATTTACATAACCAAGAGCGACATTCACGGAGGGTTCAATGGTGAGGCGAAATAACTTGAGTTGACTTTATTAAAATGTACATCGGAAAAAAATAACGGGCTATCGTCATCTATTCAAAAAATTTAAATCTCGGTTTAGGGTTACAATAAGTAAGAGTTTAAAACATTTTTTCGATGCGAAAAAAGTTACCAAGACTGCTGAATACCGTACCATGTCGGTTCCATGAAATTTCGCATCACGACGTTTCGCACCTCGACACCTCGCACCCGGATTTCGCAATTTTTTTCTTTCCAATGCTCTCATTATGTTGCTGATCGTTGTATACGGTCTCGTACTAAGCCGTACGGCCTCAGCGTAATGTCTACCTGAGCTTAAGTATAAATTCCAATGAAAAACACATGGAAATATTTCGATTGTCAAATTTAGTGTGTGAGTTCTCATGGTGCGAAATATCGTGGTGCGAAATGTCGTGATATCGTGGTGCCCATCACGACATTCATTACCCACAACGCTTTGTACCAGGAAACTTTACCCACGACGCTTTGTACTGCGGAAATTTTTTTCTCGTTATTCTTCCCATTTTTCGCTTAGGCTCACGTTAAGATTATGCTAGAGTCCTTATGGCTTAGGAACGACACTAAAATTCTCAAAAATTCAACTTTTTGTCAAATTGAAAAAAATCGTGGGTATAAAGTATTGCGGGAAGAAAGTTTCGCGGGTACAAAGTCTCAGTGATGAATGGCAAAGCCTCAGTGATGAGCTGAATGCGTAAGACTGAATTGCTACACTTAAATAAATACTTACGATAGTTCCTGCGTTATACCTTCAAGATTTCTTTTCATTTACAATAAGTGTTGCTTGCTGAAACGGGATATCATCTGGAAATAGAAGAATTGGGATTGATTCAAGTGTTGATTCGATGTGACATCCAAATTGGTTGTTGACGCGTGCAGCTCTCATCCCCTGTTAAGCACGCGTGACTGAGTTGATGCGTGCTGCCCAGAATTGGAGCCTCTTTCACATGTTTCATTAGAGACTTCCAGTGTTACTCTGCCATTTTCTTTCACAGGGCTAATATAAATCGCCCCGATATGCTAAGCGCTCATCCGCTCTTCCCCCTGATTTTAGCAATATTTATTAAATATGGTTTAACAATTTTTGGTATTTCAACTTTAATGGAGTTCTGACTCGAACTCAGCTTTGTCAAGCCTTTCAAACTAGGTCTCGTTCTTCTTAGCTCGATCTTGCTAACCAGACTGTGTAATGGTTCCCTCACAATCCATTCCATGAAGCAGCTTCTTCAGCTGTTGTTGACCTCATGGTGCTGTCTCTATTCTATTTTTTTTCCTCTATTCCGCTCTGTGTCCCTCTCTTTCGCCCTCTTCTTCATTTCCTTTCCCTTTCACTTTCTCTCTTTCTTCTTTTCCATTTGCTTCACTCAGTATCTCACCACATTGACTTTCTCACGGTCAATCGCCGTTATTTCGCCCGTTCTCTTCCCAAACAATCATTTGTTCTCGCGTTTCAACACACCTAGATCCTCGATCCTATCCTAACTTTTGAGAGTTGAACGAAAAGTTTCTGACGAAAGGGCCGTTACTAAAGCACGCCGTGCACGCTGTGTTCACTGTGTTCGCTGTGCACGCACGCTGCACGCTAAATCATTTCTAATGCACGCCGTGCATGGGGCGGAGTTAAGAATTTTCGAATGGACACAGCGTGCATTAGTAATGATTTAGCGTGCAGCGTGCGTGCACAGCGAACACAGCGTGCTTTAGTAATGGCCGACGAAAGTGCTAACTTTATTTTATATATTCTATATTCGCTCATATTGTTTCCCAAATGTTGATTTTGCAAAAAATGAATAATTTCATCGTTGAAACGTTTTACTTTAGAGAGTTTGTCCAGAAATGGTTACACTGTCTTCTAAAAAGGTTTGTGAACGATGGTAGTAAAAGAAAACGGTATCACGACATTTGCTGCCGCGACACTTGCCTCCCGACATTTGCTACCGCGACATTTGCTTTCCAAATGGAATTTATTAGCTTTGAAAGAGGTTTTTTAAACTACTGATTGCTGATTATTAATTTTTGGTTAAATATATTGTTATGAATTTTTTTCTCACTAACTGATTTAGGCACTACTACAGTTTAATTGGCAGTGCTTAAACGGTCGGCACAAACGCTACGGTTTCGAAATTTTTTCTTCATATGTGATCATTTTGAGCATCTGGGGCCTCTTTCTCATTGGATATTTTGGATACAGCGATACAACGCGAGTTTGGATACAGCGATATTTTACTTCTCTTTCTAATCTCTCCTGTAAATAAATGGATACAATTCACTGTTGTATCCCCGATACAGCAGCCGATACAAAAAGTTGCTGTATCGGATAAAAATATTTGTTGAGTTTGAGGCAATTTTCGTTTGCTCGGTCAATTTTCTTCATATTTTGTTTTTTCTTCTCCATTTTTTCTCTTCATATTTTGTTTTTTCTTCATATTATTTCTTTTTTTTTTGTTGTTTTTCCTTCATTTTTTTCTTCTCCATGTTTTGTTTTTTCTTCATTATTTGCCACCTTCAGTTTTTTCTTCATATTTTGCCACCTTCAGTTTTTTCTTTTTTTTTGCCACCAAACAATATGCAAATACTTGAAGTCTTTTTTTTTTATATTTTACATTAATAATACACATGATTGAGATTATGATAGTAACATAGAGGCGTTAGTGCAGTTTAACTGATAATATTTTCCGGCTAAAATAGGCTTTAGATTTCAATTTTTATTTTTTTGTATTTTACGTGACCTAATTAAGCGAGGTAGGCTTATAGTTTTTTCAACAAAATTTTTTAGTTTTTTTTTTGTTGGGGGGGCTGCGCTTTACTTGAGGGGTTTTTTAAAAAAACTTTTTAAAAGATCATTCCTACATTAAAAAACGCTTAGGCTTAGGAAAAAGTTTACGCTAACGAGGCCGTACGGCATAGGCGAACGAGACCGCATAAGAAAATTTATATTTTTTTGTATTTTTAAAAAAATACATTTTTCTAACGCACCAAAAATCCCCTCCCCCAAGTAAAAATATGCTAAACAATTTTTTTTCATTCCAAAAAGTTTTTTTTCCACAAACTTTTTCGTTTTCTGTTGTTTTTTGGACCCTATACTACTTGAAGGAATCTTTATGAAACGGTTTTTACCAACTAAGCCGTAATGGTCTCGTTAGCGTAAGTTTTTACGAAGCCTAAGCTAAATTTAATGTTAAAAATTCGAATTAGTTTTTGGAAAAAAAACTACTTTTTAAACCACACTAAAACTCAATCACAAACTATTCATTTCTCATTGATGACATTGCAACTTCAATTACATCGAAAACATAGTCATTGTATTTTTTGTACGAAAAGACTTGCATCCGCCAACCACCTTCAATTGAAAAAAAATTATTTTAAAGAAAAACTTGCAATAATAATACTTTGAAGTTAGACAAATATTACAATACTTACATGAATATACAATTGCCAAAACTATTATCATGTTTTCAATTATGTATAATGTTAATGGATAAAGAAAAACGAAATCAAGTAAATGAAAAAATTTTGGTGAAAAAAAAGAAAGAAAAAATGGAGATGGCAAAATAAGAAAAAGAAAAACAAAATATAAAGAGAAAAAAACAAAAACATAAAGAAAAAAGGCTATTACAAAAGCACACCGTGCACACTGTACACTGTACAAATGCACGCTGCACACTGTATAATTACAAATGCACGCTGAGGCGCGGGAAAATTCTTAACTCAAACACTCTTTATATCTTTCCCGCGCTTCAGCGTGCATTTGTAATTATACAGTGTGTAGCGTGCATTTGTACAGTGCACGGTGTGCTTTTGTAATGGCCAGAAAAAACATTGTAAATGCGTGCTGTATCCATCTTTGCAGCAGCCTTTAGAATTGTTCGCTTTAAAAATGGTCCCATAAGGAAATTGCATGGATGTGACGCATCAGAGCGGAAGCGTCGCGGTTGACGCGTTAGCTTGGAAGAAGAGAGGAAGGAAATTCCATTTTAGACTGTTCGGGATAGTTAAGCAGCCCCCGCCCTCCCACCCAGTGACGAATGTGTGTTGCAGAGAGAAGGCAAGTAAAAGAAGGCTCTGGAGATGAGGGAGACAGGAGATCTTATACCAACACTCGAGGTTCTTCCAAGCGGATATCTAGCCCCTCATCACTCTCAACGTACAAAGCTTCAAAAAAGAAAGATGCGCGAGCGCGCATTTAAAATTTTTTTTCTTTCCAAAATCTCATTTTAAAACGATAGTGTTTCGAGAAAGACTTGATTGCTTTGATTTGAAAGGTTTTTCTCTCACCACGATTTGCATGCCAAAAGATTTGCATACTGTAGTTTTGAAATACGTCCATCCATGCACATTTCTGTTTTGCTCACCGACCGTTTTTACCGTAAAAAATTAGAACTAATTTGCTCACATACAGTCAGATACATACGGGTTTTGTTTGAATTTCTCCGTGCGGGAGCTTCCTGATTAGCAATAAAATGAACGCTGTGACTGTCCAAATGACTCTTTCAAAATGCAAAAGTTGCTCCATTTGGACAGTCACAGCCAGGGTGTTTCTTGCAACCCGCACTAAAAAAATTTGCGCATAGATTTTTGAATTCGCGCCAAGATTTTCATGCGCATAGATTTAAAAAAATTGCGAGAAATTCAAATTTTCAAAAAAGCGCTGAAATTAATGTTGAACATTTAAATTTTGGCGACCTCCCCCCCGGTCGCCAAAACTTTGCCGCGCATAAAAAAAAAAATTTTTTTTTGTGAAATTTGCGCCAAAAATTTGAATTTTTTCATTTTGGCGCCAAAAAACCGGGAAATTTTTTTTCGCGCGCAAAGATTTGAATTTTTCGAAGTGCGCATAGATTTTCTTCTAACCCGCAGTGCGGGTTAGAGAAACACCCTGGTCACAGCGTTCATTTTATTGCAAATCAGGAAGCTCCCACACAAAACAGTGCGCAGCCTTACTTGTGAAATTTAGCAGTGTTCACTGGCTCGGCTGGCATAAAACACGACCTCGTTAGCTAAGCCGTACGGCCTCGTTAGCGTAAACTTTTTCCTAAGCCTAAGCGCTTTTTTAATTTAAAAAATTTGTTGATGTAAAAATAAAAATTCGCAGAAATTACTCCTCACAGCGAATCCGAACTCTCACTGAGCTACTCACAGTCGAGGATTCTCACCCTACACTACAGTGCCTCATAGTAGAAATGGAAAAAAGTAGTAGTGATGAACGTAACAGCCAGCCGAGCCAGCGCGGACTGCAAAAGTTTACAAGTCATTTTATTCTCCGTTGTCGTTAATGGGGCACAAGTTTAATTGAGGGGCTCCGTTTCACTTGGGACGGGCTCTTTTCGGTGCGTTCAAAAAATGTTTTAAAAATTTAATTTTCTTTTGCGGTCTCGTTCGGCTAAGCCGTACGGCCTCGTTAGCGTAAGCTTTTTCCTAAGCCTAAGCGTTTTTTAAGGTAAAAAATAATCTTTAAAAAAGTTATCTTCAAAAAGCCCCCCCCCCCTAAGTGAAGGGATCCCCCCTCCAAGTGAAGCGCCCCCCAAGTAAAAAAGAACCCTTTAATGGCCAAAATAATTTTATGAAGCGTTCAAATTCATGTTACTGACCGAGTAATGGAGCTTTGAAATTCAGCAAAAGTCGATCTGATCTTCACACTCTTTGAGAAATATTCTTCCTTTTAACTCAAAGCATTCTAACTCCACGTGCGCCTCTCGAGTAATTGAAATTTGGAATAATTTGCCTGTTAACATTATAACGTTAACTTCATCTAACACGTTCAAAAAAGCTATTTCAAGTTTGCCTGCGGAAATTGTCATTCCCAGATCAGTTCTGCAAATATAGCATCAAGTTAACAGATTTACTCTTTTATGTGAATATTTTCTTTTTTTTATGTTTATTTCTGACCATTGTACTAAACTACTGTTTTCTTTTGTTTTTTTTAACACTGATCCCACATCCGTGGCAGTCATCCATTGTCATAACTTCTACATGTAAAACTGGAATAAAGAATTGAATTGAAAAAAAAGTGATTCGTGGTGAGACTAAAGAGGTACGAAATGTGTGCTCCACTTATCTTTCCCTTTTTTGTGTTGTAAATTTAACGCTCCATTACTCGTCCAATATCGTGCCGTTCACCTCTCTTAATTTTGCTTTCAAAATCTAAAATGAGCACTTTCTGTGATTTACTAATTTTTTCTGCGAATAAGAAAAAATTCAAGATACAGGGAGGGTGACTACGCCGTTGAAGGCCAAAATTGTTGATGTTTGCAGAGGATGTCACATCTTCTTGTGTTTTACGCTGTGACAACAACCGTCGCCACTTTCAATTGCTGGTCCTGTGTGGATGACACTGCACTCTTGGCTAGTTTTTCGGGCACTTTTTTAAAACTTCGCTGTAGGCTCCTCCCCCTGCATTTCACTGCATGATATTGCTCCTGACCGTATCAAAAAATTAGTCATTAATAAGTGACTCTGCCTCCGAAGCGGAGGAGCCTACAGCGAATTAAAAAAGTACCATTTTTCGACGCATCTTGGCTGAATGGGTTGTCTCCAAGGAAATGTTCCGCCCATGTAACCACCACGGTATTTCTAACACACACTGTCGGCGGAATCTAAGCGCCAGGGTTCAAGTAATCAGTTCTGTTTGCGTTTAACCACCAGAGGTTCAATGGGTCAGATGAGTTCAATGGTTCACCAGAGGTTCAATAGGTCAGATGTTGCGCTGTGCCTGCTCCTACTCCCTTCCATATATAGGGTGCTGTAGAATCACACAATAACACATCACACAAATTGCCTACTCCTACTCTAGTTGTCTGCGCACCAGGGTGTTTCTCTCACCCGCATTGCGGGTGTAAAAAAACTTATGCGCTCTCAAAAAATACCAAAGAAACCTTTGAATCTATGCGCTAGACAAAAATTTTTCGCTTCTCACTTCAGGAAATTTAATAACTCATTGTGAAAAACACTTCGAACTTTTAGAAATTTTGAAAATCTATGCGCTCGAAAAAAAATTGTGCAGGTGGTAAGAAACTATTCACTATTCTCTCTATATGTTCTCTGAGAGTGCGCTGATGTTTTATCGTGTGGTTCTATGGCACCCTATATATGCAAGAGAAAAGGAGCAGACATAGGCAATTTGTGTGATGTGTTATCGTGTGGTTCTATAGCAGCACCCTATATATGCAAGTGTGCTCTCTTCAAAAGTCAGACGAATGACCCATTGAACTATTGGTAGGGGGGTGGTCAAACGCAAAGAGTGCCAAGTAATCGACAGGTCGTATCTTATGACTGGAGAAGGATTATATGAATCAATAAAACTTTTTTAGAAAGTCTCGCTTGAAAGAAAGACATTAGGCAGAACATATAAACACAGAGGAAAAGATAGAAGCAAAGTTGTTTTACCGGCTTTTGTTTTACTTGCTCAAAGACTTGAGCAGGGGGGGATTTAAGTCAAGTCCTACCATCTGACTTGACTTAAATCCCCCCCCTGCTCAAGTAGCACGTGCATGGAAGAGAGGAGATTACGTAACTGCCAACATTATGATAGCTAACATAGATTGGGTCAAAGCACTGGGCTTAGGAGACAATGTAACTAACATGTATGATCGCTTCCTCAATGCTATTCACACAGTAATTGATTCATGCGTTCCGCTAGTCAACTTTTCAACAAAAACTCACTCTTCACAAGTTAAAAAATTAATGAAGAAAAAGCATATTTTATGGAAAGCTGGAGCATATATTTCAAACCTTTCGGATTACTCAAAAACATGCAAAAAAACTTCGTCGTGCAATCAGGCGTGAGATAGTATATAAAGAAAAAAAATTGTTTGAGAAAGGTGCAAATGGAATTTTTAAACATATGCGCTCGGTCTATAACAAACAAATCATTATCCCTTCATTAACACGTCACGATAATTCCTTGGCTATTTCTTCATTAGAGAAAGCTGAAACTTTTTCCGATCAATTTTCTTCAATCTTTGTGAATGATAATAATTGCACTCCTCTCTTTGTGAATAGAACTAACAGTGTTTGTGAAAACATAGATTTTTCCCCATTTATTGTTGAAAAATTTCTCAAAAACATGGCTTCTAAAACTTCTCTATCCTTTGATAAAATTCCTTCCATCTTATTGAAAAAGTGCTGCACATCACTCGCATTTCCTCTCTCGCTAATATTCTCCGCCTCTTTCGAATCTGTACATTTACCCAATGCATGGAGACAAGCAATAGTCAAGCCAATATTCAAAAAAGGCAGTAAAAACAATCCAGAAAACTACAGACCCATTTCAATAACAAGTAGTATTGGTAAATGCCTCGAGCGGATGATTAAGCATGAAATCACTAAATTTTTGAACGAAAATTCTCTGCTTTCGCCGTATCAATATGGTTTTCGTGAAAATAGAAGCACAGTCCTCCAACTCCTCTCTTTTCAGAATCTTTTGCACAAACTTCACTCACAAAAACGTTTGCTGTGACGTACTTTATTTCGATTTTTCTAAAGCTTTCGATACAGTGAGCCATATAAAACTTCTGCAAAAACTATCGTCTTATGGTATAAGCGGCAAATTGCTCAATTGGCTCAATGCATGGCTTGTTGATAGAGTGCAAAGTGTACAAGTAGATGATGCACTTTCTTCTTCTGTTCCGGTTATCTCGGGAGTGCCCCAGGGTAGTGTTCTTGGTCCTCTTCTCTTTCTTATATTCATCAATGACATTGCTGACTCATTACCTGCTACACCTTTTCTTTTTGCAGATGACTTGAAACTCTTGGTAGTCGTTGATGATAATTCGTCCTATATTAAAATTTTCGATTGTTTAAGAATCATAGAAAATTGGCTTACTGCGTGGCAAATGACTGTTAACGTTTCTAAATGCGCTGTATTACATTTCGGAAAATCGAATCCACGCACCTCCTATACTTTTTTAGGGCAGCCATTGCACACACCCGGGTTTATTAAAGATCTTGGAGTGATAATTTCAGAGAACCATTCTTTTTCTAATCATATTACTGACATAGTTAATAAAGCAACTAAACGTGTAAACTTTATTTTTATAGCAATAAAATCGTGTAATCCCATAGTTTTGACACGTGTTTACAAAGCTTACATACGTTCTATTTTAGAGTATGCTTCCCCTGTATATGATCCACACTTGTTATACGAAAAGCGTATGCTTGAAAATGTCCAATATCTGTTTTTAAGACGCCATTTCTTCCGCTGTAATATACCATGGACTTGTTATAGACTAGCTTGTGAAATGTTTGATTTGCATTCTTTACTGGATAGAAGACAAATAGCAACTTTTCGATTACTACATTCTATTTTGATCGGCTCATCCGATGTTTTGATCACTGATTTTTTCTCTATCAAAGAATCAAATACTCGTGGTCTCTCAAATAAGCTTTTTCCGCTTGTTAAAGCTAGTGACAACATTACTGCTCATTCGTTTTCTAATCGTACGTATGCAATAGTCAACAATATGGATGATAGCATTCTTAGCATTTCTTCTGAATCATTCTCTAACCGTGTATTGTTGATAATTCCACGTCAGTATTTAAGATAAGATTTTGTTTACAACTTTAATTGGAATTTCATTTCATTTCATTCAATTATATTTTTATTTATATACGAAAGCAATGTGAGTGCATTGCCTTTTGCTGGATACTTTGTGATTGTTTGTAACATCTGTAATGATCACGAGATAAAGATGATGATGATGATGATGATCTGTTTGCGGGCCTCTGTTTCCCACTTCGCGGGTCTCTGCTTACAATATGAGAGCATATCTTTAAGTACAACATTTTCTTTTAATAAAACTTCAATCTACCGCCACCCGCGGGTGTGTGTTGGCAATTGACAAATGAAGGTGAGTGGACTAGTAAATCCAGGCAATTTTTTTACATTTTCTGTTTATTGCAATTTATGTTTTAGTTTTTTTAAAAACTTTTTCCGCTGTCTCAAGCTTTCAAGTATTTTTTTACTGTTTTTTTCTCGCTTAGGCTCAGGTAAAAGTTTCGCTGATGAGGCCGTAAGGCTTATGAACGACACCACTAACTTTTCTGTGCAGGACCCAATGAACAATTCACACTGAATACTGTAGTCCATTCACCTTTTTTTCAATTTCCGTGTATGTTCAGGCTAGTTATCACTTTCGGTGAGCTTCTGTGTCCTTTTCGGACACACTAGGAGACCTTTGCACTTCAGCCGCACTGCGGATAAGAGAAACTCTCTGGTTGTTGGCTTTTCAAGTCAATATAGACTTTCTCTGTTCATTTTTAATTTTTTTTGGAAAGAACTCAAAAATTTTGCAGTTGGGACCCAAGAAGCTTCTTATTGATCCATTCTCCCTGACGGATTCGAACAATGCTTGCAAACGCAACTACAGCTTAAGCCGTCACAGGTTTGCGGTCTTATAGGTCATTCTGAGATAAAAATAAAATGTTTCGGTCCTCTTGGCTTCAGTTAGATCATCCTTGAAGTGTTTTGAACGAAAAATTGGAAACATTTACTTATTCCATCCAAAATGCTCAATTGAAAAGTTTGAAGAGAGTGACAGTAACACCTGGTTTAGACGGATCATGAGGGATATCATGAGTCTTTCTAAAATAGCGAGTTAAAGGCGTTAAATGAGACCGGTCTAAGGCACTTTGATGATGATTGTTGCCCGTGCGGTTCCTTTGACGTTGAAAGGGGGTCCACGAGCTCTCGGTAAAAGCTCAAGCACACAGTCACACTCACTCACTTCTCTCTCTCATTCACTTTTTTGTGCCTCTTTTCTTTTCGCCTATTTTTTTTTGGTTTCGGGCTCTGGCTTTTTTTTTTTTTTTTTTGAACGCCTCGAGCGAAATGGAAAAGGTATGTTAAAAGGCAGAAAAAAATTAGAAGAGAAGTAAAAGAAAAGTGAAATAGACTGGAAAGAGAAGAAAGTGTTCATCATTTACGGCGCGAACATGTATGCGCCAACATTGATGGTCAGGTAACTATATAACCCCTGCTTGACCACGAAAAAAGTGATTAAAAAAACCTGTTGCAGGCTGTCCGAACTGCTTCCATGCTTTTGAAAAGAGTAAATTGACCTGGAAAACAGGGAAAAAATCGTTCTTCATTGTTCTACATCGAAAAAAGATTTATGAAATCGTCTCACAATTGCAAAGAATTACGCAAATCGGAAGTATAGTTCCATGTGTCACTTTTCCCTCCAAAAAGTCGCTGTCGGCTCTCTCAAAATAGATCTTTTTCTTCAATAGAACACAATATGGCTCAAACGTGCAAAATCTTTATAAGCAGGTTCTTATGAATGTGACCCGTGAAACCGCAAGCAAAACAGATGCAAAAAAGGACGAACTCTGATCCTCTGATCTAGGTAACTTCGATCAGTATAATTCTTTGCTTTTGTGATCCGATTTCACTTTTAAAAAATTAGGAAAAACTTGCATTTTCCGATGCCTTTCAGTTGTTGTCATTGACGAATAATTTGTTCAATTCAGATAAGGAACGATTAGTTCACTTTTTTCACACTTTAAAGCAACTTTGGTATTATTCACAACAGAACTGTTTAAAATTACATTTATGAAGACAATCTAAAAGGATGTTTTTATATTAGTTTTTTTAGGCCGTTTAACTCCATTCGAAAGCATTTAAGCAATTCTGGAAGCCTGCAACACGGTTTTTTGAATTTTTTTTTGAGGAAGTCGAAAATAAAATTAGGTCAAGGAATTCTATAACGTGGTGCTAATCATTTTAAATGCATATACAGTCGTAAGACGTAAAGTTTCACTCCACTATTGTATGCATGTACGTATCCGCCGCATAGGAGTTGCTCGTCACTATATTATACCTGATTAACAGGACGTTGTTGAGCGAGAAGTAATTCATTTTTGACAGTGAAAAGGACTTTAAGCGATTTAATCATAAAAATCTTTTTTTAGAGACTTCACAAAAAAGTGCTCTTCAAATGCTTGCATTCAACTCATCATAACCGCTCCTTCAGATGAAGAACCCAAGAAAGGCATGCTTAAATTATTTTTTCGCTTCACAGATGACGAAATAAACAAACTCTTCAATCTTGGGTCATACAGTGGTAATACAGTTCTATTGGCCTACTCCATACTTGCCATTCTATGCTCACTCGCGTTTATCATCATTTTTTCTCGATATTTTGTTCATCTATTTCCACTTATCCTCTCGCTCTCCTTCTAATTTTTTATTTTATTCTGAAGATAAAACAATATATGATTCGTTCATTACAAACTTATTCATAACTTTTAGTTAGTGCGATTGACGTTCATAGCGTTATCAATCAAGCTCTACTGTTGAAACATTCAGCAACTAAAAATTTGAAAGATTTTTATTGATAGTTTCAATGATCGAAAAGACATCCGGAATTTCGATGTTGAAGGATGTTCTCTGAAAAAGTCGATTACAGCAGTGTGTTTGTCAAATCCGCGCTGCGGCTTTCTTCAATGTGTAAATCTATGCGTTATCCAAGAAAGCTAATGATAAAAACGCTCTGATCGTCTGCGTTCTCTGCTACAACACACGCTCTTTCTTCGGGTAGGAAGAAGCAGCCTGAATTACAGTCATATCTTTATCGTGTCTCTATTGAATCTCCGCTCTCTGCCTCTCTTTTAAATGGACTGCCCTCTCGGCGTAGGTCTTTTAAAATAACGCTCTTATTTTTTGAATAGTTCTTCAACAGCAGTTGCTTGGTTTTTCAGAGTACGGTGTTCTCCGGGACTGCGCCACAACATACCTCAAGGCTAAAGCATTAGCGAAAGAGAAGAAAGCCGAGGAGACGGGTATCGGTTCGTTTTTTAACACGGACTTTTTTGCGGCGAAAGAGTTGTAAACTTATCAAAAGCTGATCTTGAGAGCTTTTCCGCGTGATAGTTTGCTTTAAGTTAACCAAGCCTCAGGAATCGAGAACATAGCTCATGTAGGTGCAGCCAGATGACCTGTGCTTGTAGGATTAATATCATATGTTTTTCGTGTTTTGTTTTGTTTTGAGTCCTGTTTATATGGAAAAAAGTAAAATAAACTATATTATAAAACTTAGTAGTGATTAACTCGATAAAGTTTTCAATTGGAGGTAATGCGGAAAGGCTCAACCTGAACGGACTCTGTTACTCTCACCCTTTATTTTCTAATCGGAAGGAAGTTAGTTCATCTTTTCCTTCATTCATCTTTTATTCCGTTCTCGAATTACTTGTAAAAAATTGATAACAAAAAGGTAACCTGGGTTCAGAGGTTTTTTAGTGGGCCCTAAAACGGCACAGGCACCCACCGGAGGCGGGGAATTTTCAAACAGACACCCGCGGGTTGAGAAAGTTTTGATTGGAAAACTATGATAGAGAGTAAAAGTTTACCAAAAAAAAGCCGGATTACTCCGATCCGGAGTTTATAAAAAAGCGCACAAAATGGTACTGAAAGTGTCCAGCTACTACGATCAAACTTGTTATTAGTAATGACAAAAAATAAAAATATAATACAAATCCTGAATCGTATAAACTTAGAACTAAATTGATGAGAGAAAAATGAAAAAGTTTTGATTGTGTTTATACAATTTTTTTCTTCTTAATTTCGTAAGTAGCTGGCTTTCAAAATTGCACTAAGGCATCAGCACTTACCTTTCCACACCAATGGCTTATTTACCTTCGATAATTGTTTGATTTGAACAGTTCAAATGTAGGTTTCACAGTTAAATGAGAATTTTCAACAAACTTTCCAATGTCTAGAGTTTCCACATGAAGAAAATGAAAATGGAATTATGTGTGAAAAAATTTCTATAATAAAACACTCTAATGAGTCAGAAAACAATAATTGACTTCGAGTAAATAAAATTTCCAATTTCACAGGTCACTTTTTGAATTTCTTTATCCATTCAGAATGCTCATCAGTTTTGTTTTGTGGCCTTTAAGACAAAGGGATTTAGACTTTTTAGCGAACGAAGATTTACTGAAACTTCCGTCACGGGCTTGAATGACCAGTTTCAAAACGGTGGTGTAGTCAAGTCTACAGACATTTTTTTTGGTAAAGGGTTTTTTACCCTCAACTTTTCAGTACTCAGTGTGTAAAGACTTTAAAGGTGCAAAATGTTGACAAAGTTTTTGTTTGAAACGACTCATTTCGTACTTTTTAGCTATATTTCAAGTATTTTTTTTTTGTTGAAAGAAGAGACCCTCATAAGATTTTTTACATCCAAATTTTCATCATCAGTGTTGTGATGAAAACTGTGAGCTGCAAGAAGCTTTTTTTGGAGGAAGCTATTTTAAAAAAAGCTATTTTGAAAAAAGCTCTTTTCTGAACAGGAAAAAACTCAATTTTTTCTGTGTAAGGGTTCACAGTTGCCTGAAAGCAAAATTTAATTTTAAAACTTTCATCGTGTCAAATCTCCTCGAAGGAGCAGTTTTTCAAATATACGTAATTTTCAATTGAATTTTCCATGAATTCCATTCTGAACCATTACAGAGGCTGTCAGAGAATCATAACTCATGTAAGAAGTCGGCAATTCGAGCATAGTTGATTGTATCGGCATCTCGGTTTCTGATACATTAGTGTCCTGTGATTAAAAGTTTCACCTTGGTGAACCGCTGATTAAAATAGGTGCTTGAAATTAAAGAAGACTGGGTTGAATGGTCAAGTATTGCCGTCTGTTGTCGAAACTCTGTTTCAAAATTCGCTGGTCTGTACGCATTCTAACGACGATCCTGGTAGAAGAGTCACTTTTACCTCGGCAAAACTATTCGATGATGCCTCGGGCGGGTCTCTGTTCAAACTCATTTGGGCCTCCGATCTTCTTTCGGACGTATTCTGAAAGATTATAGGCGGGCGAGCTAGAGGTTCAAGATTAGAAATAAGCCAGACATTGGCGAATAGGCAGATGGCCAAACTGCCAAGTAGATGAATGATGATATTTGCGTGCCCGAGGAATTTTGATATATAATGTGAGCTTATGTCTTGCTAGCTCGCTTTCTTATCATTCCAGGCTCTCGCTCGGAAAGATGGTCGTTTAAAAATTTTATTGGAAAGGGTAGGCCTCCTATAAGTATATGCGAAACTAACAAAAATCTCAGCAGGCGAATTTGTTGTGTCCTCGCACTCGGAAAGAAAAATGAGATGGCTGAGAGCAAGCTTTTGTGCGTTTAGTAGTTTAATCATATAACTTGGCGACCACCGATTGAAGTTTGTACATTATAAAGGAGCATATAATAAAATTGGAACCTTTTTTTGAAACTGATAGATATGCATCATCGGAATTGTTTAAGGTATGACACTCCATGTAGATATATTAATCATAAAGCTTTCAGGAAAACCAAAAGTTAAATAAATGGGTAGAGGCTCAAAAAACCTGAAAGAAGTTTGTCTGAACACAGTTCAACGCAACTTACTGTTTCTGCAATCGGCCGTACTGCAACGGCGATTCCCCACTACATCACAGTTCCATCTATGACAGAATCCGGTCGAATGTCAGCAGCGCAGCAAAGGTTTTCGAATCTTTGTTCCGGTTGTTTATGTTGCATATTTATAGGCTAATCCGTTTATGGCTCATTGCCAATCTTCTTATTATCGAAGTGAGCTATCAATCAATAACTATGGGAATAGTAATCAATAACTATGGGAATAGTCGTGACTGGCTTATCTCAAGGGTTTTTTGAAGCTTGAAGCGGAAATTTCACGAAAAGATAGCCATTTTTTGAACTGTTAAAGTTATTGCGCTCCACCTTTGTGAAACTGATCGACAGGAATATGTTGAAGTGAATTAGTATTGGTAGATAAAAATATGTTTGACCTAGAGGATAACACGAAATTTTGCACCCGATTAATTTACGTGTTTCTGCTTAGGTTTAGTTGCTCCTACGCTACCGAGGCTGAAATCATTGATTAGGCTGTTTTTTCCACACGCAAAAAGAATGCATATCAAGATGACTAATGATGCTGGAACGGCTGACCTCTGAGAGCGTGTGATCTGAAAAAGAGAATACAGGCAATCACAATATTTTATCACTAACTTTCTTGGATAGCGCATAGATATTATAACACACGCTGCGGGTTATAGAAACACACAGTCCCTTACCTTACTTGTGTGTACGAGCTATGTTATTACGGGACCGTATCAAAAAAAAACATTCACATAATCAGAAGTTTTAGCGAAATTATGGGTGCGAATGGTCGCGGTGAGAAACGTAATGGGACCGAGCTAGAGAGAAAACCCCTAGAAATTCTTTTTTTTTCATGAGCTGAGTTATTAATGGTGTCAGGTGTCTCAAATCGATCTGAGCTGATAAAATGAATATATTTTCATTAAAAAACTAAATGACTATAATTTAGATCACGGCTCCACTTCTGATTTGGCTGAAATTTTGGTCTTCTTCTCCGTACATTTGAACAAAGCTTTTTTCTGTTTTTGTACATACTAGATAGTTTTGATTCTAGTGTTGTTTTTGTGTCGTACATATGAAAAATTATGAATATTAAATGTTACATAGTCTTCTTTTTAAATGTGTTTTTTAAAATGTAAATTTCATGATATGATCTGGAAGATTCTGAGATCTCTGTAAGTTGAGCCTACAATTGTTAGATAAATGTCAATCCGTTAGGCTCAATGTCATTTCACGGGTTCTTTTCAGTTCACCTGAGATTTTTTCAACCAGTTCATTTTAAATTTGAGATTAGGGACAGATGCCGAAGTCTCGTTAATTAAAAAAATGTTGCTTACGGGTTTTTTGATGTTGATACCAGGGGTTTTTTAGTGTGAAAGAAAAAGGGACAGACGCCCGCCGAAGGTGGAAAATTTTTTTTCACATAAGGGCCCCCCTTACGATTTGGAAAAACATAGGCCCGCCGAAGGCGGTAAAAAAATTTTTCACATAAGGGTCCCCTTTACCTTTTTTTCACATAAGGGTCCCCCCTAAAGATTTGGAACACAGAGGCCCGCCGACAGAAGATCTGTCATGACTAAATAACCCCTGGTTGATACAAAAATCTGCTCGGTGTGGCGTGATTGAAGTGCCTGATATTATAGAGTAAGTCCAAGTTTAACGCCGACCCGGACCTTCTAACTACATATAAAATATCACAAGGCTTAGTTGAAAGATTTAGCTTGTGTAGTCGCACTTGAGTTGAGGAAATAAGAAATTTCGGTACTTCTTATCGTTTCAATTTACATCCCCGTTAATTCAACCAGTTCAGAACACAGTATCTCATTCTGGGATATCACTTTCCTTGCCGCGAGGTAGAAGTTTGCGTGAATATAAAACTAGGGCCACTTCGCAGAGAAAGTAATTAAAAATCAGCAGAAATAGTTGATTCAAGCGACCTCATTATTTCTAGTGGATGAAGCGAGGTCTGACTATTAAATTAAAATTGAGATAAATTGTTATAATTAGGGCAGAATTCACTGACCGATCGGCATCAATTTTTTTCGATAAAAAAGTCCTGAAGATAAACACCATACCGGTACTTGGGATTTCGAGGATACCCTGATAAGAATGAGTATCATCTAACTGTCATTTGGGTGGATTTAGGGAGGATTGGTTTCGTAGACTTTTTGGGGATCCTCATCCACAAACGCTCGACAGGACGAGCACATTTTAAACACATGTCTTTAATTGAGTTTTTCGATCATTCTACTTTGTGTTGAAACTTAACCTAATTTTTGTGCTAGATCTACGATTAATAGTGCGAGAATAGGATATCATTTTTATTAGCATTATATTTGTGGGTGATGTAATGATTTTGATGTATCTGTACATATAATAAAATTAAGATCAACACAATAAAAGCGCTTTCCGACAATGAAATTCGCAATGTCTAGTTTTTTTTCTAAAAATGGTCATAGTTTTATAGCCAAAACAGTATTAGTTGAACAATAATGATCAATTACTTTAAAAGAAGGGAATTTGAGCAAAGTTGTTATTCATTAAATTGAATGATTATTTCAAAACCAATTGAGTGATTATTTCAAATCAAATTGAGTGATTATTACTAATTTGACAGTGAGCGTGGCAGTTGTTTCTCATGCTATGAGTTTCGTGGTAATTTGAGAAGAAGCCTGTTAAGGAAACTATGTAGTTATTTCTATTCTGAATTGTGGTATCTATGATTCTAAATTTTCTCAAACAGATTTTGATCAATGACCAGATTTTATGGCAGTTGATATTCTAAAAATTAAATTTGTACTACCAAGCACGACCATGTTTTGGGATTCTTGATAGACCTGAGACATGTTTTGGCATTCGACCCATCGCTTAGAAATGTTCAAACAGGAAGCTTTTATGCAGAGATCAACATAATGTACGTGGTTTTTTTGATTGAAAAACACTTCAAAGACGTTTTCCTGTCATCAAATTCCTTTTCCGTTTTTATTTCATTTTGGGCCGTATGCACGTACCATTTTTGGTGGGAAATTATGAAGAAAAAAAGTGTTATCCTAGAACACTTAACCCTGCTCAACGCAGTTTTCCGCAAAAACGGTCTACGATTTCTTTTTCTTCTCTTCAATCAAAAGAAAGCCTTCTAAAACGTTCAGATCAGTTTAATTCTAAAGATGGCCCTCGAAATCAGCGATAGTACTCGTTCCTTATAAACAACCTTGTTAGTAGATGAAAGGGAATGAAAATTGAGAGTAATCTTCTCGACTATTCGGCCACCTATTCAACTTATGGGAGAAAATATATAAAGCCGTTATTTTTTCAATTTTTGTAGCAAAATGATTTTTAAAAGGAATTGATTTAGTAACCTTTTTCTCATTCATTTCTAATTTTTCTGTCATCGCTTAGTGTTCTTCATATTCTTCATAGGCCGTATGCATGGATCAATCCAAAAGGATTAGGAACTTGGATTAGCAGTTATCCAAATACATTTCACTAATCCGGTATGCATGGAAGCTATAATACTTTTGGATTAGAGATAATCCGACAAAATTCGTAACCCTACTCCGGAGGTGGGTTAGTGAGCGTATCACGACACTTTGTACCGCGTCACTTTGTATACGACACTTTGTACCCGACACTTTGTACCGCGACTTGAGTGAGGCCGCGCGTTTTATTTTTACATTAAAACATATTTTTACATTAAAAAACGCTTAGGCTTAGTAAAAGTTTACGATAACGAGGCCGTACGGCTTAGCTAACGAGGCCGTACGCGGTACAAAGTGTCGCGGTACAAAGTGACGCGGTACAAAGTGTCGGTAATTCGTTAGTGAGTAATCCAAAAGGATTCTCAGCTCAATTTGACCCATTTCGTTCATGTTGCTCTTTTTGAAGTGTGTAGTGAAAGTAAAACGAAACGAAAATTTTTTCTAATTTGCTATGATTTAATGAAAGTATTTATTGTATATTTATTTTTACATCAGAAAGCGCTTAGGCTTAGTAAAAGTTTACGCTAACGAGGCCGTATCAAGAACATGACCCAATTGAACTGACCCATGGAACCTCTGGGAGGGGGGGGGGAGAGGGGGCTAAAGTGCAGAATTCCCAAATAGAGTACAACTTCTTCTTCTTCCTCGCGCTTGTTCCCGCCTCGCGGCAGGGTACGCGCTCCCCTGAGATGCAGGACAGACCTATCCTGGTAGAACCAGTGGCTGCCTGCTAGATCACTGCTATTGTGATTAGCAGCAGTGGGGAGAGTCAGATTCGTGCATGAGCACTACCAACATTTCTTAACCCCCTTGGTTTGGGTGGATCTGTCCGGGGTGGGAGTCGAACTCGGGACTCTTCGCACAATGGTCTATCACACTACCTTTATGCCACGCCCGGACAACCTCTGGGAGGGGGGGGGGGAGAGGGGGCTAAAGTGCAGAAGTCCCAAATAGAGTACAACGATTACTAAAAATCACCTTTCATCTAACAGATTGATTTAAAACAGGTTGAAAATGTTCATATTAATATTTTATATACCAATTCCATCAAATTTTACATTCAACATTCAACACGGCTTTAACAACAACAAAAACAACGAAATTAATTGAAAAAAATGTTGTAATTATATAACAATACTAATAGTCGACAATTATAGTGTTTAGAGTGCATTTAGTTTTCAACAATTATAGTTTTTAGAGTGCATTTTGATGCATTTTAGTGCTTACGCCGCGTCCTTTTTGACAATAATCCAAGTTTAAGAAATCTGACATCCATGCATACCGATTTTCATAATCCTAAATTTTTTTTAACTTTTTTGGATTTTGTAATCCTTGGATTTGACTAAACCAGATTGTTATAATCTGTTTTCCATGCATACGGCCTCATGTGAATTGAGTATGTGTTTTTCATTTGTTTTTAGCTTATCTATTCACCTATTAAGCACTTATGTTTAAATTCACGAAAACTCAGTAGCACAGTTCAAAACATGAAAGAGAATTCGGAACAATGGCGCTTCATGTCCAATGATGTTGGAATAAAGCGATTGAATTGTATTGAACAGTTGAAAAGCATCGAACCCAGAATGAGACGAGTTACCAGTGAACCATTCTCAGCCATAAAAGTTAATTCACGATGCGGAACATCACTCATTGGAATATCATTTCTCCATGTAATATCTTACGCAGTCCTATTTAAACATTTATAGAGCTACTCTGATGATAAGAGCCTCGCTGAACGGTTACCTGAGCAGCCACCATTCGAAAAGCTGATGATTTTCCCAGATGGATTCAGAATCTGATCCCATCGTTAATTCCCAGATGGATTCAGAATCTGATCCCATCGTTAATTCTTGAGATGGTTTGCTTAAGTCAACAGCTTTGATGAAATATATATTTATTACTGAAAGACTAAGCTCATTCTATGTGATGGTTCGAAGTAAGAGTTTACCTTTGAATTTCTGAATACGAGGGCTGTAGATGATCATAAGGAAAAAAATGTAAGCTCAATGAATGTAAGCTCAATAAAAAAGGCTAAGCTCGATTACAGGTTAAACAAAATATCAAGATCAAACACGAGAATGATGTGAAAATCAAAGAGTAATCACGATATTCTTATGTACAACTTCCTGAGATTTTTGAGTAGAACATGTTAAAAAGATGAAGCTTCTCATAAGAGAAGAGCAACCAAATTAAAAAGATGAAGCTTCTCATAGGAGAAGAGCAACCAAATCAAATTCTTTCTACTTCTGACTAAAAATCACCAAAAACTTATTACTCAATCATTTTACATGAATGTTCAAAAGGAAATATGACGAACTTTCTAATGAGCGAAAACCAAAATGGCTCACAAATCAAGACTAACAAACACAATGACCTATTTATGACAGAATTTTTTTATACTGTAATTCAGTATGGCTTCTGGCTTGATTTTCATTTAGAAAAGAGAATCACAACTACTTGTTCACTTATGACTGACAAATGTGAGACTTTTAACTCGATTAAAGCAGGAAATGTTTTTCATTCAGTTTTTCAAGTAAGCTCTTACAACTGAAATGGTGAGATCAAGGGTTTGGTCAAAACAACTGAGTTATTCGAATCAGTTTTTGAATCGACAGATTAAATAAAAAATTTGATCAACGAATCAGAAGCTGAATCAAATGCTATACCCGGAACAAACACCGATGGATTAAACACTAAAAGATATTTCTAACTTTAAAATAAAAGTTATCGAATCGAAATTCACGGTCTAATAAAAAAAAAACATAATTGGGTCTTGAACTACGATTGATTGTCAGTCCTCAACCACTTCATAAAAGACATACCCGTGCTCGAACGTTTTCTAAATTCGAATAAATAGGAGGGTTTCACAATTTCTCTCCGAGTAGGTAATTATGGTGTTGCCCACCGCCATTCCCCCTCATGGTTGTAGTGTAGAAATGTGGTGGAACGGAGCAGTCACTCTTTACGTAGATCATCTCGGCAGGCCTGTACTTAGCCGTGGATGAGGCACGTCCTGGAAAGTCTCATTTCTTCTGAATTCAGTAGTTATGGCCAGTAAGTGATTAGTATTGTAGGATGAGCATTTTGCAAGCTAAAACTACGAGATCGGATTAAGCCGTCGTTATCTCTCTCTCTCTCTTTCTCTCTCTCTCTCTTTCTCTCTCTCTCTTTCTCTTTCTCTCTCTCTTTCTCTCTCTCTCTCTCTCTCTCTCTCTCTCTCTCTCTCTCTCTCTCTCTCTCTCTCTCTCTCTCTCTTTCTCTTATTGGGAGCAATTGTGTTAAGACAACACTGTAGAGGATACAGTACTACAGCATTTCATAGTTCTGTGTATAAGATTCAATGGTTCTGTTCTTTCCCATATGCTAATGAAGTTACATATTCTAATTTTTTTCTCTGGATTACTTGAACGTAGACTTGGCTACTCTGCGTATGTAGCTGACCTGGAATGGGTAGACAACAGAGTCTGGCACGCCAAGAAGCCAGCGTCTTCGTCGAGAGAATCCAGATACCAGTAGATAGACCGACCACCAACTGGCACGATGTACGAAGCAAGGAGAGCCAGAAGGGTGTCAACTCTGCAACAGAATCGGTTCATTAGTTTTTTATTCGTGTACATAATTCTTTTATTCCGTTTCCCCGAACAACATAGCCTTTTAAATATCCTTAGTTCTTTCGTTGAAAGCAGTGGGTTGATATCTCTTCATGCCTAACTTGCTAGCGATTCTATAACTACAATAATTTAAATCATGTGGCACCAAACATTATAATTTAAGAGTCGTAGTACATGTACTGATTAGCCTTGATTAGATACTGATTGATTAGGTACTGATTAGCCTTGATTAGCCTCTCAGTTTATGATGATAAAGATAAAAAGTCAGTTTATTTAATTCTAATGAATCATTCATTATTTGAAAGGATAACTGAAGTGAAATGTCTAACTTGTAGAAGTGAAAGAAAAAGTTTAACTAACGTCCAGCAGCAGAAACTCCTGAGGCGCAGGGGCAAAGTACGGCTGCCTCCCATTGTGGACGGTGCTCCTTAAAAGAGTTTTTGCTTTCACTTCACTAAACACGATCAAACTTCTTTTTTTGTTGTTTCGATTTTGGATATTGAGTTAGCAAGTGTTGTATTACGAAATAAAGAAGAAATTTAAGTATTTTTTAAGTTATAAAAATGAAAAAAAAAACTATTTGAATGCTTGAAAATCAATAAACTTAAAAATTTGTGTACTGATGAATAATATTGAAAAAGCCTTTTGAATCCTTCTCCAAGAATCCTCTGAACAAATTCGAATGCTTGGAGAAAGGTTACTTTAAAGTGAACAATGGTAAATTTCTCTAAGCAATTCGTTCATTTGACTTGTTTACAGTAGAACCATAGTCAGCTCAACTGATGAAGCCGTAATAGCGGACTCGAGCGATTTTTTCTAGAAGTTAAAGGTGAGGCAGGGCTTGAATCGATAGAGTTTGGTTACCGCATATGTAATCTGACTTAATGTTATACGTGTTCTGAGTTATTGTTCTAAACATATATTCTAAAATATTGTTCATTCTGACTTCCCCTATTCTCTGAAATGTACATAAATGATTGTGGAGTTCTATGAGCTAACCTGTTCATAGAAAAGTATGAGGACGTAGAATAGGGCCGGTAAAGTGTACAGCACCGAGAAGACGCCAATTTTGGAGATGAGTGCGGTCAAACTGCTCTGCAGATGCTGCCTCCGAACCTGATGACAGTAATTCGTTCAGGGATTATCACACTAACCTATGAACCATCATTAAAAAACAGGTGGGCTAAAGTTTAGTAATTTTATGCAGGAAAGATGAAGCACATTTTATGAATAGCTACATTTATATTCATTTTTCTCAAGAGAATATATGTTTTTTTTCTTAACAAACACAATCTTAAGACTGTGCGAAATTTATTTTAAAGTTTTTAAAACAAGCGCACAGTGGAACTATTTTTTTCGGAAATAGTTTGTTTCAGGACCCACTTTATCACGCGCAATAGTTTTCTACGAACGATCAACATCAACACGAGTACACTGAAATGTTTTCCCAAAAACTTACCTCAAGTCGAATACGCCAAAGATTGAAGAAGCCGATGAATAGGAAGATCACGCCGACAGCGAAGTAAACAACGAGAGGAGCTAAAAGGGAAAAACGTGAGATGTTTAAATCAATCTCATTCCTTACGTTGCCATTAGTCGGGTCATATAGCAACAAAATACAAAGTCAGAAATTTGGGATAATGTAGATAAAAAAAAAGCGATTATAAAGAAATGTCCTGTGAAGAATTTGTCTTAGCTTTAGTTTAACAAACTTATGCTAAATCGTAAACATACCCAGAACGAATACGGTCAAATGCTGGACGTTTGTGTGGCCAACGAAGCATAGACCGGAGACGTTGTCGATGTCGATGGCATGGAAGAGTATGACTAGCGCCGTCTGAAATCAAACTAGTCTTCAGCCATGTTTCATAGCAACACTTATGACGTTATTTATGCTTTAGTTTCATTAAAATATCGTGAAATCGTGAAACTCGGATATCGAGTCAAATAGTCTGGGAGTAATGAAGCGATAACAAGAATTTTACCATGAAATTTTACCATTTTACCCCTGTTATATCTTTTTTTAGATGATAGCGATTGAAAAG
The DNA here is from genome assembly GCA_964056735.1 of Allodiplogaster pararmata. Lineage (NCBI taxonomy): Eukaryota > Metazoa > Nematoda > Chromadorea > Rhabditida > Diplogasteridae > Allodiplogaster > Allodiplogaster pararmata. Next base: position 16,349,215 of record OZ057406.1, read on the forward strand.
AAAGATTAAAGGCCATTTGAGTTTTCTTGTTTTTTCACGTCGTGCAACACTCATTTCTTGTTTTCATTTCTCTCTAAGCGCGATTGTCCTCAAGCCTTTTAACCCACGGTAATCCTTTTTTCAGCTTGAGTATTGGAACAAGAAAGATCATATTTTTCAGTGGTTTTTAAAAAAATCTGATTTCTGAAAAGACTGACAATGTTAATGGCTTGAACCCAAGATCTACCATCTTACCTGGAAGGCTGGGAGAAGCCATCCGACTACATGGAAGTGTACATAGTAGGACGCAATAGCTTCTGAAGACCACTTGGAGCCCGCTGCGAGCACCCATGTGAGCGAGAGGAGAACCCACCACACACAGGCAGCCATTCCGAAGTAGTATGTCAGCAGAAAGATCTGCAAAGACACTTTTGCTGCTGCCTTTCAATGTTGTTTTTTTTGTTTAAAATAAGCAAAAAACTACCAAGTTGTAAGGTTTAGCACTCGTTCACCGTAAAAAAGAGATACCTAGGTTCGATGCCGTTCCGCGGACTAGTTTTGTTCAGGCAGTAATTCAAAATCTTTACTAAAAGAATTTTTCAATTTTGCTCCGTCTACAAAAAGACTTTTTCAAATTTGTTCCGTGTACAAAATAAAAAAAATTTTGTTTCGTGTACAATAAGTTTATCTCTCGTTAATTTGTTGATGGATCCGTCGAAATTAGAAATTTCTTCTTGGAATTTGTTATATTCCTAAAAGCTCTAGATGATGTTCTTCTTGCTCAAATTACAGCTGCCTGAGGGCGAAAATGACTGGCCTTTCGCCGCAGACGAAAGAAGACACTTGATACTTCCCTCTTTTTTCTTCCCTTCTCATCTTATTCTCTTCTCTTCTTTTTTTTTATATAATGATCTATCTTCTGCCATTGGACTCTCTTCTAACAAAAGTAAGAGAAGCTGGGACAGTGGCAATCTTTGTCCTCCTCTTTATTTTTCAAGAATAAACAAATTGTCTCTGGTTAGTAGATCCTTCAGTGTAAACTATGTCTTTTTTGAGCCCGAAACTTGAAGTTTTTCTCTCAAGTCAAGACTCGAAACTAAACTTTGTTAATAGAAAATAATTTAGACGGCACAGGGTTTAAGACTGGATAAAATCAAGCAGGGCTCACTAGAAGACAAGTACTGCCGTCGCTTTCTTGAGGGACTCGCAACGTTTTCGACTCGCAGGCTACCGCATCATGACCTGGAATATATCGATTGGTGTATCAAAAACAATCGGTATTCCAATAACTCCTGACTGAAACCCTTCAGTTCGTGAATTTGACTACATATAATATACAATTTAAAAAAATATTGAGGCTTTGGTCTGGAAACTTAGATAATTCACCATTATCATGATAGTGAACCGTTGAATCGTATTGTCCTAACGTTGCTTTTCTGTCTTCAACTTGAGAAAAGAGAGTTGATACAGAAATAGAAAGCACTGAGGGGGAGACTGACCGACTCCTACTCTGATGGCAACCCCAGTCGCGATCATGAGTTGGCAGAAGGCAAGCACAAAGATCAGCCTCTCCGGATACTGAAAGCGGTCTGGTTCGATGAAGAATGTGAGTAGGGTGAATGAAGAAGCAGCGATGCAAGCGATCGACCTGGAAAGCACTCTATTTGTTGAATAGTTACTCTCTTTTCTTTTCGTTTGTATGTATGACTGTTGCTCTTTCTTACTAAGAAACGTTATTCATCCGATAGAAAAATTAATAAGAATACATAGATCTATACTCTATAAATCCAACCCTAGAATACATTTCTTTAGCCAAAAGAACTCAAATCCTGATCTTCATACATATAGAAAGTAGTTTTATACTATCTCAGTAAATCGAGTAGAACTCACCAAATGCTCATCCAGCTTTCCAGAAAAGCCTTGTGTCCTTCTGTCACATGAGGCGAGTGACAGGGCAGAGCGCAGTGGCTGACATTCCCCACTTTGGCCGTGGGTGAGGAGGAAGAAATGTAGGGGGAAGTGCAACGACAAGAGCACTCAGAGTAGATTCCCACCTAGAAATGAGAATGTTACATTTGTGTAATTGTACAAAACATATCTGTAAGTGAAATAAAATACGGCTGGCAGTTGGAAGAGGTTGATGTCTAGATATTTAATACAGGCTCAGACACTTTTCTATATGACAGCATGGTAACAGGACGAGCTCTTACATGTATGACATTCTGGAATGTGCCAGAACATGTCTGAAAGGCGCATGGTATAGTCGAGTAAGAACATGTAGAGTAAAATACAGATGGCTATAGTCTCTTACCGCTATTACCAACCTGCGGATCTAGTTCATCTGATGCAGTTTTCCTTGGCGGATAAGGCTGTTTGTGCTGCTTCTTCGGACTCTAAAAGAAAGGTTCAGTTGCCTGTCATTATTACAGAACTGATTACAGCAGTTTGAGAACTCTGTATCTCAAAACAAACAGCAAGCTTTAGTTTATCAGAATAAATTCTTGTTGAGGTCTTCTTTATTTAACAGTAGTTCTCAACTTTGAAATTAGTTTTCGATAATTTTAAGAAAAAAATCTCTCTGAATTATGGCAGAAGTCTTTTCAGTTGCTCAACTCTCAATGATTAAGTTAAACCTACATATTTTCTCCAGGTTCTTCAAGGATAATTTCTGAAGATAAAATCAACAACAAAATATTAGTGCCCCAACCTTGGTGCTTGGTGTATCGGGCGGAGCGGCACATATCTGGCCGGTGTCTGCTTGCTCATCTCGTGACGGGAGAGATTCGCATGAAAGGGTCTCAGGCCAGCGGAAGCCATACCTGCAAGGAATTATCGGATTTTTTTCTCTAACTAATTTGTATCAAGTGACTATATACTAGCGATGGGTCCTCGGTAGTGTAGGGATGACGCGTTCTACGGGTAAGAGAGAAAGATAGAGAGAGAGAGAGAGAGAGAGAGAGAGAGAGAGAGAGAGAGAGAGAGAGAGAGTGAGAGAGAGATAGAGAGAGTGAGAGAGAGAGAGAGAGATGGCTATGTTCGATCCCTTTTCATCATCTTAACTATCAGGTTAATAGGTTGGCGACCACGAGCAACACTACACGGTTCTTCACATGATTTATTAGTGAAAAGTGAACCCGTTTTCTAATTTACAGTAGTTTCCATCAATGCTAAAAACTTCGTAACAATATAAGGTGTTGAATTAGCGATCACGCTATGACACTTTATATTATCTTTTTAAAAAATTTTTTTGCATGGGTAGAAGTTTCCTAAATCTACGAACGTATGAATGAATTTAAACCTAATTCTACGAATGTATGAATAAATTTAAACTTAATTCAACTAATGTATGAATAAATGAGCACGTACACTTCTGGTCCAAAACAACAAGATCACCATGAAACGAGTCATTGGAAACACTGAGAGAGATAAAAAAATTATAAGATGGCTGGTGACGCTGAACTTTGAGAAAGGAATACCAAAATTACCCACTTTTGCATGATAGAATACCAAAATTACCCACTTTTGCATGATAGGACTGCAAAAGTGCTGAGCTTGTTCGCATAGTTCCTTGCAGGGCAGGATTTGCTTATCGTAGTTTGGCTGACAGATTGGAGTGTACATTGAGCACAGGAAGAACTTCAGATGCTTGTAGCAGCCGTACTGTAGAGGTATCGATTTCAATGTATTTTAGGGATGAGTTATGGAACAAACAAAAGTTGCGTAGCTGCAGATTGAGAGAAAGAAAGAAAAGAGAGAGAAAAAGATGAAGTTTAAGTTAAAAAAAGAAAAATAAGCAAAAGTTTTAGAAGGAGTTTAAAAAGAGAGAGAGAGACTCTTAAATTATTTCAAATAGGATAAATTTAGATCTTGGGCCAGTTACTACTTTACTTTTGAGAAAGAAAAAAATGCAAAATTTCATTGAAACCATTATTGTTTTTACTTACTTTCCAATCTCTTGACTTTTCAACTGAGTTAATTATACACAGTTGTACTTTAAAACTTTTGAAGTTTCACAATTCATCGATGACAATGATTATTTCTTGATAGCCGTAATCAACATATTCTGTTAATTGTCCGGGCGTGGCATAATGGTAGTGTGTTCAACTATTGTGCGAAGAGTCCCGAGTTCGGCTCACACAGACCCACCCAAACCAATGGGGTTAAAAAATGCGGGTAGTTCTCATCTCAGGGGAGCGCCTACTCTGCCGCAAAGCGGGAACAAGCGCGAGAAAGATTATTATTATTATTGAACATAAAAGAAGAAAATGTATTAACCTCAACGAGAGGGAAGAATTGGTGCACTTCCAGACCAGCTTCCTCTTGTTTCTCGTGACCGTACGAATTGGGGTACGCTGTGAGATTGTACCCGATGCCCATGCATAGAGGGATCGTAATTGGTTCACATCGCTTCGACGTCTGGGCGGCTGCGAGGCTGTTCAAAAACGTCAAGAGGTAGAATAGCAACGTTGGGACGTAGGAAGATCGCGTCGAAACCACGAAACTTCGTCGCATTTCCTGAACAGGATAACCATGAATTTAAGTTTAATACCAGGTACAGCCGAACTCGATTCGCACCAGAACATGCTTATGGCATAGAAAAAAGGAAGTTATCCAGAATGCCTGAATCACAACGAAAACTGTTACAAGTAGAATAAAAGTACAAAAAAATGTCGGTAGTGCCGATATAAAAACATACGTACAAGAAAAGAAAAAAGAAAAAGAGAGCAAGTGACTGAATGGACAGGAAAGGTGAGCGAAGCGGTTAGTATCACTCTCTTTTCAACTTTTCCTATTTCTATAAGACTCGAAACTCTGAAGAGAAGTCTTCAAATGTTCAAGCGGCAAAAAATGGGCTCATTCGAGAAAAAAGAGGAGAGAACTTTTTTTCAGTAGAGAGAAGAAGAACGAAACAGAGGTTCTTCTCAGAAGAAGAGACAGTATCAAGTTCCAGACTTTGGGGTAGAAGACTGAGACATAGCAGAAAGACGATCTCTGAGTTCGAAGAGAGGCAGAAAGATAAGGTAGCCAAGAGACAGTTGAGAATAGAAAAGATCACATGAGGACTGAAAAAAGGAAGAGTGAGGATAGTCAGAGGGACATGGGTGAGCTAAATGGGGAAACGAAAGAGAGAAAAGAGAGATGATTTAGAAAGAGAAAAGAGAGAGATGATATAGAAAGAGAAAAGAGAGAGAGATAGAGAGGAAAGAAGAGACTTACCTACTCAGATAAACTAATACTACAGCGGTGGGCATAAAAGGAGACTCCTACATCTAGTGTGTCCATATGCATTAGTGTAATGGTTGGCAGTTAGCACTCTGGTTATTATCATGAGATGAGGAGCACTCGGATCTAGGGGTAGGTGGGATTGAATGTGTACTAAATCCTTCATAAAAAAACTTCATTTCTCTTTGAGAGAGAGAGTTTTTCTCATCAGGTAAAAAACTGTCTTTGGAATTCTGTGAGAATAAAAAAGGATCAGTGGAAACCATGTTAGTTTGTGAAAATAGTGTTGTTTGATATGTCTGAGCTCACAAATGGACTGAAGCTGTTTCAGGCACGGTTGGACAAAACCATTTTCTGGAAGTGAGAGCACTTTACCACTTAAAGTAACGACAAGTGATAGTACTAAATATATAAAATGTTTGAAGGCCTGAGTATCTCATTCAAAAACACTTTTGAAGCGATTCTGACATCAACGACAGAATCGCTTCATAATTGTGTCGTGGATGACAGAATCGCTATCTCATTAAAAAAAAAACACTTACGAAGCGATTATGTCGTTGATGACGAGGAAAAATCAGAAAAGCCTCAGTTAAACAGTTTTATCGCAGTGACGAACGGTTAAGATGGCTTGCATTCTAACATGATGAAATAATGTTGCAATTTAAAATGGCTAATATGGAGTAAAAAACAAAAAAAAGTAAAATTAATTTTCTACAATAGCCATGGTGTCAATTTCATATATATTTATGAGTATATCAAATTTATCCCAGAAAACTCTTCTACTGTTCCAGAAAAAGAGAGAGAAAAACCTAATATGTCTTCCAAAGCTGGTTTCTCTTCACTAATTCGTTCCTATGCTTTCTTATCCCGGTACGCCCTTCTCTAATTCTCTCCCCTTCTCGTGTTTTGTACCGCAATATCCCAACAATTTCTCTTCTCGCGCTTGTTTACTACGGTGTTCGCCATACTTTCAGCCACTATGTTTAGCTAAATCTGACGACTAAGAGGTTGTGCTAAGCGCGCGGGAAAATACGTAAGTTTTGACATAAGAGGAACGGAGAAGAAAGGAAAGAAAGAGGAAGCAGGGGAAAAGAATGCGACAGAGAATTGAAAAAGGAAAAGAGAACGAAACTCAAAGAAAGATGAAGAAAGGCTAGAACATGGAGAAAAGAAGAGACAGGGAAAGATAGACTCCAGAAGCATTGGCAATTAGGACAGGAAGGAAGTTGAGAAAGCGGGTGCTTATGTAGAGATTGAGCCGGTAAGCGACGTGGAGAGAGAAAAAGAGAAAGAGGAACAGAGAGAGAGGGAGGGAGGGAGAGAGAGAGAGAGAGAGAGAGAGAGAGAGAGAGAGAGAGAGAGAGAGAGAGAGAGGGAAGAGGGAGAATTAGAGAAAGAATTAAAGATGTCTGCCATAAGCGGTTGCATACTTCAACGCAACCCGCAAGGACGAGAGAAGGAAGGAGTTCAAAAGAGAAAACAAGAAAGCAAGAGTTCAGAACGGAGTGAAGAAATATGTAGGTAATAATAGAAGAAAGGAAGAACAAGAAAGAAAGTCCGAGAGAGCGAAGAAGAAACAGAATGGCAAAGAACTGAGAGGGAAACGAGTTGAAAAGGGTCGCTAACAAATATCGGGCTTATTATTACGAGAGTGCTCGCTGAGAGCTTCCGTGAATACTAAAAGGAGGCTAATTTCTGCCGCTTCAGAAACGTAGCCGGGAAAACGAGAAAGAGTGTGTGACAGAAAGTGAATAATGGAACAAATGAGACTTCAAGATTGCGAATTTCTATTCGGGCAAAAAGTATATGCGTTTCTATGAAATGAGAATTACTGTAGCGAGTGAAATACGGCGAGGACCTACTCTGAAGAAGACCCATCGCTGTACTGCTATTACAATTAAACAAGTATTTCTTCCACACAATCTCGCAATGAGTGTTGTACTGTTAAAGTATGAGAGACAAATAAAGCAAAACAACAGAGATATGCAGTAAGAAACAACGAGAGAGAAAAAACTTTGAAAGAAAATGAGTTAGGTTATAGTGGAATAGAAAGGCAAGAAAACGAGTAGATATCTGTTCCAATTCAAAACACTGATCATGTTAATGATTTCTTGAAGAAGAAGTCGCAAAGCTGGAAACATAGAAAAATAGGAGAGAAGCGAGTGGAAAAAGTAAAGTAATATAGGAAGAACTGCTCTCGTCGCGAGACATACAAGCATCGAGGATTAGAGAGAGTGAGCACGTAGAAGTCTATTAGAAGAGACTTTTAATGACGGAGTCAGTATTTTCAACCATTAACTTGACAGGATGTTGCCTAAGAGAACAGTCTATCAGACCAATCATCCTGTTGTTAATCGCTCTAAAAAAGTGAGAAAGATAAATGAGATAATGGGACATGAATTAAGGCTTATACGGAGCATGCCTGAAAAAAAAACAGATCCAGAAGGGAAACATCTCTCTCATCATCTCAGCAGAACCAGAAGGGAAACATCCCCCCAACCCCCTACTCTACAGAAGAAGGCATACATGACTTGACAAGGTGCTAGAGGGGGAGGATATAGGAGATTGGAAACAGAATTATTTGAGAGACAACAGACACGCATGGCAAAACAACAAGTTTTTGAAGAGGTTCTCTAGTGGTAATAGAAACAAAAAGTGTGTGAGACAAGGTTCGATAGGCTAAAAGCAGAGGTATGTTGGGACATCATAATCACAGCGTGAGACGAGCTATTGTGTCTCAGAGTAACAGCAGGGTTTTTTCGTGGGAAAAAGAAGTGGTACGAAAAAGGTACGAAAAAATATCGTTCGAGGTGAAAAAGGGTATCGGGGAGCGAAAAGGCCTACTTGTAGCAGGAGTGTAGCATCAAAGTTTCGAAAAAAGTTTCTTCGGATGTCCCCAGAAAACAAAACCATGCTCATAGAAATGGTATAATACCCACTGCTTAAGTCCGAAAACTATCATTAAAAAGGTCAAGTAAAACAAAAAATAAAAATTTAGTAATGACAAATTTTTTTCATTGCAAGGTAATGCCCCTCAGAAGTTAAAATGCTTAGTAATGTTTGTGACATGTTAGATAAGACATCTTGTAAAAGTACAAGGAGTCTATAAAACAATAAAATACAATTGTCTAATGTAAAACAAATGAGGTTCTGTTGTCGAGATGAAAAGAGTTGCATTGGAAAACACATTAGCTGCAAAAACGAATGAACTAATTGAGTTTTATAATTTCAATAACACAAATTTAGGGTAATCCCTGTACAATAAAATTTTTTTTGATTTTTGACTTTTTCCAACTACCGCTTACCGTCATTGCGTTGTTGAAACATAGCGATCAAAAGTTTAAAACAATCATAGTCAGTAAGGAATAAGAAGGAATCGCTTCGCAGTCATCACAGGTTCCAAGGTGGATTTAATGGAGATATAATAGAGACTACCAGGGAGAAGAGGGTTCAGAAAGGGCATCGGAAAGATGAGACACGCAAACACGGCAGAAAGAAATTTAGAGTTTCAGAGAAAAAGGTTTTGAAAAAGGGTAGCTGGAAAAAAGAAAAAGGGTAACAGAGAAAAATGAAATAAGATAGAGGGAAAGAAGGGAGAGACAGAGAGAAAGATAGAGGAAAAGAAGGGAGAGAAAGAGAGAGAAAGAGAGAAAGAAAAGAATGCAGAACAAGAGAATTTGGCAAATATGTTGAGAGGATGATTAGAGAGAGAGAGAGAGAGAGAGAGAGAGAGAGAGAGAGAGAGAGAGAGAGAGAGAGAGAGAGAAGGAAAAGAGAATAAAGACAAAGACAAAGACTAACATAATAGAAAGAGATTCTATTCACACCTGACCGTGTGTTGTGGGTGAACAGACTACTGACATAGCAAAGAAAGCAGCATCTTGGCGTGAATGGAGAGAAGTTCATATATGTACATATGTATATATGTATGTATGTACTATTTGAGAACCAACATACATATGGATTTTGACTACGCTCAAGCTTCGTCAAATTCGAACTAGATACATACATACATGCAAGTTTCTGATTCAAGTTAATTACCTTTTGACTTTTTGAGTTAATAAAGCCTCTACAGTAATCGAAAAAAAGCAAGCTTGTTCTTATCGAATCTTCTTTTTCACTTTCTCTTTTCTTTCAAATGTATTCCTTAACTTACATATTTCATATCTCCCTCTCTCTTTATTTTTTTCTCCATAAATTATGATTTCTTCTAACTTTGTAATACTGTTAATACTTGTCCCTTAAAAAATTCTAACTAATTTAAGGTTTTGAAGCCGATAGCTTCGAGTTCAAGCTAATTATTCTATGCTTTCCCCTATTATTGTATCTACCCTCTTCGACTACTTTCTATGCTCTCTTCCCTCTTGGAACGCGAGTCTTGTTTCGCCTCAGGCGTGACATCAACTTGTCACGACATCGCGAGAGTACTCTTCGACTAGTGTTAGGCTACTTGCGTAATTAAATCAGGGACCACAGGAGGGAGACCGGATGGTGAGATGAATGTTAAGAGAAAACAACCAGGGAAAAGTAACAACCAGTTGAAAACAAATTGAAAACTAATAAACAAGGTACATAGTTTTACGAAAGTTAAATAGATGAAATATAAAGCAGCCCCCCTGGCTCCCTTACATTCATTCTTTTTTCTCTCTTTACTTTCATCTCCCTGCTTCTCTATCTCACTCTCACTCTCTACTTCTCTATCTCACTCTCCCTCACTCCACGCTTTTGGTACTCCAAATCCTGAATCGCATCAACAAGAATCTTCTTCGGCGAGAAAGACATAAATACCCAATCATTATTGAGCATAGCAGGCCTTCAAGTGGTGAACAGAATATCTAACGAAAGGTAAGTCTGAAGGGCAAGTTATGCTTTCAGTTAGTGCGACGAGCTTAAGAGGAATCATGATGAATCATGAAAAAAGTTAAGAGGCATTTTTGAATTATTATAAAGTTTTTTTCTAATGACACATTGCAAGCGCCCCATCTAGCTCATTCGCTCCCTGCTCTACAATGGAAAATGAAGTTCAAAAGAGCATTAATAGCGAAGAGTATCCGAAATAAATTTTTTGAGGAAATAATTTCTTTCGAAAACTTTTTTCGTAAAGAGTTTTCTTCAGTAGTGCCCTTTGATGCCTTCCATTCAGTCTAAGTTGTGTCGCCTGATTATGAATAATTGACGAGAGCCTCATGTGAAAAGAAGGTTTCAAGCTTCACATGGAATACTACTTAAGATAGTCAGGAAAGACCGGAGGGGAAAGATAAAGCAGCATGACTAAGTAAGAAAAGGAAGTTTCAGGGGGGAAAAGATAAAGAACGAGGTGGACTGAAAGCAAAGCACGAGAAAAAACAGTGAAAGCGAGGAAAACAGGGACTGGACAGAGCGGGGCACAGTGAGGGAAAGGCCAAGGATGGGTGAGAGTGCGAGAGAAGCATCAGGAAAAAGTAGTGAGTTTAAAATTCAAGAGAGGAGCATTTTACTCATTGACAGCTATTCAAGTTGAACAACTAATGAAACATGGGCGATAGATGGCTGATAGATGGCTGCATGGGCGATAGATGGCTGCATGGGCGATAGATGGCTGCTAGATGGCTGCTAGATGGCTGCTCTACACAGCTGAATAGAATGATGCATCAGCTGTAATTGTATACAGCTTTGAAAGGTTTTTCTAAGTACATAGGATGATGAAAATTGAGATGAAAAATATACCGAGCATAATTCTATGTAAAATAGAGGTCGGTTTTTTTGCAGGGTATGTACAGAGCTTTTGAAGCGGTCTAGCGAAATTCTTTACTGCAAAGCTACTGCTCACCGAGTTTCCTCATCTCTAAACAGCTTTCTGTCAACTATTTTAGCACTTCTGAACAAATAATCTTTCAGACAGTGAGCTCTGATGAAAAGAAGACTTTTCATAGAAAATGATTTGATGGTGTAATCAACAACATTCATATGTCAATATTTTCATTTCCATGGTTTTTCATACCTTACTTCTTGAGAATTTTTATAAATTCACTGATTGAGTGAGGCCGAAATAAAACACCAATAGAAGCAGAGTCTTTGTCCTCGCTTAAGATTTTGTTGTTCATTCTATTATCTCCTCTCTCCTCTCTCCTCTCTCCTCTCTCTCCTCTCTCCTCTCTCCTCTCTCCTCTCTCCTCTCTCCTCTCTCCTCTCTCCTCTCTCCTCTCTCCTCTCTCCTCTCTCCTCTCTCCTCTCTCCTCTCTCCTCTCTCTCTCTCTTCCCTCTCTCCTCTCTCCTCTGCTCCTCTCTGCCTCTCTCCTCTCCCTCTCTCCTCTCACCTCTCTCCTCTCTCCTCTCTCCTCTCTCCTCTCTCCTCTCTCCCTCTCTCCTCTCTCCTCTCTCCCTCTCTCCTGCCTCCTCCTCTCTCCTCTCCCTCTCTTCCTCTCTCCTCTCTCCTCTCTCCTCTCTCCTCTCTCCTCTCTCCTCCTCTCCTCTCTCCTCTCTCCTCTCTCCTCTCTCCTCTCTCCTCTCCCTCTCTCCTCTCTCCTCTCTCCTCTCTCCTCTCTCCCTCATCTCTCCTCTCTCCTCTCTCCTCTCTCCTCTCTCCTCTCTCCTCTCTCCTCTCTCCTCTCTCCTCCTCTCCTCTCTCCTCTCTCCTCTCTCCTCTCTCCTCTCTCCTCTCTCCTCTCTCCTCTCTCCTCTCTCCTCTCTCCCTCTTCCTCTCTCTCCTCTCTCTCCTCTCTCCTCTCTCCCTCTCCTCTCTCCTCTCTCCTCTCTCCTCTCTCCTCTCTCCTCTCTCCTCTCTCCTCTCTCCTCTCTCCTCTCTCCTCTCCTCTCTCCTCTCTCCTCTCTCCTCTCTCCTCTCTCCTCTCTCCTCTCTCCTCTCTCTCCTCTCTCCTCTCTCCTCTCTCCTCTCTCCTCTCTCCTCTCTCCTCTCTCCTCTCTCCTCTCTCCTCCTCCTCTCTCTCTCCTCTCTCCTCTCTCCTCTCTCCTCTCTCCTCTCTCCTCTCTCCTCTCTCCCTCTCTCCTCTCTCCTCTCTCCTCTCTCTCTCATTATCTTTCTTCATTACCGTTTTGCCTACCCTACTGCTTTTAGCCCACCTGCTCGCACTCTATTAAAGACTCCTTAGTCATTTTATCCAAACGCGCGAAAATGCAGCAGAACAATGTCACTAGAAGGGCACTGATTCGCCGACGCATTCTTTTCGAATGAATGGAAAAGGCTTTTTTGACTTCTCAAAGAAAGATACCGCTTCATATGAACGTTCCGGAGCTCCACGTTGAGATAAATTTATGTAAAAACCTTCTGATATTTACGTGGATGTTATGGCTAGAATTGACCAGGCAAAAGCCGAAAGATCTCTTTCGGCTTTCAGATGGCTCTTTCGGCTGAATATGAGAACTTTTCTTATGCGGTCTCGTTAGCCTAAGCCGTACGGCCTCATTTGTGTAAACTTTTGCCTGAGCCTAAGCGTTTTTAATGTAAAAAAAAATTAAAAATTTATAATTTTAAATAATTTTTTAACATTTAAAAAAAGCTTAGGCTTAGGCAAAATTTTAGGCTAATGAGGCCGTACGGCTTAGGCTAACGAGACCGCATAGGAAAAGTTTTGATGTAAAAATAAATTTAATGTAAAAAATAGAAAGAAACTAACTTCTGATTAATTTAAAGCACCTGATCAATTCTAGCCATAACATATATGTACATAGCTACATCTTATATAGAACTAAAGAAAGGAATCGTTGGTAAGAAAATCCGTTGATTTAAGAGGAAAAATGAATTTATCTTCTCTGAGAGATGAAAACTAGCATTTCTCTGAGAATGATGAGAGCTCAGCTTCACAGTCGACAACTCATTAGTTAGTCTTCTCCACTGAATGAGAGCTTCTTGATGAGAAAAAAAGACAAGAAGCGAAATTATTTGGATAAAAATAAATAAAGTGGGCATCTGAGGGAGGAAAGGAGGGAAATCTTTTTTATCGTAATTGAAAAGTGTCGGCGAAGAGAAGAGAAAAAGATAATGAGTTACAGAAGAATATGGAGAGAAACAGTTTTTTCAAACAGTTGACAAAGAAAGAAATAAAATGAAGAGAAAGTGAAAGAAAAAAAGAAAAAAAGAAGAAAAAAGTGAAAGAAAAGAGTAAGAGGGTCAGAGATTCAGAGAGAGAGAGAGAGAGAGAGAGAGAGAGAGAGAGAGAGAGAGAGAGAGAGAGAGAGAGAGTAGTTGAGAAATGAGAGACAGAGAGGAATCAAAACGTTGCTACTGATATCAAACGCGCAAACAGATTGAAATGATGTTAGTTGGAAGATCGCAAGGATTAGACCGGTAAGATTGAGTAAGAGCTTCCGAAAAATCGAAAGGTGAAGCGATTTATTGATCGCGATGGGATACAATATCGGAAAACATAGACTAAACATTTGAAAGCATTTTTCGCTCCAACAATTTTCCTGTCTGAGTTTCAAGTATATTCTATGGATTTAACAAAGTTTATACAAAGTCTACAAAGTATATTTCTTCCATTGGAAGTGGCTGAGAGCGGTCGACTCAGTTCTCACTCTTCATTTCTATCGCCTAGAATGTAGGATTCCGGTCTCTAGCATATATTATTCTTACCCTCGAGCTCACTTGTACAAATTGCCTGGCCCCTGTTTCTCGTAGACTCCCTTCTCCCTCTCCTATTATTCTACTTCTGTGTTTTCTTCCCAGTCACGCTGTGCTCGAGTATTATTTCCTCCAGTAATTTTTAAGCATTCTACGATTTTCTTTCCCCCTCGACTCTATGTCTAAAAGTAAATTAGTTTCAAATGAGATGGAAAGAACCAAATAGAAACTGAATCACTTAAAAGTAGCTCAGTATAATGTTTTAATGAAACACTAGGTCATTTCCAATCTGACCAATTTACGATATATACATCTTGTAGTATGCAAATAGTTGACTAATATGCAAATAGTTGACTAATTTTTTTTCTTCATTTCTGTTCAGATATCTTTCGCTCGCACTGATTCTCTCTCTTTCTCTCTCTCTCTATCTCTCTCTCTCTTTCTCTTCCTTTTCTGTCTCACTCTCTTTATTTTCTATTTTCTATTTCTCTCTCCGTCTCTTTCTTCCTCTTTCTCTACTTTTCTCTGCTATTTTCTAACTCTTCTCTTTTCATACTACGTTTGTTCCCTAAAACCAAGTAATTACTCGAGGTCTACTCTGATTGATGAAGATCACTCATAGGAGTGGGTTTTCATATTAGTCAGCGAGGATTCTTGTACTTAGGCCGGGTATAGTGGAGAGCCTGAATCAGTATAACAAGGAAGAGACAAAAGATAAGGGAGTAAATATAAAAAAAAAAATATATTAGAAGAGAGTTGAGAAAGAGAAAAAGTATGTAGAAGTGTGAGAAGAAAGAAGGCAAAGAACATGCAATGAGTTGGTCAAAGAGGCAGTCCATGTGAAGGAATATCTACACGTTGAGAGTAGGCACGGGCGAGATCCACCAATTGGGTATTCACGCGGAAGTCCCCGTCATAAGTGACCTGAGTATAAGGGTGAAGATACAGAGAGAGATAGAGAGAGAGAGAGAGAGAGAGAGAGAGAGAAAGAGAAAGGAAGAGAGAGAGAGGGGGAGAGAGGAAGAGAGAGAAAGAGAGAGAGAGAGGAGAGAGAGAGAGGGAGAGATAAACGTACAGAAAGACAATGTGGGAGAATGACTTCACCTTTACCCTTTCTAATTGAGGTACTATTTTCTTGTAATGTCTATTTCTCTTACTCTCTTTATCTCGAACTCTCCTTCACCTCTTGTGTTGTTTTGACCAATGGCCGTGTGTAGTACAGGGATAAGTAGCGGATGACAGGAAAAGAGGAAAAGTGGGTGAGAGAAAAATAGTATGAGCAGATGAGAGATTAGGATCAAGGTAAAATATCGGAAGACAACTCAAGAAGTGTGAGCAAACAGTTCAGTCAGAAACAGGAGACATAAGAAGTCTTTGAGCAAGCAAACTAAATATATACTACACGGAAAGGGAAACGAGTAAGAGAGAAAGGGTGAGACTAGTAGAGAAAGATATAGACGAAGAGAGAAAGATAGAGAGAAAAAGAAAGAGAAAGAGAATTGGAACCGTGCAAAAGAAAAAAGAGATTGAGAGAAGAAAACAAACAGACAAAAAATATAGAAACTGGGCTAATGCTAAGAAACAAGCACACTAGAAATCATGACTGATTCGCTGCTTGACTCAGTCATCGAACGATCATGTGCATGCCATTTTCATATTCATGCCCGTATTGAATCATGATTTCAGAAAGGAACGCCGAGGTGTATGCTTTTTATGTACAGCATGGTGTTTCGAATTTCGTCAAAAACCTTCATGAATAAAATCAGTCTCATTGCTAAACAATCATTATCAGGTTCATAACAATTGTATCAAAATCAATTTGGTATATTCATTAAAGATAATCACTTTTAGGTAACGAAATAAATAAACAAAATGTACACAGAAGAAGATATTAAATAAGATATCAAAGGAGGGTTCGGCTAAGATCAATTCGAAAGTTAGAATTTTGTAGACTGACCGAATAAGTCATCAAACCAAACAAATTACAAGAGAAGTTTGTAACAGCGACAAAATAATGAACTGAATGCATTGAAAACAAAGACCGAATGGATCACCAGAGCACTCCAGACCAGGGACCGAATTAATGACTGGAGTTCGAGTTAATGCTCGGCTCTCTTTTTTTTTGTTGTTGTTCAGCGAGTACCGCGAGAACGAAAGAAAAATAATGAAGTAGTAACTGAGAAAGTAGACAACAGAATCAGAGATTCTACAAGGCTTAGAGGTGATTCAATCTATTTGTGAAAGAGAGGAAGAGAGTGATAATAAAGAAAGAGAACGTGAGAAACAGAGCGGTAACTAGGTTTCGGTTAACTGAATTCTTAGCCTGTGGGCCGCAATAACAACCCCTAACCACAAATAGGCGAACGGGTGGAGACACATATCACGTTTAGAAGCTCGCGAGAATCGGAGAGTGTCTCGAAAAGGAGAATAAGAGGGTAAAAAGAGAGAATTGAGACAATGGCGAGAAAAGAGGGGGAAATAGAGATTGAGCGCGAGAGAAATGGGCGAATTGGAAGAATAACAGAATGGGCCAGAAAACAGAAAACTTAAAAGTTTTCTTATAAACAAAAAAGACACGGAATCTAAACAACGCTGTTACTTCCAAATACTAATCCTCATGTCCTAAAAAAAGTTACAAGTCTACTAGTAAAAACATTTTCTGAAGAGGCGTCACTCTCAATATTTTCTCATATCCCTTATCATTCTATTCTCTCACTGAAGTTTTCATTTTTGTGCTCTCTAATTTTCCCGCACTTTCCACTTCTTCCCACTCTATCATCTATACCTCACGATTGCTGATAGGACAATTAAATTCACGACATTCTCCAATTCAACTAAGCGTCCATTATCTCTCGTAAGTCCTCGACAATAATTGGGCGAGATAATCTAATACAGAGACTCCCTGGGCATTAGTCGCGGGGTATGGACGGAAAATTATCAGATTATGGCAGTCACTGCAATTAGGGCGGTGAAGATTCACAATTTAACTATCTCGACAGCAGACATTGGGTCATATTCATTCCGCTCATCAAGTAATTCTTCCTTTTGTATTGGCAAAGCAAATATGAGTTCCTTCTCGTTCTTCACTCTTACGCCCAAAGTGTAGGATTCTGAATCGCAACCATGATCAACAGTCCCATCTTCACGTCCTCATACTATTTATCGAGAGTCGGAGAATAAGGAATTGCTTGAATTATTATTGCGATTTGCGTCTTAGGCATCGATCCAGAATCTTTGAAACTTGAACTTGAAGTACAATCATAATTACAACTTGCCGAATATTTCACTCACGCTCAAATGTAAACGAGCGAGTTACGACGGCGTAGTTGAATAAGATCTACTTCTAACTAGACGTCAGTTTTTTCAAACATTCTAGCGGAGCGATTTTTGATATAAGTTGACAGTAGTTCTAAGCTTTTGAATGTGTTTGTTTCAAAATTGTAATTTCCCCTCTTACCTGCCTCATAATAAATCATAAATGCGAAAAGAAGCTTTTTTTCAAATTTCGATAAGAAGCTAATAAAATACGTCAAACTTTCAAATGGCCAAAGTAGGAAATTGTGAGGCAATCCTACTTTTTTATTGTTTCATTGGTTCATGCTTTAGAGGCGTTTCTGGAGAGTTGGATGGCCAGAGAACTGTCGCATTTGCGGCAAAGCCTTTAATGAGTAACGAGGCTAGCGTGGAAAAATAGATAATGAACAAGGAAGAGGGAGGGAGAGAGATAGAGATAGAGAGAGAGACAGAGAGAGAGAGAGAATTGCAGAAAGAAAAAAGCGAGCACTGAAAAATTCAAAATATAGATGAGGACAAACTAGGAAAAGAAGAAAATATAACTGCAAGAAAATTACAAAAAAAGGAAACTATTACTGAAACACGAAATGAATGAAATGGGAAAGAAGCGAGAAAATGGAATCATTCAAAGAAAAAAAAGAGAAGACAATAAAATTAGAAGAGTAGAGAAAAATAGAGACAATTGAAAGTGGAAAAAGTTGTAGAAATATTGGCACAGAAAGATATTTCTTGACTGAAATTGAACGAGACGACCGAAGAGCAATGAATACTTGATGAAATGAACAAAAAGGCCGAAAATTAGAGAGGAAGAGATACATAGATGAAAACAACAGAAAATAGAAGAATAGAGAAGACGAGATAAAGAGAAAAACAAAAAGAAAAAAGTGAAAACAAGTGAAGACAGAAAGAAAATAGTTTAGCGAAGACAAATAGAGGGAATGACGAAGATGATGTCATTATTCATCGAAAAACAAACAGTAAACTACAACAAAAAATCATTCAGCAAAAATTAGAGGTAAAATTTGTGTAGTATAAACTTACATCTTCAAATGCTAAGTTACACAGTTTAAAGACAGTGACGCCTGGTTAAGATGACAAATGATTGAACTATCGCACAGAAAAAAGCTAGTCCACCGGGCGGGATCGAACCCAGACCATCTCGACTCAAACCGGGAGCGCTCCCGTTTCAATCATTCATTTATTTTTCAATCATTTATAAACTTACAGTTAAGAAATCAACTGAAGGTGCTTTACACTAAAGTAAGTATTGGAGAATTTTGTATAACTTGCTGATAAAAAATAAAAGTATTCAAATCATATATGTACATCTAAATAACACTGAAAACTTATATTCGATTCAATTCAAACTCTTTATTCTCGATGTCGTGAGACATGAAGTGCCATTGATTCGAACGAATCCATCTGGTTCTTCTATTTGAGGATGATAACGGTAAATGTAGACCTGATGCTCATCATGCTTCTGTCCTATTATACATATATTGTCTTATTTATGTTTCTGATATACTGTCCTATTTTTTCACTTCTAGCATTATCCGCCTTCTCGTTTTTGTGGTCTGCCTGCTCTAGCTCATTTCTGTCATCTTCATCATCTCTGTCTCTCTGCTTCTCAAATAACATCTTGACGCTTTCCAATTTAACACAGCAAAAAAAAGTTCCACATCAACTTTGTAAGTTCTTAATGAAGCAGTTCCAATAGTCCAAAACATTATTTTATTTTTTAAAAAAATCATTGAAGTTAAATCCGATATAGCAAAACTGCACATTTATATGATACACGGAGAAGAACATTCGATCATCATTCGACGCCTCTTAAAGACAAGTTTCACCATCAAAAATGTTCAAGAGGGACTGAAAAGAGTCCTCTCATAGAACTAATATACTAAACGGCGAGAGTTTTGAAGTTCGAATTCAAAACTGGAGAAAATTAAGTGTTTTGATAATTTACAGAGATGAGAAAATATTGACACTGTCACTTGGGGATAAATCTGATTCTCGGACAACTGATACCCTGATTACTTCTCTCTACATTCTCAACACCTGGTAGCTCATCTCAGTTGTCATCTCTAACCGCTTCTCCTCTTTCTCTCCAATTAATTACGATGAGTGTCACTATGTGGATAGGAGAGATTGATGGACCGAAGACAGATTAGAAGAACAAGAAAACACTCGGTGGGGGAAGGGGGGCGATCGGAGCGAGGGGGTGGGGCGAGTGCGCGGGCGACTACACGGCTGTCAGTAAAGGGTCGTGAAGGAGAATGTAGCAAGGGAGGAGGAAGGGTGAGAGAGATAGAGAGAAAGAGAGAGAGAGAGAATAGAAAGAGAGGCACGTATAGAAACAGAGAGACAGAGAAAGATGTGAAAGAAGAAAGGAAAAACATAAGAGACTGTTCGATAGAGATGTGAAAGCTAGAGTAATAATAAACATAGCGAAAGTTAAAAAAGAAAGGGTGGAGGCAAAGCAAGAAAGAGAGAAGGAACGAGAGAGGCAACTGGCTAACATATGTATATGTGTAAGAGAAATAGAGAGAGAGAGCGATAGATAGAGATAGTGAGAGAGAGAGAAAGAGAGAGAGATAGAGAGAGAAGGTGCTCGAGACAGAAATGGGATTTAGAACGGAGGAGAAGTTGATTATCATAGTAGAATAGTGGCTAACAAGACGAATCTCTCTGCCTCTTAAATGAAAGTTTTCAGCGAGTGTTCTCGTGTAAGATTATTAGTTCGTTTGAGGAAGAGAAGCACATCTTTATGTATATAACACGAGAGAGGGTTTCAGAAGCAGTGCTTCACACGGAGTAGCAACGGAGTACATAACACGAGCAAGGGCTTCAGAAGCAGTCCTTCACACGGAGTAGATAACACGAGCAAGGGCTTCAGAAGCAGTCCTTCACACGGAGTAGCAACGGAGTAGATAACACGAGCAAGGGCTTCAGAAGCAGTGCTTCACCTGGAGTAGCAACGGCAAAGTGGACAATGAGTAAATGCTTCTTCAGAGCGACATAAATTCCAAGTGGTCAAGTTGGCAACTGCGCTCCTTTTCTAAAGCTCGATTTAAGGGACCAAGTTCAATTTTTTTTAATTACTCGTCTGAGAGCCATAGCGCATCATTCTAATAAAGCATAATCATGAGCTGGTGAGAAGTGGTTAGGTCGCTCTAGGTCAAGTATTATGTAGGATGGAACTAAAAATTAGTATAGAAAGTGGGAAAGAGAAAGGGAGAGAGTGTTTGTGAGGATTGGAGAGAGAGAGAGAGAGAGAGAGAGAGAGAGAGAGAGAGAGAGAGAGAGAGAGAAAGAGATGAAGAGAAAAAATTAAGATAGTGGAAGTGAGAAAGAAAGAGAGAGAGAGAGAAAGAGAGAGGTAGAGTGAGATAGAGAGGAAGAGAGATAGATGTTGCCACTGTACTCTCTCTGCTTCCTTCTACTTCAGTGCCATCTGCCAGGGAGAAGCGAAACATGGATAGGGTGATGATTATGAACATGTGTTTTCCTCCCTCTTTGTTCATTACTCATCTATTGTCACACTCGCTGCTCGCAGTCTCACGGCTAAGAACGCTCGAGAGACATGAATCGAGAGAGGAAGAGAGATAAAATGAATCGAGAGAGGAAGAGAGATAACATGAATCGAGAGAGGAAGAGAGATAACATGAATCGAGAGAGGAAGAGAGATAACATGAATCGAGAGAGGAAGAGAGATAACATGAATCGAGAGAGGAAGAGAGATAACATGAATCGAGAGAGGAAGAGAGATAACATGAATCGAGAGAGGAAGAGAGATAACATGAATCGAGAGAGGAAGAGAGATAACATGAATCGAGAGAGGAAGAGAGATAACATGAATCGAGAGAGGAAGAGAGATAACATGAATCGAGAGAGGAAGAGAGATAACATGAATCGAGAGAGGAAGAGAGATAACATGAATCGAGAGAGGAAGAGAGATAACATGAATCGAGAGAGGAAGAGAGATAACATGAATCGAGAGAGGAAGAGAGATAACATGAATAGAGAGAGGAAGAGAGATAACATGAATCGAGAGAGGAAGAGAGATAACATGAATAGAGAGAGGAAGAGAGATAACATAAAAAATAGAAAACAGATAGAGAAAAAACTGTAAAGCAAGAGAAAGTCCAGATAAACATAAATATATAGTTAAATTGCATTGTATTATACTACATAAGCTTCTGTTTCTCCGGAAGCAATTGTGATTTCGCGCACAAGGTTACCATGTTAAAAGCGTGGTCATAATTGAATATTCGAAATTCGAACGACTATTTCTGAAAATTAATTAAAATCATCTAATCATAACGATATTAACGATCTCTGAAATACATATTAACGATAAAACATCAGCATCATAACGATCTCTGAAATACATATATGTATGTAGTTGAGATCCAAGGCTCAAAATCGAAAAATTTCGATTGAAGACAGATAACGTCGTGGAATGGGAGTTCTACAAAGGCTCAAGGATGCTGGTCGAAGTATTCACTTCGCAACGTCGCATTAGAGACCCATGAGTGAATAAGGAATGTGAATGACATATTGGTTAATTTGAATTAGAGAAGGGTTATAAGTAAGGCAAGAGAGAATAAGATGACGCAGAGAGAGAAATGGGGGATTCAGAAATAGTTTGAACAATAAAAAATGTGAGAGAAGAGAGTTGTGGATGAGAGTTGCGAGAGTAACAACAAAGTCGGAGAGAGAGAGAGAGAGAGAGAGAGAGAGAGAGAGAGAGAGAGAGAGAGAGAGAGAGAGAGAGAGAGTGATGGCCAGAGAGGCAGTAGGAGACATAGATAGAATTAAAGAGAAAAAGGGAGAGATATGAGGATGAAAAAGAGAAGGGACAGAGAGGGAATTCAGTTCACACCAGAAAACCCGAAGAGCAAAAGTTTTAGAGGAGAGAGAGAGTCAGAGAGAGAGAGAGAGAGAGAGAGAGAGAGAGAGAGAGAGAGAGAGAGAGAGAGAGAGAGAGAGAGAGAGAGAGAGAGTCAAAGAGAAAGAACGCTAAGAAGACTAGAAGAACAAGTTTGCTAGAAGTATATACAAATTCAGTAACAGATTTTCCAAGTTCTCGAATAATAACGAAATCTGATTTCTTTTAAAACTTCAACAGACAGCATTATCAATCTTTGACAAAAAGCCCGTAGCCTTTTATCGCAAATCACTTGAAAAAATGATAACAAATACTAGTTGGACTAAGAAAATTGAAGAACGGCTTTTTTCTCATGAAATATTTTTCTCGAGTTTTCTTCATAAAATAGGCAAAAAGTAAACTTAAAGTCTGAAAAAGTGAAAAGGAAAACATTAAAGATTTAGAGATCATGCAATCCTTGGTTCCGCAGAGAAAAAGAGAATGGCGGTGGGATGAAAGAGACTGTGGAGGGAAGGGAGGACATCAGCTGCTGAAGATACACTCACAGTATGTAGTATACGAGGGAGAGGAGAGCATAGGAGAGACAGTATGTAGTATACGAGGGAGAGGAGAGCATAGGAGAGACAGTATGTAGTATACGAGGGAGAGGAGAGCATAGGAGAGACAGTATGTAGTATACGAGGGAGAGGAGAGCATAGGAGAGACAGTATGTAGTATACGAAGGAGAGGAGAGCATAGGAGAGACAGTATGTAGTATACGAGGGAGAGGAGAGCATAGGAGAGACAGTATGTAGTATACGAGGGAGAGGAGAGCATAAGAGAGACAGTATGTAGTAAACGAGGGAGAGGAGAGCATAGGAGAGACAGTATGTAGTATACGAGGGAGAGGAGAGCATAGGAGAGACAGTATGTAGTATACGAAGGAGAGGAGAGCATAGGAGAGACAGTATGTAGTTTACGAGGGAGAGGAGAGCATAGGAGAGACAGTATGTAGTATACGAGGGAGAGGAGAGCATAAGAGAGACAGTATGTAGTATACGAGGGAGAGGAGAGCATAGGAGAGACAGTATGTAGTATACGAGGGAGAGGAGAGCATAGGAGAGACAGTATGTAGTATACGAAGGAGAGGAGAGCATAGGAGAGACAGTATGTAGTATACGAGGGAGAGGAGAGCATAGGAGAGACAGTATGTAGTATACGAGGGAGAGGAGAGCATAAGAGAGACAGTATGTAGTATACGAGGGAGAGGAGAGCATAGGAGAGACAGTATGTAGTATACGAGGGAGAGGAGAGCATAGGAGAGACAGTATGTAGTATACGAAGGAGAGGAGAGCATAGGAGAGACAGTATGTAGTATACGAGGGAGAGGAGAGCATAGGAGAGACAGTATGTAGTATACGAGGGAGAGGAGAGCATAGGAGAGACAGTATGTAGTATACGAGGGATAAGAGAGCATAGGAGAGACAGTATGTAGTATACGAAGGAGAGGAGAGCATAGGAGAGACAGTATGTAGTATACGAGGGAGAGGAGAGCATAGGAGAGACAGTATGTAGTATACGAGGGAGAGGAGAGCATAGGAGAGACAGTATGTAGTATACGAGGGAGAGGAGAGCATAAGAGAGACAGTATGTAGTATACGAGGGAGAGGAGAGCATAGGAGAGACAGTATGTAGTATACGAGGGAGAGGAGAGCATAAGAGAGACAGTATGTAGTATACGAGGCAGAGGAGAGCATAGGAGAGACAGTATGTAGTATACGAGGGAGAGGAGAGCATAGGAGAGACAGTATGTAGTATACGAGGGAGAGGAGAGCATAGGAGAGACAGTATGTAGTATACGAGGGATAGGAGAGCATAAGAGAGACAGTATGTAGTATACGAGGGAGAGGAGAGCATAGGAGAGACAGTATGTAGTATACGAGGGAGAGGAGAGCATAGGAGAGACAGTATGTAGTATACGAGGGAGAGGAGAGCATAGGAGAGACAGTATGTAGTATACGAAGGAGAGGAGAGCATAGGAGAGACAGTATGTAGTATACGAGGGAGAGGAGAGCATAGGAGAGACAGTATGTAGTATACGAGGGAGAGGAGAGCATAGGAGAGACAGTATGTAGTAAACGAGGGAGAGGAGAGCATAAGAGAGACAGTATGTAGTATACGAGGGAGAGGAGAGCATAGGAGAGACAGTACGTAGTATACGAGGGAGAGGAGAGCATAGGAGAGACAGTATGTAGTATACGAGGGAGAGGAGAGCATAGGAGAGACAGTATGTAGTATACGAGGGAGAGGAGAGCATAAGAGAGACAGTATGTAGTATACGAGGGAGAGGAGAGCATAGGAGAGACAGTGTAGTATACGAGGGAGAGGAGAGCATAGGAGAGACAGTATGTAGTATACGAAGGAGAGGAGAGCATAGGAGAGACAGTATGTAGTATACGAGGGAGAGGAGAGCATAGGAGAGACAGTATGTAGTATACGAGGGAGAGGAGAGCATAGGAGAGACAGTATGTAGTATACGAAGGAGAGGAGAGCATAGGAGAGACAGTATGTAGTATACGAGGGAGAGGAGAGCATAGGAGAGACAGTATGTAGTATACGAGGGAGAGGAGAGCATAGGAGAGACAGTATGTAGTATACGAGGGAGAGGAGAGCATAGGAGAGACAGTATGTAGTATACGAAGGAGAGGAGAGCATAGGAGAGACAGTATGTAGTATACGAGGGAGAGGAGAGCATAGGAGAGACAGTATGTAGTATACGAGGGAGAGGAGAGCATAGGAGAGACAGTATGTAGTATACGAAGGAGAGGAGAGCATAGGAGAGACAGTATGTAGTATACGAGGGAGAGGAGAGCATAGGAGAGACAGTATGTAGTATACGAGGGAGAGGAGAGCATAGGAGAGACAGTATGTAGTATACGAGGGAGAGGAGAGCATAGGAGAGACAGTATGTAGTATACGAAGGAGAGGAGAGCATAGGAGAGACAGTATGTAGTATACGAGGGAGAGGAGAGCATAGGAGAGACAGTATGTAGTATACGAGGGAGAGGAGAGCATAGGAGAGACAGTATGTAGTATACGAGGGAGAGGAGAGCATAAGAGAGACAGTATGTAGTATACGAGGGAGAGGAGAGCATAGGAGAGACAGTATGTAGTATACGAGGGAGAGGAGAGCATAGGAGAGACAGTATGTAGTATACGAAGGAGAGGAGAGCATAGGAGAGACAGTATGTAGTATACGAGGGAGAGGAGAGCATAGGAGAGACAGTATGTACATAGTATACGAGGGAGAGGAGAGCATAGGAGAGACAGTATGTAGTATACGAGGGAGAGGAGAGCATAGGAGAGACAGTATGTAGTATACGAAGGAGAGGAGAGCATAGGAGAGACAGTATGTAGTATACGAGGGAGAGGAGAGCATAAGAGAGACAGTATGTAGTATACGAGGGAGAGGAGAGCATAGGAGAGACAGTATGTAGTATACGAGGGAGAGGAGAGCATAGGAGAGACAGTATGTAGTATACGAGGGAGAGGAGAGCATAGGAGAGACAGTATGTAGTATACGGGGGAGAGGAGAGCATAGGAGAGACAGTATGTAGTATACGAGGGAGAGGAGAGCATAGGAGAGACAGTATGTAGTATACGAGGGAGAGGAGAGCATAAGAGAGACAGTATGTAGTATACGAGGGAGAGGAGAGCATAGGAGAGACAGTATGTAGTATACGAGGGAGAGGAGAGCATAGTAGAGACAGTATGTAGTATACGAAGGAGAGGAGAGCATAGGAGAGACAGTATGTAGTATACGAGGGAGAGGAGAGCATAGGAGAGACAGTATGTAGTATACGAGGGAGAGGAGAGCATAGGAGAGACAGTATGTAGTATACGAGGGAGAGGAGAGCATAGGAGAGACAGTATGTAGTATACGAGGGAGAGGAGAGCATAGGAGAGACAGTATGTAGTATACGAGGGAGAGGAGAGCATAGGAGAGACAGTATGTAGTATACGAGGGAGAGGAGAGCATAAGAGAGACAGTATGTAGTATACGAAGGAGAGGAGAGCATAGGAGAGACAGTATGTAGTATACGAGGGAGAGGAGAGCATAGGAGAGACAGTATGTAGTATACGAGGGAGAGGAGAGCATAGGAGAGACAGTATGTAGTATACGAGGGAGAGGAGAGCATAGGAGAGACAGTATGTAGTATACGAAGGAGAGGAGAGCATAGGAGAGACAGTATGTAGTATACGAGGGAGAGGAGAGCATAGGAGAGACAGTATGTAGTATACGAGGGAGAGGAGAGCATAGGAGAGACAGTATGTAGTATACGAAGGAGAGGAGAGCATAGGAGAGACAGTATGTAGTATACGAGGGAGAGGAGAGCATAGGAGAGACAGTATGTAGTATACGAGGGAGAGGAGAGCATAGGAGAGACAGTATGTAGTATACGAGGGAGAGGAGAGCATAGGAGAGACAGTATGTAGTATACGAAGGAGAGGAGAGCATAGGAGAGACAGTATGTAGTATACGAGGGAGAGGAGAGCATAGGAGAGACAGTATGTAGTATACGAGGGAGAGGAGAGCATAGGAGAGACAGTATGTAGTATACGAGGGAGAGGAGAGCATAAGAGAGACAGTATGTAGTATACGAGGGAGAGGAGATCATAGGAGAGACAGTATGTAGTATACGAGGGAGAGGAGAGCATAGGAGAGACAGTATGTAGTATACGAAGGAGAGGAGAGCATAGGAGAGACAGTATGTAGTATACGAGGGAGAGGAGAGCATAGGAGAGACAGTATGTACATAGTATACGAGGGAGAGGAGAGCATAGGAGAGACAGTATGTAGTATACGAGGGAGAGGAGAGCATAGGAGAGACAGTATGTAGTATACGAAGGAGAGGAGAGCATAGGAGAGACAGTATGTAGTATACGAGGGAGAGGAGAGCATAAGAGAGACAGTATGTAGTATACGAGGGAGAGGAGAGCATAGGAGAGACAGTATGTAGTATACGAGGGAGAGGAGAGCATAGGAGAGACAGTATGTAGTATACGAGGGAGAGGAGAGCATAAGGAGAGACAGTATGTAGTATACGAGGGAGAGGGAGAGCATAGGAGAGACAGTATGTAGTATACGAGGGAGAGGAGAGCATAGGAGAGACAGTATGTAGTATACGAGGGAGAGGAGAGCATAGGAGAGACAGTATGTAGTATACGAGGGAGAGGAGAGCATAAGAGAGACAGTATGTAGTATACGAGGGAGAGGAGAGCATAGGAGAGACAGTATGTAGTATACGAGGGAGAGGAGAGCATAGGAGAGACAGTATGTAGTATACGAAGGAGAGGAGAGCATAGGAGAGACAGTATGTAGTATACGAGGGAGAGGAGAGCATAGGAGAGACAGTATGTAGTATACGAGGGAGAGGAGAGCATAGGAGAGACAGTATGTAGTAAACGAGGGAGAGGAGAGCATAGAGAGACAGTATGTAGTATACGAGGGAGAGGAGAGCATAGGAGAGACAGTATGTAGTATACGAGGGAGAGGAGAGCATAGGAGAGACAGTATGTAGTATACGAGGGAGAGGAGAGCATAAGAGAGACAGTATGTAGTATACGAGGGAGAGGAGAGCATAGGAGAGACAGTATGTAGTATACGAGGGAGAGGAGAGCATAGGAGAGACAGTATGTAGTATACGAAGGAGAGGAGAGCATAGGAGAGACAGTATGTAGTATACGAGGGAGAGGAGAGCATAGGAGAGACAGTATGTAGTATACGAGGGAGAGGAGAGCATAGGAGAGACAGTATGTAGTATACGAGGGAGAGGAGAGCATAAGAGAGACAGTATGTAGTATACGAGGGAGAGGAGAGCATAGGAGAGACAGTATGTAGTATACGAGGGAGAGGAGAGCATAGGAGAGACAGTATGTAGTATACGAGGGAGAGGAGAGCATAGGAGAGACAGTATGTAGTATACGAGGAGAGGAGAGCATAGGAGAGACAGTATGTAGTATACGAGGGAGAGGAGAGCATAGGAGAGACAGTATGTAGTATACGAGGGAGAGGAGAGCATAGGAGAGACAGTATGTAGTATACGAGGGAGAGGAGAGCATAGGAGAGACAGTATGTAGTATACGAGGGAGAGGAGAGCATAGGAGAGACAGTATGTAGTATACGAAGGAGAGGAGAGCATAGGAGAGACAGTATGTAGTATACGAGGGAGAGGAGAGCATAGGAGAGACAGTATGTAGTATACGAGGGAGAGGAGAGCATAGGAGAGACAGTATGTAGTATACGAGGGAGAGGAGAGCATAGGAGAGACAGTATGTAGTATACGAGGAGAGGAGAGCATAGGAGAGACAGTATGTAGTATACGAGGGAGAGGAGAGCATAGGAGAGACAGTATGTAGTATACGAGGGAGAGGAGAGCATAGGAGAGACAGTATGTAGTATACGAGGGAGAGGAGAGCATAGGAGAGACAGTATGTAGTATACGAGGGAGAGGAGAGCATAGGAGAGACAGTATGTAGTATACGAGGGAGAGGAGAGCATAGGAGAGACAGTATGTAGTATACGAAGGAGAGGAGAGCATAGGAGAGACAGTATGTAGTATACGAGGGAGAGGAGAGCATAGGAGAGACAGTATGTAGTATACGAGGGAGAGGAGAGCATAGGAGAGACAGTATGTAGTTTACGAGGGAGAGGAGAGCATAAGAGAGACAGTATGTAGTATACGAGGGAGAGGAGAGCATAGGAGAGACAGTATGTAGTATACGAGGGAGAGGAGAGCATAAGAGAGACAGTATGTAGTATACGAGGGAGAGGAGAGCATAGGAGAGACAGTATGTAGTATACGAGGGAGAGGAGAGCATAGGAGAGACAGTATGTAGTATACGAGGGAGAGGAGAGCATAGGAGAGACAGTATGTAGTATACGAGGGAGAGGAGAGCATAGGAGAGACAGTATGTAGTATACGAGGGAGAGGAGAGCATAGGAGAGACAGTATGTAGTATACGAGGGAGAGGAGAGCATAGGAGAGACAGTATGTAGTATACGAGGGAGAGGAGAGCATAGGAGAGACAGTATGTAGTATACGAGGGAGAGGAGAGCATAGGAGAGACAGTATGTAGTATACGAGGGAGAGGAGAGCATAGGAGAGACAGTATGTAGTATACGAGGGAGAGGAGAGCATAGGAGAGACAGTATGTAGTATACGAGGGAGAGGAGAGCATAGGAGAGACAGTATGTAGTATACGAGGGAGAGGAGAGCATAGGAGAGACAGTATGTAGTATACGAGGGAGAGGAGAGCATAGGAGAGACAGTATGTAGTATACGAGGGAGAGGAGAGCATAGGAGAGACAGTATGTAGTATACGAGGGAGAGGAGAGCATAGGAGAGACAGTATGTAGTATACGAGGGAGAGGAGAGCATAGGAGAGACAGTATGTAGTATACGAGGGAGAGGAGAGCATAGGAGAGACAGTATGTAGTATACGAAGGGAGAGGAGAGCATAGGAGAGACAGTATGTAGTATACGAGGGAGAGGAGAGCATAGGAGAGACAGTATGTAGTATACGAGGGAGAGGAGAGCATAGGAG
>OZ057406.1:16378948-16522948 GCA_964056735.1 Allodiplogaster pararmata
CAGTTGAATGAGAAAGATACGCAGTTGAATGAGAAAGATACGCAGTTGAATGAGAAAGATACGCAGTTGAATGAGAAAGATACGCAGTTGAATGAGAAAGATACGCAGTTGAATGAGAAAGATACGCAGTTGAATGAAAGATACGCAGTTGAATGAAAGATACGCAGTTGAATGCAAAGACTTCTGAGGCTACAGGTTTTGTTCTCGTTCTCCTATTTCTCGAATTCTTAAAAAAACTTTTGAGAATCGGAGTAACTCACTTCAAGTAGTTTATTGGTTGTTGGGGATGGGAAGAGCGGCTTTCTCAAGTTGCCTATCAATTGTCTTTTTTCTGAAGACCCATCTGGAGCAAAATTTAGTCAACTATTCTGGATTAATAACTTCACTCATTATCCTCATTAATCAATTCATTGATCAATTTGGGGGGGGGGGAGAAAGAACTGACTTCGACGGTCAATATAAGTTTCAGTGGAAAGCGGTCGGGAAAAATTATGTTGTCTTGAGCGTTTTAGATTTTTTCACCACCGGTTTCGACAACAAGCGTTCGCATCGCTTTTTATCAACAAAAATTTTTCTCGGACATTCCGTTGAAAGGATGACAAAAGCAGGTCCAAAGCAAGACAGATGAAATGCGTAACAAGAAGTGGAATTTGGTTAATATGAAACTTTTCAGTATAAAAGAGGACCAGAGGTTAAACTTTAATAGAAATTAGTTGTTTTTTTTTAAAAAAACGACCGTTCAAAGAGCTGGAAATTCGAAAAAAAGATTATTGAATGGGACATTGTGATATGATTGGAGCGCATCATTGTTCAAATATAGGGCATGATTGAGTGGTTTTTAAGGGCAACCCTGATTCGGAGTACCTTAATTCAGGGTCACCCTAATTCATGCAACCAGAAGACGTTTCTGAAAAGAGAAAAACGACCTAGAATTTTTTTTAACATCACATATTCAGAGCTTTCTATTGTTTCACAACACAAAGCTCGAATAAAAAGCAGGAGTAATGGAAATGAAACTACATATTCTGAACTTTGTTAACCTCTGCAGGCAAGAAGATGATATTTATTTTGCAGTTTGCAAGATATGCATATTTATTTTGAATCCACTAAAATATTCAATCCTAGTTTTACTCAGAAAAAACTCAAGCTAACTATGCGTATTAAAATTGTGAAAAATTCACCTGGAATGAATCTTTCCAGTCAAGATAGAGTATTGGCTATTCAGAAATTTTTTTAAAGGTTTTCTATGATGAAAAGATGATCATTGGCTAGAAATTTAATCCAACCGTTATTCTTTAATTTTTAAATTGGATAAAAAATGTGTCCTAGTTAGCGCAAAGGTAACGTGAAGCCTAGTTAGGCTGTTTTATCAGAAACCTATTCAAGCTCAACTGGGTATGAAGAGACAGCTAAGTTAAATGTCAACCGAAGAATAATTTTTGTGTCCAATGTAATTGAAAAAAAAACTTATTATGTGGCTTGAAAAGGTTTCTCAGTTGAACTTTGTAAGATTTCGACGGAAAAAGTTCGTACGGAATTCATAATTTGTTGCAGCTTGCATTGAAACGACGGAGAAAGAACTGCTTAAAAGTTCTTCCGATTACTGCTAGGAGCAGTACATGATCACCTGAAATGATCACCTAAAATCAACATAATTTGGAGCTTCCTTTCATGAATATGTGATTAGAACATAATTTTTTAAATGTTATAAACAAAGATACGGAATTCCTCCATTGTTAAACAAGTTATTCAAGAGCAAATCACTTACATTTTTCTCCACAACTTATGCGGTTTTTAGTTTATAAACTTTCCATGCCAAATCATTATAACAATAGCAAACACCTACGTAAATGCTCAAAACAGCTTGAGTAAAACGAGTGTTACGCAATATATTTTTCGTGTAACACTTTCTGTTAAAAACGAATGAGGTTTCTGCACCCATCAGAAAAATCTCTCCTTTGTTCTATAATGTCCTAGTGTTTCTTCTTCTCAAGAACTCTCTAGAATCGTCGAAATCTTCTGCTCTCTTTTCTCTATAACACTCTCTGAGCTGTCAACTCAACCCACCCCTGTCAAAAACGGGCCACTCTGAATATCAGTCGTCATTTTCACATCATGACACGGTCATCATGATTTCTCCTGTCTTTCATTCAAAGTCACATCTGCTCTGTTATGTTTCCCCGATTAACTACCTTCTATTTTTCACTCTTTCTGTCTCTCTTTCTCTCTTTTCCTCGCTTTTAAAAAAAGTCTTTTTCTCTTATTTATTCTGTTAATTTCTCTATCTCTTTCTCTCTATGTCTCTCTTTAAATTCTGAAATACAAATTTTTTCGACATCTCTTGCCCAGTACCACTTTTGTGAAGTCACCTTCGAGCTTTCGTTGCTCATCAAATAAATAATGCGTTTAAGTCGGGTGTGATGATGGTGTGATGATGGTGTGATGATGGTGTGATGATGGTGTGATCAAAGCTACTGATGATCACCAAAAATTTTTAATAGCAGTTTTATGTTGTTCTACAGTTCTGCAATGTAATAAAAAACCTTAACATTTCGGATCTCTGAGAGCTTGCGGAGATTTTAGGCAGAGTGGACTTTCTCACAGTTATCGACCTACCAAGCTAAATAGTTCCTAACAATCTGAAAGTGTATCCTCAGAAGTCAACAGTGATATCATAGCTCTTTCTTCCCAAGCAAATTTTATGCATCATAAATCTTTTACTACATAAATATACTACATAATCTTTTTAGTTATACTTTGAGGACATCCAAGAAGAATTTGAATTCAGAAGCAAGAAAAACCTCATGATTTCCGAGAAAATGCTTTTTTAAATGTTATCATTCTTATTCTCTGATGTTTTCTGAACATAAAGCACCAGGGTTCTGAATCATTCGAGTAGTGTTTGTTATTTCGTCTTAAGACGATAAATTCTTGCATCGTTTGTACTACTGTAAGACACTGAGTCAAAATCCTGCTACAGGTCCCATAATTTCATGCCGTTGTTATAATGAACAAGAAAAGAGAAGAGCTTCTGATAACATGACAAAAAGAGGCGGTCCAATAACATGAAGGAAAACCACCGTTTATTATAATAACATTTTTTTAAAAGTTTAAACTTTGAAATCACATAGCGCGGAATCAATAAATCTTTATTCCAGGTTGCATACATTCATATTGCAAGAATAGGTATACAAAGTGGATCACTGTCCCATAAGTGAGCTTAGTTTTGATGGTACAAGCGAAAACCGTATCTTAAAATCTCAAGAAAAATTAGAGAAAAAATGACGTGTTCACAGGAGAAAAATTCATGGGTCGGTCAGTTGAGGGCGAATTCCAAGGAAACAGCAATTACAGAATTGAAAAGTTGGAGAATAAAACTTTTGAATGCACTAGGTGACATACATGACACAGTATTTTTCGAAGACAAAGAACTCCATACATATATGGATCTAGAAACCCAGGTACTGGGAGACTGAGGAAGCTTGAAGGGAAGTTTGTACAACCGCAATGAACGTGTTTTGCGGGTTCTATGATAAGGAAGAACGCAAAGCAGATTGTTCTATTACTCCTAACTTGACCGTGGATAACTTCGAGAAGGCCGGCTCGAGCTGAAAGCGTCCTGTTAAATTATTTTTGAACGCCTTCTATGGCATTGAAGAGGCCTGTAGAAGTTGGAGACCAGATTTCAGATCCATAATCTAGAAGTGGCATCACATGAATTTTAAAATCTGAAAAGTATATTGACGATGTTTGAGAGCCCGGAAAATGATATTCATGATCTTACTAGCTTTGTAGATGGTGCTTCCAATAGAAATGGGCTAGTATCACTTTTTCTAATTATCGATTTTATCGATGAAGTATTCACGAATCTCCGGTTAAAAGATCAGCTTAGTTTGATTAACTTGTGAGAACCAAAGTAGATATAATTCCTACAGCAGAATCGCTCTTGGAAGAAACTTTCGAATTGAGCTAATTAGTCTGAACATCCATATCTCCGAGCAAAAGGATATTCTAATTGGTAATGTGAGCTTTTTATAGTTATGTTGCCCGCTAATTAACGAGGAATATTCTCACTGAGTTATTCTTGCATCGAAGAAGAAGAGAAAATAAGAGAAAAAAGTTTAAATTTAGAGAAAAAGAAAGAATTATTTGAAAATAAAGTGATTGGCAAAAGAGAAAGAGACAGAGTTAGATATAGAGAGTGACAGAAAGAGATGGAGAAAGAAGAGAGAGAAGAGAGAGATGAAGACGAGAAAGATAGAGTTAGATATAGAGAGTGACAGAAAGAGATGGAGAAAGAAGAGAGAGAAGAGAGAGATGAAGACGACAAAGATAGAGTTAGATATAGAGAGTGACAGAAAGAGATGGAGAAAGAAGAGAGAGAAGAGAGAGATGAAGACGAGAAAGATAGAGTTAGATATAGAGAGTGACAGAAAGAGATGGAGAAAGAAGAGAGAGAAGAGAGAGATGAAGACGAGAAAGATAGAGTTAGATATAGAGAGTGACAGAAAGAGATGGAGAAAGAAGAGAGAGAAGAGAGAGATGAAGACGAGAAAGATAGAGTTAGATATAGAGAGTGACAGAAAGAGATGGAGAAAGAAGAGAGAGAAGAGAGAGATGAAGACGAGAAAGATAGAGACAAGAAGAGTCAGTGAGAGAGAGAGACAAAATCTAAAAAGATAAGAAGGAAGAGCATGGCGCAGAGAGAGAAGAGCAGCAAGTTCATATTTGTTGCTGAACAGTTGAAACAAACGTATTCTGAATCCCTCGATTATCAGATGGACGGATAGGCTCATTATCAGCTACACTCTCGTTCTCAGCTCCACTGTTCATTCACCAAATGCGTTATAACCGCCAACAATACTCCAATCTCCAAGTTAATGCTTCACTCATTTCGTTCAGGGAATGGCTGGATTACAGTACCGCCCAAAATGTTATAATATATAGGGTTATTGAAAATAACTTTTTTCAAAGATAAAATTCAAAGCTCAAATTTTCACAGAAGTTTTTTTGGGTGTCTGTACCGTACCGGACGTCGTTTTGAGTGATTTATTATTTATCTCCAGGAAATACACCGAAATTGGTATATCTTCCATTTTTCAGTTTTTCTCCATGATTTTTTTTAGTTGATTTTTTTTTGTTTACCGAACTTCATTCAAAAAAATTTTGTTTCAAGTCATGGTTCGAACTGTTGGACATCGAAATACAAGTAAAAGAATGCAAGAAGCTGTTGTTGCTGGGGGCGAAACAGGGCCGGTCACAGAGCGAGCTCGCTCAGCAGTTCGGGGTAACTCAGAGCGCTACCTCCCATATCCTCCGGCGTTTTCGAACCCAGGTAAACGAATTTTCTACAACTGAATAACTTTGGAACACAAAAAAATTGCAGGGACGAGTCATCGTGAAGACAAGTTCGGGGAGACCCCGCGTAACTTCGAGGTACATGGACCGAAGCATCCTGCGCGCATCTCGCGAAGACCCGAAACGCACTGCTACAGACATTCAAGCTATCATATCAACGCCCGCGACTCCTGCTCCTTCAATAACTACCATCAAACGCCGTTTGCAAGCCGCTGGACTGAATGGAAGGCGGCCTGCAAAGAAGCCTTTCATCAGCGAAAAAATCGTAAAGTTCAAGTTCAGTGGGCTAAGGATCACCTCAGTTGGACACGCCGTGAGTGGTCTCAGATTGTTTGGAGCGATGAATCCAAGTTTAATATGTTCTGCAGTGACGGTCTGAGGTGGGTAAGATGTCCAGCGGGCAAGCGTTTCCTGCCGCAATACCAGTCGCTCACAGTCAAACATGGCGGTGGTTCTGTGATGGTCTGGGGCTGTTTTTCCGCCAGCGGCATGGGTCCAATTAGACGTATTGTCGGAAATCTCGATCGTTACGGCTATGAGAACATAATGGAAAGCACTATGCGCCCTTGGGCCCTCTCCAAATTCGGCCGTGGGTTCACCTTTCAACAAGATAACGACCCGAAACATCGATCTCAGCACGTTCAGAACTGGTTTCGCCGTCGGCATGTGGATGTTTTGGACTGGCCGAGCCAGTCTCCCGATTTGAACATCATCGAAAATTTATGGGAACATTTGCAACGAAAATTGACGGGAAGAACATGCAGAAATGCTGATGAAAAGTTTAAGCAGCTAGAGGAGGAATGGAAGGCGATTTCGCAGTCAACCATTGACTCTTTGATTGATTCTATGCCTCGTAGATGTCAGGCAGTCATTGACTCGAAAGGATATGCCACCAAATACTAGAATATTTGTTTTATTACTTCGAAAAAACTGAACATCTCTATAAGCACTTTTTACTATTTCCATTTTTTAACGAATAAACCTAATAAAGCATTTTCCAAACTTGTTCTGTTACTCGAAACATGTGAATTTGGCTTGTAAAAAATATCTGAAAATTTGATCTTCATTCGTTTTTTTTGAAAAAAGTTATGTTCAATAATTCAATATATTATAACATTTTGGGCGGTACTGTAGGTATCCTGTTTCATAATATTTTATAAAAACATGAAATTTTCAGATGATTCAGGGAAAAAACTTTGAAGAATTTTTCATCAAAAAGACGTGTCTTGTTTCAGAAGCTGGTTTTAATTTTTTTTCACAGAACAAGTTACAGTAAACAGTAAATATTAAACTTTTTCAAAAAAATAAAGAAAGGAGTACGCATATGCGAATACCAGTTCTAAAATGCTCTACCCAATAAATCAGAGAGAAGGTTAAATGAAAGATTCAGAGAGGTTACTAGGAACGAAAAGGTTTAAAACTTGAATGTTTTTTTTTACTTGAAACCAATTCACTGTTTGTGTGATAACCTTGGTTTTTTTCGTTAGCGTCAGGTCCAGAAAGAATTTGGTGTTTCGTTACCTTCAAAAAACTTTAATAAAAAAACGGTAAGAACAAGGAGCCATTTTAGTTTTGCCCTTCAACTATTAGGGTCCCCTCTCCATTTTTTTCAATCCTTCGAGGAGCTTAGGGATTGCGTCCATTGTATTTCTGTGGGAAGAGCATTTCCTAAAGATCTGTGGGAAGAGCATTTCCTAAGGTTCATTTCCGGCCACGAGTTTCGCAAAAACATTTCATTATTCTGTTGACAGGTAGATGCCATCTGCACTGCTCTCTACCACCGTAGAGAAGGAGGCAATTTGATCCGCTTCTTCACCGAATATGAGGAGGAGCAGCCCATGCCGAAGGAGTACTGGACTGAAGCCGTTCTTTTGGGTTACTACTTAACGTGCTCAAATCACTTCAGTGACTAGCAGTTGTTTAGAGTAATTAAATGTCTTTTTGGCTCTTGACTTGGGTCTCGAATCTCACCAGTGATTTCTGATGTTAAATCCACCCTTTGAGTACTAATGTTAACAGAGACGAATGGGTTTCTGAATTAAACTACAACGAAAAACGCCATATGCTAGTAGACTTTTGATCCCTACGATTGACCTGACTGCGACTCCAAGTTCTCCTGCATTTCTTATGGAGAGTTAGAATTCAACTTTTCACTTTGCCAAGTAATTTTCTGCAAAGTGATCCCGTTTAACGCTCCAATGTCTCACCACGAATTACCGTGAAGAGAAACATAAACTACGGTAAAAAGAAAGAACACATGCATTCTAAGACAAAGCGAAGATTTTTCTGTAAAATTCATAAAAAAATTACGTCCAACAGTAAAAGTTATTATAAAAGTAATACCGTAGTCCATTTTTCTTTTCAAGGTAATCCGTGGTGAGACATTGGAGCGTTCAACGGGATCACTTTGCAGAAAATTACTTTGCAGAGTGAAAAGTTGAATTCTAACGCTCCATTACTTTTGTGAATACGCTACTTGCACAGTGCCATAAAGTATCTCTTTCGTCCATGTCTCACTTCAAGACATGCCGAACAAATGCCCGAGAGTTTCGTTTTAACGTATTGATTTGATAGGCAAACTCAGTTGATAGTCACTGTATTGTGAGAGATCATGACTTCCATGACGAACTAATGAATCTATTAACTTTTTCTGTTCAGCGTATATCTTTACTCTGTTCCATTCGGGTCAGTATGAGCTGCTCTTCGAGACCATCCGGAGGGGCACCTTCCCCTCCAAGCACTATAAAGAACTCCAGGAATTGTGGTTCAGAGCGAGATACAAAGAAGTCTGTCTTATCAAAGCTTTGTGTTTTCTAATCAATCCTTTCGATCGAAATTATCGATCGAAATTTAGTTCTGAAAGTTTAAAGTAAGACAGGTTTTACAGCAATTGTTAGCAATGCTTTGATTAAAAAATTTAACCTAAAACATTATGCGATCAATTTTACTAGAACAAAATTTACATGAATCAAATTTTTGATGTCTACGATTTTCTCATAATTCTAAACCTTAATTCTTTCTCTTATTATATAAAAGAATCCAAAATCTAATAACGAGGTTTAACAACAAAACAACAAATGTGTCGCGCTCAAGCTGCCAATTCGCTGATGCATTGTTTTCATTTCTGTTTGGCAGACACGCTATATTGAAACATTAATATGTTTATCAGTTCTAACGCCTGTGTTCATTTTCAGAACGAGCAGAAGAGACAGAAGCAGTTAGGGGCGGTGGAGAAGTACCGTTTACGACGAAAGTACCCTCCCCCCTCTTCCATATGGGATGGAGAGGAGACCGTGTATTCATTCAAGGAGAACAGCAGAAAGGTTCCAGTCATAACAGAAATCAAACTGAAGAAAACTGAGTAGGCCCAGTACTCCCTTGGAATGTCCAGGTCTTTTTTTATACTCCCTTGAGAAGCAGAACAAGTTGTTTTTAACGTCTTTGGTGGAGAGGAGTGGGAATGGTTCCCACCTGTAAGCAGAAAAACGGAGGATGCTTACAAACACTTGGAGCAAAAATGTGAGTTTGACAGAAACCGAACCCACGGTATCGCTTCCCAGACGATGTTTAGCTATGCATTCAAGCCACATCAGTTTTAGACTATTAAAAAATCAGTTTCTCCTCGAGGTAGGGTGAGCGATTTAAGTTACCGACCTTACATGTTAGAACATGGTTGCTCATTCTAAATACATGTTTTAACTGTTAAAACAAAGGCTGCTTCTTGACTTGCTCATCTTGTATGTCGAGTTATTAATGGAGAGTTAAGAAATTACGACTGACATTTCTGGGCCCTCCCTGGATATTTTTCGGTTTAGGTGGATCTAAATTGGGGTAGAACTGAAACCCATCGCACGATGTTTTGGCCCATTACCATTGCACGTACGTTGAAATATTCATTTCAATTACTCATTTAAAGAGGCATAACAAATAATACATATGATTAGTTTTTACGACTTTGCTTCAAGTTGAATCGAAGAGAGAACTTGATATCACTCTGAAAGAACAAGTTAGAGCAGTTTTTAATTTGAAACTATCAAAGTATATTTGTGTGTTGCGGCACTGTGATTATTAATGATGACGCGTCAAGGGGTGTGCAAGAGTGCAAGAGATGTAAGTTAAGGTTTCTTCTGAAAAATGCTTCTATGTACTATCATTTTGAAATCATCGCAGTTGATCGAGAAAGGTGTTTCATAAGTCTTGTGGGCAAAGCCTCATAATCAATTTGTTTCACATTGCTTGTATAAAACGATTAATTCTTATTTTCGCCAAGTTTGCCGCAAATATATTTTCGGTGAACTAAAGTATAACAACTAATACTAATTAAAAAAAGAAGTTAAGTAAGAAATATTAGTTGTTTTTTTCTCAATTATTGGCTTGGAAGCTGTGTTGATTCGATTGCAGTACCTCAAGCAGTTCTACAAAACCAATCCGTATCCGACATTGGAGCAAAAAAAGCAAATTCAACAAGCAACTGAGTTGGAAGTAGTTCAAGTAAGTTCTTATAATTCAATTTTAAAGTACGTTCTAGGAAACTTTTTAAGTTTGAAATAACCGCAAACTTCAAAAACAATCGGTGTTTTCAGATTTCCAACTGGTTCAAAAACCGTCGACAGAGGGAAAAGAGCCACTCTTCTGCTCAAGTGAATCAGCGCTCCTTCGATTCCGACTTTCTACACGGCCACTCTCTAGACTCCGACTCCATACACTTCCAGCTGCCCTCTGCAGCCCTCAATGGTCACTCGGAGCAACCTTCTTTCCCAGTGACCACCAGCAAATCTTACTGCTCCTACTTTCCCAGCACAACTGATCTGCCGGCTTTGAATGAACCCCTCAAAAGAGTTCCCGGCTATAATCCGACCTTTTGCTGAAGGAGAGCCTCTTCTTTCCAGCCTAAAAAGAAGATTGCGGAGATTGTTCTCATAATTTGCACCTCTATTATTTCAGTTCCAGAACTTTTGTAAAACCGCTTTTCTCAATTTCCTGAAGTATAACTTTCTCGAACTAGAAGTTTTACGAATTTTTGAATCGAATAGGTATTTATTTCACACAAAAAAGCGTATTAATAGTCCTACTTTCGAAAGCATGAAAATGGAACTATATACTTTAAAAGTATTCCAAATCGTTCCGCACACCAAGTGTTACTATTCATACTTTCAAAGTATGGATAGTAATAAAATGAAAGTATGCTAGGGATACTTTGAAAGTATGCTGTCTACACAATGAAAGTATGCTAAATATACTTTGAAAGTGTGCTGTCTACAAAAATAAAGTATGTTTGGGTTTTTCATTAAAAAAAATTTCTTTGTTTGTGACTTTTCCGAAGGGGCTTTTTTCCCGAAAGGCGTTCCCGAAGGTTTTTTCAAGAACTTTTTTTTCGCTTCACAATAAAAAAATTTCCCGATGTCTTTCTTTCAGAATGGCTCGGTTAAATGATTCACACGGTGCGATTTGTATGTGTGCTTTTCCCATATTAAGTAATCGAGATAATAAGTGTAAATAGAGCAACCTAAGTCAACCGGGTTTGCAGATTGGATAAGTGCCAAGTAAAGGAAGAGAGCCACCAAGTCATACTTTCAAAAGTATCCCATTCATTCATTGATTGTATGCCATTTCTAGCATACTATTCATAAATCACATGTATGCCTTTTTAGCATACTTTCGCAAACTCATCCTTTTTTGTGTGTGTTTTCATATTCGTGGGAAATGCAATACCGAAAACCCTGTGAGCTAGAATCATGATATTAGTATCTTCGCACAAATAAGCAATGTTCCTTTGATAATGTATGGTAATGCGCTTATTTTAATGAGGAAGATCACTGGGTTCGATTTTATTTTGTTGAATAGCTTCTGCCCGTGTGGTACTTTTTTTTCAGGCGAGCATGTGCATATAATTGTGCAAACATTATGGCTTGCTCCGTGCCACACGGAAAGGGTATAACGGCTTTGAAAGCGCAAACACTAGTTGTTTAAATCAGCTTTTCAAAAAAATTGTGCTCATTTCACGATTCTTATGAATCGAAAAACTTACCGGCATATGACCTTGTTTTAGTTTTTTCCGGTTCGGCGTTCTAGAATAATGTTCATTTACAGGATTTTTCCGAATACAGACCGTTTTTCGTGTCTAATTATCGAAGTTATCGAAGTTTTTCGTGTCTAATTATCACCGTTTTTTTCCTTTTAAAGTGTTTTTTTCAAAAACAGATGCGTTTGCACAATTGTAACGCATTTATCGACAGCTATCATGATCATTTATCGACAGCTATCATGATCATTTATCGACAGCTATCATGATCATTTATCGACAGCTATCATGATCATTTATCGACAGCTATCATGATCATTTATCGACAGCTATCATGATCATTTATCGACAGCTATCATGATCATTTATCGACAGCTATCATGATCATTTATCGACAGCTATCATGATCATTTATCGACAGCTATCATGATCATTTATCGACAGCTATCATGATCATTTATCGACAGCTATCATGATCATTTATCGACAGCTATCATGATCATTTATCGACAGCTATCATGATCATTTATCGACAGCTATCATGATCATTTATCGACAGCTATCATGATCATTTATCGACAGCTATCATGATCATTTATCGACAGCTATCATGATCATTTATCGACAGCTATCATGATCATTTATCGACAGCTATCATGATCAGGGCTGGTTTTTTTTTTGGTTGTCGGTTTTTATTTTTTGATTTTTTAAAAAAATTTGCCTCAAAAACCACAAAAAATTCAAAAATTTCACAATTTTTTTTAGTGTATTTGTAACCAATTTTTGTAACCAATTTTTGTAACCAATTTTTGTCCTAAAAAAACTAGAAAATTACACAATTCATGTGTTTCCTAAATATTCAATATTCGAACGTTAATATTCATAACCTTTTAAAGTTGCTTTTCTTGAATCAGAACTTAAAACCCATCGGCCTAGATGAATAATGCCTAGACGAATATGTAAGTAGTGAGTGATAAGTTCATAATAGAAAAGAAGGCTCTAGTTAATAGAATGAAGTTTTTCTCCAATTTTTATTACAGAAAAATCAAATTCACTATGATATTTGATCTCCGTTCTCTTATGATCTCCGTTCTCTCATGATCTCCGTTATCTCATAATCTCCGTTCTCTCATGATCTCCGTTATCTCATAATCTCCGTTCTCTCATGATCTCCGTTATCTCATGATCTCCGTTCTCTCATGATCTCCGTTATCTCATAATCTCCGTTCTCTCATGATCTCCGTTCTCTCATAATCTCCGTTCTCTCATGATCTCCGTTATCTCATAATCTCCGTTCTCTCATGATCTCCGTTATCTCATGATCTCCGTTCTCTCATGATCTCCGTTCTCTATGAGAGGTGACCCTTCCAGAGCTCTGCCAATTGATGGCAAATCTTCTCCTAATCTTTGCAACCTCCCCATTCCCACAGTCTCTCTTCCGTCGTTCATCGATAGTCTTGTCCGAGAAACGCTGACAAAAGTTATGCAGCCGCTTCAACAGATGATACTTGCTCAGTCCCAGCAGATATCTGACATGAACAAAGTAATTCTGGACCAGTCACAGCAACTTCTACGGATTAGTGAAGAAATGAAATCCATAAAGTCATCTGTCTCTCCGGCCACACTTAGACCCCATTTGTTTTCAGCTATAGTTGAATCCACTTATCGAGACAAGGATATGCTCATAGGAAAACGTAAACGAGCTTTTATCATCGGACTTCCAGAAAGCAAGTCAGAGGATGATACGTGTTGCAAAGACAACGATCTTCTCTCACGTCTTGTCATCAGACTCAATTCACCGGACCTTATTGACGACTTAGAGAAGGATAATATCAGTCATCATCGTCACCCAATTGATCGCCCACGCCTTTCTGCTCCTCATGGCCGTCCCATGAAAATTTTCGCTTGGAAAGCGTAACCTTTTTCTGGAACTTTGCAGAAAGGCGAAACACCCTTTTCCTAAAGGATGTTACTCCCGAGCTGACCTCTCGCCGGCAGAGCTTCAAGCCGAGCGAGACTGCATCTGACTATTTATTTATTATTTATTATTATTGTGGCAGGGGAAGATCAGGATAGGAATTGCGGTATAAGAGTTGGCGTTTGTATAGTCCATTTACACACGAGATGAAAGGCTGCTATAGAAAACAGCCAATGTCGCGTGAAAGTTCATCTACTAGCTCCGTGGAGTAGATCCGTGTAGACTCTTCCGGAAAAAATACTCGCATATCTGATTCGGTACGTTATATGTTTTGGATCAAATTTTTGAAGTGGTTATATGAGCAATTGAAGAATGACTCGGGTAAAGCATTCCATACTGCTTCCACTCGGAATGGTAGAAAATTCTTTAGTTTATTATTTTTGCAGACTGGTAAAAGTAATTTGAATTTATGCCCTCTAGTAAAACAGCTGTTAGGTGCAAACTTCAGAAAGTTTTCCGATGTTTTTAAGCGACCGAAAACAGCTTTGTATACAGTAAGCAAATCAATAGAATTTCTTCGCGACAGCAAAGTAAAGTACTATCCACTAACCCATCTCTTCCCTCTGTCAAAGTGGTCGAAGCTCACCTAATTCCTGCTTTTCCTCGTTTTGCCCAGTCTTACAAACGAGTACCCTATCGACCAATTTCCCCTCCTCCCACCTCTTCGTCACTATCCCCCTTAGCCAGCTCAACTAAACACTCCCAAATGCCATCGTCTTCGCTGGTGAACTCTGGAGCGCCCCGTCGACATCTACATTCGAGACTTCTCCAAGTGACTTTCCTTCTCTGGTAGAAAGCTCTGTGAAGGCGCAACAAGTCAGAAGGAGACGCAATACCGCCCGTCCAAAGAAATATCCTCCATAGGATAGAAAGTGTGTGAGTTCTCCCAATACTATTTCTTGTTTGTTATTCAATGCACGATCCATCAAAAACGAATTATACGATCTTTTCTATTTACTTCGTTGCTCTAATGCCTCTTTGTTTTTCGTTACTGAAACCTGGTTGTCTGAAGATGATCTTATTTCTATTTTAACTCACAATTTACCATTCCATGTATTTCGCTCAAACCGTAGCAAATTTGAACGCGAACGCGGTGGTGGCGTCGCGATTCTAATCCATGCAATTTTTTTCTCCAGTTCTGGTAGCCGAATACTCTCGACACAATATTGCATGCATACTAGCTGATATTTACCCCAGTGCCTCCGTTACTTTTCCTTTTTTATCAATTAGACTCATCAACTTTTATAATCCCCCTGACTCCTGTCCTGAAAATGTGAACTCACTCATTGAATTCCTCACACTACATTTATCTACCTCTTGCCCCACCATTATATGCGGGGACTTCAATTTCCCACACATAAACTGGCCCTCTCTCTGTGCCTAAAAAACATCGTGCCTCGTGTGACTTTCTGCAATTCACATGCGATAAGCATTTCTCTCAGTTCGTTTAGACTTTTCCAAAGCCTTTGACAATGTTGACCACAGATTCTTACCTCATAAATTACGTTCGGTAGGAATAAAGTCATCGCTACTATCTCTGATCGAATCCTTTCTTGATAATCGTTCTTCGAAGATTCAGATTGAGTCTTGTTTCTCAAATAGTAAACTCTACAGCACAGGAGTTCTCCAGGGAAGCAGCCTGGGCCCGCTTTTCTTCTCTATATTCATTAATGATATTGCAAACATCATTCACCCCGCTGTTGAATGCTTCTTATATGCTGATGATCTTAAAATCTTCTCAGATAACCCTGTTCTTCTACAATCAACCCTCAACAAATTTTCCAATTATACTGTATCTTGGTCACTATCTATCTCAGTATACTGTATCTTGGTCTCTAAACGTTATGTGTTACATGTTGGCTTAAACAATTCAATTACAACTTATACTATCAATGATTCAATAGTATCACCCAAAGA
This sequence comes from Allodiplogaster pararmata, assembly GCA_964056735.1. NCBI lineage: Eukaryota > Metazoa > Nematoda > Chromadorea > Rhabditida > Diplogasteridae > Allodiplogaster > Allodiplogaster pararmata. The sequence continues at coordinate 16,394,224 of OZ057406.1, forward strand.
TATTGTGAATGATCTAGGTATTCATTTCCACAAAACTCTTTTATTTGGAGATCACATAAATAGAAGTATCACCAAGTCAGTTAAATGTATCAATATTATCCTCCGCTCTCTCAAGACATCCTCTCTTCCTTTTTGATGCGAGCATATAAGACACACATTCAACCTTTGCTTGATTACGGTTCTGAAATATTGTCTCCTAGTACCATCGGTTTGATCATTGACGTAGAAAGGGTACAGAGAAATTTTACTCGACGAATTCTTAACTGTGCTGGTCACCTAAATCTGTCTTACATTGAACTTCCTCGGCATAGTTTCATTAGAATACAGAAGAGCCATTGCTGATTTGGGTTTTCTTCACAAATGCATTCATGGAACATTCAAATTAGACTACTCTTCTCTTTCTATTATCAGTCCCTCACCCTACAGCCAAAGAGTATCTCATTCACTCAGGCTTATTTTGTCATATAAAATACAAGATTCGCATACAACGTGTGCCTCTCGAATGATAGATATTTGGAATTTTTAACCTAATGAAATAGTTGTCTGTCTTGTTAACCTAATGAAAATTTGGAATTGTTAACCTTTTCCCTGTGATAGCATTGTTCCATTTTCAAAAATTCTTCATTATTCTCCACACTCTACATACATATATTTTAATTTCATGAAGAAAGTAAAGATACAATAGATATTTTCAGAATCGCGCATCCAAGGTGATTTACTCTTTTAAACTACGTTTTATCAAATCACTCTGTTCTAGATTTACTGTAATCATTTTATGAATACCTTGAATGATTTACTTCTGTTTAACCACTGAAACCACTGGTCAGTCATCCGTTGTCATTTCTATGCGAACATGTTCAACTGGAATAAACGAATTTAATATTTTAATTTTCTGTTTCTATTCTTGAAAAGATGTTCACTTGAAATTTCTAAAACTTACTCTTGGAATAATGAAAACTTTGATTCTGAACAAAACCAAATTAGGCTAATTTGTTTAAAATGTTAATAAATTGTGTTCAAAAAGAGAATATTTTATTTTGCAAGACAACCTACCGGTTGTTGAAGTAAAATATTTATTATGCTTTCACTGCGAAGGCTATCACAAAGGCTATGCGATCCGCATTGCGCCCCAGTTCTCAATCTTTAAAAGTTGGTAGGGAGAGAGATCCCCATACCGAGAGAGCGAGGAAAGAATCGAGAGTGAGAGAACGAGAACGAGATTAAGAGGGAGGCAATTTTTTATCTACCTCTCGCGCGCTCTTTCATGTAAGGGGTTTCCTTCGTCTCCAACTCAGTTGCATTTCGTTGAGTGACCAAAACCAGGCTGTTCGGTAAAATATCATTTATCTCATCAACAAAAATATTGCACAAACAACAATATTTGCAACAAAGAAGTGCTGCATAGTGCTACTTCTTATCCTTCCTCTTGTACCCGCCGCCGCGTTTCCCGCGCGGTCTATCCTTCTTGCTCGGCTCGCTTGGCGTCTTATCAACCGCTCTGCAATTTGAACATTGGAAATTGGGTGGGACAAAGAAAAAATCTCTTTTTCGAAAAGATTAGTTCATCATCTAGTTATTTTATGTTTGTGAGGCGGGTTTGTGATAGCCTTCGCAGTGAAAGCATAATAAATATTTTACTTCAACAACCGGTAGGTTGTCTTGCAAAATAAAATATTATACTTACACTGCTTCGGCTATCACAAAGGCTTATTCGACATACCCCGATGTGAGAATTGTGTCTTGAAAAGACTCCACATCCTTGTGATAAAATCGTTCGAAGGTCGATCCCCTAGGCGCCCAATGAGCTGCTGCCATGATCGCTTGCCCCGAAAGGCCCCTTCTAGTGCCGGCGGACGTACTAGCTGCTCTTGTAGAGTGAGCCGAGAAGCTGTCCGCTATACCCGCGTGAGATAGCGTAGTTTTAAGCCATCTAGCTACTGTAGAAGGCGTAACTTTCCCATGGGGTTTTATTATACTTAACAAAAGACTGTCTTCGCCGTGGCGAATCTGTGATGTTTGTTTTAAGTAAACCTCCATGGTGTGTATAGGGCAGAGAGTCAGATCGGGAAATCTTTCGAATGTCGCTCTATGTGGTTTGCCCAGTCCCCTATTTTTATTTACAAAGTCTAGGTGGAATATCCACTTTTTTGATCCTTTTTGTAAGTTTTCTAGGGAAAAACGTGCTATCTCTGACACTCTATTAGGAGATGTTAGGGCCAGGAGCATGGTTAGCTTCAGAGTCAAGTCTTCCAGACTGAGCTGCTCGCTAGCTCCTTTTTCGGTAAAGAAACTTATAACCTGCGCAACATCCCAGATAGTATCGTATTTGGGCTTTGATGGGCGCATTCTAAAGAATCCTCTAACAGCTCTACTAATCAGAGTATCTTCAACCTTAGTCCCTACAATCTCTAGATAGCTGCTGATTGCTGCTCTATGAGTACATATTGTAGAGTAACCCAGACCATCTTCATGAAGTCTTCCGAGGAAGTTTATGATGGCTTGGGAAGAAGGTTTTCTCCCGTCTATGTGACTATGCTCGCAGAACGACGACCATTTCCTAAGGGCACTCTCATATTGCTTAAGCGTAGAAGGGGCCCAGGAGTTCATTACTGCTTCAACTCCGACGGAGTCCAGTCCTGTGGTCATAAGATTCGATCTAGCATTCTCCATGCTGTGAGCTTCAGTGTTTGAGGGGAGATGGGGTGAGCGTTGCCCTTGAGATCTTTCAGAATCGACGCTATCGGCAGTTTCATTCGATCCCGGGCAGACTGTGACAACAGGGGATACCAGTGCTGACTCGGCCAATCTGGCGCGATCAAGATCAGCTTTGCCCCTTCTCGGATCGCCTTCCTGACTGTTCTTCCGACTAGGCGGAACGGTGGAAAAGCGTATGCGTGTAGGTCCGACCATGCTTGCCTGAAGGCGTCGCACGCCTTCGCATTCGGGTCTGGGCGGAAAGAGAAAAACTCCCTACACTTCGTGTTATGTCGAGTGGCAAACAGGTCTACGGAAGGCTCGCCCCATCTTTCCCATAGAATATCAACTACCTGTCTATCCAGGGACCATTCATAATGGTCCGAGAAAGTTCGCGACTCGTAATCTGCTTCTACATTCTCAGAGCCTGGTCTATACGTAGCAGAGAGGTGCACATTACGATTCATAGCCCAGTCCCAGACTTGCTGCGCAACCTTGTTAAGAGCCGTGCTACGTACGCCTCCTCTCTTATTTATAAACCAAACCGCTGTAGTGTTATCTAGCTCTAGCTGGATTGTCGTGTTTTTCATCCCATTTGCAAAACATGAGAGAGCGAACATCGCAGCAGTTAGTTCTAGGACATTAATATGCAGTGAACTCTCTTGGATAGACCATCTGCCTCCAGTGCGACGATTGTTACAAACCGCTCCCCATCCTTCATTCGATGCATCAGATTGGATGACGAGTGAAACAGGGGGGTAGGTTATTCTCTCAGTAAAGAATTTGGAATCTATGTTGGACCACCATAGTAACTCCTCTTTACAATCCTGCGACAGAGTTATGATTCTCGCAAAGGGGTCCTTTGCCTGGGAAATCATCGAGTCGTTAATCAGCCTCTGTGTAGCTCGTGATTTGAATCTACTGTATTCGCAGGCTACAGCTATCGACTGACACAATCCTGTGAAGCTAGCCAGTTGACGTATGGTGCTGTTTTGCGTTTTGAGAAGGCCGAGTGCCATGCATCTTATCTTCGTAATCTTTCTGATTGGGACACGGAAGAGCATGCTGCGTGTATCTATTTCTATGCCTAGAAATTCAACGACCTGGCTCGGAGGAAAACAAGACTTCTCATAATTAACTGTTAGACCTAGAGAAACAAGCAGATCTATGGCACACTTCCTGACGCTGTCGAGATCTTCTGAGGTATCACCGAAGAAAATCAAGTCGTCTATGTAGACTAGCATGCGGATACCGTATTTTCGTAGCTTCTCTGCAACGGGCCGCAACAGGCGTGTGTACACGTATGGAGCAGTTGACAGACCAAACGGGAGAGCCCGAAACTTATAGAGTGTCTCTCTGTGTTGAAAAACGAGAAACTTCTGCGAGTCCTCATGGATGGGAACGGCGAAGTATGCGTCTCTCATGTCTATCTTTATCATGAACTCTCCCCCACTAATCAGGTCTCGGGTGAAGAGAAACTGTTCCATTTTGAAATGAACTTTTTCGACAAAACAATTCAAAGGTTTCAGATTTATGACCGGTCTCTGCCTTCCATCCTTCTTAGGTACCAGAAATATGGAAGACAACCAGACCCTTGAGCCCCACGGAATGGCGGTAATTGCGCCTTTCTCGAGTAAGCTATCTACCTCTCTGTCGATCTCGGGACTACTATCTTGCCTTTTACGAATAGGAATAGATAGAGGTGGGTGTGTGTGTATAAAAGGTATCTTATAACCCTGTACGGTTTCTTTTATCCACGTGTCTCTAGAGAGTGCTTCCCACTTTTCTACTCTAAGGCGGATCCCACCTACCCCGGAAAGTTCTATCTCATCCGAAAGTGTGTCAACAACGCACCTTTTCAAGTGTGGCTTCTCAGGTTTGCGCTGGTGTGTTGACTTGTGTTGACGCAGTGTGTTGAGCGACTTGGAGAAGTCGTCTGGCTGTGCTGCGGTAATGACTTTCTTCTGAAGTCCCTCGCCAAAGATGGGCGGAACTGGCTCTCGACAACGACTCACTGTTGTAGTCGAGGAGATCGGAGCTGTCCTGAATGTCGGCATCGCCTTTCGCGGCTCGACACCCACAGATCTTAGTATGCCCTCTCTCCGGAACGCGGTTAGATCCTGGATGCATACGCTTAGAAGATTCATAGCAGCGGATATGTACCCGGTCGCCGTTTCGGAATTCTCTGAGACGCGGCCAGAGATGCATTCATCGAATGCGAAGGCTAGCCCCGCTAACGCCGTAGTGGTGACCTCTTGTGTCGCCGCCAGTGAGCTTTCGCTGATGTGGCACTTCGCAAACTTTATGACTCCTACGGAGTCGTCCGTCTCTGGAGACATGGCCAGTTTAGACGCTGGAAGAGGCATCTTCTCAATGAATGCCGATCGTTCTTCGCGCTCGAGAAACTTTCCCTTTGCATGAAGCTCGAAGGTACTGAGTGCCCGCTCGGAGATGCGCACTCTCTTCCTCTGAGGCTTCTCCTGCAGTGTTGGTGCAGGGGGAATAATATCCGCTGCGCTCGCGAATTCGAAAACCGTCGGTATTTTGTAGCGAGGCTTCAGTTCCGATGTTCTTTCCATGCTTTTTGCAGCATCTGGTGATCGTCGAGGTGACTTGGAACTGTCTGAAGACGACAAGCGTGCTCGCTCTCGTCGGTTCTTGCGACGCTTTTTGTGGGTCCTCGCGTCTTCCTCGCTTGATGACGAGCCTGATGAGGACGACATGAACGGGCCTGCTCTTCTACCGGCTTCGCCGGCGTCCAGCTGGGCCGTTCCCTCCTCATCCGACAGCATGCTTAAAATAACTAAATATTAGTCATATTTCAGCCTTGCAAAAGGGGACAAGAAAATGTCGGAATCGCGGTGATATGCACCTATTTAGTGTCATATAGACAGCACCGCATAATTTATAATAGTTCTAGCACAGTATATGTGCTTAGGTTACTGAGTGTAGTGCCGTACTGCACTCATGCATTATTGGCGTACTGCACTCATGCAAGTTAAGCAGCAAGGAAAAAAATTGCGCCCCACGGGCAGCAAGAGATTCGCGCTTATTGGGAGCAGCAAGTGTTGCGCACAAAGGCTGCAACACTGCGCTATGGCAGCATGTGGCGCGCCCAGAAGGCAGCGGCCACAGCGCTATGGCAGCATGTAGCGCGCCCAAAAGGCAGCAGCCACAGCGCTCAGTCAGCCGAAGAGATGAATGTAGAGAACAGCCGACCCAGGGGGAGCTCAACGAAATGCAACTGAGTTGGAGACGAAGGAAACCCCTTACATGAAAGAGCGCGCGAGAGGTAGATAAAAAATTGCCTCCCTCTTAATCTCGTTCTCGTTCTCTCACTCTCGATTCTTTCCTCGCTCTCTCGGTATGGGGATCTCTCTCCCTACCAACTTTTAAAGATTGAGAACTGGGGCGCAATGCGGATCGCATAGCCTTTGTGATAGCCGAAGCAGTGTAAGTATAACGGTGCTTTTTAAATTCTCTTTCAGCACTTGAAGCTTTCTCCGTTGAAATTCTTCAAAGTTTTCATCTCACTTGCTTGACCATTCTCGAAAATGACAAATAATGTTTTCTAACAATTCAAGACCGGTGAAATGAATAATAATGTTGTTGACATTGTTGAAATTAAATTATCCTGTAGAAAATATCATACTCTCATTTTCTTTTAAAGGCGCGTATCATCTTTAATGTTATTGAATTACGAAAAGTGCCTATTGTTGGTTTTCTTGAAGTTTTAAGGCTTCATTTCCGGTTTTTTGAGATTCTACTTGCTTTTATTTCATCAAAACTCATTTTTCTCCTAAAAATTTCAATATACATTTTCTTCATGTTTTTTCAGATGAAACATAACAAATTGGATTAATAAAAAGGTGGTAAAAATTTTATTCCAAGAAAAATACTTTTTTGTTTTTTGAATTTTTTTTTGCTTTTGATTTGAGCACTGATCATGAACCTGTTGCGTTTTATTTTTTTTTCTGATTTTCAGTTTGCTTCTCGAACGGGCGCTTTATGGTATTCATCCGAAGAACTTAACCTTAATTGAAGGAAGAGGCAAAAGTCTTGGAGAATTAAAAAAATTCTTCTTCTTCAGAGAGAAACTGAAACGTACTGGCCGTTATTTATCGAAAACTGGGTACATGAGCAAAAGACATTTCAGGAATTCCTCACGACGACTTTGATCTACTTTGATCTACGCGAGCATTGATAAATAAATAAAATATATAGGCATGAAATGCGAAGAAAGAAAAATAGAAATACACAAATGAAAAAAAGGAGAAGAGCGAGTATCAGAAAAGACCGTATCAGAAAAGACCGTATCAGAAAAGACCGTATCAGAAAAGACCGTGAAAAACACATGAATAGCATTGGTTCCTAGAAAGATTGAAGAAAGAGGAGTTTGTCAAAAAGTGCGTTAACTTAAGGTTCAATGAGAATGAGAGAGCCTTCTAGTCAAGTGCCAATGGTCATCGATTTCGTTACACAGTGGCATCCATAGCACAGGAAGGCACATAAAACACAAGAGAAAAAGAAAATAAGAAATATAGAAGAATTTATAGAACGGGAGAAATAAAGGGAAAAAGACAGATCGAAAGAGAAAATCAACAGAGAAAGAGAAAGAGAAAGAGAGAGAGACGAAGCTCGAAATAATCACGGAGAGAAAGAAATAGATAAAATGAGAGAGAGTGGAAAACAAACGCTTCGGGAGTTATTCAGAGATTCAAGTCACGATGACGATAACAAGGAGATTTCAAAGTGTCTGATCCAAAAAAAGGGTTTAAACGTTTTCAGGAGTTCTTAGCGGCATAGTATCTTTTTGCTAGTAGGACTTAACGGGTTTGAAAAAGAGACGGGGAAAGTAGAGATGGGTGAGACGAGACTGATATTCATAACTCTATATTATTAAGGGACACGTGTACGGCGGAGACACAAGAGTGAAAGAGCAAAAGCAAAGAAATAGATACATAGAGAACTGGAAAGTATACTAAGAGGTAGAGAGAGAGAGACAGAGAAAGAAAGATTGAGTGAGAGGGAAAAAGAGAAATAGAAAGGTAGAGAGAGTGAGGAAAGGAGAGAGGTAGAGAGCAAGAGAGATAGAGGGAGAGAGGGGTCATAGTGAGAGAGAGAGAAAGAGAGAGAGAGAGAGAGAGAGAGAGAGAAAGAAAGAGAGAGAGAGAGAGAGAGAGAGAGAGAGAAGAATAAGATTCGAAAAAAGATGAGTAAGAATGAGTGTAAGAAGGTATTGGGATGAATGAGGGTGTGTTTATGCCTCGAGTTCTCCAGCCAAGCTCATCACACCTTCAAACGCCCCTTCATTATTCATCCACCCTCTCAAAATAAAGTGATGTCTTTTATGAAGAAAAAAACCGTGCATTCCTCTTTTAATTGCTCTTCCGTTTCCTATTAAAGTGTATGATTCCAATCCCTTTCTACCATCTTAAATTCCCTAACCGTGCATATCGTATCTCATTCTCACTTATCATCAAACTCATAAATTCGAACCAAGGTTTACCATTTCCTTTCTGTTTTTAGTGCTGAAGGCGGTCAAGACTCTGTTTTTATCTGCTAATTTCATTTACTATTTTTTCGGAACTCATTTTTCTACTAAATGAGAACACTTCGATGCCATATCGTCCAAGTATAGCTAACATTTACATTCTTGAAAGGAATAGTAACGAGTCCGCTGTCATGTAATTGTAACGCACTATAATTGATAGAGACGGCTCGGTCAGACAAACACATTTTAATTCTCTTATTTTTATTGATCAGAAATAGTCGAAAAACCTCCCAGTGTTGAAATGTCGATGTTCTACAGAAAGGCCGAGCATGCTTTAAACGATAAGGTCTCGAGATGGCTACCCTCTAAGCTTGAGAACAGTTTTTTTAAAAAAAACATTGATATAGTGATTGTTTGTGAAGTTTGACCCGACCTTTTTCTCTTAGAAAATGAGTTTGTATGGACCCGGTTAGTCTTCTCCACATCAATATGGAGTGTTTGTGATCGTATCAACTGTTTTGATGTCGGAGTCATTATAAGAGTTCGATTCGGATTTTTTATTCTTTGCTTTGATGATTACAACCCTTTACTACAGTTGCATGTGTTTGTGGTTGCACGTTTAGTACTTTTGTTTGTGGTTGCATTTCCAGTGCTTTTGTTGGTGTTTGCTTTTATTTTAAAGAAATGAAACGTTCAGGTATACCAGGACAAATAATTGATATCTCTTAGGTAAAAAAGAAGATTTCGGAATTTTCATGGAATTTTAGCGTTTAGCTGTCCAGCTATGGCCTCACACATATCTCACCAACCGGGTTCTGGCGAACTTATAGAAGCAAAGCAACGATTTTTTTTTCTTTTATGAAAAAATCATTCATTTTCTTTTTCAATTTGTGCTTTGTCTCACGACAATTTACTACATCTCTCTTACTCATGAAAAAATCTCGTTTTATTTCTGTCTCTATCTTAAAAGAAGAAAACTTTTTTTCTTTTATTCTGTTAGTTACTTGAAAAGGTTTAGCACATTTCGGTTTTAACTTTTTCTCTACATATGTACTTGTACATCGAAGTCATTTCGTCCCTCTGACTGAATATGCGCGAAACTCGTCAAAATACTCGAGAAAGATAATATTGTGGCTACCGAAAAAATGATGGACTCAAGCACGGTAGGGGACAAGTATCCACAGATAATGTGAGCAGAGAGATACAGATGCATTTAAAAGAAAGGGAAAATAGACAGAGAGTGTGTGAGAGAGAGAGATAGAGAGAGAGAGGTAGAGAGAGACAGAGATAGAGAGAGAGAGATAGAGAGAGAGAGAGAGAGAGAGAGAGAGAGAGAGAGAGAGAGAGAAATGAACAACGAAAGGAACAGCGAGGACAAGAAGTAAGAAAAAGGTCTGATAAGAAACAATGAAGAAAGAGGCAGTGGAAGAACAAGCTTAAAGCATAGAGAGTGAAAGTGAAGATTGAAACGAAAGCGAGAAGTTTCCAGTTATGAAGAATGAATTTTTTTGAACGAAAAAAATCGCAAGAAGCAAAAAAATGTTTCCTGTTGCTTCTTAAGAATGTTTTTGATTTAAAGTAAATAAGTATAATTTATAATTCATACTCTTTCCTCTTCTTCTTTGTTTCTCTCTATAATTCATAATCTATCCTCTTCTTCTTTGTTTCTCTCTATAATTCATAATCTATCCTCTTCTTCTTTGTTTCTCTCTCATTCAAAACTACATTTCTCTAATACTTCTTGACCGCTTTCATAAGTTTTCTTCTCCTAAATTTTTCGTATTTGCCGTTTTTCAAGTGGCTTCTGTCTTAGTCTTTTTCGCTATCTGCGACTTTTCTATTACACGTTTGGATACTTCGAAGAGAATTCTCGAATCAATTCTTTTGAAATCATACCTTCCCGTTTTATCTACTTCAAAAAATATGAGCAGACCAAGGACCCAAACTCATTGTTAGGTCGGAACCGAATCCAAACGGCCTTTGCTTATCCATATTTTCACACTAAGCTGAGAACGCAAATACTTGCTCGCACTTTACAAAAAACTCATATATTTTTTTCTTCAGTATTTCTCTCCAGTATTCCAAGACTATCTTACATTATTGATTGATTAGAACTAATGCTTTCATTGCTGCTCAAACGAGTTACTATGTATTACAGTTCATGCTGCAATTTTGGAAAAATTTTCTGAGGGAAGTTGAAGCGCCTTAACCATGCCAAATATTCCTAGTTCTCTTTTTCTGAGGGAAGTTGAAGCGCCTTAACCATGCCAAATATTCCTAGTTCTCTTTTTCTGAGGGAAGTTGAAGCGCCTTAACCATGCCAAATATTCCTAGTTCTCTTTTTCTGAGGGAAGTTGAAGCGCCTTAACCATGCCAAATATTCCTAGTTCTCTTTTTCACGCAACACCTTTTCGAGAGAAACAACTTGAATTTCACACTAATAATTGCACAACCCGTTCTCTTTCTCACTTTCACGACCTTTTACGCCAAACTTTCTTTCCGCCTTCTCTTTTATAGGAATTTTCTCTCTTCGTTGCTTCATTCTATTTTTCTTCTCTCATATTGCTCTCTTTTCATTTTTCTCGCTACAATACTCCTTTTCTCTCATTCTCTTCTCTATGTTCCTTTCTCCTCTTTCCCTTTTCATTTCTTTCTAGCACTCTCTCTCCTTCTCTCACTCTTTTTCATTCTGCCAACCCGTTACCTCTATTCCCCATCTGATCATGAATGCTGCTACTTGTTTGTACCTGCATACGCATACAAAATGTCAATAAAGCGTCTATTTTTTCTTGAGTTTTTTTGTATTTATTGTTTTTCTCATTCTTTCACGGTTTTCTCAGTCTTCGACCATTTTCCAGCCTGTTCCGTTTTCGGTCTTTGGACCCATCTATCAAATCACCAACTTCCCCTCTATTTCTCTCTCTAATTTTCTCTTGCCTCTCCATTGACCTTTTTCTTCTCTGAAACCATCTCTTTTTTTAAAGTTTTTTTCTATCTTTTTAATTCTCTCGCATTATCTTTTTTACCGCAAAATTTTCACCACTGTAGGACTATTTTCATCACTCTTAGACTTTTTAGCTTGTTGGAAATTTTCTAAAACAACTACAGGATCACACCAACATCGATGAGCAGTATGATTATTTAGCTACTGAGAATGGTGGTTTTCGCTCCAAGATCAACCAGAGAAAGTGAACTGAAGACGCCGATTTTTGATCTGCAAATTAGAGAACGAGAATTTTTTACCGATTACATTGGATACATTAGGTGATACGATCTCTTGCTTAAGGCTATTTTCTCATTGATATTGCAGAGCCAATTTCGTTGCTAATCAAATCAATCAAGCTCGTGGCTAGAAATGATTCAGGGTACACGGTGAATGAGTGCACGAGAGAATAGAAACGAGAAGAAGGTATGTACATAGATGCAGGATATATGTAGTTAAGAAGGAAATCGTCAGGAAAAAGAGCGGAAAAGAATGATGAAAATTGACTAGATGAGATGTGGAAAGTGATATAATAAAAAAAAAAAAAAAAAATAAATGAGAAAATAAATAAATATAATAAGCGTTTACAAAAAGATAAACTGTTGTTTCATTGTTTTACTGGGTTCAAATATCTATCAGAGGACCATAATCATTACCATCTGATTCATCACCTTTTTCTTTACCAATATCATTTTAATTACTTCAAAAGTCTTCATCACTTGCATAATTTTCTATAATAAAACGTTTCTCGCATTTTTGATGTGTACAAATTTACTGTAGAGTAGCTGCTATTATCAATACTGTAGAGTAGCTGCTATTATCAATGCATCGAACAAATTTCCAGGCTTTTGCTGCTTTTTTTCTAAACTCATACCTATTTCTCTCTCCTTTTTTCTGTCTTCATCTCCCGATTTCTTTCTCTCTTTTTCACTTTCTCTCTTTTTCACTTTCTCTCTGCGTCTCTTACGGCAGTATAACTCTCTATCTTATCATCTTCAATATTCTCTCTCTGATTCTCTTTTCCTTCTGTTTCTTGACCTTTATCTTTCTATCTCTATCTTTTTTGTTTTCCTTGTCTATTTTACTCTCTTTTATAAATTCTCTCAAGATGTTTCTCTCTTTTTCTGATTCTCTGATTCTCTTTCGTTCTCCACAACTTTTATTTCTTCTTCTGCTCATTCTCCTTTTCTATCTCTCTTTTCTCTATCTCTTACTCTTTCGCTCTCCCTCTATCTCTATTTTAATTTTAATTTTTCTCTTACTCTCACCACCCAACTGTTTGCGTCTCAATCCTTTCTCTGTCAATCTTTATATCTACTTGACTTCTAGTACTATCCTGTGATTCAAATTACATTTGACAGCTGATAGTGTTTGAAACCTATTTCTCTGATTTCCATGTTTAAATCTATTCAATGATCTCCGTGTGCTAAACGTTTCATTCGATTACAAGAGGAAAATAATGGAAGTCAGTTCTAGTTCTTTATGTTGTATCATAAAAAACTTTTTCCGTCATAAAAAACTTTTTCGAGTTAAAACTTTTGAGTGAGCGTAAGATCATTAAGAATGATTTTACGCTCAATTGAAAAAAGTCGCCATGCATTGAGCGATTGAAATGCTTCCCTTTAAACTAATTCTACTCATTGACGATGAAACTAGTAAACTACCGAAATATGCATGAGAAAAACTAGTACACGAAAAAATCACGGTATCTAAACCAGTATTTTATTCATCTTCACAGTTTTTTGTATTGATACAATCTTTTGTATTGATACAAGCCGTTAAACTGTGTACTTGAAATATTGCTAATTTCCTATGATGGGCCGATAAAGGTTGAAATGATTCAATGAGTAGTAATCAGTTTCTCAAGGGCAAACGCGTTCTTATCGATGACGTTTGTCCAAAACGCCGTTTGTGAAACCGAATCCTGTTCCTCTGTGCTACATAGTAAACTTCTGTCTATTCAAATCGTCAACTCCTGTGCTCTGGAAACATTTTTGACCACACTATAAAAAAATTCTTCTTCTTTCAATAGGCCCATCACGGTATAGTCGCCGGCATAAAGGACGTTAGAGCGCCTACTTCGCATAGCTTTGATAGAGCACTGGGATCGTTTTAATGTCTCGTCGAGTTATCCGCACGACGGAGAAGGATTCCGTTGTTATTCGACGGAAGATTCGACGATATCGAGAGAAGTTGCGACGAATGTCATAAACCTAGACTTTTTCGAGTATTAATTACAGTTCTAAGTCTCTTTTCAAGTCTAAAAATTATGTTATAACATCCCAACTGTCGTCATTTCTCGAGTCTTTCTCGAAAGATCACAATTGTTCCGTTCACATGGATGTAACTCGTTTTGCTCAATTGAGTGTGTCAACAGGGGTGCCCCGGATTCCGTCCTTGAACCCCTATTTTTTGTCTTAGACATAGCCTATGTTCAATCTCACTTACCTGATGTGCATTTCCGAGCATTCACAGATGATTTGAAGTGTGTGTGTCTTACAGTTGAGATACTTTTGCAGGAAGAAGTCAGTAAAGTGTTTGCTACGTCTCTGATCAGCTTCAAACATGAGTTTGAAGAGTTAAATGAGAGCCCTAAGAAGATATCAATGCGACCCTAAGAAGATATCAATGCGACCCTAAGTAGATATCAATGCGACCCTAAGAAGATATCAATGCGACGTCACAGTTGCTTACTTCTCTGACCAAGTTTAATCGTTTCTAATCCATCTGTGTCAATCAAACCGATGGCTCCGAACAACTTTTCCTTCAGCGGTAGAGGTTTCGGGTAAATTTATCGCTTAAACTCTCTTATTTCTCTATCTAGGCTCGCCTCTTCATGCCTCCTTCCGTTATAACCCCAATGAATTTTTCTATCTTCGTGTCTCTTGATTTATCTGCTCTTTATGTTTTTCGCTATACATTATTGTCTCTTTGTTATGTGTATGTCTCTTCAAATACCTACTCCTTTTGAAATTTTGTCTTTTTTACTTTTTACTTTCTTTAGCCTCGCCTGCCCATAACTCACCTCATTCTTTTTCTCGAGCCTTGCATTCTCAGGTCTCGCCTTCTTTAGCCTCGCCTGCCCATAACTCACCTCATTCTTTTTCTCGAGCCTTGCATTCTCAGGTCTCGCCTTCTTTAGCCTCGCCTGCCCATAACTCACCTCATTCTTTTTGTCGAGCCTTGCATTCTCAGGTCTCGCCTTCTTTCTATTCACAACTCTTCAATGCTTGTGGAAGAGAAGGATTTGGTAGCCTCTGTGTGCATTTTCCCCCATTTCCCCCCTAACATCTTCATTTATGCGCCTCTCCCCACAGATTCTTCCTCTGTGTCTCAAAATATGAAAGATCTCTCTTTTCTTTTCCTCTTTCTCAGTCTAATACTCTTTATTTCACCATCTTTATCTGATTTTCTCTTTCACTTCACTCATTTTCCTTTTTCATTACTTCTTCCCATCTTTTCACTCTTCTGTCTTAACTTCCCTTACGCCCTCTTCTTTTTCCTTCACAAATTGTCTCCTCTTGTTTTTTCACTCTTCATCTATTCTCTCTTCTTTTTTTCTTTTCCTTCCACAGCTTTCTATTTTCCGGCTTTTACCTAAGAGAAAAAGATGAACATGTGTTCTTAATCATTGCTCAATTTGTAACAAGTTTCTAACAAATGTCTGGAAGATTGGGAAAGCAAACTTGAGTAGATCAGTCACGCTCAGCAAACTCACAAAACATAATTAAAGTTTTTGGATAGCCATAGCTGAAACTACGAAAAAATTATTCCTTGAAAGAGAGAAATTAGAAAATAAATTCACGCTTTACGTCAACTCAACTAAATAATATTAGCAATCTTTTTCCCGCCTCGCGGCAGGGCATGCGCTTCCGTGGTAAGAAATAAAGACCTCAAATAAGCAGTGGCTGTTATTTGGGTCTTTATCTAGAGTGTGTAGCAGCAGAGCTAAAATCCGATTTACTCAAGTATCAATACTTGAATCATTCGAATTTTTTGAATTTTTCTGCCATGCATGGGCTCAGCTCCACTAAAAAAGTAAATGCTCAAAACAAGCAATAGTATTGTACACGAATGTTCCAAACTAATTTATACTTCTTCTTTCGACATTGAAGTTGAGAGTTGTAAGCAAGGCTACCTAAGGTTGAGAGAAGAGAAGGAGAGGAAAAGAGATAGATCGGGACGAAGATAGATAGTCAGAGTGGAAAGAGAAAGGAGAACCACGACAAATAATAGAAAATGTGGCAAGAAAGAGAGAGGAACAAGTGTGAGGACACTATTTGTTCCACTCTTTTCCAAGCAATCATCATAAGCACGCTCTTGACTGACAAGGAGTTTAAGAGTGAACGGAAAGAAGAGAGAGAGAGAGAGAGAGAGAGAGAGAGAGAGAGAGAGAGAGAGAGAGAGAGAGAGAGAGAGAAAGAGAGAGATAGAGAGTTAGATAGAGGAAGAGTAAAAGAAAAAAGAGAAAAGCCAGAGTAAAAGAGAGAAAGAGATAGAGAGACGGAGAAACATAAAAAGAGAAAGAAAATAGAGAGAAAGAGAAAAAAATGATAAAGGAGAGGACGACAGATTTAAAGAAGATAGAGAGATAACAATTGAGGTATGTCGGGAAGCAAAAGAGCCCAAAGAGAAGATAAAAGAAAGAAAAAGGGCAGAGAATCAGTGAGCTAAGGTGTTGAAAGAGAGAGTAGTGATAAAAGGCTAAATTGTAAGAGAGAAGGGAGTGATAAGACAGAACAGAGAAATAAAGAGTGATGGAATATTAAGAATCAGTGAAGCTGAGAGAAAACAGAGACATCGCAGCAAAAACATTTTGGTAAAGATAACGAAAATAGAGAGGGAAGGCTTTTATGTGGTTCGTCCACTTCTCTTTTCCCTCTTATGTTCTATCCGTCCTTAAGTTTCCATAAGGATTTTTTCTTTCAACCCTATCTCTCTCTCCTTATAACTTTTGTATACTGTATTGCTCTTTCTATCTCTCTCTATTAATAAGTATCGTTATATAACTTTCTTGCTTTTTTTCTTTGTTTCACTCTATTCTTGTGTTTCTCTCAACCTCAACAACGTTACTCCATCCCTCTATTCCTCCTTCCAAACTCTTATCACTGCGCATATCGCCACATAAACTTACATGAGTGACTTCAGCTGACTCCCCCCCCCTTCCGCCATATCGTAGCAATAGTTCTGCATTTTTAATTCCAACTTCCAATATCCTGAACCACTTGCTTCACTTTGAGGTGTAACTCTCCTTAATCTTCTTATAAGCAAGTGTCGGAAGTCTCTTCTCTTTCAACGATATAGAGAAAAAAAAAGAAGAGAGAGAATTTTAGGAAGAGAAGTCAATGTGTATTTATACATATAAAGTGTCTTTGATGACTTATTCTCTCTTATATTCTCCTATTTCGTGCTAGGACCCGATTAGCATTCACACTTCAGCGACTATTTCAGTGCGTTGTTCGATGTACCATTCTCTAATCGCCTCTCTGATACTATGTTGAATCAGAAGATCGGTTAAGACGAAATGATCACACTTCTCACTTGCGGAGAAGAGAGGGGTCATCTCATGCTCGAAATTGTTTATCTTGGAGACCGCCACTGAAATATTCATTCATTCATTTATTAATTCCACTTATTCCTTAATCTCAGGCAAAACATAATTTAGATACTTTAGAGAAAAAGAGGGAAACATAGTAGCATGAACCGGCTTGTTATTGTCAAACTGAGATTGGCCGAATCTGCAGAATGAGAAGAGGGAGAAAAAGTATTGATTCTCTTAATTATCATTTAACAGAGTTGCTTACCTTATGAAAAAACCATTTTACTGGATTTTAAAGTTTTAATATATTACTCAAATAGATTACAAGATACAAAAGGCTTTTTTTTTGTCAAAAAGTTTTGAAAATGAAACACTAATAATTTTTTTCGGTTTCTATGTTTCGAAGTTTTTAATACTAAAAGTTTTCGACTTTGAGTAGCAGAAAATTATGTTTTGAATGGCTTTCTAATTGTTTTCTTGATACTTTTCATCGTTCAAAACTGTTCATTTCCACTTTTTTAGAAGAAGTTCTCCGAACAAAAAAAGCTTCTCGATTGCCTTATTCTCCTCAAAGTAATAGTTTTTTTTAATTTAAGTTTTTAGTCAACTTGTTATGTGTATGGTCTCATTGCGAGTTGTTTATTATAGATTTATTTAGGTTTTTTTGTCTACAACTCGTTTTTCTTAACATATTTTCATTGCTGAATTTTCTTGTTGACAAGTAAATCTCAACTATTCAGTCACTTCCTGCAATGCGTAGATTACCGAAAGTTTTTTTTGTATTGTGTTGGTCCTTAAACATAGAATCGGAAGTAATGTATTTTCTCTAGTTTCTCTCGTTATTAAAAAGCTTTGTGACCTGAACTCGACATTTTCAGGTTCTTCGTTAACATAGTTGAAAGATAAATACAGTTATTCACAGTTTACAGAGGTTCACAAATGCAACAACCGGATTAGGATACAAGTAGTGTAGCGCTAGAATTCAACTTTTCACTTTCTCAACGTTTTTTTTTCTTCACTTCCTAACCTTTGCTAAGTGTTCTCGTTAAACGCTCCAATGTCTCACCACGAATTGTCGTTTGAATGAAAATGAACTACGGCATTTTTTAAAAATTATAATTCTTACTGTTGGACGTAAATATAAAAATACCTTAGTCCATTTTCATTCTCACGGGCAATTCGGGGTGAGACATTGAAGCGTTCAAGGAGAACATTTAGCAAAGATTACGTTGAGAAAGTTAAAAGTTGAATTCTGACGCTCCATAAGCTGTACCATAGAGTGTCTTCGTACACCGCCTTGAGTTCCAAGTTATGTGACTATTCCAAAAAGTCTACAATATTTGAACTCAAGTGTATTTTAAAACTCAAGGGAAATTTGATCCTTGGAAGGATTGTAGTTCTCGCGGGCTCTTACTTGTTCACTGATTTTCCGCCTTCACTTTCTCGTTCTTTTTTACCCTATCCGCCCATTTTTTTGGCAGTTGAACAAAATTCGGCTGGTTTATTACCAGGCATTCAGTTTTTCATGTCTTTAAATCAATGGTTCAGTCTCCCTACCAACTGAAAGAATAGCATTGATCTCTGCTCTTCACTTCTCCACTTATAAGTATGGTTAAACTTAGTCTATAACGTGATTCGGACGTCATGAGAAGCTTGTGAGATATTATTGCCACAAATTTGCGAGTAAATTCGTTTAAGCTTTTTTGAGTAAATTGTTCTCAATAAATCACTCACCGTTTCTCTGTTTTGTCAGGAATACTTTTGAGCACTATGCACATCTTCATAATGCATGCAATAAAATTGTCAAAGATTGAAAGATTTATGACGCTAAATAACTGTAGAATTGATCGAAGAGTAATTAAAACACAATTCCAATAAAATAAACTTTATTTCGGTCAACCATTATTTAAAATCAGATTCATGTTTATTTTTGCATTTCACTTTGAATAATAACTCAAACAATTCATTTGACGGCCTTGTGTGGGCTATCGTTGTATTTTGACTAGTTGGAAAAATTTAGGACTTCATCCAAGTATCTAACCGGACAACCAATTGGGAAGCGTCAACCAACCAATTGTTGAATTCCTCACTTTACCTTGTTTCCATATTAGCGACAGAGACATATAAATTTCATTTGGCGAATAAATTTATTGTGTCTGAATAAAAGTTTTCAGTTTTCTTTGCTTCTACAATGTTGAAATGGTCTTAAATGTCCGAACTGATACTCACTGTTTTGCTCTTAAGTTAAGAACCTCTTAAGTTAAGAACCTCTTAAGTTAAGAACTAGAACCAAAGTTCAGTTCATATTTGTTGCACTGTGTTGTTGCTTGCAACTTGTTACTGTTTCTTTTGCACAACTTCATGGAACTCTATTGTACTGAAACGCAGATTGTAATTAGAGGTAGGGGAATTAACAACAATCACAGATGTTAACAGCTTACTAGGAAGTTCTATGTATGAGCTGCCTGGAAGAAGAGGTGACAGAAACAGGCATCAGTTTTTTCTGGTAACACTTGTTTCCAAAAAGAAGCTTTTTTTCAAAATTGGAAAAAAATAAGATAAAATGGGGATAGGGTTTAAAAATCATAATTTTTGTTATTGATTAAATTGAGAAGTTTTGAGTTTCATTTGTTCATTTATTTATTCTTCCTATGTAGCAATGAATTAACATCAATACAACATAATAATACAATTAAGCATGGACTAGTGTACATGATTCTTGATTTTTAAAAAAATTAGATTCTAGATAATATCGATTAATAGCGCTGGTTGGTTTTTACTGTATAAAAATGTGAACCATGAGAATTCAAAAACATACCTTACGAAAACAATAATTGCATTAAATTTGAACACAAATTTTCTCGATTTTTAATCTTCAACACTAGGATTTGGCCACACCGCATCTCTTCACTGGCACGACAAAGACTTTCACTGTCTAGGATTTGGCAGCAAAATTTCTCAGGGCAGCGTCTTTGAAGTATCGTGAACTGTGAAGCGTTCTTAATTGGGATTACTTCATTAGGAAGAGAGTTCCAGGTTGATATAGATCTTGAAACGAAGGTAGACATTCTGGCTGGATAAGCAATAGGAAGTCGAATTCCAAGAGAACGTGTTTGCCTTGTATTGTAAATAGAAGAGGAAACAATGTACAGAAAAGAAAAATTGAGAGAACATAAATTGTGTAGGCACTTTTGCAATAAACATATATAAGACGATGCTGGGAACAATTTTCGCCAAAATGCTCAAAATGTTGTTCCTCGGGCAGATTTCGCTTGAAATTCCAAGCTTTTAATGCCAAGAAACGAAAAAAAAAGCGTCATGATAAATGGCGGCAAATAACATGCGTTTTGACGGGCCTGCCAAGAAAAAACGTGCAAAAACAAGCTTTCTACTTTGTACTCGTTTTGTCGTTTTGTCACCGCTGAAGAAGGGACAAAAATTTTCAACTGCTTTTTTCAGCTTTTTTTGTTGTTGTTTTTCCTTGTTTTGTCACTGCCAAAATCGGGTTTTCTTTTGTCCTTGTTTTTGTCATTGCCAAAATCGGGTTTTTGTTTGTCCTTGTTTTGTCATTGCCAAAATCGAGTTTTTGTTTGTTCTTGTTTTGTCACTGCCAAAATCGGTTTTTTTGGTCCTTGTTTTGTCACTGCCAAAATCGGGCTTTTTTGTCCTTGTTTTGTCACTGTTTACTAAACTCAGTTGGGGTACGTCGCTAGAAGTGGTTTGTCTGTGGTCGTTGTTTTTGGTATCGTTTCTCTTTTTCACTGCCTTCAGAAAAGTTCCAACATCGAAATTCGCTCAGGCTTACCAATTCCTAGCCGGCCTTGGACTAAACAAACCTGAAACTCAGTAAGCTGTGTTCAACGGACATAAAGTGTTAAAAAAGAACCGACTTTGGCAGTGCCGAAACATGTCATAAAGAAACACAAAATTGTCCGTGATATGGCAGGGACAAAACCTGGCCACAGAGTCATTCATCACTTATCATTGCAAAATAGTGACCGATTTTTCATCCCTATTTTGGCAGTGAAACAAAGACTGATATCGGAATTTCCTTCTCCCAAGTTCGCATACTCGAAGTCTTGGCGAAATAAGGATTTTAGCGAAAATTATTCCCAGCATCGTCTTATATCCCGAAACGCTCATCGATACTCCAATGACTCAGTTTTGAGTAGTTGCTTAGTCTTCATTTTGAGTAGTTACTTAGTCTTCATTTTGAGTAGTTGCTTAGTCTTCATTTTGAGTAGTTGCTTAGTCTTCATTTTGAGTAGTTGCTTAGTCTTCATTTTGAGTAGTTGATTAGTCTTCATTTTGAGTAGTTGCTTAGTCTTCATAAAAAACACAAGTTGGATTGTGGTAGGTAGACAGAAAAAAGATCTATGCTCCCAGGAAATCATGCATCAATCGGGGATTATAAGAGAGCCGCACCCAGGTTTGTGACCTTGTGACGAGAAGCGAGAAAGAAGCACGAGAATCCTTATGATTATGTAGAAGAATTTATTTCAGCGTTGTACTTGTTTTTGTCGGGGCTGATTTTTATACAATATCCGAAATAATTTCCTAAACAGGTGGAGGAATTATCGCAACTAAAAAAGCGATTTTGGAATCGCTCGATTTCTAGATAATATCGATAATATCAACCCTTTTTAATATAGATATATAGATATAATATAGATAATATCAACCCTTTTTCATGTCCAGAAAAGTGCAAAGGGTTCAACCAGGCGAGTACGGAAGCCGTTCGGCGGAGGTGTTCATAGAGCAGAAATTTGTCTTGCACCCCTTTAGCCTTTTGAGCGGGCACAGAGTCCTTTTGAAACGTTAATTTGCAACCCGCCAAAAGATCCCTGCTCCAGAAAAAAAGTAGTTTTTCTCGAGAACTTCGTTCGTTTAGTTTCGTGCAATCACTTTGACTCCCTGCTCTATGAAAACCAATGGAGTCTTGCTGGTCAAGCAAGGTAAACCAGGCCCAGGTCATGGCGGAAGCAGGAATCGAGACTTAGCGGCCACTCTTATTGGTCTCTACTACATATCCAGACAAATTCTATCGTCCTGGTGGTTGAAAGACTGCTCAATATTGGGAAGCTTCTCATCATCGAAAAAAATATCCAGAGTGTCCACCGATTTGAAGACCTAAATTAGTGAACGACAATCTAAAAGACAGATCGTCTTCATCTTGTCCGTCAATGCGTGAGTTTTCCGCAACTTGATGGGACGGAGTCCTATGAGAGATTTGACGATCTTCGAAACAGACCTATTCGCGACACTCAGCTCTTTTGAGACTTTTCTGAGACTCCACTGATAATGATAACAAAGCTTTTTTAACGGATTTTCTCATGTTTGAAGTATTCGCGGTCACTAGTCTGCCACTCTTAAGACGGTTTTTCATCGTACCAGTCTTACGAAAACGACTTATATTGTTCTCATTGAAATTGCGGGAAATCCAGTAATTATGGCGATGTGCTTTAGAGTGCGCCCGGACTGGCTCGAGCGAAAAATATTTCTTCGGAAAATATTAGAGACCATTACTTGGAAACGGAAAGAGTTATCATTATGAACTTTTGATGAACTGTTTGCAACGTTTAGCTTATTACGAGAAAAGTTTTACACGGTTGCAAAAACAAACCGAAAACTTACGAATTCATACCATTATCTACCGTAACTTCTGCCGCACACTGTTTTGCTAACTTTAAAAGTTGTTCAGAAATTCCCATAAATCAGTCGATATCTGTTGTTTGTGCTCTCCTGAACATTTGGAACTTTTTTCTAATAACAAGAAGCACTTCTCTTAATCATGAAGCCAAAGACTAGAGTGAGATTTGGAAAAACTGTGAAATTCAGCGATTCTTTTTGGTACTTCTTCCGGTGCTCAGTTGAAATGTACAACTAAGAATTGTGTCACTTTTCATATTTGGCATGATAAAAATCATACTTTTTGAAATGGTTTATGACTAACAACTTGTATACTACATATTCCCTCAAAAATTTATTGATTAAACTGAAACTCTTCAAATCGCAGAGAACATGTATTTTCTCATCGTTACTAGTATTTTCTTCATTTCCATAAGTTGAAAAAATGTTTCCGAACGAAAGCATAAGTTTTCATTCCTCAAAGATGAGCTCGAGAAAATATTCTAATTCATGTATATCTTTTTATGGACGTGAATAATAAGCGCCAATTTTATTCTTATTACCGTAAGAAAAATTACATGCAAGACCCCGAGTCTCTGAATTTAGGAAAGGCGGCTGTCGCGCGTCAGCGCTTCACTAGCCATTCCCCGCAATGGGCGATCCTGCGGCCACCGAGGTTCCTCAATCATTTTCCGACTGAAAAATGCGAGCGATAGATAGTAATGGGAAGTAGATCATAACCTAACCTTCTCCAATTTAGTCTATATAGTATCTCCTCTAAGGCCGTTTGAACTGTATCAGATTACACAGAAAAGGGATAACGCACGCGTTTTCGGAGTCCTTTTTTAAAATTCCTACATATTTTAAGAACGTCCAAGCATCTTAGATATCTATGCCAAATTACCCAATAAAAAGTAAAGTTTGAAGCTATTACAGTAATCAGATTAATTTTTCAAAATTTTCATCCTCAGAAATGCGGCCAAGTTGAATTAAATGTTATTTCTGATGTTTTTCATGCTTGAATCCGGAAAATAGATTCGATTCGATTTGAATTCATTTTATTCGTGTTTTCCTTAATCAAGTTGTTACAACCTCGCTCGAATACGTGTCGCAAAATAAGACCATCACTAGGGAAAAATGATGATATTGATTAGCGTGATTGCGATACATGAAGCCGGGGGAATAACTACATATTCCCTTAGCAAGCCCCTCAGTTTAATTGCTAAACATATTTTTCATAACCGTTTTTTGTAGATCACATCAAAACAAAAAATATTTAGAGAGAATTCTGATTACTAAATAAAATCTAATTTAAAAAATTTTTGTTGAGTTTTGTTAAGGAGAAGAGCGAGAAAAGGAAAAGTGTTCCTTATCGAGGAAAAAAAAGGAAATCTTTGAGTTCAATAGATGAACTGAAGCCACGAGTAATGGAGAAGAAAAAGTTACTCCGTAGGAACCGCCTTTGGAAAAGAAGGAAGGAAATCGAGTAGCTTTGAGGTTCAAGCAGTCATTGTTGAAGGTTACTGCGAGCGATGTCCCCCTCGAGGGTGACTGTCCGTCCCCGTCAGCTGGCGCGGCCGGACCGGAGTCCCCGACCAACCGCTCCTCAAGCAATGGCAAGAAGACAGCGCCGAGGCCCGCACTCCAAATTTATCGACCTCCTGGTCAGTCATGATTCCTATTGAATGCGGGATGACGGGAGAAGTCAGCAACATTAGCGAGGTTTCTTGCGTGGATTAGTGGTATCGTACTCGTTTTCGCTAAGTAAGAAGGCTGGGTTCGAATTCGCTCCAATAAACACCCTATGATAAAATCAAATCGAGTGACCTTATGTGAAGTTCCGAAGAGTGACAAAAATTAATTTTTTTTTATAGTTTTCAGTAATCTGTTAAATAGGCAATAAAATGGAGTATTTGAAGATAAATAATCAAATAACATGTGTTTTTTGGTTCAAATAGGGTCACAGTTTAAGACAACGAGGACTTACCGGAAATTAGAATGTTCTATTTTTGTACGGATTAGGAATTCCGCTTGTATAACTTTAAACTCAATTTTCATCGTATATAAACTCATGTAAAGAATTATTTCCAATTGCATTATAGAATGGTTACGGGCAAAAGAATCGTATTGAACACAGCAGAGAATAAGAGAGAAACCCGATAGGAACATAGTGTGTTCATCCTGGACACTGTATATTTTAAGAGGAGAACTTCACGTAAGCTCCAGAAGATTAGTAAAAGTAGATTGCGAAGAAGAGAGGGTTACTGAGGTAGAAAGAAAACTGAAGATAGAGAGAATCAGACAAGACTCGACAGAGGAAGAAAGATGGTCAGTGGAAAAATATTGGAGACAAAGAAACGGAAAAATAAACTAGAAATATGTTGCTTCGGACAGTGATAACATAAGATTACAGAGTGTTTAGGGAGAGAAACGAATGTTGTAGAGAAATTGAAGAAAGATAGAAAGCTGAGAATGAGTTGCACTGCTTTACTTATTCTTCTTTTTTCTTTCTCTCTCGCGCTTCTTCTGATTCCAACCCTTTACGACTGCTCTATCTCTTTTTCTCTCCCTCGCTACAATCTATCAATCCCCAAATTCTCTGTCTCTCTTTTTCTTTCTCTCAAAATCTCTCTCTTTCGCTCTGTCTCTCTCTGTCTTTATCTCTTTTGTCTCCTCTCTTAATTTCTTTTGATCTTCTTTTCTTCCTTCATTTTGTTAATCGGCATGACTCTCATTCTTTCTATTTTTCAGACTTCTCCTTAACCCTCGTTGACTCTAAAAAACCTTTTTTTGTACTTTTGTTATCCATAAAACAGGCATTTGATACCTGATGATAATAATAAAATATTTGTTCGAAATATAATATTATAAGGCTCAATGTGCTCCCGAAATTAATGATGGTCAGTTTCTTTCCAACTCAATTAATTTGTTTTTTTAAAAAAAGGATGTAAGCAAATTTGTTGCATAAATTGATATAAATAATTCACTTAATCGCCAGAAAAAATTTGTTTTGAAATAGTTTGATTCAATAATTCGTACGGGAATACATACATATTAATACATACATATTATACAAACATATACACTTTCTTGTTCCAAATGTCTAGAGGGTACACTTACTATATATTTCGTCTCTGCTCTTCTCATTTTGTTTGATCAACATGATGAAACTCGGCTTGTAGCTGGAAGTGTTTTTCGCAAAAACGTTACGTTTCAACCACTGAGTTTTAAACGAACTCAATTCGTAGCTTTTCGCCCTTGATGCGTTTGCATGTGTAATTTTTAAAGAAAGTTCTCGGTTGCTGATTTATTTTTGCGTATTTTTAACAAAAACTGAGATGTCTTGGAAAATTTTATAATTCGGAGCCCATCCCGTTCTTTCATGGAGCCTTTGAAAGTGATTTTCACTACAATAAGTTACATAGTCATTATATACCAGAACGAGCAACCACTATAGTAGAGATTTATTTATTTGAACTTAATCACATGCATACAAATAGCTACACCAAATTACCAACGTTTTATATTCATAAATTTCTCACTGTAAGCAGGTCTTTTGAGTACTCTTCATGTGTACAATTCCGAAATTTCGCAGAAATTTTGCAACGAACAACATGATAAGCGTGACCAAAAATGGAAAAAAATTATCTGGAGTCTGAAAGTAAGTATCTGAAGCATTTTCACGATGAGTTGCACGTAGCACTCTCAATTCTGTTCGACGATTTTCTTTTCCAAAAAAAAAAAAACAAGATTTGGGTAAAATAATCTGCTATTTCATGAATGAACTTAATGTTCAGTAAATTTTTTCACCACAATATAATGGTTAGATTTATATTTTCCGTTTAATGCTTTTGAAAATGATTTAAACTGTGGCAACACAAAAGTTTGCATCCATAGTAATACCAAATACTTCATGACATTCATAACAGAAAGAAGTAAAACCCGATATTTCCCAAACTCAATTTAATGTTGTGAATAAACCATTTTGTTCATTATTTAATCTGTTCTAAATTTTTTTCTCTCTGGGCACTCACTGATGAGCCCCACCCAGAGAGAGCAGAAGTCTGTCTGAGTTGGGGCGAAACAGACTTCTGCTACATTATAGTCTTAGCAGTGATATAATAATTGTAAATTATATTTATCACATCTTTTACCATTTTCCTATGATAATATAATAATATATTCAAAAAAAATTTTCGTGCCACATTCTAAGTACCTGAACTTTTTTTACGATAATTTTCACGCAGCACTTTCAATTATGTTCGAAAGTTTTCAATTCAGAAAAAAATATATGTTATTTGTCTTAGGATAATACCCTGGTTTTGTTTATTGGTCATGGGTGATCTTTTGAAGGTCTCCGCTCGGATCCCGCCACGAGAACGAAACCGACCGAAGCCGCCGGTACAAAGCAGCCGAACCCGTCGACTTGTAACAATTATAGTAGCAACAATAACCACGTCAGCGACGAAACATCAACAGCAAGCAAAGCGAGTGATGAGAGTGACAAGAAGCAGTTGACTCAGGTTATTAAGAAGTCGGCCAGTAAGTAGCCTGGGCCAATATGCCGAATCGTGAACCAAATTATAGGGTTAATTATAGTTTTTTTTTAAAAATGCGTTGAAATTAAAGTATGAAAACCTATCTTTTCACATTCAATCGAGTCTCTTGCCTTCAGCACATTATTATGCTATATTTCACCTTCTATTTTGGTCCACTCCAGGTTTTAATAGACGGAAAAATAGATGAGTGATAAATATAGAGAAAAATTAGAGAGATGGAGAAAAAAGAGAGTTAAATGATAGGGCGGAAAAGTGTCCAATTAAAATTATCAGTGAGCGAGCTGACTAGTCATGCTCTCGGGAACAAAAACTTAGAAAAGTTATACTACCTTATAAAAAGCTTTAAACTTGTCAGACTGGATAAAAGTCACTGGCCTGTTACTTATTGACAGGAAGAGACAACCGCGGCTCCACCCGCGACAAAACAAGAGAGACAGCAGAAAGGAGGACGTGGTAAAGGAAACAACACTGGCAGTCGGAAGGAATACGGACAGCGGAAAGAAGGTGATTTTTTCCATTCCTTTACTAATAAAAAACTTACTTTGCTTCATAACTTGTATATATACATATAATATATCTCACGTTTGTTTTGCATATTTTATTAGTTTTTCTCACCTTAAGCATGTATGGTATATATCTAGTAATCATAAAATAGAACATAATCCATGTTATAAAATATTATTGTCAAGATTTTCACTTTTTATATTTTGCAGTCGAAATTGGTGAGCGTCTCAGTTTCAAACTCGGACTAAAAAACCTTTGAGCTCCTGCAAATAACTGAGAGTTTGATAAATAACTGATCACAACTACTTGCTGAAACATGAATCTCTGTTCTTCTCAGAAGTGAACAACAACGTCAACATCGACAGTACGAAAGCAACTCCGGTCTTAAGTGGAAACCTCTCCAACTACCCTACGGTAGCTTCCCTGTCTACAGTCCACACGCGAACTTCCCCTCCACCCTCCCTCCTGGCACAAACCATTCCCCCTCCCCCTTCCATGCTCAAACAACAGCAGCTTCATCAAGGTAACATGAAATCTGTTTGTAAATACATCACCATGTTTGTCTAGAAACGTATGTGCATGGCCGAATGGTAGGGTGCATCTCACAATATGGCCGAATGGTAGGGTGCATCTCACAATATGGCCGAATGGTAGGGTGCATCTCACACAATAAAATTACTTTTTTGGCGGTTGCTACGGAGTAACTTTTCCCCTTAATCTTATACGATAAAAGTACTTTTTTGAATTTTAAAGCTTCATAAGTCTATCACACTTTGCCTGGACAAAATGAAAATACTGGATAAAAGAATAAAGACAGATATTGAGCTTATAACGTAATACCTGGACCAATCCATGTGCGCTTTTTTAGCGGCCGATAAATAATATGAATGATTATCAAAGGGCCGATAAATAACATGAATGATTATCAAAGGCGGTTAATAACATGAATGATTATCAAAGGGATAACTCGCTTCTTCGCAGAAAAACGCCATTTTCTTAACGCATCCAACGGGGGCTGCTCGGTTGGAGAGAGGCAACGAGCGGGCAGCACACTCAGTGAGGAGAGCGTCCACTCACAGGCAACTCCCTTCTCATTCCAAAATCTTTTCTTGAGATGTAAATTTTTCAAAGTTTACGTTGGACAGACACATGAACCAGAAGCAGTAGTTGGTTTTGCTTTGTTTTTTATACGAGATTAGCTATTTCTACGTTTAAAGTAAAGAAAGATACTTTCCTTTTTATTCTGCATCCGTTTAAAACTCAGCTTGTTTTAAGAATGCTGAGTTGAAGCTTTCAGAAGTCCTCTTCTTCGTCCGCGAGTGAGAATGCCAATGTCGTCAGCAGTTCGAAGAATAATCGAGTCAAACAACTCACCCCTCCGGTCAAAAAGGTCGAATACCAACATTTTCATGAACTTTAACATTTATTTCCAAATGGTAACTTTTTTACATATAGAAGCTAAGAAATTATACAGAAAATAGACAAAAAATTTGAATTTTGACAATGCTTTTTTAAAAAAAAAAAGTATGAATAGTACTGTTTTTTTTTAGTAGCAAAGAATGAACTTCAACACAGACCAAAGCTATTCCCCGTTCGTTAGAAAATTCAAATGCTCAAACTTGTTTTCCAGCTTCAGGTCCTAGATAACAAAAACTCAATCTGTATGTAGATATGTAAATCCTAAGTATTAAAAAAAAACTTCCTTGAATTGACAGTTTAAGAAAAGGTAAGTAAAATGGAAAGTTGATCTATGAGGGAGTGAGCTTGATGGAGTTAACAACTGTCTATGAAGAGTGTATAGGTACATAGATTGAATCAGTAACTAATTCAGGAGAAAGAGAAGAAGCGGAATCTGACTCCTCAGGAGATGCTGCATGCCGGAGTCGCACTCCGAGCCCTCGGAGTCACTTCTGCTGTGGCTGACCTCGAGAGACTCATCGCAAGTATGAGCAGCTTCCCACCATTCATGAAGAAACATCAGTGACTCAGTAAAGAAAAAAACAGCCAAAGACAAAGTTCAAAGACCCGAATGCGCAAAGATTTGAACCCTTCTATGTTTTCACCTCTCTCTCTCTGACACTTTTCTCTCCCTAGAATTTTTACCTGCTTCCTTTATCTTTCATACTCTCTTCCTTTTTTCTTTTTTTTTCTTCTTATCAACTTTGTCTTCCATCATGCGTGTTCTTTCTTATCTTCTCTTTCTGCCCTCTCTTTCTCTTTTTATCTCTTACTGTCCCCCTCTTTCTTTTTCTTCCGTGTATTTTCTTTGTCTTTTGTCTTTTTTCATCATCTTCCAAAAAACTTTGCTTACACCTGGCGTTCATTCTTTTCACTGATTCATCGTAAGGAAAGGTTCTCTTTTCGGGTTTCTGACCGGTACAGTTCTACTTATTCTGCCATTCTAATTGTATGCTCAAACCCAACGAAAATGAGATGAAAAACTTCACTATGGCGAGTAGAATAATGTGCTCAAAGGCTGGATAATCTAGCAAAATGTTTCAAACACAAGAAACGAGGTTTCTCAAATCTAACCATATAATCAAAGATTGACATCATAAATACATTACCCTCAAATCAATTCCAGCCAGTTCAAGCAGTTTTTATGTCAAGGGCATGAAGTATTAAGAATCAAACATGTGCTGGTAGTGGGTAGAATGATGTAGATAGGATTCAGTAGATTTGACTTCAATGTGTCCAGTTTCTGTTGAAAGCCGAAGCCTTTCTCTGATTGCTATTTTAAAGGTGAGTTCGCGTGCGAGCTCTCTGGTGTGGAGGTGGGAAACGCCCTGGCATGTCACGCTGTCGAGAACGCGCCCGGAGCTAGCAGAAGCGTCGCCAAGGCCGCGCAATTGCTCAAGTCAGTAGCCTTGCAGCCTTTTTCTCTCAAAAACCTAAGTCCTCGTCCTTTATGGCATCCGACTAGTGCTCGTGATGAGTAATATTCAGCAAGCTATCTTCAATAATGCTTTTTCATCAGTGTAGTTATGTAATGGGATGTGAAGAAGTCGAGCGACCGAACTTGTATCACTAGCAGCTCAGTATTTCCTATAAATTCAGTTCAGTCATTTGTCCATTGTATTTCTACTATGTCATCTAGAAACTTATAAATTTGAGAAAAAAACTCCTTCTTTTTGCAATTTAGAATATAAACAGGTTGTTTTGACGGTTCAAACGCTAACAAACAATGAACTATCATAGTCCATAAAAGTTCATCGACGCTCGAATAAACAATTACACATAAAAAAATTATGTATGCAGTAGAAATAAGAAAACTTGATTTCAGAGACTCGGCTTGTTTTCCTGGACTGCATCGAGGCCTTTTGGCCGGAATATACTCTTATTTAGAAGTGAGAAGTTACTGATTTCTTCAAATTTGAAGCAAAAATCACATCATTTTAAACTATTTTGAAACTAAGTTGTTTTGAACTTTTCCGCGGTGAGAGTGCAAGCGGCTATTAACTCTCTTGTTTCATTTTCATTCTTAGTGCGACAGAACTTTGGATAACTTTTGATTTTTTTAAATATTATAATACCTCGAATAAGCTTTCAGGTTCGAGAGACAATGAGGAAGGAGAGGTTCCGGGCATGGCTCGCTCTTCTTTCTCTGATCGCCGACCTGTATTCGAATCTCGGTGACAATGAACAAGGTTCCCATTTAAAAATCGAGAGAGCACTTAGCATATTAGTGGCTTGTTGAACAACTACTTAAAACCTAGAATTCTCAGTGCATCATGCGGTCTTGTAAAAAAAACTGAAAATAAAACATTTCTTCGTTTATATATGATTTTGAAGAAAAGGGCTTAATGGTTTATAAATTCCGAAACGGCGCTCGAAAGCGGGTTTAATTATTTCTACGATTTGTATAGAACAAGAAAGAAAAAGAATTTAGTGAGTCGAGCACTCTGAGGATTGGATAGCATGGTAATAAATACATTTTGGGAGCTTTTAAAAAAGTTTTGAAATCCAGGTGATTTTGTCACTGTCGTCTTCGAGACCTTTTGTTTCCTCCTGCGGCATCCGATACTTGACAGCGTAAAAATCGAAGAGGTTTGCGAGCTCATTAAAATTTTACGAAATGACACAAATGTACATAGTCCCTTGGTTTCTGCCATTTCTATAATTCTTTCAATTATTTACCACGGCAAATTTACTTATCACTTCAATTTTTTCATTTTTTACAGCTAGAAAGCCTGATCTCCACCCTCCTCGGCATCGGGTATGACTTGGAGAGAGAATGTCCAGATCGTCTAGCAGAGCTTAAGGATCTAATCCGAGACGCTTTTATTGAGGTGATTGCTAGTTACTATTTTTCCTAAGACCTTTTGCAACACGAATTGGCTGATTACCCTTAAATTATATCAACCAAGTATTGTACTATTTCCGACCGCTTATTTTGTAGCTAGCAGATAAATAATACAGTTTTCAGTGAATAACAGTGTGAGCTTCTTTTACCAATAAAAAGGGGTCTCTTTTTGGAGAAATCTCATTTTCTTCAGAATAATACTTTCTTACCTCATATGTAACTCGATCAGCAAAAGAACTCGGAGAAATTGCAAGCAATAAGGTCCTTAGGTTTTATGTGAAGGGCTGCTTTGCGTTTTGGGATTCAGCCTTTAACACAAAAAAAAACTTTTCAATGAGCAAGTAATTTCATCTTAAAATCTTTGATTAACATTGGAAGTTCAAAATGAATGGTTACTAAAGTCATTGTTACTTATGGAGCGTTAGAATTCACGAAAACATAATGTGACATAATGACATCCCGTTTTTTTCGAATTGCGTGAACGTCTTGTTCTTATCTTAAAATTGTATAATTAATAGTCTCAAATGGAATAGCGCTTGAAATGCTTACAGTGTACGGTATTTTGAGCCTTTTATTGCCAAAAAGCGTGAGGATATCAGCGATGATATTTTTTGCGTATCACGACACTTTGTACCGCGTCACTTTGTATACGACACTTTGTATACGACACTTTGTACCCCGTCACTTTGTACCGCGACACTTAGTACCGCGACACTTTGTACCGCGACTTGAGTGAGGCCGCGCGTTTTATTTTTACATTAAAACATATTTTTACATTAAAACACGCTTAGGCTTAGTAAAAGTTTATGATAACGAGGCCGTACGGCTTAGCTAACGAGGCCGTACGCGGTACAAAGTGTCGCGGTACAAAGTGTCGCGGTACAAAGTGACGGGGTACAAAGTGTCGTATACAAAGTGTCGTATACAAAGTGACGCGGTACAAAGTGTCGGTAATTCTATTTTTTGGCTTTTGACTTCTTTTTTTAATCGTAGTTTTGAAAGGAGCAACGAGAGGCGAAAATTCCCCCCCTCCCTTGTTAGGGCGTTTTTTTTGCTGTAAAACCTGTTTTTTGTCTTTGGGGGTGACTGAAACTGCAGTTGAGCCCAAAACTTTTTTTGGAAATTTTTTTGTTGCAAGAACTGGAGTCCTTGATTCTAAAAATGAACCGGAGTCCTTGATTAAAATCTATCAAGAAATTATTTATAAACCGTAGCGTTTAAAGTGTAAGTAGCGCTGCCACTTAAACTGCAGTAGTGCCGATAAAAAACAAGCGTCGAATGGGATTGATACAGTTTTCGAAAAAAGTTTATCAAACTGCACAATTCAAAATTTTTAATTATAAACAATAGTATAAATTTGACTGTAAGTTAAAAAAAGAAAAACAATTGCCAAAAAATTTCATCGCTGACATCAACACACCCCGTCACACAATGGAGGAAGGAGGAATTAAGTTTGCACGCAATTTTTATTACTTCAAACGATCCCGCCTTAAAGTAGCTAAAAAGGCGGCGGATTTGAAAATAATTTTAAAACACGCTGCGCGTGCGCACGTGCGTGTGCGTGCGAGCGCGCACGAGCGCGCTTTTCAAAAAAAACTCGATAAGGGCCGTTTTTTCACTTTTTTGTTTGCGATTCGCAATGCATATGCATATGCATTGGGCAAGTACCATTTTATGCTGGTTAAATGTAACTTTAAGCGTAGTGAGTTAGACAGAGATAAAGAGAGCGAGAGACAACACTGACCAGTTAGACAGAGAGAAAAAGAGAGAGAACACACTAACCAGAGAGAGTGCAGGCGAGTAGAGCATACATGAATTGACATGAATTCTCTCACCTTCGAAAGAGTACCAGAGTGCGTCTTACGTGCGCGACTGCGTCTCGCGTGCGTGCCTGCGCATCCTTATCAAAATTTTGCGTGCTGGCCTAGTCTATCGAAAGTGGTCGTCTGACGGGGGGGTGCATCAACACGCTTTTTGGCACTCGCCCAAAAAGGCCCAGAATACCGTACACCGTGTGCATTTTAAGCGCTATTCCATTTGAGACCATTATTCATAGATTTTTAAGATAAGAACAAGACGTTCACGCAATTCGAAAAAAACGGGATGTCGTTATGTTTCATTATGTTTTCGTGAATTTTAACGCTCCATTAGTAAGCCATGAAACATTTTCAGGTGAGCGAGCCCTGGGCGCGCAAGATGATCTTACTCATGCTGGAACTATCAGCTTCGGACTGGAAGCTACCACCCGAGGCCAACGAATATTACTTCCAGCAGACAAGCAACTGACGAGAAACTCGTCTTTCGAAGTCCACTAGTTCAACCAAAAGCCACGTAATGAGAAAGTGACAGTTGACTAGTGCTGCTACGCTCTGACTAGTCATCCAGTCGCATGTCTTCTTAATAAGTGAATACATCAGCTATGGAAGTACGACACGGATCGCGCCTCCTCTGGTGAGTATTCAGAGGAGCAGCGACAATCTTCGTCCCTTGACTCCTTCAGCATATCCTTTCTCGAATATGCGCAAAGCATTCTGAACACTTATGCAGTCCGTGAGTCGGAGTTGGGAGACGGACGACTTATTTCCTTTTCCCTGATCACGCTTAATCGATGAAAGTTATCCAGTCTCTTCTAACTCGTGATGAATGAGAAGACAATCTGAAAAGAATCGTCGTATACTGTTCTTTCTGAGTGGTTCCTTCATATGAGGGTTCAACAGGAATGACAGACTTCATTTTCCAATCCTCGCTATTGCTGTCGCCGTGACTATATTTGCTCAATTCTGCCTTAAGAGCAGTCGACGTGAGACTTATTTGAATCTCCTAAGCACATTCACTAATGTGACTTCAAGAACGAATTTGTGCTTGTTTTTTCTCCACGAACTTTTCACTTGTAACCATACGTTATAGAGAGTACATATAATATCACACGATTCGCCTTCGCTTCCGCTCTTTCACATCTATCATAATCTTTTTCTACCGTGTCAAGTCCCAGTTATCTATCTATCCACGTCAACTATTTACAATAGTTGTTTCAATATCTTTCATGGAATCCTTTTGTTATGAGAGTCAAGCGTGAGCTGAAGTTCTTTTTATGCTCAAATGCACACATGACATACCTTTGATTTGCTCAAATAGTCGGTTCCCAGTTTGCTAAAAAGCGATCGGAACCGACTTGTATATAAACGGTTTTCCTAATTTGCATGTACTCACAAATACCGAATTTTTTATATAGTTCAGAAACGCTATAAAAATCACCTTTAGGATGCTTTATGCTATTAGATACTTGAAAAACCAAATAAAAGACTTCAAATACATTCAGAAGGACTTTTTAAGGTACAAGAATTCTAGGCCAATTATAGTTTTGATTTTTCAGAAAAGTTAATGTTTTTATTCTTTTTCATTTTTGGGTACTCCTAAGCCATGACAGCAAACATGTAGCAAACACTAGAGAAACTAGAGCGATTACTAGATAAACTAGAGCGAAACATTAACTATACTGAAAACTCCAACGTTTTCAATAAATTCAAGACCAAAAATATTTTTTGTTCATCTTCACTTGATCGACCTTTCACATTGTGCACTTCTAGTGTTACAGTATCACGCAGCCCTAGACGTATTTATTTCTGAATTATATATGTTTCTGTAATTCTGTTGTGTACTGAGGGCTTAACCAATGTTACTTTAATCTTCAGTTACACGTTCAATCTTACTGACTTTTTTCATTTTTTTGCGCCTTCTGGTCTAGTTCTTCTACGAATATACTCCTAGCAAAAAACCGATAGGATTTTGAGTAAACCTTACTATGGTTTACTCAAAATCCTGACAGGGTTTTAACCTTGTCCGAGTACTGATAAACTGGATAAAGACTCACGCGCTCGTAAAACATTTTTTGGTTTGATCTTAAGGATGTTTCGCTTGGTTTCATACGTTCTGCTTAATCAACAGTTTACAATGATGTATCTACCCACCCAGTGATGTCTAGGACACTCAGAAGTTTTTTGGTTGAAATTTTTTTCTTTCTCTGTTTTGTGTTCTTATGTTTTAGCTGAACAGAATGCTGCTCGAAACAGATATCGATTGATTTGTGATACTTTTATTCGTTAATAACTCACGCATAGACTGCTGGGTGCCAGTTCATTCAGCCTAGAAGGAAGTGCCTTTTCGAATAAGCCGCCTTTCTTTCTCCTAAATTGTTTTCAGTCGCACTGAAGTATATGATGAAAAAAAAATAAAGTTATGAAAACGCGTGGCTTGTGATGATTTCCACGGAAAGACGAGTAACGAATTGCGAACACTGGAGACATTTTGGAATTTTATCGGAGTATTGTACTGAAAAAGTTCTTATTCAAACTCAGCAGGATCGAGTACAGTCATTTTCTGAACATATTTGTTTTTAAAAAGGTGTAACTGCCTTTGAACTGTAGATCCGTGCTTTGATTTATTTATTTTCTGCACTTTTTGTACTACATTACAGTTAGAACATTGTCGTTCCATACTTCAAGGGTGACCACAACTATAAAAAACGAGGTATTCCTTCCTATCCCATTTGTACTACATTACAGTTGGAACATTGTCGTTCCATACTTCAAGGGTGACCACAACTATAAAAAACGAGGTATTCCTTCCTATCACATTTGTACTACATTACAGTTAGAACATTGTCGTTCCATACTTCAAGGGTGACCACAACTATAAAAAACGAGGTATTCCTTCCTATCCCATTTGTACTACATTACAGTTAGAACATTGTCGTTCCATACTTCAAGGGTGACCACAACTATAAAAAAAACAAGGTATTCCTTCCTATCCCATTTGTACTACATTACATTAGAACATTGTCGTTCCATACTTCAAGGGTGACCACAACTATAAAAAAAACGAGGTATTCCTTCCTATCCCATTTGTACTACATTACAGTTTGAACATTGTCGTTCCATACTTCAAGGGTGACCACAACTATAAAAAACGAGGTATTCCTTCCTATCCCATTTGTACTACATTACAGTTAGAACATCGTCGTTCCATACTTCAAGGGTGACCACAACTATAAAAAACGAGGTATTCCTTCCTATCCCAAAGCCATTTTTAGGTAGCTGATTACTGTTGAAAGTCGGATAAAAGGTCTCGACAGAAATAAGTCATAGCAATTTAGGAAAAAGAGCTTAAAAATAAAAATAATAATTAATGTATTTTGCCTCATAATTTCAGATTGAGAATCCCTAGGAGGAAAAATTCAAATTTTTATGCAATTTATCGTGCAAGATCGAACCTAAATCACTTGTTTAAGTTCTGTACTAAAGCATGAAAACATGTACATATAACGGTAACGAAAACGAAAGTTATTAAGTTATTAAGTCATAAATCTCAACTAAATCCATGGTTTCAAAAATTCCCTCCTCACTGTCTTTTCAAATTTTCCGTTGAATGTGTTAATTTTTACGTTTTATGATGAGATTGAGAAAAAAACAATTGCATTGAGTAACCTTCTGCAAACATCTATCACTCGAGTGGCACAATTGCTATGAAAATCGTGTATTTTATATGGCTGAGTTTTGAATTACAATTACTCCCGTATTGACAAGCGAATCTTCTAAGAAAGTTTGCACGATCTTCTAAGAAGTAATAACTTTGTTTCGTCAGCATAACATGTTCGGGTGATCGTCAATGGAAAGGAAATTATGAAGTTCAACACCTGGACTCAGAAAAAAATTTAGCGTTGAACTATTAGAAAAATATTTCTTAACAAGCCAGAAAGTGCGATAATATCGAAAAACTTCGTATGAATGAACGGTTATCTTCTATGTACATTCATTCTCACTTACCTCTTTGACGAAACGCGTGGAGAATGCAGTGCCCGTGACAGAACTCTCCAAACTTGTTCCATCATCTTCACTTTATATTTTGGTAATTTTAACACCAAAAAAACTTAACAAACTTTAGGCTTAGTCAGTTCTAACTGTTTTTCTCATGTATTTCGCTAGAAACGCGACCTCTCCTATCCTTCATTGCATTTTACAAAAACTCAAGACGTGACAGTACCCGATCAGGGCATGGAAGCTCATAGCTTGGGCACAGTAAGTGAAGTTCGAATAGATGTCTGATTCGCATCAGATAGATAATAAGATGCGAAGGATATTAGGAGCTATTTTGTAGTATTGAAAGCTGAAAAAAACTTCGCAGAAAAAACTAGTTTTTTTCCGCTGAACGAAGACTTAGAAATGTTTTGAGTTCACAGTTTTGAGTTTTTTTCAGTAGCTGATCAAAAATTTTTAAACTTCGCTATTATACATTTGAGCGATTCTGATGAATTTAATTTTTTCTTCAGTTGACTGTGAGATATTACCAGGACAAACCAAAAAAACAATGTAGAAAGATCAAAATGAATCAAGGAACCCTCAGAAGACATTAAGTGACGCGATTTTCATAAAAAGGGCCGACTTCTAATTTATGCTCATATAAGACGATGCTGGGAATAATTTTCGCCAAAATGCTCAAAATGTTGTTCCTCAGCCAAAAACCTTATTACGCCGAGATTTCAAGTATGCGAACTTGGGAAAAGAAAATTCCGATGTTAGTCTTTTTTTCACTGCCAAAAAGGGGACGAAGAATCGGCCACTACTTTGCAGTGCCAAGTGATGAATGACTCTGAGACCAGGTTTTGTTGCTGCCATTGGCTCATTTTCCGTTTCTGGCTCATTTTTCCGTTTCTTGCCATGGAAAAGTTGGAATTTCAAGCGAAATCTGCCCGAGGAACAAAATTTTTAGCATTTTGGCGAAAATTATTCCCAGCATCGTCTTATATGCATCGTGCGATATTCGGTTCAACGCCTCTGTGGCTAACCCTTATATGCTAACTTTCTCGGTTCTTTCTTTCTTACTTTCTCTTCTTCTTTGCTTTTCACAGTCCAGCGTCTTTTCTCCCGATCTAATTCTGTTCCCCTTTCTCTTTTTCATTTTTCTTTCTCACTGTCTTTTTCTCTTTTCTATCACACTCTCTCTTTCTCTCTGTCTATATTTTCATTTATCTACCTTTCTCTCTTTCTCTTGATATTTATACACTGCTCTCTGTCTCTACCTCTATTTTTTCTCTTTTATCCCCTGTTTCTCGGCTACTTCTCTTTCCCCCACTGTCTTTTTTTCCTTTTTTTGTTCTTTTGTCGAACGGATCTCGGCCACCTATGTATATCCCTGCAGTTTGTCCTGACACTTTATATGTTTGTTGTGATCAGAGAAGCTTGAGAGAGATTTCGTAGCGAGGGCAAATATTTAGAAAAGTTCGGTGAAGTGAAGAGATCAAATTAATAGTCGGAAGATATCGTAAAGCGTTGTATTTTAATCGGAGGAAAGTAAATAGTACAGATTTATGAACGAGAGAAGTTGAGACAAAGCAGAAAAGTTAAGATTAACATAGAAAATTTGCAGTAAATATGAGGAAAAATCATTGAAAAAAAGTTTAAAAACAAGCTAAACAAAAAATTTCAAGGGGAAAAAGAAATTTTGGGAAATGGTATACATTAATTTATTTATTTATTCATACATTAATACTGATGTGACAAAACATAAGATAACTCATACAATAGTGACCGATGTTCTTCACAATAACTACTGAACAATGATTTTCTACAATAAGAAAGGAAAGAGAAAGCAAATAAAGAAACAATTTGGTGATTAGGTAAGTGCAGATCGAGAATGTCTAGAACATTTAGCATCTTGAGCCACTTTTTGAACACTTTAGAGTAGGGAGAAATCATAGCTTGAGCAGGTAAACTAGTCAGTCATCCACCTAGAAGTTCTTACATATAAATTATTGAAAAGGAAATTTCCTTTCAATTCGCTATCAGGTAAATTGGAAAGGAGTTAAAGTCTCTGCAATTCAATTCACTTTTTCTTGGGTTGAATGTTTTTGTTTTTTGATTCAAAAGAGTAACAGGAAGAAACAGAGAGTAATTTCTCACTCTCTCACTCTCTTTCTCTGTCTCTCTCTGTCTCTCTCATTCTCTTTCAGTCACTGTCTCTCTCTCTCTCTCTCTCTCTCTCTCTCTCTCTCTCTCTCTCTCTCTCTCTCTCTCTCTCTCTCTCTCTCTCTCTCTCCATCTCTGGGTTTATTTTTCTTTCCGAGTTCCCTCAG
The DNA here is from genome assembly GCA_964056735.1 of Allodiplogaster pararmata. Taxonomy (NCBI): domain Eukaryota; kingdom Metazoa; phylum Nematoda; class Chromadorea; order Rhabditida; family Diplogasteridae; genus Allodiplogaster; species Allodiplogaster pararmata. The sequence goes on from OZ057406.1 coordinate 16,434,056, forward strand.
TACTGTACTCAACTTTTCCACTTCCACTTTATTCCATTTTCAAGCTTTACCTTCTCCAGCTCTATAGTATTCTCTGTGTCTCACTCTCTGATTCTTTTCCCTTCTCGTTCTTTTTGTTCTCTATAGTATTCTCTGTGTCTCACTTTCTTAAACTCTCTGATTCTTTTCTCGAGCTCTATAGTATTCTCTGTGTCTCCCTCTCTTAAACTCTCTGATTCTTTTCTCGAGCTCTATAGTATTCTCTGTGTCTCACTTTCTTAAACTCTCTGATTCTTTTCTCGAGCTATATAGTATTCTCTGTGTCTCACTCTCTTAAACTCTCTGATTCTTTTCTCGAGCTCTATAGTATTCTCTGTATCTCACTCTCTTAAACTCTCTGATTCTTTTCCCTCCTCGTTCTTTTTCTTCTCTCGTTATCACTCTCACTTTTTCTCTCATTCTATATATTTTCCACGTTTTTTCTATATCCACTTTCTTCACGCTTTAATTTCCTTGCTCTCTACTTCTCTGTTTTTTTCTGTCCTTTTTCACTTTTATATCTCTTTTGAGTAAACACTTTTCTCGGCTTTCCGGATTCACCTATCACTTCTTCAATTCAGCTACCAAAGTATATTGTGATCTTTTTGACGAGAGCGCTACAGTATAACTAAAAATTAAAACCGCAGCTATGGTTAGTTGGTTTGCACTCTTGTTTTTGCTTCAACTTTTTTACACATCTCATTCAAATAGTTTTCGTTACTTTTAATTAAACACTAACTATGGTCAAATATAGTTGCTTCCCTTCCAGTTATGGTCAAATATAGTTGCTTCCCTTCCAGTTATAGTCAAATATAGTTGCTTCCCTTCCAGTTATGGTCAAATATAGTTGCTTCCCTTCCAGTTAGATACTCATAACTCAGTGATTGTTTTGTTTTCGGAAAAATAGTAGGATGATTGTTCAAGTTTATATTCCATTCACTTTTCTAATTTAAAAATCTTCATCATACTCTTGGGCTGTTTTAATACTGATGATTATTCTCGAGTGAATGAAAAACTAACGCGTTTGAAAAAGGAAAAAAATTAAATTTAAATATTGGTAAGAGTTGAAGGGTGATGCAGTCGGAGATGCGCTCGAGCAGCTTTCACCGGAACAAATCGAACGTATGTTGCTTTGAAGAAACTTGATTGAATACTCTTTGAAAAACTAATAAATTTTGAAAGTTAAACTTTATATGAATAGATTTTTTTCGAACAAAAACATTTAAATCCTTCATATAAACAATATTTTTACATTTGAAAACATTGATGCACAAATTAATATATGCACAATCTTATGACTTCAACGATTCCAATCCTGCTTTTATCAGAGTTCCGCAAGTACTTCAACATGTTCGACAAGGAAAACCGTGGATTCATTCGTTCCTCTCAAGTAAGTAATTCTATCTGCTGAGGAACGCTTCTGACAGCTTAATATTTCACAGGTCGGCCAAATCCTACGAACCATGGGACAGGCCTTCGAAGATCGTGACTTGAAGGCACTCATTAAGGAGTTCGACACTGATGGTAAGAAACCGTGAGAATAGTAGCTGTCCAAGAGAAATGGAAAGAAGGACAAAATGAGAGAGAAAAAGAGAGAATACTGAGAAATGTTCGGAATCAACAATCATGAACCTAGGTGAAGTATTTACAAAATTTGTTTTAGGGGCAGAAAAAAGGAGAAAAAAAATTCAAACTCATTTCAGACTAGTACACTATCTCTCTCTCTCTCTCTCTACTTCTTTCTTTTGCTATTTCTCACACTTTGATTTTTTCTTACTTATCGCACATTTTTTCTTTGTAAAAATCAACTTCGGAGAATGTTCCAGAGAAAAAAGTTAATACATGATGACAAAGGTTCTGGTGAAATCGAGTTCGAGGAGTTCGCTGCGATGGTAGCCAACTTCGTCGTGGCTGGGGAGAACGACTCTGGATTAGAAGAGGAGCTCAGAGAAGCCTTCCGACTTTACGACAAGGAGGTCTATCTCCCAATTCAACGAGATTGTCAGCCAAACTTATAACTCGAATACCCGGATAATTGATGGCCAAACGAATGAAGAATAAGGGCCACGATTGAAAGTTTTAGGGCCAGAATATAGTACTCAAAACAAGAATCGCGGATTTAAAGCAATTGATACAAGAATGAAGATTTGTTGTCGAGTTTATCGGTTTTGAAAACATGATTAAAACAATAAGGCCTTCAAATTGTAATATCATGGCTGTTCACCTCGATGTAGACGATTTATCAGAAAATAATACCGTGAAAACTTCCTTAAATACCCCTCCCTCTCCCCCTTTGAAGAAAACAAAAAAACAACAAAAAAAACTATGAACAAGGAAGCTACCACTGGTTCAAGCTAGCCATGTCGATAACAATAAAATCACATTATTAAGGGCAACGGCTACATAAACGTGTCCGACCTGCGTGACATTCTCCGTGCTCTGGATGACAATATGAGCGAGGACGAGTTGGATGAGATGATCTCCGAGATCGACACCGACGGCTCCGGAACCGTGGACTTCGATGGTGAAGAAAAACAATTGTATTTACGACCCTAACCATTTTCATGGAATAGCATTTTATACTCCTCAGAGAAGACGCCTCAGTTCGATCCCACTTGAGAACTAGCATTAATCGTGGCGCCAGTCTAACTATCAACTAATTATAAGCAGCATATACAACTCAGCGGAAATTAGTTAATGAAAGGCAAATTTCCCTAAATTGATCAGTACATAATCGCGCAACAAGATCGGTTAAGTATAAGAGTTTCAGAAAACGAAACGTGATTTTCACTTCTGTTTTGGCCATTTTCTTGACTAATTAGGTTGAATGAGTATCATATTGCTTCTTGGCCAGAAATTTGAGTTGGAGAATAATTTAGTTAAGTTTAGTTAACTTAGTTAATAGCAGATATACGTATGATATGAATCATAGTTAAAATTATGATAAAATAACTTATGAACAGCAATTAATTTACGGATCGGTGTTAGAGTCAGCAGTCTCTCTTTTGCTCGAAGCAATTGTGTTACGACTACCTCCTTACCTAGGACAAATTGCTATTGTTACAAAAACATTTTTTTGACACGTGAATGTGTTTCTACCCGGATTAACTTTGAGTAAGCTTCAAAAGTTTTTGCTTCGAGAGAAATTTCAGAATTCATGGAGATGATGTCAGGAGAATGAGTGTCATGTGGGTGATACTCAATGTTTTCGATGATGAATACAATATCCCTTTGATTATAATCATGAAAGTTAGTTCAAGGGGATATATTTACAAAAGTTAGTTTTCAAGTGTGGAAGGGGGTTGTAAAAGAGCCGGAGCGTCATAAAAAATATTGAGGTGAATCAACATTTCATCTGTTCAAACAATTGAAATTGGTTTAAAATTACGAGAATGCCGGATCATAAAATTTCAAGCTTTGCCTAATTTCGAAATTTCAGAGTTCATGGAGATGATGTCAGGAGAATGAGTGTACTGTGGATAATACTCATTATTTCGGATTGAATACAATATCATTTTTTGCTTTTGGCACCTTACTGCAACAGGGAGGAGAAAAGTAAAAACGACCATTTATCAACTCCGCGGTGAACTTTGCTTTCCACAGCTTCTTCGTCCATATTTTCATATCATAAAACATCAAATCGTTCCATTTACCCGCCTATACTAACCTCGAAAAGCAACTATCTGCTTCTCTACAAAAATTATTCCATCGCTCTAAAATCCATACAACGCATTTAACAGTCAATATTGTTTTATAAACTGAATATTGTATTTTTTTGGTATTTTCGTGAACGTATTTTCTCAATAGACAGATTTCAATGACCTTATCACCTATTAAAATTCGTTGTAAGTTAGTTTGTTGTTAGTCAGTGTTCCTTGTATAAAGTTATTTTCAAACAAAATTTGTCAACTCAAAAAATTTAAAATGCTGGGAGAAAATTAATTATGAATTTCATAACTTAATGAAAACAAGGAAAACCACAACATTTCCAAATGATATGTGAAATTTTCTATTAACACACTTTTCGGATGTTGATTAAAAAATTTTCGGCAAAAATTTTTTTAAAGGTTTTTTACCTTTACCTTTGGTAATAAAGGAACGCGCCAACTTTGATGTTGGTCAGTAAGACACATACGTCTTTTCTTGAAACAACAACCGTCTCTATCAAAATTTTTCTCCCCTTAAACTAATTTAACAGAGCGTCAAACAGAAAAGCTTGGAAAGATGTCGTGCTTCACTGATATAGCGATAGAAACAATAATTCTGAATTCATATATTAGTTTTCACTAAAACTAGTTCAGAATAATCCGTAGCATTACATCTTAATTAATTAATTTATTTATTTATTTCAATACATAATTATATGTGACATCAGGTTGGAGGATATGGCATGAAGTTGAAACTGAAACAGGAAAAAGTATAGAAAAAAAAGATAGAAAATCATTATAAAATTAAATGAAGTGATTCAAACAACAACTACAAAAGACCGACACAACTTAAGGTTCTTATCGAGAAAGTTTCAAAACTTATAATTTATAAATTCTCCACATAAACACCAAGGATCCTCAATAGATTAGGGTAAGATAAAAAGAACTTCTTGAGAAGATTCTGATTAAGGTGGCTGTATGTTATATCTCCTAGTTTATTCAGAAATCTGGACGTGCGGTAGCCGAATGAGTTCTTCAGATTCATTCTGTTAAACTTTCTTATGGCCAGATAGAAGGATGATATTCTATTATAAGACTGACGAAATACATAAAAAGCGTTTACCCGTACATTCACATCACATCTAATGATGCGTACTGCCAAAACAATATGATACGTCTCAAATGGAGAGAAGACATGTTAAGTTGACATAGACGCTCATGATAAAAAGGTTGAACAACGTGATTCTCAAAGAAAAGCCCACAACGATGATACAAGAGTTTTGTGAAAATATGAGAAACTCTTTTCTAATTTTAGAATCTTTTTTTTTTGTGAAAGGAAACCATACTGGAGAAGTAAGCTCAAGAATGGGAAGAACATAAGAGTGGAAGCATATGATGTAGACTTCTTTCTTAGTACAAGATAAAATTCAACTAGAACACTCGAAAAGACAATGATCGGCATAACGAAGCCCAAAAAAATATTGAAGAATCATTATATTGCGGGAAATCAGTTGAGTTGATAGCTGAAACGGAGCGAAAATGAAAGAAATGCAAAACTCATTGGTTTGGTTTTCGCACTATGACCAAAATTTTTTTTATATTTTGAAAGTAAAAGCTTACACAAGTAGCAAATTTAAAAAAGAGTAGTTGCATAATTGCGGAAGCAAAATCTGCATTTTGCTTCGTTTTAGATGATGAGATTTTACAACGAATCAAAACCAAGAAAATATTGCTGAACTCGCATCCGTGACTGTAATCCAAGTTCATCAATGCATTTATGAACGCGCTATTCTATCATGTGAATAGGAACAAATGAATGATTGAATATGTGAATATATGTATGTTTCTTCACTACCGTTTGGAGTTCGCATCACTAAGGAGCGAATTCCAATCTGAGTGGCGTTTCATGTGATTGAAATCGTTCTTATTTTTTCTCCGACAAAAACTGTTTACGACAGATTCACATAGTGGAACATCTTTACTAGCTGACACGCAGCAGAGAACTTACTTGGAAAAAAGTACTCTATCTAAGTTTTTTTCTTCATTCATAGCTGTGAAGACTGTAGTGCGTTTCTGTTTATGAGGCGAAGCTTAACAGTTTTGTTGCAGGAATCCAACTCAAAAAATGAGATGTTTACGCACCATAGACATTACTTTTGCTTTCAATTTCTCACTGCAGCTCTCTCGCTCTATTCATTTACCTCCCTCTTGCTCTCTATCTCTTTCTCTCTCTCACTCTTTCTCTCTCCCTCTCCCCAACTTCAAACTTCTCTCTTACACACATCATATCACTCGCTATCTTCTTCAAATGCTTTCAAAAACTGAGTGAGAATCTAGATGATTTTTCTTATTACCCGTGTTTCCTACCTTCTCGCGTTCGTGCGTGTACAACTTTCTCGTGAACTCTAGCTGTCGCGCTTCTCATTTCAGTCATGAGGTAGCAGCTACAAAAAAGGCTGAGCGATAGTATATAAGGTCAAAAAGAGCTCGATTAAAATAAGCAGTGAGAGCTCACCGGGATTCACTACTGAGCAGAAAGATGTCCACAGCTATAGCTGTTGCCTCGACGGCGACTCTGATAGCCGTTCTCGGTTGTCTCTTCTCCATTTTCGTCATGGTCGGCAGGATCAACACTCTCAAGAGCGAAATCGACGAGGGCATGAGCGAGTTCCGTGTACGTTCTATAACTTACCCAATTACATTATTGGCTGAAATAGGGAGGGAACTAGTCAAATCGATGAAAAAACTAAAAAATTTCATATGACTTGAATCGAGCCTTTGGTCTTTCAGGTGGTAGCTGAAGACACATGGACCCGTCTTCTTACTCTCCACGTCAACCCAACCGGTGCATCAAATGCTCCTCCCACCTTCGCAACTCTTCTGGGCCGTAACAAGCGTTCTGGCGGACAGTGCAACTGCGGACCTTCCAGCCGTGGATGCCCAGCTGGTCCTCCTGGACCTCCAGGACAACCTGGTGCACGTGGTGAAGATGGACACCCAGGAGAGCCTGGCCGCTCAGGTGCCTCTGGAATCTCTCTTTCCGCTACCCACGACATTCCCGGTGGCTGCATCCAGTGCCCCGCTGGACCCCCCGGACCTCCTGGACCCCCCGGAAACGACGGACCCGCAGGACAACCCGGTAACCCTGGATACCTCGGACCTCCTGGAAATCCCGGAACTCCTGGAGCTCCCGGAGAGCCTGGACCCGACGGACAACCCGGTCGACCTGGAAACGCTGGAAGACCCGGAAGCCCCGGCCAGAGCGGTGTTACTTACACTCCGGGTCAGCCTGGTCGCCCCGGCTCCGACGGACGCCCTGGTCCTCCTGGCGCTTCCGGTCAGCCCGGTGCTCCCGGAAACGATGGTCAGCCTGGTCGTCCCGGAGAGCAGGGACGCCCCGGCCAGCCCGGCCGCCCTGGGCAACGTGGACCTCCCGGAGAGCCCGGAAGCAATGGCCAACCCGGCTCAGATGCCGCATACTGCCCTTGCCCCCGCCGCTCTTTCGTCAAGGCATAAGAAATATGTCAAACATAAGTTTTACAAGTACTGTATCTTCATATGAAATAAAGTTTCGAAATTTCACAACACCTTTGCGATGCCATCCAAACCGAATTAAAACTTCAGGTTAAAAAAACCCCAAAATTTCCTCAACATTCAAAGTTTTTTTAATTGCTATCAAAAGTTTTTTGAAGGTCAGAAAAACTCAGAATTTCAGTTGTGAGTCTCTTCGGAATGCTCATTGTTTTGGAAAAAAAACTAATTTTTTCGAGGAGAGTCCACAGCGCTTTGATGAGTTAAATAGTAAGTGGCTTGACTCCCATCGCATTGAAAACACTACAAAGTAATTCTACACTTAGGCAGCACTATCCAAAGACACAATCCAATTTAATGACGAATTTACGGAGTTCAGAATCCCCGGATACCGTTGGTCGAGTCTTCGATAATATAGAGACGTCACTGATGCACTAAGTAACCTAAAGAACGACAATGGCCTCAAGTAGAGATTCTATCAGACATCACTGCGCTCCGTAGCCTCGTACGGAATCAATTTTTGACCAGATATGAATTGCAGCTGAGTGACGCCTACAAGCGGAGGTTATGAGAAAGAGCTACTGAGAAATTTAAATAGCATATATCATATCTCCGCAAACGTATATGTTCTCAACAAGACCACAGAAAACTGATTTGGCGTTCCCAGCGTCAGGCGAAACTCAACTGAGATCGTGAGTTCAAGTCATCAAAGCAGCACCGGACACTTTTGTGAGAGCCGCCAACAATCTGGAAGTAGGCGGTTGGTAACCGAAAAAGAAAGCGCAAGCAGTGACGGCAAGATATGGTCAATGCAGAATATATTACATAAAGCCCGCAATTCTAGCTAGAGAAATGTACTCGATTAAAAAATGAAAAGCAAAGATCGGCAAATCGAGCCCCGCTAGGACGAACCCACAACTAAGAAAAAAGTATTCACTTAGCACGTAAAAATAACAATAGTGAAACATCAAAATTCTATGAGAAGATGGAAAGAAATGCACTATTTGTGGCAGATAAACATGTACCTTGAAACTTTTTGCACCAATATAAAAATTTTGAGCTTAAAGAATTTCCGAGCATTTATTCACATTCATGATGGCATTGCAAAAGATGTTCTCAACTGGTGAAAATCAAAGTGTTATGGACCAGATGCATTTCACGACCAAACTGTTTGTAGTATATGCTTCTTCTCTTCTTATTCTTCTTGAAAATAGATTTTCCTTACCGATAAGGAGTAGCGAGTCTGCTGAAAGTAAATGTACCCATAAATGCATTCGTTTCCCTTTATTTTGCGCCAACGAAAACTGTTAATGACGAATGTACATAGTTTGAACGCATTCTCTAGCTGACACGCAGCGAAGAATTCACTTTGAAACAGAATAGCACATATTTCACCCACGTTTTTTTCTTCTATCTAATCGAATAGGTTGTACAGCTTTTCATTTGATGAAGAAAAAATCACTGTTGAACAGTTTTTTTGTGCGTAAGCATCGAAAGTGAGGAAGGTTTCGCAAAAAAACTTCTTTTTTTCTTTCTCTATCTACATTGTAAGTTCTTTGCGCAACAGTGCTAAAAATAGAATGAGTTCTCTTTTTTCTTATTCTTTCTCTTTCTCTCTCTTGCTTCATCTCGCCCCTTCTCTCTCTATTTTACTCAAGTGAACAGAAAAAGCGATTCTAAGGTATAAAATGGAAGTAAGGATTTAGTTTACATAAGCAGTCAGAGCACACCGGAATTATTTACTGAACAGGAAGATGTCAACAACAATAGCTGTTGCCTCGACGGCGACTCTGATTGCCGTTCTGGGATGCCTTCTCTCCGTTTTTGTCATGGTCGGCAGGATCAACACTCTCAAGAGCGAGATTGACGAGGGCATGAACGAGTTCCCAGTACGTTACAAAGCTTTTTCTACTACCCAATCAGAGTATCAAAGCTAAATATTATAAATCATTCGAAGTTTTTAGTGATTTACATGAACTTCCAATTTAAGGTGGTCGCTGAAGACACATGGACCCGTCTTCTCATTCTACACGTCAACCCAACCGGCGAATCAAATGCTCCTCCAACCTTCGCAACTCTTCTGGGCCGTAACAAGCGTTCTGGCGGACAGTGCAACTGCGGGCCTTCCAGCCGTGGATGCCCAGCTGGTCCTCCTGGACCTCCAGGACAACCTGGTGCACGTGGTGAGGATGGACATCCAGGAGAGCCTGGCCGCTCAGGTGCCTCTGGAATCTCTCTTGCTGCTACACACGACATTCCCGGTGGCTGCATCCAGTGCCCTGCTGGACCTCCCGGACCTCCTGGACCTAACGGAAACGACGGATCCGCAGGACCACCCGGCAATCCGGGATACCTCGGACCTCCTGGTAACCCCGGATCTCCTGGAGCTCCCGGAGAGCCCGGACCCGATGGAGAGTCCGGTCGCCCTGGAAGCGCAGGAAGACCCGGAAGCCCAGGCCAGAGCGGTGTTACTTACTCTCCTGGTCAGCCTGGCCGCCCCGGTTCCGACGGACGTCCTGGTCCTGCTGGCGCCCCCGGACAGCCCGGTTCTCCCGGAAACGATGGCCAGCCTGGTCGCCCCGGAGAGCAGGGACGCTCCGGCCAGCCCGGCCGCCCTGGACAGCGTGGACCCCCTGGAGAGCCAGGAAGCAATGGTCAACCCGGCACAGATGCCGCATACTGCCCTTGCCCCCGCCGTGCCTCCGTCAAAGTATAGGAAATGTTTTGAACTTCCTCACAAATACTTTTGCATATTTTTATCAAGCTACAAAATAAAATTTTGATTCTCTGAAGACGCTAATGATAACATCAAATTACTATTGTAAATTTAATAGAAAAAAAAAGGAAATAGGTTTTTTTAATCGAAAATTCCCCTTATTCAAGTAATTCTCTATTAATCAGAAAAACATTATCAATAAGTATTTGAAAGTAGGGCGTAAAAAACCCTTAGGCTCTATCAGAGATCTCTCGAAAATTTCCTCTTTAAATGTATATCAAACATATTCATTTAAGAAACAAAACAACAAAACATTTAAGAATTTAAAAAAAACAAAACATATTCATTTTTAAAAAAAATCTGCTCGGTATTGGTGGGTTGTTAACCGCCTGAAATAGATCTATTTTAACATCTCAAAAACAAAAACCTCACAAAATGCTTTTTTTGATATACTCACAGGCTTTTTTTACCACAATGAACAATTGAAACACGATGTTTATCTACATCCTCTTCCGAAGACTGATCCTAATAATTTAATCACTGTCAATATCAGACTCAACTCAAAATTAGGAAAAGTAATATGATTCGCGGTGAACTGTCCTGTTTTCACCGAATTCTCGAAAAGAGTTCTCATTTTCATGCAAGGATACCAATAAAACATTTAATCAGAACATGTAAGTCTTTAACGAATAATTTCTACTTTTGTCCTGAAACTTAAGTTCTTGATCATGTTTAAACAAACAAAACTTTGATTAGTCTTATAATATAATTTGTTTAATTGCTATATTGTGTTTCATCCAATTTTTCTCTTTTTTAACTTTCAATGCTTTTGAGTCTTAAGAAAAAAACTTTTTCTCTTTTTTAACTTTCAATGCTTTTGAGTCTTAAGAAAAAAACTTTTTCTCTTTTTTAACTTTCAATGCTTTTGAGTCTTAAGAAAAAAACTTTTTCTCTTTTTTAACTTTCAATGCTTTTGAGTCTTAAGAAAAAAACTTTTTCTCTTTTTTAACTTTCAATGCTTTTGAGTCTTAAGAAAAAAACTTTTTCTCTTTTTTAACTTTCAATGCTTTTGAGTCTTAAGAAAAAAACTTTTTCTCTTTTTTAACTTTCAATGCTTTTGAGTCTTAAGAAAAAAACTTTTTCTCTTTTTTAACTTTCAATGCTTTTGAGTCTTAAGAAAAAAACTTTTTCTCTTTTTTAACTTTCAATGCTTTTGAGTCTTAAGAAAAAAACTTTTTCTCTTTTTTAACTTTCAATGCTTTTGAGTCTTAAGAAAAAAACTTTTTCTCTTTTTTAACTTTCAATGCTTTTGAGTCTTAAGAAAAAAACTTTTTCTCTTTTTTAACTTTCAATGCTTTTGAGTCTTAAGAAAAAAACTTTTTCTCTTTTTTAACTTTCAATGCTTTTGAGTCTTAAGAAAAAAACTTTTTCTCTTTTTTAACTTTCAATGCTTTTGAGTCTTAAGAAAAAAACTTTTTCTCTTTTTTAACTTTCAATGCTTTTGAGTCTTAAGAAAAAAACTTTTTCTCTTTTTTAACTTTCAATGCTTTTGAGTCTTAAGAAAAAAACTTTTTCTCTTTTTTAACTTTCAATGCTTTTGAGTCTTAAGAAAAAAACTTTTTCTCTTTTTTAACTTTCAATGCTTTTGAGTCTTAAGAAAAAAACTTTTTCTCTTTTTTAACTTTCAATGCTTTTGAGTCTTAAGAAAAAAACTTTTTCTCTTTTTTAACTTTCAATGCTTTTGAGTCTTAAGAAAAAAACTTTTTCTCTTTTTTAACTTTCAATGCTTTTGAGTCTTAAGAAAAAAACTTTTTCTCTTTTTTAACTTTCAATGCTTTTGAGTCTTAAGAAAAAAACTTTTTCTCTTTTTTAACTTTCAATGCTTTTGAGTCTTAAGAAAAAAACTTTTTCTCTTTTTTAACTTTCAATGCTTTTGAGTCTTAAGAAAAAAACTTTTTCTCTTTTTTAACTTTCAATGCTTTTGAGTCTTAAGAAAAAAACTTTTTCTCTTTTTTAACTTTCAATGCTTTTGAGTCTTAAGAAAAAAACTTTTTCTCTTTTTTAACTTTCAATGCTTTTGAGTCTTAAGAAAAAAACTTTTTCTCTTTTTTAACTTTCAATGCTTTTGAGTCTTAAGAAAAAAACTTTTTCTCTTTTTTAACTTTCAATGCTTTTGAGTCTTAAGAAAAAAACTTTTTCTCTTTTTTAACTTTCAATGCTTTTGAGTCTTAAGAAAAAAACTTTTTCTCTTTTTTAACTTTCAATGCTTTTGAGTCTTAAGAAAAAAACTTTTTCTCTTTTTTAACTTTCAATGCTTTTGAGTCTTAAGAAAAAAACTTTTTCTCTTTTTTAACTTTCAATGCTTTTGAGTCTTAAGAAAAAAACTTTTTCTCTTTTTTAACTTTCAATGCTTTTGAGTCTTAAGAAAAAAACTTTTTCTCTTTTTTAACTTTCAATGCTTTTGAGTCTTAAGAAAAAAACTTTTTCTCTTTTTTAACTTTCAATGCTTTTGAGTCTTAAGAAAAAAACTTTTTCTCTTTTTTAACTTTCAATGCTTTTGAGTCTTAAGAAAAAAACTTTTTCTCTTTTTTAACTTTCAATGCTTTTGAGTCTTAAGAAAAAAACTTTTTCTCTTTTTTAACTTTCAATGCTTTTGAGTCTTAAGAAAAAAACTTTTTCTCTTTTTTAACTTTCAATGCTTTTGAGTCTTAAGAAAAAAACTTTTTCTCTTTTTTAACTTTCAATGCTTTTGAGTCTTAAGAAAAAAACTTTTTCTCTTTTTTAACTTTCAATGCTTTTGAGTCTTAAGAAAAAAACTTTTTCTCTTTTTTAACTTTCAATGCTTTTGAGTCTTAAGAAAAAAACTTTTTCTCTTTTTTAACTTTCAATGCTTTTGAGTCTTAAGAAAAAAACTTTTTCTCTTTTTTAACTTTCAATGCTTTTGAGTCTTAAGAAAAAAACTTTTTCTCTTTTTTAACTTTCAATGCTTTTGAGTCTTAAGAAAAAAACTTTTTCTCTTTTTTAACTTTCAATGCTTTTGAGTCTTAAGAAAAAAACTTCAAGATAAAAAATTGAAAGTTTAGTTTCCTTACTTTGTGCATTATTTCTCTAAATGTTTTCAACTCTCCCGAACCATGATTAGTTTTTTTTGATTACTCTTGAAGCACATATCATTCCATCCAAAGTCTTCCAAGTCCATCACCCTTCCAACACGTTTTTATATGTAATTACAACAAGCGTCAACCTGTCCCCCAAGGTGATCAATTTTATTGTCAACTGCGCAATCTCATATCAATTGTTTCTTCCCCTTGTTTGTAAAACTTTTCAACCTAAATAGAAATATTTGGTTAGTTTCTCTTCTTTGTTTAATATAATATCCAAACAGAACATTATCATTGATATTTTTCCAACTTATTATTTCATGAGTTGATATTCACTTGGTAGTTATGTAATTTGAATATCTGCATTCCTCTCCCTCTCCATTTTACAGTCACCCTACCTGGCAACTCAATGATAAGCCTCTCTAAGAGGTATTTAAACTTTTTTAAAAAGAAATTTACATCGAATTAGAAACAGAATTGGACATTTCCTTCGTAAGTACTGAGTTCATATTTCTCTTTTCTCCTTGAATTTAAGTTCATTAAAAAAACAGACGTTGTTCCTGCTCGAGCTAGTGTAATACGGAAGCTTAGACATCGCGGAACGCCGATCAATGAGGAAGCTATAACGTAATGTTAAGCAGATATCCAACTGTAGAAAAAGCAATTGTAACATCACTTTTATTTAGTTCTTTTGAAACCAATTTCAGTATAAATCGAAGCATAACATCCAAGTTTGAATGGGAATGTCAACATTATTCATTATTTGAAAACAATAAAAAACGTCTTCTTCGAATTTAAACAAACTTAAGAAAAAAAAAGAAAAATTAGGAAAGCCTTTGAACTCAAATGAAGGAACAGTCAGAAAGATGTAAAACTAAGGCTATTCAATTTCGTATCCTTTCATATGTTATGGCAGATTAGATGGTCTTCGAAATCGAACCCTGGACAGCATATTCATTCCTCCGGAAGAACAATCATGTCATATGTATGTTTTTGCTCTCTCTCTTCTTCCTACATAGCCTTTGTTCTACCGAATAGCGGGGTCTGCTTTGTGCGGGTTTAATGTAGAATCATTTCATCTTTTTACCTAACAGAGAACTGCTTATGTCGAGTGTTCATAGTTTCAACTTTTAATAGTGGAAATACAAAAACAAAAAAAGGAACTACTCCTCTGAACATAGCGATCTATACGCTTTTGTTGCAAAAACTGTAAAGTGAAACGGTTTCGTCTCTTGAGCTTCCTCTTTCTCTCTTTTTTCATCTCTCACTCTTTTTTTGGTTTTTCTGTCTACTACTTTACCTATCTTTTTTTCTCTATCTACTTTATTTCTATCTTTTTCTTTCTTTGTTGATAGTTTCAACAAAAAAAAACTCGAGAAACTACGCTCACTCATAGAGCATTTTCTCTATTGTATCTAACTCTCACTTCAGTGGTCTCACTCCTCTTGTAATATTGGTCAGTGACCTCTCTCTTTGTCAATCTGGTATTATTATTATTTTCTGAATATCTGTAATTCCTTTCGTTTCGTTGGTTGTTGAAGTAAAGGCAATAAGTCTCGCGTGGCAGCAAGACAAGGTAAGAAATAAGGGATTTGTCCCTCAATTTATCTGCTCAGAACCGATATACAGAAGAAAGCTTTGCATTGGTATATAAGGCAAGAAAGAACATAGTTAAATCAGCAGTTGGAATTCTCTACTAATAAACAGATGTCTACAGCCATAGCTGTGGCCTCGACAGCGACTCTGATCGTCGTTCTCGGATGTCTCCTCCGTTTTTGTCATGGTTGGCAGGGTCAACACCCTTAAGAGCGAGATCGACGAGGGCATGAGCGAGTTCCGGATACGTCACGAAGCTCATTTCACTACTCCTCCAGAGCATTGTTGCTAAATATAATGAATTAACCGAAGCTTTAAATATTTACATGAACTTCCAATTTATGGTGGTCGCTGAAGACATATGGACCCGTCTTCTCACTTTACACGTCAACCCAACCGGCGCATCAATTGCTTCTCCCACCTTCGCAACTCTTCTGGGCCGTAACAAGCGTTCTGGCGGACAGTGCAACTGCGGGCCTTCCAGCCGCGGATGCCCAGCTGGTCCTCCTGGACCTCCAGGACAACCTGGTGCACTTGGTGAGGATGGACATCCAGGAGAGCCTGGCCGCTCAGGTGCCTCTGGAATCTCTCCTGTAGGAGGGCTAGTTCACATGAGTGACGTGGCCGGAATCCGAATTGATTCGGGTCGATCAATTTATTATCTTCCAAGTACTCCAAAAGTCTCGAACAGATCATAAGCTCTTTAAAAAAAACTTTCGCGGTGTGCTAATGTCGAACAATGATTAGTTCCTATAATTACGAACAACTTCTACGATAAGCCGAAGCATCACATCTCTACTTAAACGGTTAAAATCATGAAGACCCGAACTCTAATCAATGTGTCTTATCACTACTTTGTAAATAATAACTATGAAAACATCTGAGGCGATGATAATCATTGTTTTTCGGTAAGTAATTTGTTACAAATATCTAAGATTCGATTAACTTTAAGACATTTTTATTTGCTTCAAGAATCTAATTCATAGAAAAATTTGACGATTTAATACCTAGGGCTGCCAGTGTGATTGTCCGGCAAACTATTAGTTACATATACAGGGTGTACCAGTACGGGGCTGCCAGTGTGATTGTCCGGCAAACTATTAGTTACATATAAAGGGTGTACCAGTACGATTTAATACCAAGGGCTGCCAGTGTGATTGTCCGGCAAACTATTAGTTACATATACAGGGTGTACCCGTACGGGGCTGCCAGTGTGATTGTCCGGCAAACTATTAGCTACATATACAGGGTGTACCAGTACGGGGCTGCCAGTGTGATTGTCCGGCAAACTATTAGTTACATGTACAGGGTGTAACAGTACGGGGCTGCCAGTGTGATTGTCCGGCAAACTATTAGTTACATATATAGTGTGTACCAGTACGATTTAATACCTAGGGCTGCCAGTGTGATTGTCCGGCAAACTATTAGTTACATATACAGGGTGTACCAGTACGGGGCTACCAGTGTGATTGTCCGGCGAACTATTAGTTACATATACAGGGTGTACCAGTACGGGGCTGCCAGTGTGATTGTCCGGAAAACTATTAGTTACATATACAGGGTGTACCAGTACGGGGCTGCCAGTGTGATTGTCCGACAAACTATTAGTTACATATACAGGGTGTACCAGTACGATTTAATACCTAGGGCTGCCAGTGTGATTGTCCGGTAAACTATTAGTTACATATACAGGGTGTACCAGTACGGGGCTGCCAGTGTGATTGTCCGGCAAACTATTAGTTACATATACATGGTGTACCAGTACGGGGCTGCCAGTGTGATTGTCCGGCCAACTATTAGTTACATATACAGGGTGTACCAGTACGATTTAATACCTAGGGCTGCCAGTGTGATTGTCCGGCAAACTATTAGTTACATATACAGGGTGTACCAGTACGGGGCTGCCAGTGTGATTGTCCGGCAAACTATTAGTTACATATACAGGGTGTACCAGTACGGGGCTGCCAGTGTGATTGTCCAGCAAACTATTAGTTACATATACATGGTGTACCAGTACGATTTAATACCTAGGGCTGCCAGTGTGATTGTCCGGCAAACTATTAGTTACATATACAGGGTGTACCAATACGGGGCTGCCAGTGTGATTGTCCGGCAAACTATTAGTTACATATACAGGGTGTACCAGTACGGGGCTGCCAGTGTGATTGTCCGGCAAACTATTAGTTACATATACAGGGTGTACCAGTACGGGGCTGTCAGTGTGATTGTCCGGCAAACTATTAGTTACATATACAGGGTGTACCAGTACGGGGCTGCCAGTGTGATTGTCCGGCAAACTATTAGTTACATATACATGGTGTACCAGTACGATTTAATACCTAGGGCTGCCAGTGTGATTGTCCGGCAAACTATTAGTTACATATACAGGGTGTACCAATACGGGGCTGCCAGTGTGATTGTCCGGCAAACTATTAGTTACATATACAGGGTGTACCAGTACGGGGCTGCCAGTGTGATTGTCCGGAAAACTATTAGTTACATATACAGGGTGTACCAGTACGGGGCTGCCAGTGTGATTGTCCGGCCAACTATTAGTTACATATACAGGGTGTACCAGTACGATTTAATACCTAGGGCTGCCAGTGTGATTGTCCGGCAAACTATTAGTTACATATACAGGGTGTACCAGTACGGGGCTGCCAGTGTGATTGTCCGGCAAACTATTAGTTACATATACAGGGTGTACCAGTACGGGGCTGCCAGTGTGATTGTCCAGCAAACTATTAGTTACATATACATGGTGTACCAGTACGATTTAATACCTAGGGCTGCCAGTGTGATTGTCCGGCAAACTATTAGTTACATATACAGGGTGTACCAATACGGGGCTGCCAGTGTGATTGTCCGGCAAACTATTAGTTACATATACAGGGTGTACCAGTACGGGGCTGCCAGTGTGATTGTCCGGCAAACTATTAGTTACATATACAGGGTGTACCAGTACGGGGCTGTCAGTGTGATTGTCCGGCAAACTATTAGTTACATATACAGGGTGTACCAGTACGGGGCTGCCAGTGTGATTGTCGGGCAAACTATTAGTTACATTTACAGGGTGTACCAGTACGGGGCTGCCAGTGTGATTGTCCGGCAAACTATTAGTTACATATACAGGATGTACCAGTACGGGGCTGCAAGTGTAAGTGTCCGGCAAACTATTAGTTACATATACAGGGTGTACCAGTACGGGGCTGCCAGTGTGATTGTCCGGCAAACTATTAGTTACATATACAGGGTGTACCAGTACGGGGCTGCCAGTGTGATTGTCCGGCAAACTATTAGTTACATATACAGGGTGTACCAGTACGGGGCTGTCAGTGTGATTGTCCGGCAAACTATTAGTTACATATACAGGGTGTACCAGTACGGGGCTGCCAGTGTGATTGTCCGGCAAACTATTAGTTACATATACAGGGTGTACCAGTACGGGGCTGCCAGTGTGATTGTCCGGCAAACTATTAGTTACATTTACAGGGTGTACCAGTACGGGGCTGCCAGTGTGATTGTCCGGCAAACTATTAGTTACATATACAGGATGTACCAGTACGGGGCTGCAAGTGTGAGTGTCCGGCAAACTATTAGTTACATATACATGGTGTACCAGTACACCAATAAGTTCACTTGCTTATATCTCGAGTAAAGAAATGAAAAATTTAAACGAACAATAAAAAAGAGAAACTCGAAGAGGTGAAATTCAATGAGACCTAATGCACAATTTTGATGACAATGACGGACTAGCATGAGACTTTAAATATTGTTTAGAATATCGCTCTTAAATACTCTTATCGAAAGCTCTAACAGATCAAACAGCGAAACTATTGGCTCTAGACTTAGATTTTGAGATTGGAAACCAGATCTTGATTTCGCCATCACGTGTGTTTTGCTATTACCTTCTTATTTGGTGGAAACGATGTTTTTCTTAATTTTTGGTAGAAGCGATCTTTTTTCTTCAAAAGAGTCATAACACCATTTACATATAAGCGTATTTACTATTTTGATTACATTAAGTTTTGGCATTGACTCTAACAAGAAAATTCCGAGTAATTGGTACCGTTTTCCAGATCTTGACATGTTGCTGAAGTCAACTTCAAAACAAGAATACAATACACGACGGGTGGAATAATTCTGTACTCTTTTTATGAAACCAATTACTTTTTTCAGGTGAGGGAAGTATACAGAGGCGTTATGATTGATATTAGATCTGATATTTAGATCTGATATATTTATATACATATATATAGTCAGCATGAATTGAAACACTACGCAATTCATATTCAAACATATTAAGCTTTCTAATAACTTCTCAACCAGAGTAGTTCCTGTCTGGAAAAACCTCTCAGAGACTGTATTTTCAATTGATACTGTCGATGAATTCAAAACAGCTATCACTAACCTATAAATCGCTCATCATATGTACAATTCCTAACCTAAACCGTCTTCACCGAATCGATTTACCTCTTTTCTCACTTAGAAAAGTGTCACGCCTTGGTGTTGTAACAAATCCTTACTCTATTTGACTTCCTACGTGTTTTTTTTCATAATTAGCATTGCGAAAAAACTTCATTCTATTGAAGTCTTATTAATATATTAGGGCTCTTGCTTTTGAGCACTCTAAGAAGTGGAATTTCCTTAATGCTCTCTCAGCTGGAGATTTACGATGAGCAGAAAAGCGAAGCTTTTTGTCAAAAAGCAAATCGACTAGCACGGGTTTCTCCAAACAAAGAATAAGTATGGAAAATGACACATATACATTTGAAAGTATAACTAATCATCTTCAAGTTCTAAGTTACACAGCTTAGAGGCAGTGACGCCTGGTTATAGATGACAAGTGATTTGTCATCTTGTAGTCTTCACTTGTCATCTTATGACTATTCAGACTCATAAGTTATTACCATTCATACTTACACGCAGGACTTTTCATAAGTTTATACTTCATAAGTACGAATAGTAATACTTTCAAATGTATATGTGTAATTTTCCATACTAAGTTTTTTGTGTGTTACACGTTAAAAAAAGCAATAATTATTAAATGAAAGGAAAAGTATTTTCAATACTACGAACTATTCCAAAAGCGATTGAAAGGATTCTGATGGTGATCTAAGCACCGAGAGTAGGGATTGTTTCCAGCAGAGCCCATAAGTTTTGGTTTAACCCCCTACCAGTGGTTCAATGGATAATTCGTCTGACTCTTCAAGAGAGCACACTTACATATACAGGGTGCTATAGAACCAAACGATAACACATCACGCAGATTGCCTGTGCCAGCTCTTTGCAATTTTTTTGTGAGAACAAATTGGATTAGGTGATAGTCATGCATGAAGGAGATGAACGCATTGGAAATGTTACAACGAGTGAGAGAGTAAGTATCATTACAATCAATACTTGGTAGATTGATGTGCCCGCATCTATTTAACAGGATGGAGCAAACAAGAATGATAAAAAAGATATTTATGGAAAGCTTCCACATCAGCGAGAGAAGCATTGGGTGAACGATAACAAGACAATATTCGTATCGAGGGAAAAGGAAGTATACATAAGTCATTGCAGAGATATCTACCGTAACACATTCGATAGAGCCTCAAGAAAAAGTAGATACAAGTACAGGAGAACGATTGAAATTGATAAGTAAAGCAGCCGCACCACCTAGGTTGTGATCGGGACGGTCAGCTCTAAAGACGTGATATAGGAGAGCGTCAGTGAGGAGGGAGTCAGGTTCCAGAGAGCTTAACCAAGTTTCACAAATGAAAACAGGGTCATGAGAAGATGATCTGAGCAGATGGTGGAGGTCATACAACTTGTTTTTAATTGAGCGAGCATTGAATGAAACACATTTGACCCTAGCTGGACTCACTTTAATTAATTGCTATTTCACCCACTTATTTTTGTCCATAGCCATCTGCCGCGTGAGTTCACTTCGTCTCAGCTGAATCGTGCGCTCAGTGGAAGAAGTTCGTGATAGGTGGACTAACTGCGGGTTTGGACGAGGCATGGGGGACGCAAGGACGGGGTATGCGGGAGAGGCGAGAACGAGGATGAGGATCCGTGTCTCGGGGAGGGGTCGTGGCAGATAAAATAGGCCTATTGATCGAAGAAATAATTTTCTTTGTTCGAGAAGGGGAGGTGATAAGATGAGAGAAGGAAGAGGACGCAACTGCTGCATAAGTCCGACAAGAAGATGCTGTATGGTTTGATGGAGGCCGAGTGAAAGTTTTCGCTGAAGAAGGTGCAGGATGGGGACTCGGGTAAGACGACGAGTAGCTGTGATATCTCACAGGCTAGAGGTGTGAGTCAATCACTTTGACAAGTGGCTGTGAAGAATCAGAAACAATTGTCTTGCAAGATCTCTCAGCGAGAAGCTGAGCGGGAGAGAGGTCCGCCCTGATATAGCAGCCTTTAGAGACGCTTCTGTTCGTGGCCCTCACAGACTTTAGAAAAGCATCTCGAATCGAAGTTTTAGTGAATTGTATCTTGAGAGGGCGTCCAGTTTGTGTAGGGGATCGAGAAGCACCTTTCGGATGGCGATGAAAGGATATTTTACCGTTTTGTAGAGACAGAAGTTATGCTGAAGCAACTGGAGAGGATGTCTTGGATCGTTGCTCTGTCAGAAGACTCAGTAGCTTTCTCGGTCTTTTTCTCAGAAAGTTTGAGGATAACCGCTCTCTTTGAGGAAAAAATTTGAGGATAAAAGAGAAGCATGTCCCTGTCTCTGATATAATAGAAGCTTCCACCACGGTTTAACAGATATGCAGTCGCAAGGTGGATGGGGAGAAGGACGTTTTAACTTGCGAGAGAGCTTCACAAAGAGCTTTAAATTCGGCTGACTGTGTGGAGAGGGCCTGATGAAGAGGGACCAGAGCTTTCTTCACTTTCCATCAGGATTGCACATACGGGAGCGGAACCGTTGGAATGTCAAGTTCCATCAGTGGTGGAATATGATTGCGTTTGAGACTATTAAAAGGCTTGGAATGCATGGCTGAGAGAAATTTTGAGGTCACCAGTCGATATGAGCACAGACAGGACTATGGGCACAGACAGGACTATGAAGTTTCAACACACTAAAAACAAAAGCCCTCCAAGTAAAGTGCGGCCCCCTAAGTAAATTTGTGCCAATAATTCGCAAATTGGAATCATTCCTCGTACATATGTGAACTTTTTTCAATGAAAACCGAGTTCGCTTAATATAGCGAGCTTTATGCTCTAACAATACAAATGACCAAACAAGATGTAAAAGCACCGTGCTCAGAGCGCAGACGGCCAGACCGGTGTCACGGAGAATTATTTGTTCACAAACGGGCGTATTTCAAATTCACAGTGAAAATGGGACTGAAGCACACAAATCGTGCTGTGACCACATTTATTTTCGGTGTTGGCTCAAGGGTCGAGTCACATCGTGTCACTCGAATATAATTCATCACAGTTTCAAGTATTAACGCTCGTTCTTAGCCTGAGCGGTATTTCAAAGTCAGCCTAGCCTTCAATGAAACAAATTAGGTTTGGCCGAATGTAAAAGAGCGTGCGATTATCGATTCTAACCAACCCTTGCCGATTCAATAGAGTTCAAAATTTTCAAAAATTGTAAAACTTCAAAGCAAGTTTCGCCTGCGTGAAAAAACTGCGGAATATCGTAATTCGCCCTAATTCCTTCGTGACAAGATAGCAGAATAGACTAACTCGTTCACATTTTCAATGATGAATGTTAATAGTTTGAACATCTTCTCTTGTTGAAGCGCAACAAAGAATTGTTGTAAAAACTATTACAATGATATTACTTGTGAAATTTTGCAGTAGGTCCTGCCATTCCTCCATCCCTCTAAAACACGGCCTGGCTCTAGTAAATTCTTTTTTCTTTCTCTTTCTTATTTTTTTCTCTCTTGTTCTCTTTCTTTCTTTTTTATATTTTTTTCTCTTTCTTTTTTCTCACTTGTTCTGTTTCTTTCTTTTTTCTTTCTATTGCTTTTCTTTTTAAATTATCTTTATTATTTTTTCTCTTTCTTTTTCCTCTCGCTTTCTTTTTAGATTATCTTTATAAATTTTGGGAAAAGGAAAGGGGGAGGGGGAGGGGGGTTTACCTAAGCAGGGAAGGGAGGGGGGCCCTAAAGGGAGAAGGGGGAGGAAGAGGCCCTACCTAAGCAAAGGGGGGTAGGAGCCCTGGGGGGAGGGGAAGGAGGGCCCTAATGGGGGGAAGGGGGGCCCTAAGGAGAAAGAGGGGAAGAGAGTTTTCATGAATAAAATATCTTTCTGATAAAAAAATCTTTGGACGGCTAAAGTAGATTAAAGTCAACTTTTACTAAGCCTAAGCGTTTTTTTAATGTAAAAATAATTTTCTGATGTAAAAATAGAATTTGGCCAAAATTGCTCATCAGAGCGAATCCGAACTCTCACCGAGCTACTCACAGTCAAGCACACTAACCCCCCCACTGAAGTGCCTCATAGTGAAGATTGACGGAGTAGTAGTCATGAACTGGGAAGATGGGGGATGGCTGGGCCTACTGCAAAAGTTTACAAGTTTTTGCTAATTCTCTTTTTACCTAAGATAATTACCTAAGATCTCTTTTGAAATATTTTATTATCGTTTACCGAAGACACTAAAATACTTTTTCATTTCTTTAGTAAAGTCGATTTGTTTGCAGTAACTTCAGAATGTTTCTCGCACTCTTTTTCCTCGCTCTATTTCAAACTTTTTCTTGTATTTTCCTCTCTCTCTCTTTTTCTCTCTCTCATTCTTAGACTATAGGACTAAAGAATGTTTGCCTTTTTAATGTCAAACAAATCCAAGTTTTGAGCTCAAAACATCTTCGTGTTCCATCTACATCACCGAATTTATAAGAAATAAGAAAATAAATCTAATGATTTTCAGACAGTGAAGTCATACGCTATAAATAAGAACCATTCATAGAAAAAGGATATCAAGAGTTAGGAGCGAAAAAAAAGGCACATTAGAATGGAAGCTTGTTAAAACCTTTTTCAATTATGAAAATGTGATACGCTTTTGGGCTCAGTTGCTAAGCGCATTCATTCTGTTATAATAACGAGTTCAGCATCGTTAGAAAATAACGATTCAGAAAGCCTCCAGATAATTACCTAAGATCTCTTTTGAAATTTGACCTTGACATTTCTACAGGCTCTCCTCACAAATATATATCACTGTGATGGAGGTGTACACAAATCTTACCTAGTTTTATGTTGAGTTTATTATAAAACTTCTTTTTTCATTGCGTTGCATAAGGACATTCTTCGAGATCGAATCAAAAAATCAAGTAGTTCAAGTTCGGCAGAGCGTCAAACGAAAAATCTTGGAGCAAAGTTGTCCTAGGCTAGTCTCAAAGTTGTCCTAGGCTAGTCTCAAAGTTGTCCTAGGCTAGTATCAAAGTTGTCCTAGGCTAGTCTCGGACGAGCAAAGTTGTCCTAGGCTAGTCTCAAAGTTGTCCTAGGCTAGTCTCAAAGTTGTCCTAGGCTAGTCTCGGACGAGCAAAGTTGTCCTAGGCTAGTCTCAAAGTTGTCCTAGGCTAGTCTCAAAGTTGTCCTAGGCTAGTCTCAAAGTTGTCCTAGGCTAGTCTCAAAGTTGTCCTAGGCTAGTCTCGGACGAGCAAAGTTGTCCTAGGCTAGTCTCGGACGAGCAAAGTTGTCCTAGGCTAGTCTCGGACGAGCAAAGTTGTCCTAGGCTAGTCTCGGACGAGCAAAGTTGTCCTAGGCTAGTCTCGGACGAGCAAAGTTGTCCTAGGCTAGTCTCGGACGAGCAAAGTTGTCCTAGGCTAGTCTCGGACGAGCAAAGTTGTCCTAGGCTAGTCTCAAAGTTGTCCTAGGCTAGTCTCGGACGAATGTGATTTTGACGTCACTAATATGTTTTTTTTCTTCACTGACCACAACCTACATACTTCAACCAATTTTATCATCGACTCAGTAAAAAACTGAAGCATCACATTTGACTTTTAAGGGAGAATCTCGAAGACCCATATCAAATTGGAAGTCAGTGTTTTGTACCTTTTTAGTTGTACAACAAGCAAGCTTGCTATATACAGAAAGCTTGACACCCGCGAGGATAAAGATGTTTTCCGTATTCGCGAAGCCAGAGCTTCACAAGTTAGGGACATTTTGCACATTAGGACGATCTATAACCAGTCAAAGCAGCTCGTCCGGTCACATGCATATGTATGTCGTGGTTCGGTGGAGCATTTTTTGCAGCCCTTGCAAGAAGTATTGAAAAAAGTCGATGAAGTGAATGCTGCTTTTTTCGTAACAAGCATTCACGTCGGTTTCAATAAAGTACAGCAAGGTTTGCCGGGTTCCAGATGAATCAGCTGAACTGAGGACCGGGTTCCAGATGAATCAGCTGAACTGAGGACTGGGTTCCAGATGAATCAGCTGAACTGAGGACCGGGTTCCAGATGAATCAGCTGAACTGAGGACTGGGTTCCAGATGAATCAGCTGAACTGAGGACCGGGTTCCAGATGAATCAGCTGAACTGAGGACTGGGTTCCAGATGAATCAGCTGAACTGAGGACCGGGTTCCAGATGAATCAGCTGAACTGAGGACCGGGTTCCAGATGAATCAGCTGAACTGAGGACTCAAAGCTGCCGGGTTCCAGATGAATCAGCTGAACTGAGGACTCAAAGCTCAGTTTTTAGCAAACAGTTTCGTGTAGGCTTTTCCAATCATTTATCAACTTTTTTTGTTGATATTTTTCAAGATAGGAATTTCAGAAAAACAAAAATAATAAAAGCAAAATTCGCTAAGACTACAGTTTTTTTATACCAACGGTTTCAATAGTCCGCCAAAGAGCGAGTACCGCTCTCAGCGGTGTTTTAATATGTGTGCACTCACTCTTATTTTTCTCAATCGAAAACTGTTTAACACTAACGTGCAGGAGCGACTTTTCCAGTTCACGCACAACAAGACAAACTTGTAGAGAAAGAAGTTCTTCATTGACTGTACTTGATCTCTACCCGGAGAAATTACAGTGCTTCTCCTTTTATGAGTTAAGAAATAAAAATAGGCAGTTTTGTTGCTCATGCTTTGAAACGAAAAGGTTTCCATCTCTTTCTTTCCTTTTTTTTTGTTTTCTCTGTAGTACTCCCTCTTTCTTTTTTCTTTCTCACTCTTTCTTTCTTTTTCTCTCTTTATTTCTCTCCTCTCTACTCTTTCTCTCTCTCTC
This sequence comes from Allodiplogaster pararmata, assembly GCA_964056735.1. Taxonomy (NCBI): domain Eukaryota; kingdom Metazoa; phylum Nematoda; class Chromadorea; order Rhabditida; family Diplogasteridae; genus Allodiplogaster; species Allodiplogaster pararmata. The sequence goes on from OZ057406.1 coordinate 16,459,837, forward strand.
TTTCTCCCCCTCTCTCTGTGTATCTCACGTGTTATTTTCTCTGAGATCTCGTAAGAATCCAATTAGATTTCTACAGAACTGTGTCCCCCCACTTTTTCGCGTACTCTCTTTTTCGCGTTTAACTTTCGCAGTTCTTACTCCTGTGTTGAGGCAGCGCATACTAAAAAGGCTCTCCAGTGCTATATAAGCTTGATAGAACTTTGTTTAAACCAGCAGTGAGCATTCTCCGTGATCAACTACTGAGTAAGAATATGTCTACAGCCATAGCTGTGGCCTCTACGGCGACTCTGATCGCCGTTCTAGTATGTCTCTTCTCCGTCTTTGTCATGGTCGGCAGGATCAACACCCTGAAGAGCGAGATCGACGAGGGCATGAGCGAGTTCCGGGTACGTCAGCGAGTTGCTCAATTCACTACGCCTTCAGAGCATTGTTGCTGAATATAATGAATTAAACGAAGCTTTAATTATTTACATGAACTTCTAATTTAAGGTGGTCGCTGAAGACACATGGACCCGTCTTCTCACACTACACGTCAACCCAACCGGCGAATCAAATGCTCCTCCAACCTTCGCAACTCTTCTGGGCCGTAACAAGCGTTCTGGCGGACAGTGCAACTGCGGGCCTTCCAGCCGTGGATGCCCAGCTGGTCCTCCTGGACCTCCAGGACAACCTGGTACACGTGGTGAGGATGGACATCCAGGAGAGCCTGGCCGCTCAGGTGCCTCTGGAATCTCTCTTGCTGCTACACACGACATTCCCGGTGGCTGCATTCAGTGCCCTGCTGGACCTCCCGGACCTCCTGGACCTAACGGAAACGACGGACCCGCGGGACCACCCGGCAATCCGGGATACCTCGGACCTCCTGGTAACCCCGGATCTCCTGGAGCCCCCGGAGAGCCCGGACCCGATGGAGAGTCCGGTCGCCCTGGAAGCGCAGGAAGACCCGGAAGCCCAGGCCAGAGCGGTGTTACTTACTCTCCTGGTCAGCCTGGCCGCCCCGGTTCCGACGGACGTCCTGGTCCTGCTGGAGCCCCCGGACAGCCCGGTGCTCCCGGAAACGATGGCCAGCCTGGTCGCCCCGGAGAGCAGGGGCGCTCCGGCCATCCCGGCCGCCCTGGACAGCGTGGACCCCCTGGAGAGCCAGGAAGCAATGGCCAACCCGGCACAGATGCCGCATACTGCCCTTGCCCCCGCCGTGCCTCCGTCAAAGTATAGAACAACTGTTGAATTTGTTCACCACAAAGTTGAACATGTCTCTAAGACGAAACGAAATAAAGTCTTAAAATTTTGTTACACTTTGGTGATACTTTCCACTTTGATCATGAATAAGGAAAAAAATCCTATGAAGGTTCGAAACTATCAAATTCCCATCAAATCAGAAAGAGAGCGGCAAGAAGTAATTTTTTTCATTCTGCACTGGTACTGACGATTACTACAGCAAGAAATTAAATTTTCAGAACCCAATAAAAAAACGAAATGGTTCTTGACTCAATCAATATGGAAAATGGCCACATGCTTTTCCTCTCATTGTCTCTCTTGCTAACTTTCTCTCTTAAAGTTCGATTCCGTCTTCATTTATTATAACTCGATAAGACCCTTTCTTCGAATGAGTCTTTTGCGAACAGCAACAAAAAAACTCAACGGAGTTCATTTCAGAAATTTCCTTGCTTGTAGATCAAGAATGTGATGGGGAGTTGTTGATTCGATTTGCATTAAGAATGTTTATCCAGTCGGTTGTGAGAGATCGCCCACATTAATCCTGCCCCTATTTATTGATATGTTGTTGGATTAAGTTTGCTTAATGATCTTTAGTTATAGTAGTATATTTTCGCTAATTCGTTATGTTGTATTTTTCTCTCATTCATGTTATGTTTCGAACCTCTCGCGCGCTAGGAATGATTCGGCCTGGCCGACAGAACAAAAGCGGGAGATAGAGATTCTGTTGTTTTGTGCACTACCGAGCTTTGAATCCTTTATCAAAGGTCGCTTCTCCCGTGTTCGTGTTAATAACAATCTATCTGATATCTTCTCAATCTCTTCTGGTGTTCCACAAGGATCGGTACCATAGGTAAAATACGTCTTGATTTTTCAATAAGTCGATCGCTGAAGTACGTTAAAAGTTTCATTTGTTACTTTACGAAAACAGTTGAGACTCAGTTATGGCTAATGAAACGTTCTTTTATCTAAAGAAATGAAGAATTTTTCTTTCAATTTAGCTGTGAAAACTCTGATAGAGTCATTTAGAGTGAGGAGGATGGTCGGTAGGTCGGTCGACTTGAAGAATTTTTTGCCAGTTATCAGTTTACCTATGATGCTTGTACTCCGTGACAAAGTTGCATTTCTCGCATTCCATTCGCTTCTCCTTTGGAATGTGCTCCCGAGCATGCGTCCACATCTCATCTTGGTTCATAGAACTATGTGCACATTGCCTGCACTTGTAATTTTTGTGCTTGGCTCTTCTTCCCTCGGAGCGGCTCTTCCCCGCCGTCTGGGCAGCAGGGGGATGGGCGGGGAGAGAGAGGCCGATTCCTCTCAAAGCCTCCGGCAGAGAAAGAGCAGACGTGGACGGAGCGGATTCCGTAAAAAGCATGAGCTGCTCTGATAGCGTTCGCATTTGATACAATGCCGAAGAAGAGGCTTCCGTAGCGGATATCATTCTGAAGATAGCATCGGAGAGATTCATTCGAGAACTTGAAGGCTCAGGCTCGTTCTGGGGTACTGGAGACTCTGCAAGAGACTTCGGCACTTTCGCAACATAGACGATTTCCGGAGACGCGGATGCGGTTGACGGTGTTTCTTTGGGAGGAGTGGAGACACTTTAGAGCTGTACCGAGAGAGCCGAGAGGTCATTGGAAGTAGCGCCTGAGCGCTAAAGAGTGGGAGTGGAAGCAGAGGCGGATGAGGAGGAAGAGGCAGTGAAGGGCGGGGAGAGGTTGATGCCGGCCGCCTCCTGCTGCTCCCTCGAGTGAGACTCCATCATGTGCTTCTTCAACCTGTACTCAGTTCGGCAAGTGTAGTTGCACATGCTGCACCACTTTAATTGGGGAGCTTTTTGATTTTTTGACAAATGTAGTCTTTGAATTGACAAAAAAAAAATAATAATATGATAAATTTTATCATGAGGTCTCGTTAGCTTAAGCCGTAAGGCCTCGTTAGCGTAACCTTTATCTAAGCCTAAGCGGAAAAAACAGTGAATAATAGCTGAAAACAGCTAAGCCAGATTACTCAATTTGACTGGATAAAACTGAAATATCCTGGCTAATTGTTCCATGCGGCCTCTTTCTCAAGTCGTACGGCCTTTTTGCCCACATTTTACCTAAGCCCAAGCAAACAAAATCAGTTTCGTCCCCGTTGGGAAAATTAAAAATTAAGCCATTCTACGCCCTTCTATGTAATAAGGAAAATGACTTTGAGAGGAGAGAGACTCCCATAAGTCACTCTCCGTTTACACGCTCTCTAGAGTAAGATAAAAATTAGTATAAAAAAGAGAGAGTTTTTTAAGGGATTCTCATTTCACACGAGTTTGTAGATCGGAAACAGTAGACTTCTTCGTTAAAAAACTTTTGATTCGATCCGCAATGGAATTCCAGTGTTATTGCACTTTTTTGTTGTTAAAATTCTAAAACTGTTGTTTTTTTCAGGGATCGTGAACACTTAAATTGCTCAGAAAGAAGAAGTCTTCAAGTGAAGACGAGAAAGATTCCAGAGAAAACAATTCAGTTCTATATTCTTCAAAAAAAAGAAGAATTTTTCGAAGTTTTTCGAAGAAAATTTTCGCCTCCGGCGGGCGTCTGTTGGATTTTCGGACCAACTGAGCGTAACTTTTGACTAAGCCTGAGCGAGAGAAAAAAACAGTGAGTTGTGGCTGAAAACAGCTAAGTCAATTTCCTCAAACTGGATAAAAATAAAAATAAATTTTAAAATTCAAAAAAAATCAGACTGGATAAAAATGAAATATTGTGGCTAATTGTTCTTTACGGCCTCGTTAGCATACCTTTTGATTAAGCCTGAGGGAAAAAATCAGTGAAAAGTTACCTGCCCCCCCCCCAAGTAAAGTGCGGCCCCCCAAGAAACAAAGAGCCACTTATAATCATGTTAAAACGCTTCAATGTGAGCCTAGGACTAACCCGGACCATTGAATTGATAAACTAAAACAGAAGGAAGAATTCGAAAGCTAAACTCTCTATTTTTCTCAATAAAAATATTCACTGTCTCAAATCCGAAAACATCAAGAGCTCAGTGATAAAAACATGAAGAGGAAAATATTTTCAAAAAGAAATTTAAGCGTCAGAAGTTGAATCTATCTCATAGGTAAAATACGTCTTGATTTTTCAATAGGTCGATCGCTGAAGTACGTTAAAAGTTTCATTTGTAACTTTACGAAACCAGTTGAGACTCAGTTATGGCTAATGAAACGTTCTTTTATCTGAAGAAATGAAGAATTTTTCTTTCAATTTAGCTGTGAAAACTCTGATAGAGTCATTTCGAGTGAGGATGGTCGGTAGGTCAGTCGACTTGAAGAATTTTTTGCCAGTTATCAGTTTACCTATGATCGGTACTTGGCCCTATTCTACATATTCTCTCTGGTTCCATGACACCTTGCAGAGCGACACCTTGCAGAGCGACACCTTGCACCGCGCACTTTGCAGAGCGACACCTTGCAGAGCGACACCTTGCAGTGCGACACCTTGCACCGGACACCTTGCAGAGCGACACCTTACACCGGACACTTTGCAGAGCGTTATTTTGCAGAGCGTTGTTTTGTATATTGCTTCTAGTGCACTTTCCGTTTAGTAGTTTGAGTTCGCAGGTTATTTCAATTATGTGTGCAGAAGAGTTTCGGTGATTTGGGAATTCGAAAAGAGTTTGCATTGAAGGTATGCAATTTCATCATTTATGCAATTTCATTTAATGTATGCAATTAATGTATTCTTGTATTCATCATGTATGCAATTTCATCATTTAATGTAAATCATTTAATGTTTTTCTGATGTAAAAATAATTTTCTTCTTTCTATTGCTGTTGATAACACCTTCAATCTTCTTTCCATTGACTTATTATGTTTTCGGTACTTCTTTACTTCGTTGCATGCTCCTCTCCCCTGCATTTTGCGAAATATTTCTATACGGCCTCGTGAGCATACATGGTACCTAAGCCTAAGCTTGAAAAAATCAGTGAAAAGTGACCTGACCCCCATGTAATGTGCGCCCCCCCAAGTAGCAAAGCGCCGAAAAGCAATTCATTCTGGAAAAGTATTTTATAAAAACGGTTCTTTCCAACTTGGGAGGGCGCGCTTTACTTGAGGGGTTTTTTAAATAACTTTTTTCAAAGAATTTTTTTTTACATTGAAAAACGCTTTGGCTTAGGAAAAAAATTTCGATAACGAGGCCGTACGGCTTAGGCGAACGAAACCGCATAAGAAATTGTATATATTTTTGTATTTTTTAACATGTTTTGAACGCTTCGATAAGAGCCCCCCAAATTCACAGTATACATTCACAGGCGGCAGACAGAAGTAAAGGCATCGATCGGCTTGAAGAATTGTGCAGGGAAGGGCTGGTCTTGCAAGACACAAGGAATGATGTTAGTGTTACATTTTAATTATACTTTTTTATATTTAAACTTGAAACCATTCGTTAAAAGAAAATAAATAACTAACTTTTACTTCTAAGCTTATAGGGTAAGGTAACTCACAGCGTTAATGAAGGATTTGATGTTCTTGTGCTCGCGACTTACTCGTAAGTTGCAAGTAAACAATCCAATTCTGACGGTTGATTTTTTTGAAGGAAAATAATTTGAGTTGAGGTTACTTTCGGAATTCAAATTGTCTAGAGGTTACAGATAGGAAGTCTCGAAAAAGTTATAGACTTGCTTTTAGAAATTAAGACCTCGACTAATTTACTAAGATTTTGTAAACTTGCGGAATTCACTGAAAAATCCGCCTCAGGCTTTCGTTGTTGAGGATATATATTTTTAAAAAAACCTCTACCCTCATTGCAGGTAACCTTACGATAGCGTCGGGTTCATTGAGAAAGCAAGACTGGAAGAGCTCTTTTGGTCTTTTCAGATACTCAATTCCTCGTCTCACATGAGGCTCACATTCTAGCAGTGGACCATGAAAAGATTTCTTTCCCAATTTACGCTAAGAATAGTTTTTTGTTGCAAAGTTTGATAGTAGAAGTACAAACGCTCAGCTTCCGATATCATGCGACATGGATTGCCATTAGAATGAGAAACTCCGCTCACGATGCTCCGGTTCTTGTTTAGGTTTAAAATTGAATGAAAGTAATAAGCAAACAATTACTTCGATTGAAATATAAAAAAAAAGTTTGACGATCGATTTTTAAAAGCCATAATTGTGAATACAATTAAATCAAAAAAATTTTTGAAAAAAATAACACTTAACGAATCGGCTTTTTTACATGAAAGCTTTCTTAGGAGTTCTAATTTATTTAATCAATACCAATGATGTTTTCATCAATGATCGTAGCTTTGTAAACAATGTATACCCCTTACTACGGGTAGGGTAAGGGGTAGAAAAGAAAAATGCTTACAACATGGTTATATATCACCGATGTTTACTGACTAATACTTAACTTTGATTCAGCCATTTCTTCATTTGACATTTCACTTTGGTTCTGTTGTTGCTCAACTGGTTCATACGTTGGGGAGCTTGTGAAGATTCGGTTATACAATGTGTTTTTGAGCGAGTTTTAGGTAATTTGAATCGGGCAAAGACATTTTGCTCATACTGAAAAATTCGCCCTGAATTTACACATTGAGTTTAATTTTCCGTAATATTTTGATATATCGTTTGCTTTATTGTTAAGCTACTGTCAAGCATCAGCTAAAACAGTATCGCTAAGTCTTTCTTATGAACAAAAGGTTTCATCATGGGAGTATCTTTCAATACAATACCTCAGCGTTGTATGCATTTTTTAAAAGTACTTTTGTGCTGCGAAGAATGAATTTGTTATTGTTGTAATAATTGCAAAGCTTCGAAACCTAAGTGGTTTAACAAGTTGAACTTTTTTGTTTTGATTTCTGTTTTCGTTGATTATCACCTGTCGTTATTTTATTTATTGCAATTCTAAGTAGAAATTTTTTTGTTGAATGAGACTTTTATTTATTTACTTGCAAATAAATCAAACTTTTAATACGCGAATCGAGATAATCAACAACAACAAAAAACGCCACATAATTCGAGCGAGACACGTAGTTTATGACGGCGGGCGAAAAAATGTGAAAAGTTTCGTCTGCTCCAGGCAAGAATCTTGCCACAGGGTAATCGATGGCCAACAACACTAAAATTTATTATTCTTTTCTTTTATCTAGAAGCTCAATCTTCACATCGTTTGAGCTAAATTCAATCTCTAGTGAATATAACTTTGCACAATTGTTTTTAATTGTCTTTATAGGCTGATTGAATAATAACAGAATCACAGTTTCAACAGGTAATAACAAATCTAACACTCAAATCCTATTCATCTTTTCCGCTATTTCTCCACCCCTCCCCACTAAGTGAGTTCGCTTCCGTGACTTTGAAGGCATCTGATGCGTTTCTTCACACTGAACGTCATTCTGGAAAAAAACTTCGTTTATGAAAATAAATAATTAAATGGAAAACCTCTGGTTTCCAAATTTAGAACGAATTGCTAGAGTTCACAGCTATTTACTGGATAAAAAGTAAAAAAATAAATCGAAAAATATAAATTTCGTCTACCAACTTACGAAGAAAAAACACCTATTTACTAACGCGAACAAAATTGCTCCAAAAAGATCAAACATGTAAAATTTAGTCTCCCCGAAAATATTCTCAATAAAAAGGAGCCAATGCTGACCCGATTACACCGCGGGAAAAAAAATCTATGCGCTCTCCAAAAACCACGAAAAACATTGAAATCTATGCGCTTGGAGAAGAATTTTCTTCGGAATTTTCGTAGGGAAAGACCAAATCATCGAAAAAAATGAATTTTGAACTCTAAAATTTCAAAAATATATGCGCTCGAAAAAAGTTGTGCGGGTGCTAAGAAACAACCTGGCTAATAATTGAACAAATTAAATAAGCCTCATTGAGATAATTTTTAAAAATAGGTCAATGAAAAGTTATTAATTGAATATGAAGATCTTTCATCAACAACTCTTCCTATTTTCATCGCTTTCTTAAATGACAGCGAAAACATTTTTCCCTTGTCTTTAAAACGTGAAGTAAACTCACCCCTTTTCCAGTTCCTTCTCCAATTCGGTCACTTCCCCTTCTGAGAGTTGAGCCAATGCTGCTTGAATCTACAACTAGACCGAATCCTCCTTCGTCTCTCATCTCCACACACAAACTCATTCTCAATCAACGCTTTTTCGATGAAAAAATGTCTCTTTGCTCTCCGATACCAAACCTAGTCAATATCATCAATCAGAATTACTTCAGACGATCTATTACAGCACCGTAATCTCGTCTAGGACTACTATTTTCACTAGCGTTCACCATAATGTAAAACAGTGTACGCTGAATAAAAAGTACTCTGCCATTTAAAATTCTGTCCTCACTCATTGATTTGCATCTTCTCAAATTTCTTCATGCTCCTGCTTGTCGCATCGACATTCACATAGATAAATACAGAAAAACTGGCGCTTATTTACCAGCCTATTTTAGTATTTCTAGGCACAATTTAACTTGGAAGCGCTTTATTTGGGGGGGGCTCTTATCGAAGCGTTCAAAACATGTTAAAAAATACAAAAATATATACAATTTCTTATGCGGTTTCGTTCGCCTAAGCCGTACGGCCTCGTTAGCGAAATTTTTTTCCTAAGCCAAAGCGTTTTTTGATGTAAAAAATTCTTTGAAAAAAGTTTTTTCAAAAACCCCTTCAAGTAAAGCGCGCCCTCCCAAGTTGAAAAGAACCGTTTTTTCCAAAATACTTCTCCAGAATGAATTGCTTTTCGGCGCTTTGCTACTTGGGGGGCGCACATTACATGGGGGTCAGGTCACTTTTCACTGATTTTTTAAAGCTTAGGCTTAGGTACCATGTATGCTTACGAGGCCGTATAGAAATATTAGCCACAAAATTTTAATTTTATCTAGTCTAATTGAGGAAACTGATTTAGCTGTTTTCAGCTATTATTCAATGTTTTTTCCCGCTTAGGCTTAGTCAAAGTTTACGCTAACGAGGCCGTACGACTTAGACAAACGAGACCGCATTAGAAAATTTCTCATATTAGCAATTTTTGTCAGCGACCTTCCAAGTAAAGTGCGGCCCCCCTAAGTAAAATTGCGCCCTGCATTTCCTTACGAGTTTCATGAAGAAGCTTTTTAAAAAAACAACTATCATAGCGAAAAATGAGGACTTGAGAGTCATAAAGATCACTGACCGCAGATCTGTTGTCCACCACGATGTCTACCACGTCCTTCTAAGTTCATTTTTGGAAGGGGACTCTTGTAAACCAGAATTTAAAAAAAACAATTCAACAAGGACTCACATTTTGATATCAGTAAAATCTACAACAACAAATAAGCTTTGCGTCAGACTGAATGAGTAACAGAAACTATCGGAAAAATCACCAATCATCGAGAGAGAAAACTCCGAAAGAAAAAAAAAAGCCGAGAGAAAAACCAATTCAATGCATACATAATTGAAATAACCTGCGAACCAAACTACTAAACGGAAAGTGCACTAGAGACAATATACAAAAGAAAAGCTCTGCAAAATAACGCTCTGCAAGGTGTCGCTCTGCAAAGTGTCCGGTGTAAGGTGTCGCTCTGCAAGGTGTCCGGTGCAAGGTGTCGCTCTGCAAGGTGTCCGGTGCAAGGTGTCGCTCTGCAAGGTGTCGTGTTACCATTCTCTCTATACATTGCGAGTTTGACATCGAGGTTTGCTCTTAAAGTTTAAAAAAAAGAAATTCTTGCAAATGTTCTTTCTTTTTGAAAAAAATTAAATTCTTGAAATGGTTTGGCTGTTTACACTGAATTTATCGGCCTAATTTTCGAATTTTTTTTCTAATGCGTGCTCGCCCCAACCGCAGTGGGAAAAATTTTCATCAATATTGAGACTACGTTTTTTTAAAAAATTGGACCACCTCAATTGGGAGCGTTTGAATTGGTGGAGAGTCGCTCAGCCAGACGACCTCTTCATTATACACCTGCTCACCCTTTTGACAAAACCCAATCTCGGTCCCCCGATTCAATTAGCACCGTGAATCCATAAGTATTTCCGAAGATACTAAACATGTTCTTGACTCAAAAAACATACGGGTTCTGAAACCACTTTGGAAGTGGAAAAAATTTCCACGCTCAAAAGATGAAATGTAACAGAACAATGAAAAAATTTTGTATTTTATTTGGAAACCACCAACTTCAGAGATCTTCTTCCCGACGACATTATATCAAACTTACAATATCAGGCCACGAATCTACAAAGAGAACCATAAGAAATTATTGACATGAGATTGGCACTTTGTGATTAAACAGGTTATTACACAACAGCTTATTATTATTATTATTACTAATCGAAATCGATTCTTAATCCTAAATTCTAGAAAACTGTGACAACACACAATCCAGAAAGACTATTTTCAACTACGTTAAGAAAAACTACCATAATCCCTGATGTTTGTACGGCAGTCTCGTTAGCTTCAAGAGTTAGAACATGAAAAAAACCACAATAATATGAAAGCTTGACCAAAAAAGAAATTCTCAGTCACACACTTTGATTGAGCAATATCAATACACACATTATTCAAATAAAACATAATACATTATTGAGCAGCATGAGCACACAACAATCAACAGCTCTGCTTCATTTGTATCATTCAGTCTTTTGGAATGTATAAACGAATCTAAGTTGTATAAACGAATTTTTAATGCAATTTTTAAAAGTATAACTTTTTATAACTTTTGTTTATGCTTGCACGATGCAGATAGTTCACGAAAAGAGTGAAATGGAAGGCGAACTGAGCGTGGCTGCTTCCCAGAAGGCAACTAGATATGAGGTAAGCTTGTTAGAAAAGCAAGCATTTATTGGTATGGCCATTAGGAGTCTCGTAGAGCCAGCTTTTCGTACAATGCCCTCATTTCATCGCTGAGTTTGCCGTATTTTTTTCTCAGTTTCTTTTCTTTCTTCTCTTCACTCAAAGACGGATCAATTCTGAAAAAAAAGTTTAAAGTTTTTGCTTTTTTTGTTTTGGCCCTAAAATTACTTTTTTATTGCTAGTAAGAGTGAAAAAAACCCACAAATTTGCATCTTAAATCAGTCCCTTAACGTTCTTGAATTAAAGAAACAAAACTTTCCTTAATAGAATCGTTATTCCTTCAAGTTTTCTAGAAAGAGATTTCTCTGGGTTTTTGGAGCTTTATAAATTAATGTAAAAGGAAAGGCTGAGATTAACTTATGGGAGTCTATTTCCTTGACGAGAACCGAGGAAGATAATTAGAAAGGAACTCACTCGTCAATGTGCAGAGACTTGAAGTGGTCAAAGGCACTCATCGGTTCTCTTTTTGCCTTCTTCTTTGGATTGGCCGTTCTTGTCGGCCAATCCAAACAAGAAGGCGTAAAGAGAACCGATGGGAAGGGGGAGGGGCGTTTACCTAAGCAGGGAAGGGAGGGGGGGCCTAAAGGGGGAAGGGGGGAGGAAGAGGGCCCTACCTAAGCAAAGGGGGGGTAGGGGCCCTAAGGGGGAGGGGGAAGGGGGGGCCCTAAAGGGGGGAAGGGGGGCCCTAAGGAGAAAAAGGGGAAGGGAGTTTTCATGAATAAAATCTCTTTCTCATCATGAAAAAAACAGCAAAAAGTCATTAGATACAGCGGAAAGTCAACAGAGACAAGAAAAAGTCATAGGTTGACGTTGCCCGAAAAAAAGGTTGACGTCGCACGAAATCAAAATTTCAAAAAAAAAAGTTTGTCTAAATAGGAAGACGTGTTTTTTTTTCAAAATAGGTAAACAAGTTTGTCAAAACAGGTAGACGTGTTTGTCAAAATAGGTAGACGTTTCACTAAAATAGGTAGACGTTTCACTAAAATAGGTAGACGTTAAATCTTCAAATTCTAAGTTACACAGTTTGAAGGCAGTGACGCCTGGTTAAGATGACAAATGATTGAACTATCGCACAGAAAAAAGCTAGTCCGCCGGGCGGGATCGAACCCAGACCATCTCGACTCAAACCTGGAGCGCGTGTTACCATTTGACCACGGGGACACATTGCTATTCCGTGGGACACATTGCAAACTGTGTAACTTAGAAAATGAAGATTTATCATCCATCTTCCATCTCTCTTCTGTCTTAATCGTGAACTCTGGAGTTACGCTCTCCATTCATGACGCAATCGCTTGATAAGCATGCGTGACTAAGAGAACAAGGCAAACGACCCTTTCATATAACACTATCGCACGGAATAGCAATGTGTCCCCGTGGTGTAATGGTAACACGCGCTCCCGGTTTGAGTCGAGATGGTCTGGGTTCGATCCCGCCCGGCGGACTAGCTTTTTTCTGTGCGATAGTTAAATCATAGGTAGACGTGTTTGAGAAAATAGGTAAAAGTTGCACGAAATTAGCCTGATGTGTTTTTATTTTTTTTAGGTAGACGTTTCACTAAAATAGGTAGACGTTTATTTTTTCCCCATTTTATTTTAACCACTCACACATTTTACAAAAGCATTTTAGAAAAGAATTCTAGTTTAACAACACACTCTGGAATCCCATAAATTTTAAAAATTTTCTCACATCTTAAGCAATAATTTCATAGGAGAATCAACATTCGTTTAAAAAAAGTTTTAAAATAAAGTAAAAATTCAATCACAAAAACGAGAATAAAGTGGTACATGGAAACATACAACAACCTAATATATGATACAGCATCCTATAACGTCCGGGTTCAAGAGAGTGGGGGGGGGGCTTAAGTATCACAGAATTTTAACAGAGCATTTTGTCCCGTGCGGGAGGCTAAAGTTAAATTTAACCAAAGTTTTAAATCAGCGCAAGTGCATGATTCGAAATGCTAAACGGGGGCAGTGATTCAGGATACGTCAGGGGGACAAACAGAAATTTTTTGGAGTTTTTTTATCTCTCATTTAGTAAAACTACAACACACAAAAGGTTTACAATTATTAACTATTATAAATTCGGCATAGCTTTTAACAAAGAAAAAACATTAGATAATACATATTATGTATAATTTCGCGTGTTCCTAAAACATTTAGTGTGTCACACTCCAAAAAAGCGGCCTCGAGTCAAGTCAACAGAACAGTTTAAAGTTTTTCGAAACGTAGTTATTTAATAAGATTTTTAAATTTTTCAAAATAAATTGTTCTTTTTTGAGTAGTTTTTCGAGTTGCGAGTTCTTTGAATAGAGCTGAAATGCGTCTGTACTCTTTTAGATAATAAAAACAGTTAGGATGTATGACGCACAGTAAACTGAAGTCTAAGGTTGAGGACACTAAAATCCAGAAAGAATGTTTTCTTTACCAATAGACATTATACTACATTTGTTTTGAATCTTATTCTCTCTCAACGTAAATCTCGAACTTTCGTTTTTTATCAGAGCCGAGGCTGTTTGGATAGCAGCGGAAAGTTTGTCGTGAACTGAGGATAAAATGGGTGTGGGTTTTAAAGGTCGAGGTGGGCAGACTTCTCAACCGCAAGCGAGTCAATCCTCAAAATTTCGCCTCCGCAAGTTCCCGACTACATGAAAAAGTGTTTTTAAAGTACAAGCAAAAACAAGACAATCTTTTCTAAATTTTATTGGAGAAAACAGTCTAATCACTCGCTCACGAAGGCCTTTAACAAGGCACAGTCAGGCGTCGCGGCAGGCACAGCACACGTCAGCGGAACCTAAAACACGGCCTCAACTTAAAAACGGCTTAGCTCAATTAATTAGTATTATTTTTCTTTCTCTTTTTTTATTTTTTTAAATTATTCATTCTTTATTCCAATTGTTCATGGTTAAAACGTACAACGGATAACTGTCACGATGTGAGATCAGTGTGGAGGCAAAATACAGTATATTTACAGAGAGAAAAATAAGCATCACAAACGTAAGCGGGACAATTGTACAATATCATCAATAGGCAAATTGATAAGCATTTTCTTGAAAGCTGAGCTAGAAGAAATAGTTACTATTTGTATAGGTAAAGCATTCCACACATTTATAGCACGGGAGGCACAAGTAGTGTGTGACTGCGACAATCTAAACGGTAGACTAATACGAAGAGGATGTGAATTTCTATTATTGTAAGGACACGGTTTGACGAGAAACAAAGTTGAGTAATCAAGCTCAAAATGGCCATGGATACATTTATGTATGAAACAGAGATCTGCTATAGCTCTACGGTGCTCAAGTGTATGGAGACTCAGTAGCTTCATTCGCGAAGGGTAATCTAGGTTGGTTCTACCGGCTCTATACATCACACGGCGTGTGAAACTGCGTTGAACTCTTTCCAAATCATTGACAAGGCCTATCGAAGTTGGTGACCAAACTTCACTACCATATTCAAGCAAGGGCAGTATATATGACTTGAACGCTCGCATTAAAACTGTGATGGACGATGTTCTAAGGGCTCGAAGGATAAGATTCGCACATTTCGATGATTTTTTAATGACCTGATCTATGTGGTTAGAGAAAGTTAAGGAATTATTGAAATTGATACCTAGATCTTTGACATTGATTGATGAAGGCAAGGTGATGTTATTCATGGAGTAAGTCCTCTTACTGTTGCAAGAGCCACAATGAACGACAGAACACTTCGGAATTGAAATTGTTAGAGACCAGTTATGTGCATAATCTGCTATCGAGTCAATAGCGATTTGCATCAGAGATGCAAAATTATGTTTATAAATTTTATTTTTACATCAAAAAATTATTTTTACATTAAAAAACGCTTAGGCTTAGTAAAAGTTTACAATAACGAGGCCGTACGGCTTAGCTAACGAGGCCGTACGGCTTAGCTAACGAGGCCGTACGGCTTAGCTAACGAGGCCGTACGGCTTAGCTAACGAGGCCGTACGGCTTAGCTAACGAGGCCGTACGACTTAGCTAACGAGGCCGTACGGCTTAGCTAACGAGGCCGTACGGCTTAGTTGAGGCCGTGAAAGGCCAAAAAAACCTGACGAATAGCAGTCATGAAAGTCATGAATGTAATTAATTGAGCTAAGCCGTTTTTAAGTTGAGGCCGTGTTTTAGGTTCCGCTGACGCGTGCTGTGCCTGCCGCGACGCCTGACTGTGCCTGCCGCGACGCCTGACTGTGCCTTGCTAAAGGCCAGTTAAAAAGAACCCATGATCGCATAGCTGTTTACATATATTCTTATTCAAGCGATTTTTTTTAGTTCGCCTGAAATATGGGAATAAACAAGGCCAGTCGGCCTTCTACGGCTATTGTCACCCACATTTGCAAAACAAGCAATAAGTTTCAACGCTCGGGCAGTAACATTCTAGTTTAAGCTTACAATTTGAATGAACCTTTAGCAACTCGACCCCTCTGTCTCTCTGCCTATGGAAATCAATTTATCAAAACGCAAAAAAATCACTGGAAAATCACAGAAATATCAAATTTAAGTATTGTTGGTAGAGACTTTTTTTACAACGAAAGCAGCAGGAAAGCTATGAAATCACAGAAAGTATGGCAGTGTTTGCGTTTCCATGGGTCATACGTCTGACTTAATTACATTTACAAAAAATTGTTCTTACATTCAAAAAACTAATTTCACATTAGAAAAAAAGTTTTACATTAAAAAACGCTTAGGCTTAGAAAAAGTTTACTTTAACGAGGCCGTACGGCTTAGGCTAACGAGACCGTATAAAAAAATGCCACTCTCATCTGACCCATGGAACCTCTGGTAGGGGGGAGGCATAAACGTGAACAATGCCGGAAGTTTTTTTTTCGGTGTGGTAAAAGTGGCAGATTGCAAACATTCAGAACGGCCCAATTGCTAAAGGCCATTAAATGAGGTTTTTTTAGATACCTCTCCTCAAATCGCACCTTAAACAGCGGGTTTCATAGGCAAGCTTCGTTTTTTAAGAAGCACTGAGCTTCATCTCGTAGGAGAAGAAATTGGCAATTACCGAAAGGAGGCAAGAAGGAGGCAAGAAACCGGGAGGCATGAGGGAGGACGCCTCGTTAGCTAAGCCGTACGGCCTAGTTAGCTAAGCCGTACGGCCTCGTTATAGTAAACTTTTACTAAGCCTAAGCGTTTTTTAATGTAAAAATATATTTTAATATAAAAATAAAACGCGCGGCCTCACTCATGCCTCCCGGTTTCTTGCCTCCTTCTTGCCTTCTTTCGGTGATTGCAGAAGAAATTGCACTTTTCCGTTACCAAGTTTTATTCTTCAGTTCGTTGGTCGAAAGACAGAAGATGTTGTGTCGGAGGGTCTCGGCTTTGAACAGATGTGCCTTATCTGCCAGACAGGTTAACGCGGCTTCTTGATCAACTAGATGTTTGGTTTTAGAAATGAATGTTTTTCTTCACAAAATTATTTCCAGCGTTTCTCTTCTTCTTCATTGACGTCTCGTGATAATGCGTTTGCTGTAATCCAAGGTGTGTGTTTTTTTCCATTTATTATATGCACTTTTTAAAGTATAGTTTTAACTACAGTTTTTCAAATAGAAATTGAGCGGCACCGCACTATTTTACTTTAGGGAAACCCCCCATCCCTACCAGAGATTCCATGGATCATACGTCTGACTTGTCTACATTTACAAATAATTATTTTCACACAAAAAAATAACTTTACATTAAAAAATTTTACATTAAAAATTATTTTTACATTAAAAAAAATCTTTTCACATAAAAACGCTTAGGTGTAGGAAAAAGTTACCGCTAACGAGGCCGTCTCAAAAAAATGCCACTCTCATCTGACCCAATTGAACCTCTGGTAGGGGGGTGTCCCTAAAGTGAAACAGTTCCAGCGGCTCTTATTCCCTCATGGGCTACCCTGCGTCTTGTCTTGCAGACATTAGAATACTAGACAAAAAATTTGCGGGAAACTTGTAGTTTAGGTCCCCACTTCACTTCTGCCCCCCCCCCCACCCCGTGGTAGGAGAGGCCCCAACTCCCCAGTAAAACGGTCCAAAGGGGGGGGGGGTCGAAAAGTAAAAGACCAAAATAAGGTGGGGCTAAAGTAAATTTAATTTTGACCCTCACCACACAAAACGGGAGGTTGAAGTAAATACCTGGACCTTTTTACTTTTATACCCCCGCCGACCAACACTTCTCCGGTGAAATGTTTGCTTGAATTTTAACCCCCGCCCCCTCCTCAAGGGGGTTAAAATTCAATGAAGAAGGGGGGGGGGGTTAAAATTAAAAGAGGAGGCTCAAAATAAAATGAGGGAGTGGGTAAAATTAAATGAGATGGGGTTAAAATTAAATGAGAGGGGGATAGAATTGAATGAGAGGGGGTTAAAATTAAATGAGAGGGGGTTAAAATTAAATGAGAGGGGGTTAAAATTCAATGGGGGGGTTGAAATTTAATCAAACATTTATTCTACTGGAGAAATGTTACTCAAGTTTATGACGATTAAAATAGCAAGGAGTGATAACCTCACTTCCATAAAACTATATCGTGAATTCCAACATTCCAAACAACATTTAATTTCAAACAACAAACATAAAAAAACACAGAAAGACCTCGATGAGCTGATGAAGGATAAGTAAACCAAAGCACGCCACGCACGCTACACACGCCAAATCATTACTAATGCACGCCACAGCGCGGGAAAGAGAGAAAGAGTGTTTGACGAACTATTGTGTTAATTTTTTGATACGGTCTCGTAAGCCTAAGCCGTACGGCCTCGTTAGCGTAAACTTTTGCCTAAGCAAAAAAAAACATGAAAAACTTGAAAAAAACTAAATAAAGCGCATGGGGCAAAGTTAAGAATTTTCCTGCGCAGTGGCGTGCATTAGTAATGGTTTGGCGTGCGTAGCATGCGTGGCGTGCTTTAGTAAAAGTTCAAAAAACAAATTTACTAAATCAATCCAAAATCATTCATAATCGCGTAAGAAAAAACATTAAGAGTAAGAGAGAGAGAGATAATATACAAAACGATACAAACAAATTGAAATACAAACAAACACAAACAATACAAACAAAATCGAAAACATTTACAAAAAATTTTACATTCAAGAAATTTTACATTCAAGAAATTTTACATTCAAGAAATTTTACATTACAAAAAAAAACGAAATCATTCTACATTCACTTGAAAGCTTCGAGACAGCTTCCCCGCCGAAAAGCCATTCTCGAACTTTCTCTCTCTCTCATGCGCGTTCCCGCTCAAAAACTTCTCAAACTTTCTCTCTCTCTCACACGCGTTCACGCTCAAAAACAAAACACAGCATATGGTCAGTAAAGACAGCGAGACAGCAGTACAGAGAGAGAAATAGCAGATGAGGGGGACTGTTCTACTACCTGCTTCCTTACAGTGCAATTGCTTTCAGGCATGTGTTAAAATTAAATTTACCCAAATTGGCTTTAACCGCTACGGTCTCGATAATTTTCTTCATATGTTATCATTTTGAGCATCAGAGACTCCGGTTCGTGGAAAAAATTATTTTTTACGAGAAAATTTTTTCACATCAAAGAATTATTTTTACATTGGAAAACGCTTAGGCTTGGTAAAAGTTTTAGCTAACGAGGCCGTACGGCTTAGGTTACCGAGACCGTATCAAAAAATGTCACTCTGCACTGTCTGGCGTCTAGTATGCCCATAAGTACATGAGAGCCCAATTGAACTATAGGAGTTTTAAATGAATTTTTGGGATGAAATAGGGAATTTTTTGTGGTTACTTTTTGTTTTGACCTATTTTCATTGTTGAATACAGTTGTCCCTGTTTAGGCAACTTCCTCAATTCTCCACGGAGTTGTGGGCAGAGTTTCCCGAAGTCGCCCATTTTCAACAGCCGTTTCTTGCATATCTCAGCACGATTATTGGATGAAGTTGTGGTAGTGGAAGGTCCAACTTTCGCTGAGTCCATCTCCGAAGGAGACATTCGGTGGCTGAAAGCGGTCGGAGATTCAGTCAGTACTTCATTCTCTTTGAAAAAGTCGAAAATTTATTCAAGTTATTCATCAGAATAGACGATAGTTATTGGCAAATTGTATTTTTTATGTGTTTTGTTAACTAAATCTGTTGTAACATCGAAGAAATAACTCTATGTTTTGAAAAAAGCAGTTAATATCCAAAAAAATTATTCTACGAAAATATATATAAAAAAAACCACATTCACATATTTTGAGTTAGACAATTGTTGATGAAGTTTCACTTAAGCCCCCCTTCCCAGCACGCTTATCCCCCTCCCCACTCCTCACAAAAAACTCTGAGGGGGGGGGATTGAGAAATATTTAGAATAAGGGAGGGGGAAGTTAAATGTTGATAATTCACAAAAGCCGTCCCACCACACCTTTTCAGAGAATGGGTTTCTACACAAAAAACCTACACAATTTTTTTTAAATAAAAAAATAAGTTCTTCCTGCTAACTAATCAAACCAAAAAAAATTAACCATGCTCGGAAATCAAGAAAAAAAAGTATTCCACTGAAGCATAAAACAATCCAGTATATCGTGATGCAGCGCCCTATAACGCCCGGATTAAAAAAAGTGTGGGGAGGCTAAAGTATAACTTTTGCAACTTTTGCAGTGCTCTATGACCGTGCGGAGAACCAAAGTGAAATGTAACTATTTTTTTCTGAAATGTTGCACTTTCCCGCTTTGATGATGAACTCATCGTGTTTCCATGTTAGAGTATTCAAATTTCATCATCAATCTCAAGTTCTTGCTGAAATTTTTTAAGGTGTCTGAAGATGAACTCGTGGCCGAGATCGAAACTGATAAGACATCTGTGGAGGTGCCCGCTCCTCAGGTTAAAATTTAACGATTAATATTTTGTTCCAGCCAGCTGTTTCTTACCAGTCGTCAAAGGAGGGTGTACATCTGAAAACTGATCATGAAGATATGGGAGACTTCGGAGAAAGAACGAGCGCGTGTCATGTAAAAAAGGAATAAACAAAGCGTTTTTTTTTAAAAAAACACAACACAAATGGGTTAAGTATATGCCCAAATCATTGCGCTTTTCAAAAAGATCTTGTGATAGGTCTTATTTGTTACCATTATATATTTTTCATCGCTTTTTGTCTGTCTTTTCTTCAAAAAGTAGGGTTCCCTCTTTGGATCATTCCCAGGGGTTAAATGGAGCCGCCAAATTTGGGTTTACATGTATCCGCCGCTCAAAGTTTGGAGGAAAAAAGAAGAGGGGATGAAGGAAAAGGGTAAGAAAAGAGGGAGTTTTTTTTTATCAATAGTGTGTGTACATGTATCCGCCGACGGGACCGATCCGGTCACTATTTAACCCCTGATGATTCCTCAAGGTCTACAGGCTTCTTTTGCATGTAGTGGGAGACATCCTAAATGTATTAATCCCACCTTCTTTCGCGGCATATTTGTATTTATACGGTTTCATATAGTCACAACAGTACTCATGCAATGCCATAACTACAGTACTCATGCAATGCCATAACTACAGTACTCATGCAATGCCATAACTACAGTACTCATGCAATGCCATAACTACAGTACTCATGCAATGCCATAACTACAGTACTCATGCAATGCCATAACTACAGTACTCATGCAATGCCATAACTCAACAAAGGCCACATGCAGTCGGAAAAAAATGACCGCTTTTTGATGGGTTGAGCATGAACTCAGGAGGAGTGAGCTAGAGGTGAATAGAGAATGGGAAGCGCCTAGTTATTCCAA
The DNA here is from genome assembly GCA_964056735.1 of Allodiplogaster pararmata. Taxonomy (NCBI): domain Eukaryota; kingdom Metazoa; phylum Nematoda; class Chromadorea; order Rhabditida; family Diplogasteridae; genus Allodiplogaster; species Allodiplogaster pararmata. The sequence continues at coordinate 16,480,572 of OZ057406.1, forward strand.
GGTTTTCGCGGATAAATTTTACTATAGAATCCTGCACAGGACAAAATGCACCACAAAAGTTTTAGTATACTTTATTCAATTCAATATTTATTCCAATTTTGAACAAAGATTATATGAACAAGATGGATTACTGACACGGGTGTGAATTTAAAATGGCACAAACGAATAGGTAAATTTCAGCGGTAAAGAAAATGTATTCACAGGTTAAATTCATCTTCCTAGCTATGATAAAGCCCCCATCTTTCAGAACCGCGGTGTTGTAAGATGCTGCATCACAATATAATGAATTGTTCTACTATGAAATAGTGGGTTCTTGTATCTCGAAGGTGCTAAAGTTTAGGGGGGGGCTAAAGTGAAAGCTTCCCCTTTTTTCGCTCGAGGAACGGGTGTTTTTCAAAGTTATCAACCGTGCAGGCGACCAATGCGGAATACCCTATTCCAGGCTGGAACCATTGTGGAGCTCCTGGTGGCGGATGGATCCAAAGTGACTGCGAAGCAGAAGTTGTACAAGCTGAAACCGGGTGCGGTTGAAGCAGCGGTTGGTCATCTGCTTCACTAGAAAGGAGCAGAACAGAGAAGTTTAGAAAACAGATTTAAAATTAATGTTTCACATAGACAAAGTTAAGGGGCAACCATTTTCATGCAGGGGATAAATTGTCATGTAAGACCCTCCGTTGTCGGGCCTCTGTTTTTCCAATTCATAAGGGGAGAACCTTTGATCAAATCGATAAAAAAAATTTCGCGGGTCTCTTTTTTCGTCGAACCTTATGAAATTTTTTTAAAGAAGTTTTTTTCCAATAATTTACACTGCTTAAGAAAGCCGAACTCACAGTACTCACTACTAAAAAAAATTTTTGCATTCGGCGGGCATCTACCTTTTTCTTGCACACTAAAAACCCCCTGTTTTTATGTGTTACCATCTTTATTATATTTTCTATAAAATATCTCTTTATGAAGTTCAAATAATTATTTCAGTTGAGAAACGCATTTAACAACTTTTGGTTTTGCTTGATAAATTGTAAATTGTTTAATGTAAATTTGAATTTCATTTGAGAGAAATAACTGAAGAACGAAGAAAGTAACTTGATATTTAGTATAAAAAACAAGATTGGAGTAACTTCCAGGCAAAACCTAAAGAGGAAGCCAAGGCTGCCCCGGTAAGTGCTCCCCAACCGGCAGCAAGCCCGAAACCCGCTGCAATCCCACCCACGGTCGCGGAGATTCCGAAGAGTGCACCACCACCTCCGCCGAAGCCGTCTTCACCCATCTCTTCGCGAGCGGTGGACTCAATCCCGATCACTCGACCGGTCATTCCGCCTGGAGTCGCGCCCGAGCATGTCATCACAGGCAACCGGGATGAGGTGGGAGTCGAAGCGAAAGAGAAACCTACTTTTGAATTGTATATAAGCATTTTGTATGTGTAAGCACACCTTTAAAAACAAAAGGAGGGAGTTAACTTGGTTTTTGAGGAATTTTCTATTTCTAATTGTATGCTTCCAATCTCTTTCTGAATTTAATAAAAAGAGAAACATACTTTTTTACTGGGTGGAATCATTTGTAGGTAAACATTTCCTAATGATTAGGTTCTTCGGTTTTTACCCCTTTATCACTCAGTTGAAATAGCATGAATGCAAGTCTTGTTTCTGTATGTATACATATACTGCATGTAACAGTCCTAATCGTAAGGTTTTCTCAGATAAAATGTCTGTTTTCTGTGAGGTTTCATTTTAAGGTTCGTGTGAAAATGAACAGAATGCGTCTGAGAATCGCGCAAAGGCTGAAGGATGCCCAAAACACGTATGCCATGCTCACAACGTTCAACGAGGTCGATATGAGGTTAGCGAGAAGAGGCGAGAGACTTTTCAAGATGAATACGGATGAAATTGAAAAAAGTTGGGCTAAGATTAATGAGAAGACTAAAGTCGCTCTGAACTATATTTCATTATAAACCGCACTAAAAATTATCAAAGCTGAAATGTGTATCTGTCTTTTTTTGTTATTATAAAAATTTTCGATCATGCAACAGCAAAACCTGTTAAGACTGACTTATTGTTAGGCTAGAAAAAAAAGTTTTTTTTTTAAATTTCACCTGAAAAGCTTCATCAAAAAGTTATTTTTAAAAGATGTATGACGCGGGAGTCGATAGTTCGATCGTCATTGATGAACATTTAGCAAGTTGTTCGTTTTTTTATTGGACACGCGCGCTCCTCAGCTGAAGATCTCTACTGGTAGAAGCAGTTGTTATGTTCCGGAAAATTTTTGGTTCGGACAGAGAGAGAGAGAAAGGGGGAGATAGAGGGAGAGAGAGAGAGAGAAAGGGGGAGAGAGAGGGAGAGAGAGAGAGAGAGAGAGAGAGCATTCTCCCTAGAAGAGAGGAAATGATGGATGTTCATTTATGCCAGCATATCCAACACTTCTTAGCCACATTGGCTTTTGTCATTCCAAGGTTGAACTCGAACTTGGAACTCTCTTGGCGATGTATCCCTAATCTGAACTAAGTGTCCGATAAAAGTTCCACAGTAAAGATCTCTTCTTTAGTAATGTGATGCAAATGCGCACGCAGTACCAGAAAGACTTCACAAAAAAGCACGGAGTCAAGCTTGGGCTCATGTCTCCGTTCGTGAGAGCTTCCGCTTATGCACTCACAGAGGCACCCGTGGTCAACGCTGGTTGGTTATCTTTTTTCCTCAGTCTCTCGCTCTCTTGATTTTCCAATCTTTGTTTCTTCATTGCTCTCTCAATCTTCCTAGTTCTATCTTGATCCTTTGTTTCTCTGTCTCTCTTCAGGCTTTTTTTCTCTTGTTCTTTCTTCTCATGCTCTCCCGCTTCATCTGCTCGATCTTCTTGTGCGATTGATGAGAAACGCCAATTGCTCGCAGTTATCGACGAGGGCGAAATCGTCTACCGAACCTACGTGGACATGTCCATCGCCGTCGCGACTCCAAAGGGACTCGTCGTGCCAGTCCTCCGCAATGTGGAGAACATGAATTACGCACAGATTGAGATGGAACTGGCAGCTCTCGGCGAAAAGGCGCGGGACAACAAACTGGCAGTGGAAGACATGGAAGGAGGAACCTTCACCATCTCGAATGGCGGAGTGTTCGGTTCAGTCTTCGGGACTCCCATCATCAATCCGCCCCAGTCAGCCATCCTCGGCATGCATGGCATCTTCGATAAACCTGTCGCCATCAATGGAAAAGTTTGCTTTTTGGATTGTAAAAAAAGATCAGAGCAAATTTGAGACATATCGTCATGGTATATTGGGATGAGGTTGTAGAGTGAGCAAGCAGAGAGAACTGCTAATACGTTATTTCGTACCACGAAATTTCGCATTCAAATTTTGCAATCAACATATTTTTAATTATTTTTTCAATTGAATTTTTTTGTTTAAACTCAGTTAATTTCCCGCTAACGAGGCCGTAAGAAATAGGGAAACCATATGAAAAATCCGCCTTATAGTAACAACTTCAGAAAAAATTGTGATTTTTGGTGCACGTTGTCATTGAAATCGAGAGAAGTGCGCCAAAAATATGAACTCTTCACTGAATATGAAATCAAAGTGAAAAAAATTTTTTAATTAACGAAGCTCATTACATGTTTCACTCCGAACTTTTTCTAAAAAAATAGTAAGTCGAGAAAACCCAATGTAGTGTTTAGGTAAACCATATACATTAAGGGTATTCCCGGAACAAAAAAAGAGAGATGATTGTTGAGGTGGAGATCCGACCAATCATGAAGATTGCCCTCACCTACGACCATCGTCTCATTGACGGAAGAGAAGCGGTCACTTTCCTACGGAAGGTGAAATCGGCGGTGGAAGATCCAAGAACTCTGGTCTTGAACCTCTAAAGCTCTAAACAAATTGAACCAAAAAAGTATCCTATTTCACTAAAAAAAAACGCCCTTTTTTCAACTTTTACGACTGAACTTAATGTACAGGATTCTACATAGAACTTCACATAATTCGCTCACTTTTGTCCGATTACATTTTATAGCGATGAGTTGTTGGAAATCGGTTTCACATTTCTGCAAGAAATGAGATGATTCTGTTTTGCACGTGAGTCACGCCCATCTCGATGCAGAAAATTCCTTTTGACGTTCTTGTATGTTTACTCCGCAGGATTACTGAGTAAACCTTCGGGCCTCTGTGAGAGTCAAAGGCACAGAGCTGAATTCTGTCGATGTTAAGCTGTGTTTTGATGCAGAAGAAAACTATTAGAACCTGATTGGGTTTCCTTCTCTATCAATTTCCAACTTCTTTCGTATGCTCTTGTTATCTTCGAAGAATATTCAGCGTCACTTTACAATTCAGTAGAAAATGTAGAAAAAAAAACTATTTTTTCCTTGAATAGCTAGCTAGCTTTACGGTTTCGTGTTTGTCAGCTCCTGAGATGTTTAGGAAGATTAGGTTTTAGATGTAGACTTTAGCAACGTGTATCGGGCAGGTTAGAGAAGGACAACTGTACGAACAAGAATCAATTCTCTTTTCTATTGTGCTTGTTTTTGTAATGGAGAATTTGGTAGATGTCTGAGATGACTGACTTTGACAGATTTCATTATAAATGACTGACATTGTAATTGAGTAGCAGTCAATGCGAAATCAAAAAAAAAGTAACGCTCATCCATACAGATCATCCCGAAATGATCAATTGTTTTACGTAGAACTCAGTGAGAGTCAGAGGCATTAGCAAGATTGGAATTCTGAATAAAATATGATAACATTGAAAGTTGACCGATAATGGAAAACGCAGTCCAACTGCTAAGAATTAAGACCAATTCTGTCAGAATACCTAAATTTTTTGTTGGAGATGTAGAAAACGTGAGAATTGCTACAGATTTCGAAAATCCGCTAATACTGAAGCTTAATTATCGATGTCCTGGGCTATGTACTCGATGGCGTGGCGGTGACGCTTCCCTTCCCGTTGAAAGAGATAGAAAGAGATCGTTTCAGTTTGATCATATGTTGTCCTAAAAACGCATCACTGCCTTGAAACTGTGTAACTGGGCGTTATTTGATGCTCCTTGGTATGAAGTTCATTATTATAAATGATTATGCTCATAGTTCTCCCGTTATCGATAGGAAGTGGAAGAAAGTCGAATTTAGGCAGATCATGGTAATTAAGATACTTTCTTTTAGGGAGAATGCATTGACATGCATATTTATAATAGTATACTAACATGTAAGAATGATGTATGCATGGTAAAGTCCAGTTAAACACCGCTGATGGAAGGAAAAAAGCGAATACAAAGCCGAACAATTTGCGCTATGATGATAATTTCAAAATCTAGGAGTTATTATTAAACTAAAAAAACTTGAAAAAAAAAACGAAAATTCCGAAACAGGATCTGTTCATGTATTTATTTGTATCCTTCAATTTTTTGGCTGCTTGTACAATGGTATAAAGGGAAGAGACTTACAGGGAATGCTTGTTATTGTAACGGCCTTCTCATGAATATTTATGATGTTCTGCAGTTTTTAGAATTAAAGACCATCTATTATATATTCTTTATTCCAGTTTGGTAAACACGAAGTATACAAACGGATAAGCTGTCACATAGGTGATTTCAGTTATTGCACAAGAAATTAGAGTAAATCGAAACGAAAGACAAACGTTCAGTCAAGTAAAAAGTAATTTACTGTTAGTGACGATTAAACTATGGTCTAAATTGAGAATATGTTTTTTGAATAGTGAAGAAGAGGGCAATAAAACTATTTCAGAAACTATTTATTAGAAGATGTTATTTCACTTGCTTTTGCAATCAACGGTATTATAGAGCGAGATGGAAGAGATAGTAGAAGATTCTGATGAGGATTCGCTCTCGACGACGCCCATCTGGATCGAAGACGATCAACCTACAACTTCAACAGGGCTTCTAACTAGAAATGTTTGTATAATCACCGGGTATCAGGACATTTCGCACTATGACAACTCACACCCTTAATTTAACAATCGTATTTCTTTTAAATGTATTTTTTCATTGGAAGTTGTGCTAAGGCTCAGGTAAAGATTACGCTAACGAGGCCTTACGGCTGGATACGAGACCGTTTACAACGACCACCCAGATAATTAGGACTTTGGATAAAAATATTGCGGAATACGGGTGCGAGTTGTCGTGATGCGAAAAGTCATGGAACTAATCAGCGAGTTGAAGTAGAGTCGTCTTATAAGCTTTTTTCACTAAAATGGGATTACTGTTTTTCATTAAATTCAAAAAAGCGTGTAGATTTAAAAAGAGTAGTTTTAGAAGATCTGCTGGGATGCTTCGCAGAGAGAAAAGACTAATTCCGATGAAAAATTAAAATTTTCGGAGGTTCAGTAAGAGTTAAGAATCCAGTGGAAAATTGAGACCGTGAAGAGACGATGAAAGCGAGAGAGTTAAGATAAAGAGAAAGATAGAGATTGAGAGAGAGTTAAGATAAAGAGAAAGATAGAGATTGAGAGAGAGTTAAGATAAAGAGAAAGATAGAGATTGAGAGAGAGTTAAGATAAAGAGAAAGATAGAGATTGAGAGAGAGTTAAGATAAAGAGAAAGATAGAGATTGAGAGAGAGTTAAGATAAAGAGAAAGATAGAGATTGAGAGAGAGTTAAGATAAAGAGAAAGATAGAGATTGAGAGAGAGTTAAGATAAAGAGAAAGATAGAGATTGAGAGAGAGTTAAGATAAAGAGAAAGATAGAGATTGAGAGAGAGTTAAGATAAAGAGAAAGATAGAGATTGAGAGAGAGTTAAGATAAAGAGAAAGATAGAGATTGAGAGAGAGTTAAGATAAAGAGAAAGATAGAGATTGAGAGAGATCGAAAGAGACTGGATGAGAATGAAAGTGCAAATTAAAGAGAATGAGTAAGAGAGAAAGATCTCTTTGATTGTGTCAAACTGGCATGCAGGGTGTTTCTTGGCACCCGCACAACTTTTTTCGAGCGCATAGATTTTTACAATTTTAGAGTTCAACATTCAATTTTTTCAATGATTTGTACTTTCCCTACAAAAAATCTGAGAAATTTTTTTTTTTGCCAAACGCATAGATTTCAATGTTTTTAGAGAGCGCACAGATTTTTTTTACCCGCAGTGCGGGTCAGAGAAACATCCTGCTCGCATAGCTGGTGAGGCCACATCCTATCGCGCGGGAGGTTCCACAATAATAGAAAAGTATCAATAGTTTTTCGTTTGGCTCATGCTATCGATTCGCGAATGTTTCATGCACACTAAAAGTCATAAGAACAACCGAAATCTTGCCTCGAAGTTAAGAATATCGTCGCCGAGGAAGAAGACAACTAGACTATCAACCTCATCTCAATCACAAAATTGTCGAAGGCGGCCCCCTAGAATCTTTTACAAATATTATATTGCGCCTTAGCCAGTGCGGCGTGTGCTAGCCACGCCCCACAGGCAGTGGGTGCTGGGCCCCTGACGGGAACCAGCCGGCCGACACTCCTCTCCCGCAATACTCTCCGTCCCATGAAAAAAGGGAATAAGATAAAACTAACGAATTTAAAACAGCTCGAAAAAAGTTCTTTAGGTTCAACGTATCTAAGAGGTCCTCAATGTTGCAACTTCATCGAAAAGGACCTTGAGATGACTTTTATGTAAAAAATCTCATCTCATTCCTTACAAAAGAGACTAATCATCGTAAAGTGAAATCTTAAATATGAAGTATTATGCAGTGTTTTTAGTCTTCTCTCCTCCATAAGAAGTTAGTTCACTCACATTTTGAGGTTGAATGCGGACTTCTCGAAGCTCAGAGAATTCTGCAGGAACTGGAATCTTCTCCGCCAGTTAGCGAATACTTTTGTGTTTCTCCCTAGTTTAATCTTTCCGGAAGTTTTTTTCTAAAACCGAGGAAAAGCCGGCCATATATAATTCGGTTCTAATCTGTAAGGCCCTCGCTCAAATGAGCGGTCGTCTCTCAATTGTATTATGTTAATTAGTAAGCTAGACAAAGGCGGCTGAACTCTCGTCTTCGGGGATTTTTCTTACCACCCGCATATTTTTTTCTCGAGAGCATAGATTTCCAGAATTTAAAAGAGTTTGGAATTTTTTTCTTCAAAAGTTTGGAACTTTCCTAGCTAAAAATCAAAACTTTCTTCTTTTTAGTGCATAGATTTGAATTTTTTCGGACTTTTTGAAGAGCGCATAGATTTTTTCACCTGCAGTGCTAATTAAAGAAACATTCTGGTCTTCATCAAAATCGAGTTCAGAAAGATTGCTGAGTATATCCCAAAATTAAAATAATTAATTTATCTGGGTATAAAAAGAATATTTTTCTAAATGCATTCAAAAACTTACCTCGAACTGTAACAGAAGCACTTCTCAAACGATACCGTACCAAAATTACAATTCTTCCAGTTGGGAAAAAAATTTTAATTTCAACCTCATTTTATCTAAATCAAATTACTCGAAATTAATAATGAGGCAAAACATTTTTAGTTTCCGCAGGCAAAAGATGCGTCACACGCTTGTCTCTCTCGCTCATCAAAAATCACCCTTGAAGAAGCTAAAGAGTGTGCTGCACCAGGAATAACCGGAGAGGTGGACCTTGCTGATAAGTGTATATATTTAAAACTAGGTCCTATTTATTTAAAACTCTTATCCAGGTTTAGTGCTCTAGGGCCTTTTCATTTAATTTTTTTTTTGGAATAAAGTAATACGAAGTTGTCTTTTTAATTCTTCTATACAGTTTTACAGACGGCAAGCATGATTTTATGTGAAGGGCCCTAGTATACATACAGTGTGTTTTTTTAGCACCCGCACAACTTTTTGCGAGCGTATAGATTTTCAAAATTTTATAGTTCAACATTCAAATTTTTCAATGATTTGGACTCTCTATACGAAAAATCGGAGAAAAATTTTTTCCAAGCGCATAGATTTCATTGTTTTTAAAGAGTGTATAGATTTTTTATCACTTGCATCGCGGGTCAGAGACACATCCTGCTAGTATACCCTGAAGAGTCTTTTTCTTACTTTCAACAAACTACAGCAAAGAAAAAATTGAAATTTAAAAAAATTGTGCAAACAATTTACTGTACTAGAGTGCTTTGAAAAGGGATACAGCAATTGTAAACCATTTTTGAAGCGAATGAAAAAAAAGGATGTTCGATCAAATTTTGATGTTTTTTTTTAAAACTCGTATTCTGCTCACTCGAAATTCAGATAAGAACGAGGAAAGAGGGGTTTTACGCACAGAGAAAACTTGTGAAGAAATTATTAAAAGCTTGGAAAAGGGAAATGGAAAAAGTGAAATTGAAACGAAGGAAAATAGAACATGAATTATATGTGCGTATACATCAACATTGCTGGTCCGATTACTATTCAACTGCTGCTCTTCCTTTCGTCTCACTACTCACTTTAGGGGTCCAAGAAAGGGGGGTTTAGGGGTCCCATGTTTCTAGCAGGTAAGCAAGTGTCTCAAATTAGAAAGCACAGAATCTGCCTCAACATGAGCCGAGGCGGGACAGAGCGCAAAAAAGAAAAACGATCAAAAAGTAAAACTAACAATTTCTTTATCGCCTAAAGTCAAGGTAACGAGTAACCGCATTACCATTACATAGAATTGCAGAATTAAGTGAAATAATTAAGTTCTTCCACATGCGCAAGTTTACAGAAGGAGTTTTTATAAACTTGCAATGCCTCAGATACATCTTCCATCAAAAGCTGATATATATTATTCTTCGAAAAAAATCCTTGTGGAAGAATACGGTAGAATCTCCGAACTTGTCGGGCAATCAGAGATCAATGGCACAATAGGCCTCAAAGATGTAAGTAAAATTTAGAGGGAAATCGCGGTAATTTGAAAACTTCTAAGTTAGGGGGAGGAGTGAGAGAGTTGGAGAGGCGTGACGGAAAAGGCGAACTCCTTATGATTTATCTACGTTTGCGGTTTTTGTTTGCAAAGAAAATCAAGACAAAGTTTTATCTATTGTATTCAATTGGAATTTGGGGAAGAAGGGAACGGAGAGGTTGAGTTGGCCAGTTATCGATCGAAGGTTGAGTTGGCCAGTTATCGATCGAAGGTTGAGTTGGCCAGTTATCGATCGAAGGTTGAGTTGGCCAGTTATCGATCGAATCGGCGCTGTTTCAGAATCTGCCTTCTAAACGGGAAAGGTCCTTCGTGAGCACCTCGCCGAAGAAAAAGTTCATGAGAATTGAGCGAGGAAAAGGACCGAAAATGAAGTCTTTCGTCTTCATGGACTTCGAAACGACTGGTAATAAGAATTGGTTCTGAGCCATTCAAGTAGACTGGTAATAAGAATTGGTTCTGAGCCATTCAAGTAGACTGGTAATAAGAATTGGTTCTGAGCCATTCAAGTAGACTGGTAATAAGAATTGGTTCTGAGCCATTCAAGTAGACTGGTAATAAGAATTGGTTCTGAGCCATTCAAGTAGACTGGTAATAAGAATCGGTTCTGAGCCATTCAAGTAGACTGGTAATAAGAATTGGTTCTGAGCCATTCAAGTAGACTGGTAATAAGAATTGGTTCTGAGCCATTCAAGTAGACTGGTAATAAGAATTGGTTCTGAGCCATTCAAGTAGACTGGTAATAAGAATTGGTTCTGAGCCATTCAAGTAGACTGGTAATAAGAATTGGTTCTGAGCCATTCAAGTAGACTGGTAATAAGAATCGGTTCTGAGCCATTCAAGTAGACTGGTAATAAGAATTGGTTCTGAGCCATTCAAGTAGACTGGTAATAAGAATTGGTTCTGAGCCATTCAAGTAGACTGGTAATAAGAATTGGTTCTGAGCCATTCAAGTAGACTGGTAATAAGAATTGGTTCTGAGCCATTCAAGTAGACTGGTAATAAGAATTGGTTCTGAGCCATTCAAGTAGACTGGTAATAAGAATCGGTTCTGAGCCATTCAAGTAGACTGGTAATAAGAATTGGTTCTGAGCCATTCAAGTAGACTGGTAATAAGAATCGGTTCTGAGCCATTCAAGTAGACTGGTAATAAGAATTGGTTCTGAGCCATTCAAGTAGACTGGTAATAAGAATTGGTTCTGAGCCATTCAAGTAGACTGGTAATAAGAATCGGTTCTGAGCCATTCAAGTAGACTGGTAATAAGAATTGGTTCTGAGCCATTCAAGTAGACTGGTAATAAGAATTGGTTCTGAGCCATTCAAGTAGACTGGTAATAAGAATTGGTTCTGAGCCATTCAAGTAGACTGGTAATAAGAATTGGTTCTGAGCCATTCAAGTAGACTGGTAATAAGAATTGGTTCTGAGCCATTCAAGTAGACTGGTAATAAGAATCGGTTCTGAGCCATTCAAGTAGACTGGTAATAAGAATTGGTTCTGAGCCATTCAAGTAGACTGGTAATAAGAATCGGTTCTGAGCCATTCAAGTAGACTGGTAATAAGAATTGGTTCTGAGCCATTCAAGTAGACTGGTAATAAGAATTGGTTCTGAGCCATTCAAGTAGACTGGTAATAAGAATTGGTTCTGAGCCATTCAAGTAGCGTAGGAAAGTTTGAGTACTCACAATGAGGTCACACATAATAAGAAATTTTTTCGTTTTTCTGTTTTTGATAACAAAAGTAAAAGTGAAAAACTGCACACAGTGGAGCGACATAATATTAAAAAGATTGTCACTCCAAAATTATTTAAACTGAGAAAAAGAAAAAAATTCATGGAGAGCTCCGAATGACCGGATTGTTTAAAGATATATCGGTACAATTCTGTATTTTTTTCGCAAACAATCTCGATTTCTCATCAATCTTCAAATTCTAAGTTACACAGTTTAAAGGGATAGGTTGGGTTGATGAGGATCCTTTTGAGTCCGGAGAAATTTTCTCCGTCTACACTCGCACCGCAGTCGGCGATCCTCTTCGCGAAACCCATTCGTTAACCGGAGAATGGCAAGAGCCTATTTTATTGGCGCCTCGACTCACCATTACAGAGTATAGAGAAGTATCGGCTGGTGTTTCATCCCGTGGCATGCCCAGGCCAGTCCGGCATCGCCCTTCTTTGACGAATTATACTATTCGATTTTGGTCCGCGACGGGCAAGCCCGCTATCTCCAATGCAAAAGTGCAAAGAGACATCCCTCTATCCACCACCTGAGGAGGCGCTCGATACCGGTGAGGATAAACCGGTTCCTTGCGATGGTGTGACCTTGTGGGCTTTAGCATCATCGAAGGCGAGATGATTGAACTTTCACACAGTAAAAAGCTTGTCCACCGAGCGGGATCTAACCCAGCCATCTCAATTTTTCGAATCACTTTTTTTATTCAGGATGTGGCGTAAATATAGCGCGAATTTTTTCACCCGAATTTTGGTTATATGTGAAGCAATCTAACTGAAGTTCACAAGTTTTATTCATAATACTTACATCTTAAAGTGGTATCAAATTCATTCGATTCTGCCTCCCCGTTCTCGTACGACAGCGTGTAGTTTTTCAGGGTATTTGTTGTTCATGGCACGAAGATAGCCCGATTAGAGATTGTCCAAGTACTTATTCAGGTCTGCTTTCAGAGACTCCAAGTTGTGGAGAGGAGAAGCACAGACTTTGGCCTACATTTCCCCCGAAACCGCATAGTCTAGAGATCGGGCGACGAGGCCGACCATTCATCTTTTGAAATGTATGCCGGGAGTGACGCCGTGCACCATTCTTGAACTGACTTGGTCGTATGAGCAGGTGCTTTGTTCTGCTGGAAGACGAAGGGACTTCCGCTGAAGTGTGCATCTGTCCAAGATTTCAGAGCATCTTGTTACACGGCTTAGAGGTAAACATGGCGATCTACCTTGACGTAAGGTTCAATGAAAACAAGCGGGCTCTTGCCGCTGGCACAGATTGCTCCCCAGACAATAACATGTTCTGTGGCTGGATTTTGAGTTCTGTGGACGATTCTGCCGCCAACGTCTGCCAGAGTTGGTGATACAGCTAAAACGCGTGTATTTTGAGAGTTGAATGCAGCTCCAACAGTAAAAAACTTGTCATCACTGAAAATATGCGTTCCCGTGCCAATCTCTGACCTTCCTGATGACTCTCGACGAGGTAGCCGTGCAAGGTCGACCACTGCGGCGACGGTCTTGAGTTCCTCCAACTTCTTCAAAACGTTTTATGGCTCGGTGTACGATTGAATAGTGCACTTTCAGCATGCGAGCGATTTCCGCTGGTCGTTTACCTTGGGTGTGCATTGAGAGGATTGCAGTGCGCATCGGACGTGTGGCAACCATTCTATTCCGAGTTGACCAAACATAATTAAATTTCCAGGAACAAGAGACAGAACATTCTTGAATAAAAAGTTTGCATGGAAAGAGAGTTGTGTGATTTTGAGAACTGTTGAAATCGCGTCCCATTTTCGCATTATAATTACGCCCCACCCTGTACATCACTTCACTTCTTAAATGATTTCAAATCTAAATGTCTACAGACTATAAATTAGCAAATGGTAGCTCATTCCACAGGTTTGTTCCCGGACGACAAGAGGGATTTTCCTAACGCTATTCAGTTGGACAATCCGAGCAAGCTCGCCATGGAACTCCATAAAACTATCGTCTTCAAAAGTTTGTATTGATTGCAGGTTTTTAGTACAATATTTTTTGAGAGATTCCTTTTTTGGCACTATTTTCATTTTGTTTGCCCCATCTTATCGCTCTTCTTAAGGCACAAAAAGGCTGAAATCTTATTATATGGCTCTTGGAGCAGTTTGTTTTCTGATTCTTGTCAAAATTTGAACTTAAGCTCGTTCTGGAAGCTAGAATCTTTTAGCGATTCTCTGTCGCGTCTTTTGGTTTTTCGCTGTATTTCAAATGATTCTAAGAATTATTTATCTAATTTTTTGCCACTCTTTCCTGCTTCATCTTGTTTTGATCATGCCTTCGACAAATCACTGCGTAACAAAAAGTGTCATACATTGAAATGTGTTACTACTAATTTTACTACTAATTTTACTACTAATTTTACTACTAATTTTACTACTAATTTTACTACTAATTTTACTACTAATTTTACTACTAATTTTACTACTAATTTTACTACTAATTTTACTACTAATTTTACTACTAATTTTACTACTAATTTTACTACTAATTTTACTACTAATTTTACTACTAATTTTACTACTAATTTTACTACTAATTTTCTGATTGTTTTATCACGCAAAAAATCGTTTTCATTTCAGATATTCTATGCAAACGGTGTTCAAAATATCTTGTCTTTTGTGTTTCACTTTGCATTCTCAACAGTACTAAAAAAACCTGGATTTAAGACCATATATGAGTGAAGGCACACCGGTTTTTTGCGTCATAAAACATTCAAAAAGTTTTTTATAAAAAATTTCACGCATCTCAACGTATAATAAATCATGTGAAAGTATGAAGAGGCATGGGTTTAATAAGATTATTCACAGTTTATAATTAAACTGAGCCTCACTTTGAACTTAGTTTTTTGTGTGTAAAACTCTTAAATATTACAGCATCGAAGTCCACCAGGCCGCATATGACAGAGATTTCTCTTGTCTGCGTCGGCCGCGGAGCTTTTCTCGCCGCGGCCGAAAAGATGAAGCAGTCCATGGGCAAAGTGTGTTAAAAAAAATTCAAAACTTTTCCATAAAACTCTTATATCAGTTTTCTGCATTCTTCCATAACCGTATTTTATCATTTCTTTTTCTTTTTGTTCAAATAGAAGCGTCAAGAAAAGTTTCATAATAATTTGCACCCAAATTTCGCGATGTTTCTCGGAAAATCTTCATGTGGCTGACTTTTGCGTACGATTTCGTACTAAGCCTAAATTCCTCATTAGCCTGAACCTTACTAAGCCTAAGCGGTAGTTACATTGGAAAAAATGAACATAGTTCGGTTACGAAATTTTATGTGAGAAATGTCGTGATACTGCCGTAAAGAATAAATTGCTCTTTTCCCTAGCAAAAAAAAATTTTTTTTTTTGAAATAAGCCTAGTTCCAAATAAGTAACACTTTTTAAGGAAGCCTTCAATGGAGCCAAGGGAACTGTAGTGACTCAGAATGGTGATAAACATGGAAACGTCACACGAAAACATTTTTTTGAGAAGAAAGTTTTCAATTTACTTCCTCAAAACAAGACCAGTTAATCGTTGAAATTCGAAAAAACGGATGCTAAGACTTGATGTTTTAGCCCTCGCAATCTGTCTGATATTCGATAACATAAATGGTGTTGACTTAAATACTAATACATATGTAACAATACAGTGTCTTAAATTGCTGTATCACGAAAGGTTCAGTTTTATAATAATCATGTTCGACAGATAGCCGTTGAGAAAGTAAAAGTTTTTATGCTGAGGAATGAGTCATCCCGGTAGTACTTGAATGAGTCATGGTAGATCAACGTTTCATTTGATGCAGTCGGAACATTTTGAGAAAGAGAGTTGGTAGTGCAACGTTTGTT
This sequence comes from Allodiplogaster pararmata, assembly GCA_964056735.1. Lineage (NCBI taxonomy): Eukaryota > Metazoa > Nematoda > Chromadorea > Rhabditida > Diplogasteridae > Allodiplogaster > Allodiplogaster pararmata. The sequence continues at coordinate 16,495,935 of OZ057406.1, forward strand.
TCTCTCATCCCCTCCCCTTATCTCTCTTTTTGAAAACTGAAAAAGTTCAGTCTTGCGACGAAATGTGCAAGGAAACGCCGGTCCCGTGCAATATCCTCACGAAACAAGTCCTTCCTCCGATCAGCGAGAAAGAATGGGATGAATATAAAAGAACTGACAGGCCGGAGAGTTAGTTATTCCTCTTTTTAATTTGTTTAAAAGTTTTCTGCTCGGATATTCTTACAAAGAAGTAGGAAGTCACTACACATGAGAATCAGTAGGTTCCTAGATGATCAACGGTGCATTAGGTGAGATTGAGATGAGGAATTCAATGGGCCGATCGCTTCCTACTTGCAGTTGTGTCTGATTGATAATTTTAAGTCAGAATAACATACACAGGGTATCACGACATTTCGCACCATGACAACTCGTACCTCAAATTTTACAATCGAAATACTTACGTGTAATGGTAACACGTGCTCCCGGTTTGAGTCGAGTTGGCTGGGTTCGATCCCGCCCGATGAACTAGCTTTTTATGCGCGATAGTTCAATCATTTGAAGTACTTCCATGTTTTTTCATTGTAATTCGTGCTTAGGCTTAGGTGAAGATTACAGTAACGAGGCCGTACGGCTTAGTGCGAGACCTAATACAATGACCAGCCACAAAATTTTAGCTGTGAAGAAAATTTTTTTTTCAAAATCCGGGTGCAAGTTGTCGCGGTGCCAAATGTGATGCAAAAAGTCATGGAACCCGTGCACAGACTCGTCATTCAAAAGGCATTATTCGTGTTTTTATGCAGAGTCTTATTGGATCGCTCAGTTTTTCAGCTTTTAAAAACTGAAAATCTCACTAAATTTGTCTCTACGTGTAAGACGATTGTACTACGACTAGGAAAGACCGATTTTTTTCTTTTTGGTTCAAATCATTGAAACGCTAGATAGGTTACGATTTTCAGCCTGAGCGAGAAGGAGAAATGATTTTACAGAAAGAAGACTCAACCGCGAGATTCTGTCTGAAAAGAACACTTTCCCAATGGAATGGCCGGCTATTCGGACATTCCTGGAAAGTGTTCCGAAACCAGCGGCGATCGTTGCGCACAACGGGGTCGGATTTGATTTTCGACTTCTCCACGCAGAGTTGGACCGGTCCGAACTCCTCACGTCTGATTGGTGTCCGGAGCAAGTGAGAGAGTTTTACTGAACCAAATTCTCTGTATCAATCTCGTAGACCACTAACGAGCTGAAAAGCATAGTGTCCTTGATTTTTAGTGGTATATGTTAGTCATGCTACTGGTAAGAAAGAAAGGTCTGAGTTCGATCCCGCTCTGTGAACCAGATTCTTCCTTGCAGTAATATAGTTTTGTTTTCTTTTAACCAGGAGTCATACCTCCCTTGCAAAATGAGACCATTGTTAATTTAAAACAAATAAGAAATACGTTTTCATCCGCACACCTTCAGGAAGAAGAAGAAGAAAATCTGGTCATCTGCAGAATCTAATGTTTTTCGTAAATTTTCATATAAAATTTTGTAACTAACTTTCTTTGTCTTAGTTTGAAAATGTAGAATACCAACGCGCGTTCTCTTGAAATTATTTTAATCACCTCTGCTACATGAATGAAAGAGTGAAAAGGAAACAGAGAGATAGCTCATCTTCGTGCGACGCGGCACTGCTTTGATTAAATGGCTAGCCAAGATGTGGTTTAGTTGAAGGTGTACTTCGTGGATAGTCTGCTGGCTGTGCAGTATATCGATCATAAGGACCGAGAGTCTCTGGAAACTGTCTGCAAGAATGTCAGCTTCGGTTAGTGCATGCTGCCTGCGTCTCTTCTTATTCGACAAATATAACTCCATTCATCGATCTTCAGAATCACAAAAACGCGGCGGTAACGCAAATTGAGATCAAACTCTCAATCAACACATGAAAACGTCTTTTGAATGTGAAGCGGCTGACAAAAGATAAAGGATTATTTCAATGCCGCTTGACTTATTTTCACGAAACAATGGCCCTACACGTATATTTGAATATTAGTGTCTGAATTGAGCAGCATTTTTTTACGAGTTATTTCTTTGAAAGAAGGCTTAGATCGACCTGTACATTGAGACTGGACAGAATAACACGGATAGCATACGGAAAGAAGCATTAGGGAAGACCAAAGTTGTACTTTTCTCCCTTAATTAGCTCTTTATCTTATAAAGTTTACTTAGATTTTTTATATTTATTCAACTTACATTTGATTAAAAAAAACCTGAATTATGTGCTCACTCTTATAACTAACAGATGCGCCGGTTTTCGCGTGTTACCTTCATGGGAGAGTCTTTCGTTCGGAAGAATAAAAGCATACTGTTCTACGCCATGCTATAGCTAACGTCTCTCAAGATGAGTAGCTGTATTACTTTTAGTCATCCATCGAGAAGGTCAATCACGGTAATAGATAGAACGATACAGTTTCGAGGTACCCAACTCTTGATAGACACCGATATCTTTCAAGCTTTCCAAACTACTTCTACAGCTAAGAGTGGACATGAAAAAGACAGTTTAGGTGTTCACGACAACTCATGAACGGGTCAGAGTGATAAAAACTGTGTTTTACAGCGTCGATCTGCCGCACGACTCTTGCCATGAACAATCTGGAAGGGAAAAGCAGAGAAGATGAAGAGGTTCTTGAGAAAGCAAATCAGCTCGAAGAAAGAGCCAACCCTTCAGAAAAACTTCTCTTCAAACAACAAGCTTCAACAGGTTGTTTATAAAAGCTCATGTATCGTTTTTGTTGCTCATGATGATTCATCAGCAACAAAAAGAGGGAATAAAGATCTGTTCTGTTATGAGCAGTGGCTCTTACCAGATCTTATTGTCTTACAGATCTTCCATATAGTCCGGACCGACGGGCCAGGACTCCAGAACGAAGTCTTCCTGCAGTACAGGAGCAACAAGCTACGCGGTTCGTACAATACCGTCTTTTCAATAACCTAAAATGGTTTTCTCGCAGGGGTTAAATAGTTACCGGACTAGCTATGTTGGCGCATACATGTTCGCGCGGAGAATGATCTACATTCTCTTCTTTTTCCGTTCTTTTTTACTTTGCCTCTACTTCTCTTTCCACTCTTTTTGCTTCACTTCTACCCTTTTCCAACTCGCTCGGCGCGTACAAACATCCCTTAGACCGGTCTCATTTAACGCCTGTTTTCTCGGTGTCGGTTAATTACATTGAGCTTTAAGCTTTTCATTAAGATCTTTTCATTAAGCTTAAGCATTAAGATCAGGCAAATTCGCCTGAAGGGGTCATTCATTATTCAGCTCCAGTTGGGTATTTGCGACATGCAGGTGGATGATTAGCTGTATTTTCGCAGACTTCCCGGTCGTTGCCTCTTCCCTGCACCTCAGTCACCGCTGCGATACCTGCGAGTTGAAGACTGGTCACCGGCGAAAAGGAAACGAATTGCGGAAAAGCACTTGTCAGTGGCGGGATATATACTTTGAGAAAGAGATTAATATTGCACGAGTGTGAAGTTCACGTTTAAGCTCGAACGCTTCCTTCACATTCAATGTCATAGTAATTGAAGCCATTGATTTAAGCAGTTCCTAATACACTCATTCTTGTTGTTGTTGTCTTGCCCAACGGGTAGATCTTCCTTCGCGAGACACTGGAGGAAGTCGTTGAAGCTCTCGACCCTCCAGCGTTATAAGCCCACACTCTCTTTCCTCTCTCTCTCTTATTTTTTTACTCTCTTTTTTTTTCTTCTCTCTTTCACTTTTTTTTTGTAGAGATTTAATTGAACAAGAAATCAACAACCGAGTGCGGCCTATTCCAAAGGTCGATAGGGCTAAGTGAAGTGGGGTTACAGCGACACGAAAAAATATGTCTCGAAGTATGCGGCTCTATCCTACACATTGGGCAGAGGGGAGATTCATTGGCCCCTATTCGGTGGAGGTAACTGTTAAGGAAACTAGAGTGGCCGCTTCGCAATTGAGACAGAGTTATCTGATTTTCTCTGGATAGTTGGGACGTGGACTTATGTATTCTAGGAGGTTTAGTTCCCAGAACTGGGTTGGGTCGACTATTTCTAAGAAAATCTCTGACTGTCTCCGTGTGTATATTTCTGAGGACCACTTTATAGTCCGTGTCACCTAATACTATGTCTATGTCTTTGGCATGCTTTCTGACTGCACTGGGAGGTTTTGCTTCAGTGCAGATGCGGTGAGATGGATGGTTAGGCTGAAGCCTGGCCTTGGCGGTGAATTGTTTGGTGAGCATGAGGTTGTGTTCTTTGACTGGAAGAAGTTTGCTCTCGTATGCCAGGTGCTGAGTGTCCGCAATTGCAAGGTTTCCAGTTGCGATTCGAATGGCTTTGTTTTGTGCTGCTTGCAAGGAAGTCCAATGTGATTCGGCAAGTTGGGGCGAGTAGATGGGTGCTGCGTAAGACAAGACTGCTCTTGTAGTTGCTTTGTAGGTGTTCAGCATTGTTTCGGTCTTCTGTCCCCATTTTCTTCCTGCGATTGCTCGGAGGACATTCAATCTTTTTGTTGCCCTTGTCTTTAGTCCTTCGGCTTGTTGACGGTAGGTTCCCATCTGGTCCAAGGTGACACCAAGGATTTTGGGGGTTCTACTTGGAGGAAGTGGCTCACCGTTGACCACAACTTCTGGTACTTCACGACATTCCTTTGTGTTGGTGGTGAAGAGCGTTACACTGGATTTAGCTGCCGAGATGTCCATCTTTAGTTCCCCAAGATGGCTGGTGAGGGCTGGGAGGTAGGTGTTCAGTCTGTCAGCTCCAACTCTCCAGTCAGGGTGAGAGGCCAGTATTCTCAGATCATCCGCGTACCCGACCAGTTTGATCGTCTCGGGAGGTTTCAGCAGCCCATTCAAGTATATGTTGAACAAGGAAGGGCTGAGTACTCCCCCCTGAGGAACTCCTGCGTAGCAGGTTTGCTGGCGGCTGAGGCAGTTTCTGAAGTCCACACGGATGGCTCTCCCTCGTAGATAGCTGGAGAGCCATCTAACGAGGCCTCTGGGGATGGACGTTTCGGCGAGAGTGTGACACAGGCGAGAAATGTTGACCAGATCATATGCCGAGGTGAGGTCGAGCGCAACCATCACTGTGCGATGTGGAGGGAGCCGTTGGTTGATACCATTGGTTATGTGGCCCGTTATCTCCATCAAGGCTGTCGTGGTCGAGCGTCCTTTTCTGAAGCCATGTTGCCAGTTTTCCAACTCAACTTCTTCTGTGATGTGGGGGAGGATGATTCTCTCGAGGAGTTTGACCACAGGGGACAGAATTGAGATCGGTCTGTAGCCTTTAACCGACGTGAGGTCCTTCCCTGGCTTCGGAATCGTGATAACTCTGGCCGTCTTCCAGGCCGAAGGTATGATGCCGGTGCAGAGTGAGCAATTGAAGAGTATTGCAAAGCATCTTGCACACTGTTCGCCAGCCTTTTTAACCATAAGAGGACAGATTTCGTCGAGATCCATGGCCTTGGAGCTTCTCATTTTCTTCATTGCTGTCTTCACTTCGTCAACTGTGACGACTGGGACGTCGGAACGCTCAAGGTTCGAGGTCCAGCGGTGCGTTCTCCTGTTAGATCGATCAGGGGTCTTGACGGCTTGTTTGGCGAGTTGTTTGGCGAAAAGGTTGGTAGCTTCCAGGCTGGATAGAGGTGAACCCTTATGGACAATAGCGGCGTGGGAGGGTTTGTGTGCTCGACCATCAAGTGATTTGATTGTGTTCCACAAACGATTTGTGGGTTCGTTGGGTCTGAGGTTGTTTACGAAATCTTCCCATGCAATGCGCTTATCGTCATTGATCTTATAGGAAATCCTTGTCATCAGTTCAGGGAGACATGGGTCTGCCGGGTTTGCTCTACGCATCTGATCTCTTTTTCGGATGAGTGCTTTGGCTTCTTCGCTTAGGCGGGGTATGAAGTCTGGGCATCTTCCTTGTGGTATATGTTTTCTTGCCGCCTCTCTGAGAGTTTCAACCAGGAAGGAATGCATGTTGTGAGGGCTTCCTTCGTAAGGAAATTCGCTGAGTCTCTTGTTCACTTCTATTTCGTATTCGTGCCATTTTGCTTTTCTGAAGTTCATGTAGCATCTTCGTTTCCCAATCGTTGGGATTCTCAGTTCTATCTCGAGTAGGACTGGTAGGTGGTCAGAATTCAGCTTTCCGAGAGTTCTCCAGGAACAGTTTGTCGCAATGTCATTTGTGACTGACGTAATGTCCGGAGAGGCTTCCTTACGTGTGTGTTGCTGAGGGGAGTTCAAGACTATGTAATTGCTCTGCTCGATAGCTTCACAGAGTGCAGTTCCTCTGGCATCTTCGGTACCAGTACTCCAGAGCTCGTTGTGGGCGTTCACGTCACCAGCCACAACGCATGTCTTTGTATGTTTGAGGAAGTGGGTAAAGTCTGTGTTATAACCCGGTGGACATGAGGAGCGTGGAGGGATATAGAGATTAGTTATTCTCAGATTACCGAGTGTAGAGGGGATCTCGATAGTCATTGTCTCTATTGTCTTATCACCGTGAGTTGAGTCTGCTAGCACATATTGGATGTCCTCTCTTATGATCATTGCGAGGCCACCTCCTGATCTGGTTCGGTCCTGTCTTAATAGTGAGTACCCTTTAATCGATGGCGATACGGCTGTGGCATCTAGTTTGGTCTCCCGGATTAAAGCTATGTGGATATTTTCCTCGTGGAGTAAGTCCTCTAGCTCTACGATTCTGCCCCGAATTCCATTAGCATTCCAATGGATGATCTTGAGGGCATCTATCTTAGTTTGTGAGCTTCTTGGGGGAGGTCTGACACAGCTATGACATCTCCAGGATGGGTTCCAGGCATTGAAGGAGGAGAGACCAGAACATTTAAGATGTGTCCATTTCTGACACTTCTGACAGCGAACGCTATTGCTGGAAGCACTTTTGTGACATACGGTACACGGCCATCGCAAAGGACCCGGGTTGCTTTCTATTCCAGCAATTAAGAGGAGGGCGAGGATCAGAGCCGCTGGAAGGCCCTGATCCTTAATAGAAAAAACGAGAGGATTGGACAGCTGGGGGGAGAGCTGTTCGATGTGTCCCTTGCGGGAGAAAAACCATTTGGGATAGGTATAGTTTGGAGTCCTTTGCGTCCAGAACGTCCAGGACGTCTGTCGACACTCGCACCATCGTGTAGGCGACTCCGTTGGCGAGCTTTTCTCGACGATCTGTATGGAAACATAGAGACAGGAATGTTGATCTTAGCTCATACGATGCGGCTTCAAGGTGTCCATGTTGTTGTTGTGGTTTGCCCGTTGAAGGTCTCCAGTTGGGTAGACGAGATTTGTTTGTTTGTTTTTTGCCCATAGGTCCTGTCGAGGGGAGTCCTTTGGGCTAGGTTGGTGAGGATCCTTTTGAGTCCGGAGAAATTTTCTCCGTCTACACTCGCACCGCAGTCGGCGATCCTCTTCGCAAGACCCATTCGTTAACCGAAGAAGGGCAAGAGGTTATTTTACTAGCGCCTCGACTCGCCATTACAAAGTATAGGGGAGTATCGGCTGATGTCTTATCCGGTGGCATGCCCAGGCCAGTCCGGCATCGCCCTCCTTTGGCGACCTATACTATCCAATTTTGGTCCGCGACTGGCAAGCCCGCTATTTCCAATGCACTCGTGCAAAGAGAGATCCCTATATCCGCCACCTGAGGACGCGCTCGATACCGGTGAGGATGAACCGTTCCCTTGCGATGGTGTGAACTTGTGGGCTGTAGCACCATCGAAGGCGAGGATAGAAGAGGTCTTCTTGGTTATGGCTCAGAAAACAATGTCCTTACTTACATCATTTGTCTAGTAATCACATTTATTTCTCCTTCTCTCTCGGGGTTTTAATTAATTATTTATTTATTAATTTTTTGTATAAGACCGGAGTTCTCCATTTTAAGCGATAGAAAAGCACTGTTTGCACGACAAAAAAATTGATTTCGTTCTAGGACAATGAGAGTAAGTAAGAGAAGCAACAATTAAGAGGGAAAGAGAGAGAATGAGAAAAAAGTAGACATTAACACAAAAGAGAGATCCAGCAAAAAAAGCTTAGGATTGTTATTGTAACAAAAAAGCACTATTCCGATGAATAGAAATTTCGACTCAAGGAACGTTTTAATTTTTCGTCGATTTATGATGACTAAAATTGGTTCGATGTTCGAAAGAAAAAAGACTTTTATGAGCGATTATTGTCAAATAAATCTTGGATAACATAATTCTGATTTGCAGCAAAACTGTAGAGAAAAACGTGGAATACGACGCTGAAGCGGCTCTTTTCGATGCGAGAAAAGAGGGCAACTTTTCACAACCGAAAATGTATCAACAGGTGAAAGCAGTACCCTGCTTTATCTTGTGTTTAGATAATTTTCAAGCAGAGTACGAGCTTACTCTTTTCGAATGAACTTTACGATGCAGCCACAACTCGAAGAGAGCTTACTCTTTTCGAATGAACTTTACGATGCAGCCACAACTCGAAGAGAGCTTAAGATTCGATAACCCTGTTTGACCAGATTTCATTTTGAAGTAAAAGACTGATGCATTATTAATATGAGTTGGTTGATGCATTAATATACAATTCATCTCATAGTGATTAAATACTGTTTAGTTGTTGTGATTTTCTCTATTGTCGGGGTTTTTGAATGCAAATTTCCCGCCATCGTAGGATCTTCAATCTTTTTGAGACTTTTGAACTTTTTTACAACTTGGAGTTATTGTATAGGTTTTTTACTATATTGAAGATTCTATTGTAATTTGTTCACCGTGATACCGTGATATTTTTCGTAATTTGGAGTTTTTATGAATATAAAATTATTATCAAGAACCATTTTAGATTTTCGGACTACCATACTCTGCGCACGAAGCTCAAGCCGACTGCGAAGCATTGCTGCAGGTTCATTTCGGACTTTGGGATAGTATTCCTGACCAATATATGTTTGAAAACCTTCACCAGCCAGCTATGAGAAGAAAAGTGGCAAAAAACACCCTCAAAAGTCTGAACAGTTTGCACGTAGATAAAAATACATCATCTGAGTTCGATTTTAAGTATCATGGAAGAAAAAATACCATTTATTCAGAAGATTTCGCTCCAGAAATTGGGAAATTTGATGAAATAAGTGAAATAATTTCTTTTTCAAATATAATCCAATTTCTCGTTGTTGAGGCATCGTTGAGCAAACCAGATTTCAATACATTTGAACGTATGTTGGTGATTTTCTATAAATTTTTTGACACGAGAATGCTCGACATTGTATGTGTTATACGAAGTGGATGTGTAAGATGTCGCTGTAAGAGGCCCTTTTCTAAAAATGAAAAGCGTGAACAATAGCCATTAATACACGTAATGTTAACAGTAAAAATGTGTGTCCGAAGTTAAAAAAACCAAAGTTTTTTGTTGTTGAAGATTTGCCTCTCGTACAACACTTCATTCGTCAATTATGCGGATGACATGGCGGCTGACTTCCCCTTTTAATGCGAAATTTCCCATTTCTTCGTACGAGTTTTGCGTTTTCACGAAAGCGTAGTTTGAAAAGAATAACTCAAAAAATAACTAATCAAAGATTTAATTTGCCGTTTTCACATTATGCTAAATCACTTACTCTCCTGACTAACCCTCGCAATCAGTCTGATATTCGATAAAATAAATGGTGTTGACTTAAATACTAATACATATGTAACAATGCAGTGTCTTTTAACTTATTCATAAAGCCTGGCTTAAGTAATCGAGTTTTCAAATAGCAAGTGGTAAAGAAGATAGCTTTGATTGCCTGCACCGAGGGTTAAGGGCTATGTCATGATAACCAAACTCATTCAAATTGTTCAAGCTTGCGCTCCATTCTTACTCTATTTTTACATGAATGGCTCGAGTTCGTGTCTCCTCTGTGCTGCTCTCATTTTAATTGAAAGACAAATTTCAACCGGCTTCTAACAGGAAGGCAATTCCGGAAAAGCGTGCTTCCAAAAAGCGTGTGGACGTCAGCGAATTAGTTGATTTTAAAAATACACCACTTGCACATTTTATTACGGTTTCGTTCCTGAGCCTTAAGGTCTCGGTAGCGTAAACTTGACCTAAGCCTAAGCGAAATAAAGTAATAAAAAATACTTGAAAGAAAAAAAAAGTATCTCATCGCAGACGTCCACACGCTTTTTGGGAATTGCCTAACAGGAAAGGAGAATCTTGAAGCTTTCCTCTCATTAATTTTCATGTTTTGTAAATAGTTAGTTACCAACACTTGGGAATGTTTGAGTTATGGCGATTAGTTTTGTTTAGAGTGAAGCTTTCATCTCGTTTCCCATCATTTTCACCGCTTCATTGCTTTATTAGGTTTCATTGCCTGATTTCATCGTTTGAATTTCTGATTTTCCAGTGATTTTTTTCTATTGATCATATGTTTAATGCAATTTATTTTTACATAGTGAGTGCATGATAAACGCAAATCAATGAGAATCTGCCATTTTTCTTTATAAAACAGTTTTCTCCGACATATCTTATCTTGATGAGATAAATGAAGGAATGGAGACACACTTTCACAAGGTATCGAACAAAAAGAATAGAGATAGATATTATAACGAGAAATTTTCTCGAATGTGAAGCTCAAATGTGGTGGATAAAGGTGAAAAAACAACTTCGCGGAAAGTATAGTTTCTCTTCAGAGTCTGTAAGAATACAACAAAGCAAGTGTTTTGCAACAATAAGCATGTTGTGTGCGCGCTTCGCACACATCAATGAGGCCTCGGTTCAATTTTAGTTTAGCCCCCCCCCCCCCCTCCGTTACATTCTATTACTCCCTAGTTCAAGAGTTGTAGGTAAAGTATTAGACTTTTACCAGTGCATTGCCTCTCGAGATGAAAGAAAGCGAAAGCAAGATCTCATGAAAGGAAGCTAAACTGAATTACAGCAATGCTTGAAATAAAAGGTCGTAAACCCCCACTGCTTAGTTCGCTTGACTAATGAGTTGCAGCAGAAACATGAGTGGTCGCGGAAGAGGCAGAGGTGTAGGGAAAGATACAGTATCAAGAAAAGACACAGTTAAAAAGAGGCCGGAACGGGAGCCTGGTCAGAATAGCATCATCGTCGCGTTCGCGAAACAGCTTGTGTAGGTTTTTATCTCTCGGTTGTTTTGTTTCTAGAAGAAGAGAGGTGTCGATCGGTAGCTTTAGAGTTATATGAAAAAATGGAAAAACAAGTTTGGAATAAGCAGAAAATCAGAAAAGTATTGAATGACCGAAATTTTCGTAATACTTCAGGAATAAGCAGCGGAAAATAAAAAGGATTTTTTTAAAAACCTTGCTGGTTTAAATCTCACTCATGTTTCCAGTGAGTTGAAATGAAGAAAAAACAGCTGATAGTCGGTCCTACGTTAGTACTCATTATTTGGGTTGTCGAGGTAAGTTACGTTATGACCTCGGCATCTTTTCAGTTCTTTTTGTCAATATTCTGTAAGTGTACCCAAGCCTTCTCAGTTCACTTTAAGGAGCGGAGTAAACGATTTTAGTATATTCTGAGTTTGGCCATAATGAATCGCAGAGACTGTGAAGCTCGAATAATTTTTAATAATTATATTGCTCATGTCACTTTAAATGTTGGTCAAATTTGAGAGAAGTCTTTCGAGATCTCGAGAAAGATACCCCTGGTTAAGGCGAAAAAGGTGCCCGATATGCAAAATTGAGCTCGCGGCAGGTTTATACTCGGCGCATCTGCGAAACTGCAGAGTGGATGAAAACGATGAGGAGTGTCAGGTAGGTTTTTGTGCTATAATTTAGTTAGGCTCAAGTTCTCCTGAAGCAAACACATGTTTTTTTTCTGGTTCTTGGCATCCCACAATAAGTTTATATATCCTCTATAATTTTTTTCATTCTTCTTTCAGTCCTCAACATCGCTCTGGATATTTTTCACAAAGATTCAAGCTACTTGAAGTTGAAAATGTTCCATCTATTCTTTTGTGCCGAAACGTTGTTCTAAAGATGAAAGGATCTGCATCTGTACGTCCAATGCTATTAGTGATTCTGTACGTCAAATGCGTCTAAAAAATTATCTTGTTGGAAGAGCCGTTTCGCAACTAAAAGCATGTTCGTTGAACTCGATTCTAGTTGTGACGTAAAAACTTTCAATTAGACTTTCGAGTCCATGAATCTCGATAGTTTTGGCATGGTCTGTAGCGATCCATTTTAGTGCGAGTTAATTTACTGTCAAGATAGAATGTTAGTGTGTCAGATGGGGCGAGTGAGTGAGAGGCTGCAGTTATTTCGTCATCGTCTATAGGAGTCGTTTTTATGTCGCAGAACGGGTTTTATCCACGTGCGCGGCTCTGAAATGCACAGAAGTTTGATTTCAAGAGAGAAAAAATTGCATGTTGAAGTATCGTAGTTTGGCTGGCACCGGAGTAATTCATCAAGAACTCATAACTCACCTTCCTGGAAGTGCTACGACGGGCGGGCCTGGTTTTGCTCATTTGGATAGACTTGCTTCTTTTAGACCGGCCGGCTTTTTTCATGGACGTTTTTCTTCTGAGAGGGGCCTTGACGGCTTTCCTCGGAGAAGAGTCTTCAGATCCGCTCTCCATGATCTACAATATAAAAACTTCGAGTAGTTTCCATTTTCTTCATTGCTCTATCTCGTCAAGGGGAAGAGTGACCGATTCTCCTCTTGTTCTTATTGCGTCAGACACATCTCCTAAGATCTTACATGAAGGGCGTTCAGGTTTAGTCAATTTTTTTCCTGAAACCGATGCCACTGAGTTTTTAGTTTCACATTATTCGATGCATTGGCCAAGTTTTCTTGACAGTGTCGTGGAAGCAAGTAGGCATCGGGTAAGAGGGAGACGGTAGGTTCGATTTTGGTCTGTATATTAGTCAGTGACACTCACTGAGATTTTTAATTCTGTATCGAAAGTTTTTACGACCACAACGATGCAGAGTAGAAATTTATACCTTCCTGGAGGTACTACGACGGGCGGGCCTGGTCTTGCTCATCTGGAGAGACTTGCTTCTTTTAGAGCGGCCGGCTCTTTTCGTGGACGTCTTTCTTTTTGTGAGAGGGGCCTTGACGACTTCGCTAGAAGAGTCTTCAGATCCGCTCTCCGTGATCTACAATAGAAAAACGTCGAGTAGTTTCTATATTTTTATATTCTTCATTTCTCTTCTATCTCTTCAAGGTGAAAAGTGACCAATTCTCCTTTCGTTTTTCTTGCGCCACACATCTCAAAATATTTTAAATGAAGGGCGTTCAGGTTTAGTCAATTTTTTTCTGAAAATGATGCCACTGAGTTTTATTTTCTAGTATCACATTATTCTATGCATTGGCCAAGTTTTCGTGACAGTGTCGCGGGAAAAAGTTGGCATCGGATAAAAAGGAGACGGTAGGTTTTATTTTGGTCTGTAGATTAGTCAGTGAAACTCACTGAAATTTTTCATTCTATATCAAAAGTTCTTGCGACGACAACCCCGTTATCCAGAAAGAAATTTATAAAAATTATTTGAATCTTGTAGGTTATACATTTCTAACTTTATATACGAATTCCTTCGCTAACCATTTTTTCCGACTTCCTCACTGGTTGCCGAGTATTGCTTTTGGTCCTGGAAGTGGAATGCCGCCGAGATGACGTAGATGAGGAAGTTTCGCTTGACTTTTCTTTTCTCGAAATCTGGAAGTTATAGGATCAGATTTTATTGTCTACCCTGCCGCGAAGAGATTGTCTACCCTGCCGCGAAGGGATTGTCTACCCTGTCGCGAAGGGATTGTCTACCCTGTCGCGAAGAGATTGTCTACCCTGCCGCGAAGGGATTGTCTACCCTGCCGCGAAGGGATTGTCTACCCTGTCGCGAAGAGATTGTCTACCCTGCCGCGAAGGGATTGTCTACCCTGCCGCGAAGAGATTGTCTACCCTGCCGCGAAGGGATTGTCTACCCTGCCGCGAAGGGATTGTCTACCCTGTCGCGAAGAGATTGTCTACCCTGCCGCGAAGGGATTGTCTACCCTGCCGCGAAGAGATTGTCTACCCTGCCGCGAAGGGATTGTCTACCCTGCCGCGAAGGGATTGTCTACCCTGTCGCGAAGAGATTGTCTACCCTGTCGCGAAGAGATTGTCTACCCTGCCGCGAAGGGATTGTCTACCCTGCCGCGAAGAGATTGTCTACCCTGCCGCGAAGGGATTGTCTACCGTGCCGCGAAGGGATTGTCTACCCTGTCGCGAAGAGATTGTCTACCCTGCCGCGAAGGGATTGTCTACCCTGCCGCGAAGAGATTGTCTACCCTGCCGCGAAGGAATTGTCTACCCTGTCGCGAAGCGTGGCTGGAAGTGGGAGAAGAATCGACTGCTAATCAAGGTGTTATGATTAAAAGGCTAAAGCCCACGAAAAATCTAAAACCATTAAATAATGAGTGAGGGAACAAAATGTGTGGAGAGAGAGGAAACAGAGAGCGTTGAGAGGCATGCGGCATTATCTCAACCTTCAAGTCAATAGTTCAGACTGTTCCACTCATCGCACTCAAACTCATTCTCAACGCTCCACATCGCTGTTTACCTGGCGAGAGTGAAAATATTAGCGCAAAAGAAACCTGGTGAATAGTATTTTTCAGCGCTTTCTTTTTTAACTCACAAGCACTTGTTGATCTATTAGCCTTTCAAGTTTGCCGTTTCATCTTTGTTAGTCTTTTTGGTCTAAACACTTACATAAGGGGTGATGAGAAACAGCCTCTCGGTAGTTTTGTTATTGCTTTTGAATCTACCCCAACGCCATTACTTAGAGGAATCTGAGGAATACTAGAAGCTCTGAAAAAAATCAACGTAATAATTTCACAACATCCGTCTTTCTCCAGCCCCACTTAATAAAATTTTTTTCTTTGAGCTTACAAACATTTTTCCTGTTAAAGTGAAAGCATATTTTTAAAAAAAAAACTCGTGAATCCTCCTCATCCAAAGCATTCCCTGTTTGTTTCCGGAATAAAATCAAGTTTCCATATCATAGGTAAAATATGTCTTGATTTTAGATAGGTCGATGGCTCAAGTAAGTTAAAGCGGTTGAGGTAGAGTTATGGCTAATGGAACGTTCTATTCATGTGGAGTAATGAAGTTTTTTCTGTTACAATTAGAGCTGTGAAAACTGATAGATTTATTTCGAGTGAGGAAGAGGGTCGGTTGCCCTAGAATTTTTTTCTCGATAGTTAGCAGTAATTTATGTTGCATATGTGCACAACTGACCTTCTGGGAGACGGATGTCTTGCGTGACCTGCTCACACTGCGCCCGCCTAAACCATTTCATCAATTCACCTAAGTAAATCGAATTTTTTTTAAACATACGTTCCATTCTGATTTGCATATTTGGGTCTCCTCTCTGCTACTCTCATTTAATCTGACCTATAAGTTTCAACCCGGCTGCCAACAAGAATGGAGCATCTTTAAACTGTATTTTCCAAGCAGTTTTCATGTTTAGTTAATAGCTATTAACACTTTGGAATGTTTATGTGAAGGCGCTTCATGTATTTGAAGTTTATGATGAAGCTTTCACGTCGTCACTTTCACAGCTTCATTGCTTAATTAGGTTAAACCCATTACAAGTAGAATTGCGGAGCAGATTATGCTTCGTGCTCTTTTTTTCTCGAACTGAATTGCACTTCTACGACGAAATATGTGCGTGAATCGAAAGCTTATTTTGTCATCATTTCAATAAATTAGGGAACAAAAGTTGAATCGTCAAGCACAATTGCGATTGGATGGATCTTTGTCTCAAGCTCCGACTAGTCTCTGCTTCCATTTCAAAACTTCAACGAGCAATTCATCATTTTCCCAAAAGCTAGTCGTTATGTCAAAGTCGAGTCTTTGTTCAGCCTTGATATCGCCCTCCGTGACCCTCTATCCTTATTGGTCACAATATGAAACCCCTAATAAACAACTAACGTTTTTTCGCGGCCTCGGCTTCAGCGGCTGCCCTTGCCATAGAACGAGTGACGACGGCCATCTCTGGGAGCGTGAGAGGGGAAGAATGAGCTCAAGCTCCATTCTCCTTCTATTTATACTCCGTCTCACTCGTGTCTCATTCCGCATGCTGACGTGTTTGAACGCGGTTTGTAAAAGGGGTAGGTAGTGAGCATTTCGGAATTTAAAAGCAAACTTCTATAAATCATCTTGAAAACATTTACTCTCAGTTGTGAAAATTGTCTATTTTCTTTTATTTCATCAATATGACTTTGAGAGAAATCAAATAAACGTGTCATGTTTTAGATTCTTGTTCTCGTTTCGCTCGCTTTCACAAAGTGCTACGATCAGGCTGATTGTATGACATTCATGTGATGGATCAGTCGTTCGTAAGTTTCTTTGACGTTGAATAACTTTTTCAGATAATTTTCTCGTGCACGGCAGAGGAGAAGTACGCAGCTAATATGATCACACTCGATGCAGATTCGCCAGGTGTACATTTATTATAAAGATTCAGCCGTTTATTAAAACTTGTTGGAGGAAAAAATGCGATTGAAAGTACCGGGAAAAAGTTCAAATCATTAGATTTATCTTTTTTTCCGGTCTAGTTGATACAAAGAAGCTCCAAAAAAAACTAAATCAACATTTTATTCAAGAAGGTTTAGCTTCCGGTAAGACAAAGACGTCCAGGTTCGACCATTTAGCGTGGAAAAGTATTCTTCTGCAAAAGTATGATCGTGTTTCAAAAAGTTTTTTGGTTACTAAGTCGAAAAACAGTGTTTGTGTGATGTTTCGGGTAAGATAGTTTCAAGATAGAGAGTGGTCTCTCATTATTCCAAAACTTCTACTAAGGGTCAATTGTTGCCGAAATGTATAATAGAGCAAGCTTCAGAGTCGTTTCAAACATGAATAATCTACACTCGTCTAAAAATCCACAAAAAAGGCCGGCTTTTAGAGCAAAGGAGAGTGAAAACGATGAAAGTCGAAGTATTGAATAAAAAAGAAGAAAAATTTTGCAATTTCTCCAGTCATTTTAGCGCTCACTTTCATCATGCCACACCAGGACTATCAAAGTAGTTCAGTAATAAATACTGTATTGTAGATGAAGAAGCCCGTGATACTGGAGACATTTCGAGTCTTTTGACACAGCAAGAAGAGAGCGAGGGCAGTGAAGAGCAGGCGGCTGGAGGTTCAACTTCTAACTGCCCAAAAATATATGATTTGACTCGAAAGGGTTTGTAGCGAATGTAACGAAATTTAGCCCAATCGTATTGAAACAGATGATTTTCTCAGTTTTTTCGAACTCTTGATAAAAAAGCATAACAAATAGGTTTATGTTTGAAAAAAAGTTCAAAAATATTGTCGGGAGAAGCCAAAACTTGATTGGAACATCCTTTTTCCAAGACTGCTCCCAACTGAAACGAAGAAGATTGCGATGCGAGAAAACGATGGAGGAGAGTAAGGATGAAGGTGAATTGATGGATAAACAATACAATTACGATTGCCATAACCTTTCTTGCACTTGCTTATAATAATTTTCATGAATGTATGCAAGTTAATGATATGATAGCCAATTCTGTACCCATGAGTCAGTACTTAAGTCATTATAGTCTTCGTGAGTCATGAATTAATACCTTGTTTAGTATATTAGTAATGATTTGAGGCATCAGTGAGTTCAGTTGTCTTTAGTAGCTACACAACTGGACAATTAGTTGAAGATTATATCAGGCGGTACCAGAATCCTATATTTGAGAGCCTTTCAACCAGAAGAGTTGTTCGCTTTATTCTTGATATCGAAAGTTAAATATGAAAAAAATCTCAAACTTTTTCTTCGAATTATAATTTGATGAAACTTATTTCTCCTCATACTCAGTGAAGTTCAGAAACTGCAGCGAAATGTAATAGAAGCTCTTCGGAAAAAAATGGATGCAACAAAATCGAAAATCGAACTCTACGAAGAAGTGCGAGAATTTGTCTGTCGAAGTCAGTTGTCATACAACTTTTTGAAGAGCTAAACACTCAGACTGTGAATGATAGTCCTTTTCATTTTCGCAGATATAAAAGAGCTTTATTAAGAATTAAGGGCTGTACTTGATACGAATAAACGTTTGTGTTGGTGGAAGATATCGGGAACCAACAAGGTTTTAGGCGCTCTTTCCCCAGGTCGTTTAGTGCAGCACGAGACCTCTCTCTCATTTTCTCTTCCACTCAAATAGACCATTTTCCTCATCATCTCCTATCGTATGGCAACACTTATAACATCGACCATGAGCGTCAAAACCGCAGATACCAGGACAAATAGTCACCACAATTCACAGTTTTCATAGGAGTTGTTCTTCGCGATGCACCATCTCTCATAAGAGAGGAGTTCAGAAATCATGACTAGAAATATTCTATTGTACATATATTTTTAAAAAATTTGAGATAAGTTTTAGGAGATCACCCTGTATTTGGCATTCCGAGCATATTTGGACTTCTCGAAAACTTTTATTCTATATAGGCCTACTGGCAGTCAAGAAGTGGACAAGGCAAAAGAAGACTTCTGTCGAGGAGAAACAACTGACCCGGGACTTGAGGAATGCGATTGGCAAAGTAAACTTTTATATATTGTAACTGTGAATATACTTTTTGTCAATAGTTATTGTGATCAGAATGTTGCTGTATTCAGAAGAATCGGTTCTCGATAAGATATGGTTTTCAGGTCCGCAACCTACGGCCATGTACGATGCCACAGTATCTAGCAATAGAGAAACGGAAGAGATGAGCACGAAATCTGCGCAACGACACAATGATTCGATAGATGATGCCAACATTGAAGCGAAGTCAACAGAACGAAGGCCATCACGTGTTACGGTGAACGAGTCGTCAGAGCATATGGTAGATCTGAATCCGGTAGAAACCTCATCGAGATCATGTAAAGGGAGGAGATCCGAATGGCGCAAAGAGCAAGCGAATCGGTCATCCGAAAAACCGATCCCATTCAAAAGTCAGTTAGAAACAAAAAATTTTCAAAAACTGCATAAATTATCGAAAAAAATGATGTCTGAAAAAAATCTTAAATTGGTGATTAAAAATAATTGTTTTTTCTGAAAATTAGTTTTGGAAGAGTTCGGGATGGAAAGAAGAGCTAATGAAGCTTTTGGATAAACCGTGCTTTCTAGTGCGCCCAAACCGTCGTAGCAAAAGGTTTATAAGATTTTGAAGAATTTTTTAAATCAAAGCTCCAGGCTTTCGCTCCCAGAACAAGTAATGGAAAATAATCGATTGCCAGAAACATGTTACTCGGTCAATCTTATTGGACTTTTGAACGGGACTTTACAGTTAGCGTTGGAGTGGTGGCAGCAGGGCAGTCAGATGAAGATTCTGAAGAAGTTGTCATGAAGTTACTTGGTTAGTTTGTACGTTAAAACTCGACAACTTGAGAAATTGCTGATAACAAGAGGATTCGAAAGGCGTGAATTTCATTTTAAGGAACTGTGTGATAGCACCAAGTTGATTGTACAAATTAATTGTTATGATTTGTTGATTTCCTTGAAATTAAGTCTTATATGCTTTTTGTTTATCAGAGATAAAGTTTGTGTACTCTTGTGTCGATCACTTTTCACCGATCTAGTGTGCTCGCATAACTAGGACTACTTATCACACTGAAGTCTCTTAAACACTAACATCTGTCTTATATTTATGGGAAAACAAAACTTTTGTTTTTCTCTGTTGTTGTTTGTGTTTTCTTTAGAACTTGACTCAGTTCCGATAAGAGAACAGTAACATCTTAGAGTTGTTTCAGGCCAGAATATTTTTTGAACAGCTAAATACGACACACTATGTATACCGTCAAAATACTGAGGGTCTCTTGATATTCTCTAAGTCTTAGACATACATATCAGACTTCGAGAATTTTTCGAGTCCCCATTTACTGTACAATTAAATTTCCTAGTTTCTTCTATAAGTTCTCGTCCGGTTGTCACATCGCAATGTTTTTGAGGAAACACTCAAACTCATTTGATATGGAGAGAATTGTATAATTATTCGTTTTTCTGCAGTAAAGCAACTCCGGCAGAAAACGACGGGAAGAGGCGTAGTTTGCGCCTCTAGTTCCATTGGAGGAAGAGCTTCGGTCAGATTTGACGTTAAATATAAAAACATCTTTACTTACCTGATCTAATTCTTTCTACTTCATATTACAGAAAGTATGGTGAGAAATAACAGTGGATTGACGAAGACTGAAGCAATGTTGACAAAAAGCTTAAGGGCAGGAGAATCGGTTATTTTAAGTTCATGTGAAACATGACGTGGTACATTGAATTCAGCTCATTAAACGGGAAACGTATAACGTGAAAAAAACCGAGAATGTCGTTCATGAACCCTATCTTTTGTTCGAAATACTGTGTGGTTACCACTGATCGTGAATTAATAAATAGATCCTATTAAGTGTATCGAAATCGATAGGAGAGAAAATAACACTGCATTTAGAAGTTAGTGAGACTAAAATATTATTTGCATAGCTTCTCGGCTTCCAGGGCGGAGATTTCGATCCAGGAGAAGATTCGAGAGACTCGGCTCTGGTCCCGCACTATGTTTTACTAGTCTGCAAAATTATCCTGAGGGTGAGCAAAGAATCAATCGATATTTTCCATGAGAAGTGATAGAAATCGATTGTCAGAAGAAGATCGTGTGATTTGCAATATTCAACAATTTCGAAAGATTTTTGCACTTCTTTTTCGGTACAGGATCGGTGATGAAAGGTTGAAGGTTTTGATTGAGAAACATAAAGAACGTCTTCAATGAGTATTACGGAATACAAAACCTTTTTTACTTTTTCTAGCAATTGAATACGATGTGGTTTTGCATTCTGAATTGGAGAACCAAAAAATCATTGCGCCTATAGAATTTTGTAAATCTTCGTGATTTTTTAAAGAAAAAACACGAAATGCATAAACTGGTGAAAAAGGTGCACTGGTTTGAAACCATTCTTATGACGTTTGCTTCCTGTGCTCTACGCTCTAAACTACCCAATATGCACCCTTCTTCTTTCAAAGTCCAAGGAGAATGCGCAAAAAGGAATGTTGTATTGTACGTTTAGATGCGGGTAGAAGTACAGTTTTACGATTTTATTTTGTAGATCATCTGAGATTGAGAGTTTGACTGTTGAATATTAACTGAGGAATCTGTTTGATGATTATTTTTCCTGTCATTCCAGTTTTTTTCTATTCTTCAGGTCATAACACAGCCAGATTTTTCCAATCGCAGGCACGATGATAAGTTCTGGGGGAGCAGGATCAGATTAATAGCGCGGTTTCTACAAGTTTCAGGTTCCTGTTGTTTGTTGGCATAAAAAGGGAAAAAAGCGACAGGGAGATAGACAGAGAAGGAGAATAAGCAAAAATCATAGAGAGGGAGGTTTCGAGAGAGAGGCAATACGACAGAGAAAGTAAACGAGTTTTATAGACACAGAGAGAGAGAGAGAGAGAGATACAGAGACAGAAAGGGCGAAAAAACCGTTGAGAGAAGTAGAGAGGGTGATTTAGAAAGAGAGAGAGAGAGATACAGAGACAGAAAGAGTGAAAAAACCGTTGAGAGCATTAGAGAGGGTGATTTAGAAAGAGAGAGAGAGAGAGAGATACAGAGACAGAAAGAGCGAAAAAACCGTTGAGAGAACTAGAGAGGATGATTTAGAAAGAGAGAGAGAGAGATACAGAGACAGAAAGAGCGAAAAAACCGTTGAGAGAAGTAGAGAGGGTGATTTAGAAAGAGAGAGAGAAAGAGAGAGAGCTTTCGGTGTGATTGCAAAACATGTTATTCTCTTGCTTTGGAAGAGACAAACACCAAGACTGAAGAGACAATGACAGAATTATGAGTTGTAATATACGCAGAAGAGAGAATGATGAAGAATTAGATTGGCTTCTGTTGAAACTAGAGCACGAGACCCTTGTGATTTAGTTTGTTTTTTTTTTCATGAGCAAGCAAACGATAATGATTGAAGAACATTAACAATGTGTAATTTATACAGACGACGCTCAACTGGTCTTCATCCGTCTTTTCTTGCGGCGAAGAGATTGGCACATGGAGGAAAAGCTGAGGCACAAGTACCATTATCTTCCAGGAATTGGGAAGATTCTGCAGGAGCTAAAAGAGGCCGGCCTTCTGGAATGTGGTGAGTTTTCACCTGTTGTAGTATAAATGGACATTTTTTTGGACAACAACAACAAGCTGGACATTTTAAAAGCGGGTCGAGTTAGTGCCCTACTTCGAAACAATCCATGCAAACCAAAGTGCCTGTGTCACACGCTTTTTATGTTAGTATTAGGTGGAAAGTGTACGGTCTGGGCTGCGATTTTAAGACCCTTTGCATGATAGTCAAACCAGAGGTAAACTACAAACTGGCAAAAAAATTCACTCCAGGCATTAAAAATTGACCTGTGTTTCTCTATTGCCTTTTTAGTTGGTAGTCTTATATTAACGAAGCCAACTAAATTCCAGGAAACACCTAAGATTCATCAAATAAGTTTTGCTAGAGAAGAGCAGTAAGGCGATGAAGAAGTTGATGGTTTCGAAAAAAATGAAGAGAGAAAGTGTGTGAGAGAGAGAGTTTGTAGGTGAATCTAAATTTCCCCTGTTCTGTAGGAAGAACTGGCTTGACGGATTTGGAAGAAGCATTACGACTGTGTCCGTTGAAACACATCAAAGCAGTGGCGAAGAAGTTTCAACTGGAATGGAATAAGGTGACTTCTTAACAAATTAAATCGATGACAGATCACTGTGATCGAACAGAGAAACTTATAGTGATGAACAGGGCGTTTCTTACCACCCGCACAATTTTTTTCGAGCGCATAGATTTTCAAAATTTCCAAAACTTCGAAGTGTTTCTCGCGATGAGTTATTAAATTCCCTAAAGTAAAATCGAAAAAAAATTCCGAGCGCATAGATCTGAAGGTTTTCCGGTGTTTTTGGAGCGCGCATAGATTTTTTTCCGAGTGAGAGAAACACCCTGGTGATGAACAAGATTTCAACGGCTTGATTTCTAGGAAATCAGATAACGAGCGAAAAGGGGAGGGGCTGAGATTAATAAAGTATCGGGATATCAGGGGCTAACAGGCGTTAGGTCGTAGAGTATTTGTTTCATGAGTCCCATTGTTATACCAAAACAAAGATCTTCCAAGATTTCAGTCGAAATTGGACTTGATTGATCAGCTGCTCTCGACGATGAACAAGCAGCGTCCACTATTTGGCGACAGTTCCTCTTTGCACAATCAAATGCTACGGCAGTCAGTTTCAATAGCAGTTATAGAGTACATGCACATCATCCACTAAATTATTGAATCTTCTACAAAAGTTTTGGGTTAAAAAAGTAAGTCAAATAGTAATAAAATAAAATAAAATTTGAGAGATTAGAGTCCAGTGCTTCTTACTTGCATATCACAAGTGTTTTTTTTCGCTAACGTGTAACGAGTTTCACTAAAAGGAGCTCTCATTGAGAACTGTCCCTTGAAACGTAAAAAAATTTCACTAAAAGGAACTGTCACTTGGAACATTAAAATTGTTTTAAAGGTGTTGAATTTTTTCGGAGTAAGGATATTCAATTAAGGATATTTTTTGACATTCCAGTTTTAAATCTTTCAACAAAAAGGGTTTAATCAAGAAAAAAAGTTCACGAAGAGTAAAGAGTCATTTAAAGAATAAAAAGTCACCTCGGAGCTCTTTACCGGACGGGCGAGGAAGCTGATACTTTGTTCCGTGCTCTCTTCACCCTCTACACTCCCTCTAGGTTAGCTTTATTGGGTGGAGCATCAAGTTTTGTTTGAATTACACACAACTTCTAGATAATTTCGCAGACGAATTTTGTTTCAGTTATAAGAGTTTAGACGAAACTGTTTCGCAAGAGAAAGGGAGACTGTCTTTTGAGTGCTCATACTGGCATACTGTTTAAAATGTTTTTTTCAGATCTGATTCGAAGTTGTTGGAAGATGACCAGACTACTAACATTTTCTCGTCTATTCTGTGGGTCTTTCAATTAGTTCTTTTAATTTTCTCATCATTCCTCGTGTTTTACTCTGTAAATTTCAAATTACTTTCGTGGAAATTTTTTTTATTCCTCACATTTGTACTCTGTTTAGTTATTTAGATAGAACATATCGATTTCTACTATGAAACATTACAAAGCTCTGCATTCAAGGGTTGTGGCATTTTAAAACTTTGCTTGTTGAATGCCTGCATCATATACACTCGTCAATAAGTAGAAAAGCAATCGTTGATGATATAGAGTAAAGACTGTTGAATTCAATTTTATCTCAATATCCTAAGCTTTTACTAAAATGAGAGGTTGTTTTATTCGAATTTTGTTGAGCACGGACAGGTGATCTATTGTCGTATCAGTATATGCTCGAAACACACTGGCAACAGTGGCCATTCGCGACTCTACAGCCTTAAGAGCCTTGTCACGGATGGAGCCGGATTATCCAGTCCAGAATCGAGCGCGACCTCAGGTGCCGGATAGAGGGACGCCTCCCTACGAAGAATTCGTGCTGGGAGGTAGCGGGAGAAATCCCGCCGCGGACCAAAACTGGGTAGTATAGCTCGTCAAAGGAGGGCGATGCCGGACCGGCCTGGGCATGCCACCGGACAAAACATCAGCCGATACTCCGCTATACTTTTCAATGGCGAGTCGAGGCGCCAGTAAAATAACCTCTTGCCCTTCTCCGTTTAACGAATGGGTCTCGCCAAGAGGATCGCCGACTGACTGCGGTGCGAGTGTAGACGGAGAAACTCTCTCCGGACTCAAAAGGATCCTCACCACCAACCTATCCCAAAAGGACTCCCCTCGACAGGACCTATGGGCAAGACAACAACAACATATCAGCATATGAGTAGTTAGTTCAGCCTGGCGTCCGCGGCTGACTATTTTTATTTCAACTTACAAAATTAAGACCGAGTGAAGAAACGACTATTTATTTTTGAGAAACCGAAGATTTGGGAAAAAGACCATTTAAAAAAAATTAGCCGAAAGTTTTCTGGAGAAAAGGTTTTAAGTTTTGTCAGATGTCTTTGAAACTAAAAAAAAACTTATTCAGGTGGGATATGGTGCAGCAGGGAAACAATTTGTTGCCAATCTATGCACCGAATCCGTGTGAAACGTTGATTCATATATACCAGGACTGGGAGGAGTTGAAAGAGTAAGTTTTAAGAGTTGTGAGAGTAACCGCGAGTCCCTTTTTGTTCAAAGAAACTACTGTATACAGTTGGAAGAATAATTGAGTGGGGAAAATATTATAAGAACCTATAGCAAACATAAACAGTGATACGCACTTTTCGGTCACAAATAAATAGCATATACTGATCTTCCGAATGAGATCGTCAGTATTGTATCGATTTTCTCCTGGTATGAGAAAGATGGCAGATTTCTATTGTGTCCTATAGACTACTAATCTTCCCTGCATGAGGTTTACCAAATTTCCTGTTCACTAAGCATAATTTGAACTGAATCTTACCAGTTATGTCGATGTCAAAATGGAGGAAGAACGACAAATTCGCCTTCTTGCCAAGAAAGAATTCGATTCGGTGAAAGAGATTGGCTTCGTCGCGCGAGAGAGAATTGCAGAAACAACAAGGCAGAGGTATGGCTTTCTCTCGCTAAGTCTCTCAATCTTTCTCTCTTTTCACCATTATAGAACCGATGGCTTTTTATATGATGTAAAGTTATCTTTACTTATGTTCAAGTTTTTCCTTCGTTATCGTATTAATTAAGTTATGCACTTGATAAAAATAGCTCACCTTAGGTCGCATACAACTGTAAAAAAAAGTTTGTAATAAATTACGGTCTAAAAAATATAGGTGAGATCGAGGTGAAGGGCATAGAAGGAAGAGATATCAATTGGGACGTCAAAAATTGCTTGCTTCACGTTCTTTTGGCTACCAACCCTTATTTCCCTTTGCAGAGTGGCCGTTTTTTTAACATACCGGATGAATAAAAGCAAACACGGATGTACTGTGTTGAGAAAAAAGTACCTGAAGAGCCTCCCAAGTCATCTGCGCCCCTTCACAACGGAGGCTGTCCGAGTCCGCCTCATACACCGAGCAGTCGAAGCCCTCGAAAGGAGCAAGAAGCACGAAGTCGCAGTCAACTATCTACTTTTCATCGTCACGGATAAAGGTCAACATGAGTCATAAGTCATTAAGGAAGGTCACGAAATAAGCCTTTAATCTCATGTGTTGGGTTTGCCTAAAGTTGAGCCACAAGTTCTCAATTCTTTGCGATTATTATGTTCCATGGGTCGGAAGTTTGACTCACACAAACCAAAGAGGTTTAGGAACTTCCTTAGTGCTTTTGCGACCATCACCCCACCCTTTTTTCACAGTTAAACATTAAACCAATAATCAGCGAATGGTTATGCCAGGTTAATTTACGATTTCATCCCAGAGGAGTGCGAACCCTGCTGCGAGGCGCCTGAGGAAAGTTATTTTGATGTTCTATCAGCAATGACGGCGAATTTTCCAATTCATGTCCAAAAAGTAGCAGGAGAATGTCCGTTTCAGTGTGCTCCATTGTGTCTCCAAACTCCCAAGGATTCTCTTTTGTCCGGCTGGTGCTGAACCTGGACTTCCACTGCAAAAAACCACACGAAGCCCTTGAATATGTATGATGCTTGATAATTTTTGATTATTCAAAAACATATATATATATATATATATATATATATATATATATATATATATATATATATATATATATATATATATATATATATATATATATACATATATATAAACATTTTTGAGAGATTTGAAGTGAATGATGACTTTACTCCTTTCAATTTTCGCTTCTATCATAATCAGTGACTTGCTCATAAACAGCAATAAAGAAGGAAGTCAGCATGAGAACGGAGACAGAAAAGTGGATTAGTTATATTAAGGCAAGAATGGGACTTCTTAATGAGAAAGTCGCGGGGAAGCATCAGTTAACACTGGCAGAGAGAGCGAAGAAGATGGCAGAGAAGGCCTGGCCCGATTGGAACATCGGCCCCGCAGCTGAGAAGGCGAACGCTCTACTTGTGTCTTACCATCTATTCATTTATTTCATCACCGAATTGTTATTTTCTTAATTACTGTGTACATTCGACCGAGAA
>OZ057406.1:16523148-16554391 GCA_964056735.1 Allodiplogaster pararmata
AAATATTTTTTATTCAATAATCCATTTACACAATCAATTTACTATGTTATTCCCATTAAGGGGAAAATTGAGCGTCTAGAAAAGTGTTACTGATTGGCGTAGGTTTTTCTCAGGTTTAAGTCCTCAGCTTCGAGAAAGAGATATGTAGTTATATATGAGAAAGGAAGAGAGAGGGAGAAATGTAAAGAGATATAAAGAGAGAGAGGCTAAACAATAGAAGTTCTATCAAACGGTTAATGGGTGTATAAAACACTATTGCTGCCTTCAGTGCAGCCATAGTTCACAACTTGTTCGTGGTTTTTTTCTTCAAACATAGATATCTGCAGAAATTGGAAGCAGGCACAAAGTTAGAGATCACTGGAAGAGTAATCGGCAAAGGCGTTCATGGAGAAGAGAGGAAAAATCGGTTTATGATTGAGGTTGTTTGATTACTCTCATTCGTGATGAAAAGCATTCACTTACTTGGACAAAGTGCGTTAAGAAGATGAGAAAAGTATACGCTATACACAGAAGTGATGATGGGGGAGCCTGCGCTGATCCTCGAATAGGGGAGCTCCCTCATAGGGGAGCCTTCACTGATCCTCGAATAGGGGGAGCCCCCTCAAAGGGGAGCCTGCGCTGATCCTCGAATAGGGGGACCCCCCTCATAGGGGAACCTGCGCTGATCCTTGAATATGGGAGCACCCTCATGTTGTTGTTGTTGTCTTGCCCATAGGTCCTGTCGAGGGAGTCCTTTTGGGATAGGTTGGTGGTGAGGATCCTTTTGAGTCCGGAGAGATTTTCTCCGTCTACACTCGCACCGCAGTCGGCGATCCTCTTGGCGAGACCCATTCGTTAACCGGAGAAGGGCAAGAGGTTATTTTACTGGCGCCTCGACTCGCCATTGAAAAGTATAGCGGAGTATCGGCTGATGTTTTGTCCGGTGGCATGCCCAGGCCGGTCCGGCATCGCCCTCCTTTGACGAGCTATACTACCCAGTTTTCGTCCCGCGGCGGGATTTCTCCCGCTACCTCCCAGCACGAATTCTTCGTAGGGAGGCGTCCCTCTATCCGCCACCTGAGGTCGCGCTCGATTCTGGACTGGATAATCCGGCTCCATCCGTGACAGGCTCTTAAGGCTGTAGGAGTCACGAATGGCCACTGTTGCCAGTGTGTTTCGAGTAGGGGAGCCTGCGCTGATCCTCGAATAGGGGAGCCCCTCATAGGGGAGCCTGCGCTGGTCCTTGAATAGGGGAGCCCCTCATAGGGGAGCCTGCGCTGATTCTCGAATCAGTACACTTTTTATCTGTGTCTTGCCTTGTTAGATCGCATCTAACAAGGCAAGACACAGATAAAAGGTGTATCGTCTACTGGATTCTACATCCAATGCGTTTAACTCAGCATAAACTCTTCTCGAATCAGTGTTATAGAGCTGAAAACGAAAAAAGAGATTTCGGTCGCCTCGCCAACTCAAATATCCACTGTTCTGATGAGCATTTGTCTTTTTCTCTAGGCGGATTATAGTTCTCAAAAAAGTCACTCGATCATCGTAAAAATTCACTTGCTCTGCCACACCATCAATCGAAACATTCATATAAAAAACGTATACATATATATAACCACTTGGCAGTTAAAGTCTTTGTCGTGCCAGTGAAGAGATGCGGTGTGGTTTTGTGCAAAGAGAAAAACCACACCGCATCTCTTCACTGGCACGACAAAGACTTTAACTGTCTAATTAACCTCCACGATGCGCGTCACTCAGTACTCAAAATTTATAACCAATTGGTTTATCATTAATTTTCATATGATTCGAATTGGTGATACAGTTGGAAGAAGGAGGAGAGAGAGAAGCGAAGGTGGAGGAAGTTGCTCTGCGACACTACAAGACCAACGAGGGTTTTACGCATGGTTCGGTTCATGTTTTTGTTTTCCTTCGATTAAGTTTTTAAAAAAAAACTTGGAGATCAGAGTCTCGTTTTGATTGATAAAAAGAATCAGTCAGTCTCTTACATCTTATCACTGCTAGGAGTGAATAGAACAGAAAACACGTTTCAGAAGCTTTTTCAAGAAAGCGCACAGATGTGTGGATTTATTTCACCCGCAGGGCGGGTCAGAGAAGCACGCGGTGTACTGTTCGAATAGCATATTTATGTGTCCCATCATTATGCGCTTTGAAAAATGCGAAAGTTTTCTACATTTATGGCTTTTCGCATGAACATCCGAGTGGATAGTCCATTCAGACTTCCGCTCCTGATACATTATTACATAACATGTCTGAATATTCCATAATGGGTGAGACAAAAAATCGTTACTTGTAACCTCGGTCAAAAAAAATTATCCCTCAGCAACATAAATATCATAAAACATCTTTAATAAAATTTGTTTTATTTTTCCCAGGTTGGTCCGGCATCGACTTTATTATCAAGCTATAAATAATATCTAGTTTTTTTCTCACAACGGACAAATGGGTACTTTTGATGTTGTTGAGAAATCATAGAATTGCAAAAACTTGTGAGGAAGAAAAACATTACACGACGAAAACATTTGTAGGTATTCATTCGGAGGGCTCAGTCTGGCATCACTGCCTGCACCTTCTTTTCTGCGATATCATACTTGATCATTCTCACGATGTCGTCTGGATGTGCGAGCTGCAGGTTGGTTATCATCTCGTGAGAATTGGTAATCATCTCGTGAGAATCTACAGATGTGTTATTTTCTTCTGCAAGTTCGCAAGTAGTTCTTAAGCATGATTCAAAGTAGACATTTCATCAAAGTAGACATTTGCCGGCTACCATCGTTTTTATGAGACCTTGAGTAGGTCTTCATTGGTCAACCTTTAGAAAGCTCCGCTCGACATGAATGATTCCTCTTTTTACACGCGTCGGCAGCGAGTTACTCGAGAGGCGGCTTCAATGGCTCAATGAATCGACTAAGGAGCAGAGAATGGAGCTGGTAGGTCATGAGACAGAAAGATGGATATATAATGAAGAGAAGAAAGCAAGTGATTGAACTATTGCACAAAAAAAGCTAGTCTACCGGGCGGGATCTAACCGGAGACATCACTTTTCTTCTGAATTTGAAGAAGAGAAGAAAGCTTAACTAGTTTGAAAATCTTTGTTAAATTTTTTATTGTTTTTCAAGTTGTAAGTTCGGCCCTTTTATCAAAAAAATTTCTTCAATTCATTATTTTGTGCTTATAATAGTTTTTTTGATTTATCTAAAGAGGCGTCATGATTCAGGCGAGAATGTACTGGAAGAAGGCTCCGCAGTCCGTCTATGGGGCTGTGAAGGAGCAGGAGACACTTATGGTTTGGATTCTCAGCATCAAAATATTTCAAACAGTTTCTAAACAAATAATAATAAATTGAATTATTGTCTACTTCCTACCGCATCTCTCGTGACTCTCTGCCGTAGACGCTCTCGCTTGCTGCCCCGTTCTAGGGTCTTCGCCGTGTCCGAAACTTATCAAAGTTTATTTTACAAAATAAACGTTTTGGCGGTTAACTAGGCATTTAAAGTTTGTTTTCTCGGTTTTTGACAAGTCTGAATTGGTCGATGATGCAGTCTTTCATCTGCGTATGCCCTGCAAGCTTGCTGGCGAGTGTCTGTGAAATTCTACTCAAAGATTATCGCAATCGGCGGAGTGGCTTTCCCGACTTGGTCCTCTGGAATGAACGGGAAGTAGCGGTTTGTCCTATCGTATCACTTCTTAGTTTTGAAGATCGGTCTGATTTAAGAGGTGTGATTCGTTTTTCCATTTAAAGAGGTGTGATTCACATCAGTTGAACTCTTTGTTTGTTTGTTTCCAGGCTGTACCACCCGCACATAAGAGCCTAAAACTAGAAATGAAAAAAAACAACAGGCTTCGGAGAGAGCGTACAAAACACTATAAAGATTGTCGAACAAAATCGCAGTTCAGCTTTCCTGGGTAGCGCATAGTTTTGTGCATGGATTCTATTCGCAGTGCAGTAGGTGCTTCGACAATATCGTCGTTGTTTGCCTTCCTAACAAATTTACTGGCACTCAAACTGAACCTTCAACGTGAGGTTGAGCCTAGTCCAAGTGAACTTGTTGAGCTTTGAGCAGCAACCAGAAACATTGGTCTTGTAATTGTGCTCGCCGATTTGAGGTGGCAGAAGTGAAAGGCCCGGGGGACACTCTCTCTTCGAAGCAGCGCATTTGGATCGACTTCTTCAGGCAACAGGGGATTCGGGCGGATGTATGTCATGTGAAAGGTAATACAGGGTGGGCCATAAATAGTGTTACAAATGTTTGAGAACATTTCCTGAGGAATTGACCGCACGTAGCGGTCACTTTTCTCGTTTTTCCGATTCCCCGTGAATTTTTATACGTGTCAAGTGAGTTGCGAATGAATCCATCGATGTTTAGGGTAATGACAGAGTCGATTCGCTTGCGAACTGCGATCATTCGCCTACACACTCTTGGCCACGCCCCTGCTCGCATTGCTGAAACGCTTCGCCTTCCTCGCATGAAAGTGTATCGAGCGATCAAACGACTCGAGGAGCTTGGCACATCTTTGGACCGTCCAAGGCGAGGTCATCCTCGCACTGTTCGCACGACACCACTCATCGAAACCGTTCGGAGTCGGATCAACCGAAATGCACGACGAAGCATCAGACAGATGGCGCAGCAGCTCCCGATGAGCCGAACTTCATTGAAACGAATAGTCACGGCGGAGCTGAGACTCAGGTCGTATCGTACACGGAAGGCCGCTTTTCTGTCGGCTCGCAACAAGTCGGAAAGAGTCAAAAGATGTTGCGACCTTCTTCGTCGTACGCAGTAAGGCGAACATTTCAATATGGTGTTCTCTGACAAAAGCTGTTCACCGTGGAAGAAGTCCACAACTCCCAAAACGTCAGAGTGCTTGCGAAGGACGCAGAGCAAGCCGATAGCAAGGGTAGAACGGTCCAACGCAGTGCACATCCAACTCAAGTCATGGTCTGGGCGGGGATCTGCGCGACAGGAGAAACACCGCTTGTTTTCGTCGAGAAAGGCGTCAAGATCGACACGGAATACTACCTGAAACATGTTCTGCAAGACGTGCTCCATCCATGGTCTCAATCGCATTTCAATCAGAGGACATGGATCTTTCAACAAGACTCAGCACCAGCCCACAAAGCTAAAAAGTCCAAACGTGGTGCAAGGAAAATTTTCCCGCCTTCATCACAACATCAAATTGGCCGGCCTCATCAACCGACCTGAACCAACTCGATTATTCCGTTTGGGCATACTTGGAGTCCAAGGTCAACTTTCACTCCCACCCAAATATTGATTCCCTGGAGAATGCCCTTCAGGCAGAATGGGACAACATAGGAATCGAATACCTCCGTACAGTGGTGGAGGTGTTCCCAAAGAGACTTCGAGCTGTAGTTCGGGAGAAAGGGGATCGTTTGAGCTGAAATTTTGCGTGAATGTTGTCATTTAAGTTGTTGATAAATTATGTTAATTTGAGTTCATTTTCTCTGTTTTGAAAAAAGGTATAACAATTTCAATTTGTAACACTATTTATGGCCCACCCTGTATACATGAAAACTCACTAAGATAAAATATTTATCATTGTCATACTACTTGTACGACAGACAGAGCGGTGTTCCACTGTGAAGTGAAAGAGCGTTCTAACATCGGAATCAGGGGTTAAATGGTCATGTAAGACCCTATGTTAACGGGCCTCTGTATTTTCAATCCATAAGGAGGGGCCTTCGATCAAATCGAGAAAAAGTTTTTTCACGGGTCTCTGTAATTTTTCGTCATAAGATAAGGGGACCCTTAAAAATTAAAATATAAAAAAAAATTTCTAATAATTTACACTGCTCAAGTAAGCCGAACTTACAGTACTCACTACTAAAACAGATTTTTTTAAAAAATCGCCTTCGGCTGGCCGCTGTACCTTGCAAACTAAAAAAAAACCCTGCACTAAGTTTTTATACTATATTATATGATACATTCGGCACTTTTTGACTTCGCTGGTCTGAAGAAAAATAAAAACGCGGACCAATGAACGGAGAGGGGAGAGGGAGTATCTCTTTTTGTTCCTTTCTCATCCCTCTCCCTCTCACTCTCTCGCCATATCAATGTGTCAGGATTAGAATCTCTCGCCGCAGAGAAAGGGAGACATAGCTGCCTGCGTGATTGAGGATTGACTTTTGATTTCTCTGCGAGGCAAAGTGCACAATTAGACTCTTATTTTTACATTAAAAAACGCTTAACCTTAGGAAAAAGTTAACGCAAACCTTTATCAATTAATGACTACATTCGTCAAAAAATGAGAGAAAAAACGCCGCAGAGAAAGAGAGAAGAAGGTCTCTGTTCGTGTGATTGCTTATCTAGGTCAAATCTGTCTCTTTTTCTCTGCGACAAGAAGGAGAACGCAGGCTTAGCCCCCCCTTTTTTTCTCCAGACCAAAACTCCATTGGTACCGTTTTTGTCCTCGAAATTCAATCCCATAGCTAATTGATGTCCAATTCACAACAATTTCAAATCTTTTGTGAAGAACTTTTTCGGGATTTATAGTTTTAAACTTCTTCTAGTAATAGAAAAAGCTTCCAATAAATTTAACTGCAAAATGATTGGGTGTTTAAAACAATCCAAAACATTGAACTGTTTAATCGAGAGTTATTGTACAGCTTTCGCGCTTTTTCCACTGAAATTCAAGCGTCGTGACCCTGAATGAGATAGCACGGGACGGCTCGCTTTAATGAAGCATTTTTTTCTTTGGAAGACTAAAAATTGAAAAATTTAAGGGATTGGTTGAAAACCCCTTTCCTTTTTTTTAATCACAAAAAGAATCCGAAAATACTTGCAGCAGTGAACATTCGGCGGCTCTGATGGATTGATTCTCGCAGACAGAACTGGAGTATTCTTCAGATAAGAGATTACTCTAAAACAAAAGGACTCATCAGAAAAAACTACTGTAGAGTTACTGTAGGGACGATAACTGTAGTTCCGTGAATATTAAAACAAACGAGTAGCTCTGTAATTATTTGTTCATAATATTCTTTTTTGGTCGTTAATTTTTTAAAAAATAATTTTATGTTTAATACAGTTGAGACGAATTATATATGTACAAAATACAAAGTGTAAGTTAACTACCGGGTAAACAGTTAACATAACGTCACTTATTATCTTGCTTTAATACTGTTTTTGAGAATCGAATAAAGCTAAGCAAATGAGAGATGTGTTGACCCGTATAAACAAAAGCACGCACGAAGTGAGGAGAGGGTTGATTGACTAAGTGACTTACACAATTTGGACAGAGAAAAAACCAAACAAATATAAATTTCAGTTTGGTATCAAAGGCACTCAGCACTGGGTGAGTGAAATTTTCTTAAGGAACGTTAGAATTCAACTTTTCACTTTGTTGAAGTAATCTCTGCAAAGTGATCTCGTTTAATGCTCCAATGTTTCACCACGAATTGCCGTAAGAAGGAAAATGGAAAATGATCTACGATATTTTTATATTCTTATGAAGTTACGTCCAACAGTTAAACTTATTATATGAAAAAATATCGTAGCCCATTTTCCTGCTCACGGCAAGTCGTGGTGAAACATTAGAGCGTTAAACAAATTCACTTTGCAGAGATTACTTCGACAAAGTGAAAAGTTGAATTCTAACGCTCCATTATTAAAACAAAAATAATAAGCGGGTTCGAAATATCACTAACAACAGTATATGCGATCGAAGAAACATAGGAATGCTTTTCGGATATGGTAAACGTTGAATACTCCCTAACTAGTGTTGAATATCAATTTTTGTACAATCTTACAGACTTTTATAACTTATGAAAGAGAAAGAAACAAAGAAATTTGTTCCATAAGGCCGTTATATCAAAAAAAATTTCAAGGGATGGTATTGAGCTCACACAGAGCAATGTACAATATCGTGTTGAAGCATTTTGCCGTTTTCCCTAAATAATATCGAGGTCACTTGCCGAAAATATCAATCACTGCAAATGAATACTGAACATTCGATGCAAAAAAATACTCGCGATCACTGCAGAAGAGTCTTTACATTTTATGTAAACTATTACTACACAATTAATAGTAAATAATTGAAGCGGAAGAATCAGTAGAAATGTTATCGCGCTGATAGTATGGGCGGAGTTTTTGGTTGTCTTTTCGGAACACGGAAAGAAGTCCGCAGCCGGGAAAGATCCTCCGAAAAGAGCTCGCCACTCTGCAGGGCAGATATCAACTGCTCGAAATCTCGCTCTTTTTCACGTTTACGATCTGCCAATAAATAAAATGTAACATCACAAAAAAGTAACATCATAAAAAATATTCATCAGAATAAAGTCGGGAGTTTACCGTACAATTTTTACTTTCTTTTTCGTTTGACAAATTTGATTCCCCTTACTGGGGAGCATGTGTAGGAAGTGAATAAAATTTTAATATAAAACGAGTGACATAAACTCTAAGCGCTGGAAGTGAATTCTCCTCCCAGAGCTACAACATGTGTTCACTTACAAAGTCAAAACTGCTTTTTGGAATGGTAAGCATCCAAGAAGAAGTATTTTGGACAGAAAAGATGTGCTCTGGTGATACAGTCTATAGTCATATTCTGCAAGCTTTCGCGGTAATTACATAGTAGTGGAATTTAAAAAGTGGCTCACTTTTCCGCGCGAAGAAGGAACGAGCGATCGTCTGCCGTTTCACTTGTAATTTATGCTCATTCTCCAGCCAAACCTGTAAATAACCTAATATAGCCTTATTTAAATTTGAGTTTACAATTTCTTTTTTATCTACGCTTAACTGATACTTCCACAGACAAATCGTTGATTTTCTGAACTTATTTTGAAAGCTTCTCTCTTTCTCTCTCTCTCTTTTCTCTGTATCTCAACTCTATTCAAAATCTCTCACTATCTTTATGTATTTTTTTCTCTCTTTTTTGTTGTCTTTGTATTTTTTATTTCTGACTTTTCACTTCGATTATTTTCTTTATTTCTTTACCGATAAGAGCCGATAACAGAAAATGTCGGTCGTCATTCAACTGATTCACCTGCTGCTGGCATTCCGTAAATTGATTGAGAAAGCGCGAAAGTATGGAGAAGAACTCATCAGGGAGCGTCACCGAGGGGTCTATACAGAAGTTGCGAGCACATTCCGAGTACTGTAAAACCAAACTACTGTAAACATCAATTTTTTCACAACGCTGAGAATACCGTAACACCTTTGTGGATTATTCAATGCATTGTTGGGGCTTAAACAATACTTTTGAGACTGTAAAAGTTCAAGTTCTTGAGCTTGAACAGCTCAATAATGATTTCAATTTCCGAAACGTATGTGCACAAATGTTTTGCCTAGTTTCTTTGCCCTTGAAAACCATTTGAGAGTTAGCGAGTTCTCCTACCACGGTGAAATGGATTTCACCACAAACTACAAACCCGTATAACGTAGCAAATCAGCCAGTCCAACAGAACTGACCTTATTGAGCATGTCATAGAATGCCTTCTCGAGCTGCTTATATTCTTTGCTTGCTGACTCCACGAAAGTCGCTGCGGCCTTTGAGAACTGGTCTTCCACTTCCACCTGATTACCGTTCATAGTAAAAAAACTGTCTCGATTTTTCAATAGGTCGATCGCCAAGTTAGGCGAAAAAATTCAATTTTCGACTTGACGAAACCGGTTAAGGCTGAGTTATCACTGAATAAACGTTCTATTTATGTAGAGAAATAGAGTTTTTTTATTACTTTCACTGTCAGCTGAGAAGATACATTAATTTCGAGTAAGGGAGAGGGTCGGTAGGTCATTTGGAGTAAGGGAGAGGGTCGGTAAGTTGGTCGCCCTACAATTTTTTTTTGCCGGTTTGCAGTTTACCTATGTTACCGATAAAACATTGGTGTCGTAAAATTTTTTTCTTTTTTTACAGGCGTAAAAAAACGATGAATATTATGAAACTGAGCATCAGTTTTCTAATATTTATCGTTTGTAAAAAGGTAGTCAATGGAATAGGATCACGCCCAAATGTCATGCTTTAACCGGGAACCAACAATTCAACACAACAACAACAACACGACTCGAGCAGACACCCTTCTGGTATGTGCAGTAACAGAATGTTGAAGCTGAATTCTCGTTGTTTGTAAAAAAGAAAAGAATGTTGATCACAAACTAGGTTGTTAGCTGCATCTTCTCTCTGTTTTTCCCTTGTTTGGCGCTCTTCTTTGACTATCTGGATGGCTTTGTCGAGTGCGCGTAGTTCTGATAGCATTTCACTTTTGCTGCAAGAAATTTTCCTTCTTTCGAACTGGTTCCATTAGCACAGTTTTTTGTTGTTGATGAGATTTTCTTACAAGAAAAGCTACAACTAGAGAAAAGATAAGCAAAAATGTGTTTCATCACAAAAACTTAGAATTTCAAAGTAGGGAGGGAGTACAGTGACCAAGTTGGGAAGAATGGAAGGTATGAGTGCAATAAGAAATAGAGAAATTTGCAAAGAAAAAGTAAGATTCAATAAAAGGGGAAGAGGAGGAAGAGGGAGAGAGAGAGAGAGAGAGAGAGAGAGAGAGAGAGAGAGAGAGAGAGAGAGAGAGAGAGAGAGAGAGAGAGAGAAGATAGACTACCCTAGGATGATTTTCACTATCTGCAAGAGATAAAGAATGAAGATAAGAAAGCAGAGATAGGAGTGTAGAGAAATGAGAGGATTTCTTCCAAAGAAGAGAAAGAGTACGTGAATCTGGCAGCTTCCTTGCAAGAAG
Organism: Allodiplogaster pararmata; assembly: GCA_964056735.1. NCBI lineage: Eukaryota > Metazoa > Nematoda > Chromadorea > Rhabditida > Diplogasteridae > Allodiplogaster > Allodiplogaster pararmata. The sequence goes on from OZ057406.1 coordinate 16,533,839, forward strand.
ACAAGTCGATGCGCAGCTTCGCGATGTCCGCGAACTTCTCATCAATGACCAGTGAGATGTAGTGCAGGAGAGAGCGGTCTGACCGGAGGGAGTTGCGCAATTCCGAGAGGGAGAGCAGCGAAGACAACTCGAAACCTGCACATCAACAACAACTCCAAACCTGCACATCAATGACAACTCCAGACCTAAACATCGTTAACAGATCGAAACCTTAACCTCAAGAAGATTTCGAAACCTGTATATCATGCACATTTTGATACTTCCCAAGTGTCATATACATATAATGCGGTAGTAAATTTTTCCATTTTTCATTATTTTCATTTAGGAAGTCTTAACTTTAACTTCAGCTGTGAGGCCCGCGAACCCTACTAAAATAACAAGAAAAACTATCTCCCAGGGAGCAGCGTGGTTTTAACACCGAAGAAACCACGTAGATGAAGGAACTAAAAATATTAGAAAGAAGCTTGTTTTGAAAAAAATATCGTTTTGGTGAATAGGCGATGATTTTTTTTTTCAAAAGTTAACAACCAAAACGGCTATGCTCAAAACAAAATGAGAAGAAAAATCAAAGGAAAAAGTTCAGAGAAAGAGAGACACAGAGAGAGATAGAGAGAGAGAGAAAGATAGAGAGAGACGAAAGTCCTGGGATATGAAGGGCGAGACATTGGAAAAGACCGAGCGATTGAAGATCTGCAGGTACGGTCGGAAGCCGGAAAACTTGTAGTTCTTTTCTTTAGACCGATAAGTATGAATATATTCATTATAGAAGAGTCAGATAAATCATGATTACCTGAAGCATCCCCGCTTTTCTTTCCATAGTTGAGATAGTTCCCAACAGCAAGGACGAGGGAGAGGAGATGCCGTAATCGACGGGACGACATCACGGCTACGGAAGCCCTTTGCACTGCTGAACAGATTGTTTTTTTCTTGATGTACTATACATAGCATACACGATAGAAGAATTGTTAAGGGGAAAAATTATTGGTTCACCATTTAAATAGAAGTGTCACCAAATAAAATAGTGACGTCCACCAAATAAAATAGTAACGTCCACCAAATAAAATAGTAACGTCCACCAAATAAAATAGTAACGTCCACCAAATAAAATAGTAACGTCCACCAAATAAAATACTAACGTACACCAAATAAAATACTAACGTCCACCAAATGTTGTGGGCACGTCCACCAAATTTTTTTTTCTTGTGAACTTCACCACGGCATTTTTTCTCACCTGACACTAACCTGTATGGTTTTTTCCACCAAATTAAAAAACCACCAATTTTTTTTCGTAAAATTCACCACGGCATTTTTTTCTCACCTGACACTAAAGGTTACTTTTTCTGCTCTCTCAGTGAGTTTTTTTTGATGTTTTTTTGTAGTGGAAGTAATTTTTGCGGGAGTAAAGTTTTTTATGAGTGTTTTTTGTTGTTGAATGTTTTCTTCAGGTCATTCTGTTGAATGTTTTGTTTCAGATATAATTTAAAAAATAGGCACTTCTGCAGTTTAAGTGGCAGCGCTCGTGGGCTTTAAACGCTTTGGTTTCGAAAAATTTCTTCATAGAGTATCATCTTGAGCATCAGGGACTTTGGTTCTTGAAAAAAAATTTTGTAAAAAAATTTTTCAGAAAAAACAACAAAATTTCTAAAAAAACTTCTTTTTTTTCTTTAGTGTGGTTTATATCTGTATACAAATTTATAAATGCATCTATAATAGCTAAAAAAGGTTTTGAAAATGAAAAAATAACCTGATGTTGCAACTGTAAAAAATTATTTTTACATTAAAAACGCTTGGGCTAAGGAAAAAGTTGGCTCTAAGCTACTTTAGCCGTCCAAAGATTTTTTTCTCAGAAAGAGATTTTATTCATGAAAACTCCCTTCCTCCCTTTCTCCTTAGGGCCTTCCTTCCTCCCTTTAGGGCTTTGAGGTTACTGAAACTGCAGTTGAGCCCAAAATTTTTTTTGTAAAAAAATGAAAAAAAATTTTTTTGTGAAAAAAAAAATTTTTTTGCAAGAACCAGAGTCCTTGTTGCTCAAAGAGAACATCTATGAAGAAAAAAATTGAAACCAAAGCGTTTAAAGCCCACGAGCGCTGCCACTTAAACTGCAGTAGTGCCTATTTTTAAATTATATCTTAAACAAAACATTCAACAGAATGACCTTAAGAAAACATTCAACAACAAAAAACACTCATAAAAACTTTACTCCCGCGAAAATTACATCAAAAAATTACTACAAAAAAAACCATCAAAAACAACTCACGGAGAGAGCAGAAAAAGTAACCTTTGGTGTCAGGTGAGAAAAAAATGCCGTGGTGAATTTCACTAAAAAAAATTGGTGGACTTTTAATTTGGTGGAAAAAACCATACAGGTTGGTGTCAGGTGAGAAAAATGTCGTGGTGAAGTTCACAAGAAAAAAAATTTGGTGGACGTGCCCACAAAATTTGGTGGACGTTAGTATTTTATTTGGTGTACGTTACTATTTTATTTGGTGGACGTTACTATTTTATTTGGTGGACGTTACTATTTTATTTGGTGGACGTTACTATTTTATTTGGTGACACTTCTATTTAAATGGTGGACCAATAATTCATGCCCAATTGTTAAATTCCAAGGGATCTACATCGCTTTTCAGTTTGAGAGGTCTCCATGGCTTCAATTCCAAGGGATCTACATCGCTTTTCAGTTTGAGGGGTCTCCATGGCTTCAATTCCAAGGGATCTACATCGCTTTTCAGTTTGAGGGGTCTCCATGGCTTCAATTTCAAGGGATCTACATCGCTTTTCAGTTTGAGGGGTCTCCATGGCTTCAATTCCAAGGGATCTACATCGCTTTTCAGTTTGAGGGGTCTCCATGGCTTCAATTCCAAGGGATCTACATCACTTTTCAGTTTGAGGGGTCTCCATGGCTTCAATTCCAAGGGATCTACATCGCTTTTCAGTTTGAGGGGTCTCCATGGCTTCAATTCCAAGGGATCTACATCGCTTTTCAGTTTGAGGGGTCTCCATGGCTTCAATTCCAAGGGATCTACATCGCTTTTCAGTTTGAGGGGTCCCCATGGCTTCAATTCCAAGGGATCTACATCGCTTTTCAGTTTGAGGGGTCTCCATGGCTTCAATTCCAAGGGATCTACATCGCTTTTCAGTTTGAGGGGTCTCCATGGCTTCAATTCCAAGGGATCTACATCGCTTTTCAGTTTGAGGGGTCTCCATGGCTTCAATTCCAAGGGATCTACATCGCTTTTCAGTTTGAGGGGTCCCCATGGCTTCAATTCCAAGGGATCTACATCGCTTTTCAGTTTTAGGGGTCTCCATGGTTTCAATTCCAAGGGATCTACATCGCTTTTCAGTTTGAGGGGTCTCCATGGCTTCAATTCCAAGGGATCTACATCGCTTTTCAGTTTGAGGGGTCCCCATGGCTTCAATTCCAAGGGATCTACATCGCTTTTCAGTTTGAGGGGTCTCCATGGCTTCAATTCCAAGGGATCTACATCGCTTTTCAGTTTGAGGGGTCTCCATGGCTTCAATTCCAAGGGATCTACATCGCTTTTCAGTTTGAGGGGTCCCCATGGCTTCAATTCCAAGGGATCTACATCGCTTTTCAGTTTGAGGGGTCTCCATGGCTTCAATTCCAAGGGATCTACATCGCTTTTCAGTTTGAGGGGTCTCCATGGCTTCAATTCCAAGGGATCTACATCGCTTTTCAGTTTGAGGGGTCCCCATGGCTTCAATTCCAAGGGATCTACATCGCTTTTCAGTTTGAGGGGTCTCCATGGCTTCAATTCCAAGGGATCTACATCGCTTTTCAGTTTGAGGGGTCTCCATGGCTTCAATTCCAACGGATCTACATCGCTTTTCAGTTTGAGGGGTCCCCATGGCTTCAATTCCAAGGGATCTACATCGCTTTTCAGTTTGAGGGGTCTCCATGGCTTCAATTCCAAGGGATCTACATCGCTTTTCAGTTTGAGGGGTCTCCATGGCTTCAATTCCAAGGGATCTACATCGCTTTTCAGTTTGAGGGGTCTCCATGGCTTCAATTCCAAGGGATCTACATCGCTTTTCAGTTTGAGGGGTCCCCATGGCTTCAATTCCAAGGGATCTACATCGCTTTTCAGTTTGAGGGGTCTCCATGGCTTCAATTCCAAGGGATCTACATCGCTTTTCAGTTTGAGGGGTCTCCATGGCTTCAATTCCAACGGATCTACATCGCTTTTCAGTTTGAGGGGTCCCCATGGCTTCAATTCCAAGGGATCTACATCGCTTTTCAGTTTGAGGGGTCTCCATGGCTTCAATTCCAAGGGATCTACATCGCTTTTCAGTTTGAGGGGTCTCCATGGCTTCAATTCCAAGGGATCTACATCGCTTTTCAGTTTGAGGGGTCTCCATGGCTTCCATTGTAACTGTTCTAGGGAATCTCAATTTCCTATAGTACGCATGTTCCAGGATATCTCAATCGTATTATTTTATGATTTTTTCAGAACGTCTCGATTGCCGGTCTATGGCTGTTTTATAAGCTGAAATTGCCTCAAATATTAGTAATCGCTGAAAAAATTTTTGTTACGCTTATAAATGACAGCTGTAAAATCTATGAATCTCTTTGTGTTTTTCCACTTAAAAAACTTTATTGTTCGGTTCCGAAAATAGCAGAATGTAAATTATAGAAAATATGAATTTGCTAAAATGTAATGGAACTTGGTTCAATTTTTTTTGTCAGTCATGACTCGCACAACCGCTCAAAACTTCGATTAAAGCTGCAAGCACCCATTCAATAACGTCCTGTTCTGAATTGTACCCAACAGGTCCACTGTAATCTTCAATTGCTAAGTTACACAGTTTAAAGGCAGTGACGCCTGGTTAAGATGACAAATGAATAAACTATCGAACATAAAAAAGCTAGTTAACCGGGCGGGATCGAACCCAAACCATCTCGACGCTCCCGGTTTGAGTCGAGATGTTTTGGGTTCGATCCCGCCCGGTGGACTAGCTTTTTCGGTGCACTTTAATACAGTCACCCATTTATAAACGTACCATGAATAGGAGGTTCCAAAAGTTCCATTCGGTCCTTGAAAGAGCGAATTATGTGCAAGCATCGAAGCCGTTCTTCAAATCGTGGGAGTCTCAACAAGAGCTTATGAGTCTCAGAAGCATCTTGGAATAATGAGAACATCATCTCAGAGACAGACGTCACAAGCCTCATACATACCTTATGGCCTTCATGAGTATACCTCATGGCATTCATGAGAAAATGACTTCAGAACAAGCAAGTCAAATTCAATTTGATTTTATGTGAACTAATGAAATTAACTTATTCCTATTACATTTCAAAAAAATGCTTTAGGGGCATTCCAGTGTGAAAAGTTTTTTTTAAAAAAATATATCTCCATCACGCCCCTAGTCAATCTCATCAGAGGCAACCTAGTCTATAGCATAGGTAAACTACCAACTGACAAAAATTATCTAGGGCGACCGACCTAGCGACCCTCTCCGTCACTCAAAATGAAAGTGTCAGAGTTTTCACAGCTAAAATCGAAAGGGATAAAACTTCATTCCTCTACATTAATAGAACGTTTTATTAGTCATAACTCAGCCTCAACCGGTTTAGTGAAGTCAAAAGTGAAACTTTTAACCTACTTTAGCAATCGACCTTTTTGAAAAGCAAGAAATATTTTACTTATGTTCTATAGCATTTTTTTCAAAAGTTTTCCATCTTCTTATTTTGAGCCCTACGTGATTTCGTTATACATAGAGAGCAAGCTGTGAAAGTTCAGAACCAGAGAGTTTGCTGAAGTACAGCCAATCCTGAGATATCTATTATACCAACAATGCAATCTCGTAGAGGAATCTGTCGGCGACGGAGAGTACGGACGGCGACGAGTAGCGGGAGACAGCCTCCATCAAGAGACTGCATTCTTTTGTGGTTGGTAGAAACTTCAGCATCTCAATTTCAACTTGCTGTCAGTGGTTTTACAGCACAGAAAAAATCAGAACGAGCTTAATTTTATAAGAGTAAAACATTATTAGTCGTTAAAATTGGAGCTTACTATGCGTCTTTGACCTTGATTACTAAGTTAATTGGTAGGCAAAACAATTGTCAGGGATTTCTCCCCAGTGAGCTACATATGTTGATATCAACGATAAGTCCAGGAGGTCTTACCCATAAGCACGTAACACATCAACAACAAGCCTAAAAGGTTTTAGTCCATAAACTTGAAAGGTTTCAACAACAAATCAGGGATGTCTTTCAACTACTTGAGTGAGTCTAAAAACTGAGCCGAGGGTGCTTTGTGCTGAGGGTGGTGAAGGTACGAGATAAACTGAGCCGAGGGTGCTTTGTGCTGAGGGTGGTGAAGGTACGAGATAAACTGAGCCGAGGGTGCTTTGTGCTGAGGGTGGTGAAGGTACGAGATAAACTGAGCCGAGGGTGCTTTGTGCTGAGGGTGGTGAAGGTACGAGATAAACTGAGCCGAGGGTGCTTTGTGCTGAGGGTGGTGAAGGTACGAGATAAACTGAGCCGAGGGTGCTTTGTGCTGAGGGTGGTGAAGGTACGAGATAAACTGAGCCGAGGGTGCTTTGTGCTGAGGGTGGTGAAGGTACGAGATAAACTGAGCCGAGGGTGCTTTGTGCTGAGGGTGGTGAAGGTACGAGATAAACTGAGCCGAGGGTGCTTTGTGCTGAGGGTGGTGAAGGTACGAGATAAACTGAGCCGAGGGTGCTTTGTGCTGAGGGTGGTGAAGGTACGAGATAAACTGAGCCGAGGGTGCTTTGTGCTGAGGGTGGTGAAGGTACGAGATAAACTGAGCCGAGGGTGCTTTGTGCTGAGGGTGGTGAAGGTACGAGATAAACTGAGCCGAGGGTGCTTTGTGCTGAGGGTGGTGAAGGTACGAGATAAACTGAGCCGAGGGTGCTTTGTGCTGAGGGTGGTGAAGGTACGAGATAAACTGAGCCGAGGGTGCTTTGTGCTGAGGGTGGTGAAGGTACGAGATAAACTGAGCCGAGGGTGCTTTGTGCTGAGGGTGGTGAAGGTACGAGATAATTCATCTAAGCGATATGAAAAAACAATTTTGTCACAACTTGCAGATTCATTCAACTTCAGTCGAAGGCATGAGGAGGGGATAGCATTCTTGTTATTCACTTTTCAAGTCGCTCAATTAACTCATTCATTTACTCATTCACTCAATTTACTCATTCATTCATTCCTTCGTTCCCAAATAAAATTTGAAAACAGAAAAACCTGCTCAATCATATCTTTGGGTATTCGGTCGTCCATTGCTAGAAGTGACCTTCTTATTTCGCGATTGGTCATTTTCAGTCTCGACAGCATTATAGTGCAGTTCTGTGACTTTCGTGATTCTACGACGCAAACTGTGTTCTGCAGAAAAACTTTCGATCAAAATTAGGCCGTAACTATCAATATCGGTACAAAGACTGCTATGAGCGCGGAGAACTGTCACACTCTGAAAGCAAAATCGACTAGTATGTATAGTTATGAGAGGATTTGGCTCTTTATAAGATAACAAATTTCCTCCATCATCCCACTTCTCGTTCACTACTCGCTCGCACACTCATCACCTCTCCGCTCTTCTTCTTCACTCTCTGCCCATAGCATTCTCTCGCTCGTAATTATTTTCTTTCAGTTGTCAATTTAAGGTTTTTGTTGCAGAGAACCTGCCTAACAAACTTTTCTCTTTCAATCACGCGAGAGACGAGTCCCTTTTTATGTTTGAGTGTGACAACCTTCTCCTTCCCTCCTCTTCTGGATATGGTTCCTGCGATAGTTTCTGTATCATCATCTTTCTGGCCTCCGACAGCAGCGAAGTTGAGTGCGAGATCGGAAAGATCGATCTGCAAGCATTCTATGTTATTCCTGTCTTCCTTGAGAGTCAGAAACTATACTTATTTCGCCCCCCTCTCTCTATTTCTCTCTCTCTCTCTCTCTCTCTCTCTCTCTCTCGCAACTTTACACCCATTAAGCTACCCCTTACCTTCAAAAAAGACCTATCTAAGAAGTCCTTTTCTCTTGCGTAACCTTTTGAAAACTCAATTACAAACAACCTGCTGGTAGAGACTCTCGTCTTCGACGAATTCCCAAACGGTCCCTGGTATCCGTTCCCGCGGGATCTTCTTCCAGCTAAGGTTTTTCAGGGGTTCGCTAGGCGCAGGAACCTAAGCGGATATTAATCGTGAAAAACATAGTTTTGTCTCTGAAGAACACTCGGTTTCCTACACTGTTGATTGTAGCTTAAAATGATTCTGCAAACATTAGTTTAAGTAGAGGAAAAATTTATTTGATTGAGTTTACCTCTATAACAGTTATGTAGTAGGCCTGTCGATGTGTTGGAGATGTTATCAAGATACTCAGAGCAAAAAAGCTGCTCGACGGATCAAGACAGAACCCTTCGGTCTCTTTTTTACCCTTAACTTAAGCGAATAGAAAAACCCTTTTTTATCCATACACACTGAAAAAAACTAAAATAGATTAGTTCAAAAGATAACAGGAAAATATAAAGAAAAGCTTGCCTTCTTCTTTGGATTAGAAGTTGTGTTTGGCTGAGAAAAGAGCAAGCCCATAGGAGGAGGCGGGGGAGGAGGCGCACATGGAGGCGGTCGAATCGGAGGTAGCGTCGGGGAAGGGAAGGGGTCCGAGGGTGAGGAAGAGGCCTGAAATAATCTCTCTATCTCTTCTAGTTCTTTCTCTCTCTCTCTTTCTTTCTCTCCCAGTCTTCATTCGTTATCTCTTGCTCTCTGTACCTTTTTTCTCTCTCTTCCTCTCTCCTTAAAAAAATATATCTATTTTTTCTTTTAATCTTTTGAATTGAATTTTGTTTATTCTAACTATATTTCACTTTGAACTTTAAAAAAACTCTACTTTTACTTTTTTAAGGTCTGAGGCCGTATACAGGAGCGAATTTTTGAGTTCAACGAGGAAGACAACTGCGTTTCGCTATAGAATGTAGAAGAGCGGTATGCACGTAACCCTCCGTTTTTGAGCGAAAAAAAACAAGAGAAGCAAAACGAGGGAAGGGTTGTTATGAATGGTGAAGAGCAATGAGATAGCCCTACGCACCTCTGACATAGGCGACTCTGTTCGACTGGCAGCAGAAGAAGTCACTCCTCCCTCAGCTCGGAGAGTCGCGATGGAGTTCTCGAGGTCACTGTTGCGCGTCTTCTCATCTACCAACTGCTCTTTGAGTCGCTCCAGTTCTCGCTCCACTCGCTCGTAGTCACAGTGAGTATGGAGCCTCGATAGCAAGTCAATGAATATATCAAAACAATTTTTACTTGATAAAGTTTGACTGCAGTCTAACAATGCGTCTTGAATAATCTTTCTTGTGCTTATTATCGCCACACGACAGCTTACACGCTTACTTGAGATCAGACACAGTCTTAATTTTTTTTCTGACTCTATTAATATGATTCTTATGATCTGCTAGAAAGCATTCATGTTTTTAATCAATTGACAAAAACTCGAACTCAGAGTCACTGAGTAAAAACACTTAGCAGACTGTTCCAGTTTTTTTTCCAGAAAATGTCCATGTTTAAATCCTAATTTATCATGTGAGACTGAATCCGGGTAATTATAGGAAATCGGTCCAAGTGCGAGAGTATCATATCACTTTGACGGTAAACCCTTTCTCTGATTGTAACAAACCCGTATGTATAAAACGAGCTACCTTGATAGGACGTCGTTCATGTCGATGGTTGGTACACTCGGATGAACGTCCGAGATGCCATTTAATGTGGACTGCAGACATATATTTTGGAGGAGAAGGTCAAAAAGACGCCATAGAGGAATGTGTTTGTCGTCACAAGGAACCTGCAATCCTTTCTTTGCATTCATAACCTCAAATGCGACAGAGAAAGCTTGCAAAAGTGTGTTGCCTTATCGCTTAGTCATCATTTCACTATTAAATAATTTGGCTTAGTTAATTATGGAATTGATGATTCACTTTTAAAACCCATAGATGTATTTATTCCTGATGCTTCATGGCAATGCTATTTAAGTAAAAAGTTTTTATTGCGTTGTAATGTGCTCATCATGCCTTCTTGTTGCTCTTAATTCATAACTACATATGTTTAAAAGAGTAAAATACCTGCGTGTTCTGTTATCTACATACGTGTTTCTTCAAAAACTGAAAATGAGCTGATTATATACCACAGTTTAAAGAACCGTTTGTTTTTCGACCTTACTACTTTTTGCACGGAACCCGTTGCAGGAATAGTTTTTGCAAAGTATTTAAAGTCAAGAAGTTGAAAATTAAAGTTGAAAACTTGAGAAAAAAAACGCTTGAGAGTTGTGATGAGAAAAAAATTGGTTTGTACATAGGTTCTACAAACCACATGAATTACCATGAATAGATGCTGCAGGAGAGAAATGAAGTGAGAGAGGGCGACAGAGTGAGATAGTCGGTTGGAGAGAGCCTCGGCCATACCCGAGGCTGACTCGAAATCGATCGGAGACGAGGCGCCCGAGTCATCATCTCCTTTGTTTCTGAAATCATCAGCACATGAATTCTGCTTTTCTCGACTTCCGAATACAGTCATTTACAGGTGTAAAGGGATTCTTGAAGAAAAAGCGTGTACGTTACTATCCATAGACTTTAAAATCAGTTAAATTTTCTCAATTATTTTAGAAAGTACCTTTTTTCGGAACCAGCTTTTTATTACAAAATTATGGAAACCCAGTAAAAATTTGAATCGTTGCTCATATACTTGGAACTGAAGTTTATTTATCACTATCAAGTCCGTCACAACGCTCAGCCAGTGCTTCGTTTCGCCTTTTCTTTGTCGTTGGCAAAAAAAGATTGAGGGAATGACCGAGCTAACCCTCTAAGTGACATCTCGTCTTTTCTCCTTAAAATAAAAACTTTGTCATTGGCAAAAAATAGAGGGAATCACCGAGCTAACCCTCCAAATGACATCTCGTCTTCTCTTATTAACAGAAAAACTTTGTCATTGGCAAAAAATAGAGGGAATGACTGAGCTAACCCTCCAAGTGACATCTCGTCTTCCCTTCTCATCATTTCGAACAAATCGATGTGATCTTCAAGACGAGGAGAAGCATCCGAGCGAATTCTCTCCAGTATCTGGGAAATAATCGATATTTTTCTTGGTAGCTCTAAAACTAAAAATATAGTAGCCTCGCAGATTCAGACCTCTCACTTCAATAAAACTTGAGAAGTATAGTGATTTCATAATATTCAGTCAAAACAGTTGATGACTTTTTGCGGTCATGGTCCTTTTCTTTTTCCATTTCGTTATTCATTTGCTCTGAGCTAAAGGTTTTTGTTCGGTTGAGCGTGCACATAGCATAGCACCTGTCTATTCTCACGACGTGCATATATCAACTGCTAACTGTCGCATACACTCTGAACGAGCTGACTTGGGAATTCTATGATAACTTTTCCGCGGTGGTAGAATAAAAGAGTCTCCCATGAGCACGTCTCAAGTCATTCCTATGGAGAATAAGAATTCAGCTAAAAGCAGATAACTGTGAAAGAAGTTTTATGACCTGAGTTTCTAAAACGGAATGCAGAAAATTACGCTTAAAAAGTTGCTCTTTTCAGTAATTACAATCTAACTCGAAAAGGATTACCCTACGACCTTGAATAGTATTTAGGGCATAAATCTTTCCAGGGTGAGATGTGAATCCTTGAAATGCTTCCAATATGTTTCTAGCGCAGTGAAGGAACGTGTTCACGTAACGGCTAATTCTAGATCAGAATGGCTTGATTTAAAAAAGGCTCGAGTAGTGAGTGCTAGAAGAAAGAGACTCGAAGCTAGGCTAGATGCGCAATATCCGGTGGAGAATTAAAAGCAGAAAGATATGAAAACTTGACTAGTCTTGTACTAACTAGTTTTGCTTAGCAAGAATGAGATTACAGCACTTCAGATCAGAAAGAAAATTTTCCTAAATAAACATAATTTATTATCAAAAAACTAAAAAAATTTCCAATGAAATATTAAAATCGTAAATATGGAACTTGGTGATTTCATAGATTTAAATTTTATATATTCCAGCTACATAATGTACAGATGTTTGAAGATGACGGTAGCCAAGACCGTTACTTTTTCCGTAGTACAACACTTGTATTACCAGCATTGAAAGCTCGTTTTCTTTTCACTATTTTTTAGTGATTCTTGTCATAAAAACCAACAGAAACTAATGATATGCTCAGACTGTTCTATTGATTTCCTTTTTTATACGTATACAGTACCTGACCAATGGTATTTATGCATGAATAGAAAAGCTGATCAAATCAATGGTTTATAAAAAGGTTGAGTTAGTAGATGAAAGATTTAATAAAACCTCTTGTATGCCAAGCATCAGAAGCTCGTAGCGTAGATGGAGGCGAAATTCCGTCGAGTTCTGAAAAAAATGCTTTTTAGTTCTCACCAACTCGCCTCAAATAGGTGAAAAACGAGCATAGGTCTCAACAAAGCAGCAAATTTGTTTTCGGTTCTAAGCCTAACCTCGCATTCTCTTCTTAGCTTTACGCTCTCGCTTTTTTTAAACAACTTTTTAAAAATTAACTTTTTCAAAAATTTAAGATTCTGAGCTTTACTGAAAAACACCTTTTTAAATTTTTTTTTTTCTTCATTACTCTAGATCACCGCCCGCCCTTGCTCGAATTTTTGTCAGGCAAGTGTTTCATGAAGATTGTTTTAATTCAACGAGATTTCCTTTGATAATGAATGAGGACTTTGAGCTTTTTTTCAACTTAGAACTGCAGAAAATATTTAGCAATGCGTTCTTGTTAATATAGACGCTCACACTCACTCCCGGTAAGAAATGGTGAGAGCAGGGTTCGCCTAGTAGAATTCACCTTTGTACGTATGATAGAGAGAGAAAGCGTATTAATGTTGTGGAGGCGACTAACCTCTGCGTAGCCTGTCCTCAGGAGTGCGTTGATAAGTGACATGACGGCCGTGCGCAGCCGGTCCGTGTCGCGCTCTGAAGACAACTCTCGATGCAGCAGTTCAACCAGACGCTGCAGCCGAGTGCGCTCTCCCAGAAGAGAAGTCGCCTGCAGCAAGCTGGCTGTTTGAAGGGGATTAAAGCCCTTCTCAACAAAGAACAAAGATGAAACCTTCCCTGCTAGCAGGAAGAGCTCAGAAGATGATAGAGCAAAAAAAAAAGAGAAGGAGAAAGGAAAAGGTAAAGTAAAAAAGGGAGCAAGAGAGTTTAAAAAGGGGAGAGGTGGGGGAGGGGGTAAAAGACTTAAAGTTTTTGTATCAAGTTTTTTTCTTATTAAAATGATCAAAAGTAGAGGAGAGAAGAGTTGAAAGTGAGAAAGAAAGAAAGTGAAAAAGAAAGAAAATGAGAAAGAAAGAAAGTGAGAAAGAAAGAAAGTGAGAAAGAAAGAAGGTGAGAAAGAAAGAAAGTGAGAAGAAATAAAGTGAGAAAGAAAGAAAGTGAGAAAGAAAGAAAGTGAGAAAGAAAGAAAGTGAGAAAGAAAGAAAGTGAGAAAGAAAGAAAGTGAGAAAGAAAGAAAGTGAGAAAGAAAGAAAGTGAGAAAAAAAGTGAGAAAGAAAGAAAGTGAGAAAGAAAGAAAGTGAGAAAGAAATAAAGTGAGAAAGAAATAAAGTGAGAAAGAAAGAAAGTGAGAAAGAAAGAAAGTGAGAAAGAAAGAAAGTGAGAAAGAAAGAAAGTGAGAAAGAAAGAAAGTGAGAAAGAAAGAAAGTGAGAAAGAAAGAAAGTGAGAAAGAAAGTGAGAAAGAAAGAAAGTGAGAAAGAAAGAAAGAAAGAAAGAAAGAAAGAAAGAAAGAAAGAAAGAAAGAAAGAAAGAAAGAAAGAAAGAAAGAAAGAAAGAAAGAAAGAAAGAAAGAAAGAAAGAAAGAAAGAAAGAAGAAAGAAAGAAAGAAAGAAAGAAAGAAAGAAAGAAAGAAAGAAAGAAAGAAAGAAAGAAAGAAAGAAAGAAAGAAAGAAGAAAGGAAAGAAAGAAAGAAAGAAGAAAGAAAGAAAGAAAGAAAGAAGAAAGAAAGAAAGAAAGAAAGAAAGAAAGAAAGAAAGAAAGAAAGAAAGAAAGAAAGAAAGAAAGAAAGAAAGAAAGAAAGAAAGAAAGAAAGAAAGAAAGAAAGAAAAAAGAAGAAAGAAAGAAAGACAAGACAGAAAGAAAACACGCCCTCCAATGCCCAGCCCTGCCTCTGCCCTCCTTCCCTCCCTACCCATCCCTCCTCGAATCGAAGAAGGGGAGAGAAGACAGAGAGAGAGAGAGACCTTTCGCTCTCCCTCTCTTCTCTCTCTCTCTGCTCTCTGCTCTCTCTTCTTCTCTCTCCCTCGCCTCCCTCCCTGCATCCACCCCCAGCCATAGCAGAGAAAAAATACAGAAAGATGCATAACCAAAATGTCCGACCACCAGGCAAAAATTGCGCACCCCTGATAACATCGGATTTTTGGCATCAAACCTAGACCTAAATAAAGTCTGTCGAGCCGAATTTTACATCACTTTGATACAGGAAAAGACAATACGAAAAGTTTGTAGAAGGAATTCAAAGATTTTATAGAGACTTTCCGAGAAAAAAGAGAGTTACCGGAAAATTCGTGCTGTAAAAACGACAGAAAAGAAGGTTGATGGTCGATTTCATCTGTTGCAGGGTGAAATGAATACATTAAAAGACAAGAACTCTATTTTACGGCTTACGTTGACACAGAATCTATTTACCCAGCTGAGAGAACGAATGTTAAACACGGTCATAAAAAGAACCCCTCTGACGAACAGTCTCAATGTTCATACGAACGTTTTCTATGTATGTACATACGTATATTTTGTTAAGCAAAAAAAATTTTTATGATGCGTAGATGATATTCTTGATAAATATTTGAATTTCTACAATGCAAAAAATGGAATTTTGAGAAGGCATTAAAACATTTCAATTATCTTTTGTACCTCACTCACTACGTCGCAAGTATGTGAAGTTAACCATATATATATATGACAAATACTGTTTTAAAAAAACTTATGAAAACGACCGCTCCCTAGCGGGGGCTCTGAAACAATTAGAAGACAAAATATAAAAAAATTTAAACAAGAAAAAGCATGTCTTGGGCGATATTATAAGTCAATACTGTAATGGCTCGCTTGCTTTTTTGTTAACCTAGTCAGCTTTAATCTAGTTCAGCCTTAACCTAGTTCAGCCTTCCTACTCGTTAGAGCTTGAACTGCATCAAGTTTTTAGCGCAGGCAATCTAGTGTTCCAAATACAAAAAATAATAATAAAATAAAAGCTCAAATTTTGCAGTGAAATAAAAATTGGACTGTATCTGGATATCTCGTACAGAACAAAGATTTTGAGGTAATTAGATATTCTTCAAGAACTAATGGCTTTGAAACAATGGCTCTTATTCCTTTATGAGCATACCCAAGACGCAGACATTGGCACGATGCTTTTTTAAAAACATTTTTTGATACGGTCTCGTTAGCCTAAGCCGTGTGACCTCGTTAGTGTAAGCTTTTACTAAGCCTCAGCGTTTTGTGAAAAAAAATTTTTGATCTAAAAATAATTTTTTATTCTAAAAATTTTTTTACAATTTTTTTTCAAGAACCGTAGTCCTTGATGCTGAAAATTATCACCTATGACAAAAATTTTTCAAAACCGTAGGGTTTAAAGCATATTAGTGCTGTCAATTAAACTGCGGTAGTGCCTTTTCGTCTAGTATGCCCATAAGGGAATAAGAGCCGAAACAAATCATGTTTAAATATCAAAATAATGCCAAGTTTTCTTTTCCAAATGTAATTTGAACCGAGAATGTCATTCAGAAAGCCATGTGAATAATGAACGCACCTGTGTGATAGCAGTGAGAACTTGCTTGTGGCCGTCTTCTGGAACGAAACACAGGCCGGAGAGGATCTCGATCGCTGATATCTGCAATGCTTGATCATCTAATAAAAACAAATAGTTGTTTTCTGTACTCAACTTGTTTTCAATTAACTTTTTACGCTGAGTTCCAATGTCAGGAAAATGAAGCTCCACAACTCAACTGTCCTCAATTGTTTTTAAGGAGATAGTGAAAAATGTTAATTTGGTTCAGACGATACATCTTCAAGGTGTACTTTTCCCACTAGGAACCCAGTTGTATAGTTTTTGCACGTATTAATAGCTCACAAGCACTTGTTCCAACATTTTTTCATCTAGTGGTGGCTCAAAATAAATAAAAAAAACTGTTCTTTCTCAACACATAACCTCTCGCTTGCTCCTGATTCTTTTAGGTCCCCGCTTAAATGAACGGTCGCTTTCTAATTTTTTGATGAATGCAGGTAAGCTATGTCCGTACTGGCATGTCTATCTGCCTTTCAGCGAGTTTTTCAAACCCAAAACTACAAGTATTATTCTCTAAATAAAAGTGAGTTACGGTAGTGAATTTATTGAATGATTTGTAGAGAATTCTTATCTAGTTTTTTTCTAAAAACAGTTCAGACATATTGACCCCACTAGAGACTTTTTGCAATGAAAACAGAGCAATCACGTTAAGTAAATCGATGTGTAAGGTAAGAAGATTGTGGATTAGTTAATAGGTTCGAATGAATGGATGTAAGTGAGCTACTATCTCACGGACTAGTGAAGCTTCCTGTTCGGTAGTCAAACGGCATCACACTCAGTGAGAGTAGGGCTGGTTTTCATTACGTCTAGTGAGCTGTTTCCTAGCTCACTCATTCATTAGACGTTCAGTTCAACACCTTTCAAGCATCAATTAGTCTTACCGAGTGAATTAACATTTCAATTTTCTCATTAATGAAAAGGCTTCGATTAACATAGCCAAGGTTTGAATTACAAGGTATTTTTAAAAGTGAATTCAGTTGTTCCGAGAGAAAAGTATGGTATGATTTAGAGAAATTTCATTCCCGGAGTAACTGAAGGGGGGATGAGAAGTAAGAAGACTTTTTTCTCTCGGAGGCTCACTAAACGGAAAGCTCGTCTCAGGAAATGGCTAAGTTATGACGATCGGACATCAACATGAGGATGGCGAGTGAATCATCTTTCCCTTTTCTCGTTCACTAGCCTCCCCTCATCTCTACCGTGTTTACTTCTCGAGCTTCTCTAACTCTTCGCTGTCTTACTCGCTAGCTTCCTGGTCTATCTCGCACCCTTATTCCTCAAATTCACAACATTCCCTAGCATTGCTTTTATAAGATTTCTATTTATCTTTACTTACAACACTATCTCTACCATGTTCATTTATACTAATCTCTCGCTTTATCTTTTCTCTCTCTCTCTCTTTCGCTCGATCATTTTGTCTAGTTCTACCTTCTGCTCTCTTCTAATATCCCTTATCTTCTTTTTGTCTCTTTACTAAGCAAAAAGAGCATTCGTTTTCCATCATGATCTCTCTTCTTCCACTCCATCTGCTTTTCCGTGCCAAATCTCTCTTTTTTTTCCTCAGCACATATATCAACTACCTCTCTCTCTCTCTCTCTCTCTCTCCTCTCTCTCTCTCTCTCTCTCTCTCTCTCTCTCTCTCTCTCTCTCTCTCTCTTCTCTCTCTCTGTCTTTCTATGTCTCTCTCTGTGTCTCTATCTCTGTCTCTCTCTGTGTGTATTCATCTTATATCCCATTCATTTCCAATCTGGTCACTTTCGCACTACCACTGGTCAGATGAAGCATTGCTTTTTATGGGTACGATCACAAAAGACGCCTCACGCGCTTTTCACTACAATTAACGGCTTGCTTCTGCAGAGAAATAAATGGAATGGGCTGCTCAGACTAATGCATTGCTTATTGCAACTTCGAAACCGCCTCGGGGAATTAATAATAATTCCCCCTACACTTGTTCCCGTCCGGGGTGGGGGTCGAACTTTGGACCCTTCGCACAATAGTCGCGCACACTAACATTATACCACGCCCGGACCTTGGAGGAAATAGATGCATTATAACTTTTTTTAAAACTTTAGTTGCTAAACCTTAAAACATTATCAAATTTAGCATTGAAAAAATGTGAGATAGATTTTCCATCAATTTTTGACTCTGTCGGCATGCTTACATGTAATCTCTGTTTGCAAGAGAGATGTAATTTTTTGGACAAATGGCAACTTCTTCCATCAGTTGTTGCTTTTTTTAAATATTAAGAAAAATACCTCAAATTTTCTGACTCACTGATTTTAATTCTTAATCTATTTTTTTACTCATACTATCGAGGTTTAAAATGCGTTGGCATGATCCATTCCTTTCACTGGGTTCAGCACGTCATGATTTCGCTTATCTCTTATTCTTTTTTTTTAATTCTCACTCTCTCTCTCTCTCTATCTCTCTCTGTTTCTCTCTCTCTCTCTCTGTTCTCTTTCTACTTCTCTCGCTTTCCCTCGCTTTATTAGCTTACCAATATCAGGGCAGGTAGTTGTAATCCCATCCACAGCATGAGAAGTCGTGTCAGGACATAAAAGCCGAGAAGACAAAATATTCGAGAATATTTTGGGGAGACGGGAAGTAGGTAGACCGGTAAATCATGAAGCATTCGCGGGAAATGAATATCGGTACAGGAATGCTCTTGGTATGAATTGACTGAGACAGAGTCGGGATCACTGAAGAGAAGACAGAAAAGAACACAGTTTGATGATGCAGACAAATAGCTATCGGTGGCAGAAGGAATAGGTGGGGAAAGAATGATAAGACTCCATGAGAGAAGAGAGAGAACAGAAGGAGATGGTGAAGGAAAGAAAAACGACATAAGAGAGATTAGAGAAGCAGAGAAGGGATATAAGATAGACTCATGTCCATAGAATTAGAGAAGGAGATTGCAGAAGGACTCCTACATATACATAGCTGTTTTAGGAGCAGAAGGTGTGAACAAATAGCCCACTATTCTCTCTTTAATTTCTCTTTCTCTCTCTTTCTATCCTTCTCTATCTCTTCATCTTCTTTTATCTCCTTCTCTCTCTCTCTTTCTCTCTCTTTCCTTCTCTCTCCATTTTTAATTCTCTCTTCCCGCTTTTACTCCAATCATAGTCAGCAATGATCTGTATGAGAACGGCTCCAACGCCTGTTGATAGCTCTCTACTTATTTAGTTTTCACTCTCCTTGTCATGAAACAAGATTTCTTTCGTCTCAAAACACCCCTTTCTACCTTTTTCGCGTTTTTGAACCTATCTGACCTCACTTTTTTTACTCTAAAAACATTACTCTAACCTTCTTTCATGTTCTCATTTTCTCAGTTTTTCTCTATTGGTTTCTGATTCCAATTTTCTCTTTCTTGAATGCATTTATTTAGGCTTGTATCACATTATCTCCCGGACTCTTAGTTTAAATCTCTATTTTCTCTCCTCCTCTCTTTCATACAATCTCACAGACAATATTCAGCTGACTCTGTGTCTATGCCATCTGTATGGCCGGAAAATGGACAATTTGCGAAGCCATTTGTATCTGAACGGAATTCCATACGACAAAAAGAGCAGTCAGTTTTGTTCCAAAACAATAGACACACATTTTTAGTCTCGGCTAGGAGAATTGTCAGAGACAAAAAAGCCGTATTTTATGGGAACTTCCTCCGTAGGCTTGTTTTCTAGATAAGTCATAAGCCACAAAATACAATTAGCAAATAATTGACAGACAACAGGATGCCTCACATCAAACTTTCAGTCCTTGGTCCCTGAATTTTTGTTCCGACCATATTCACCGAAAAAATTAATTTTCTTCTACAAACACAAAATAATTACAAATGAGTTTAACACAATTTTACCAAGTGTTTTGATATCCTTAAAACCCCTTTTCTCAGTTTTGAGACAGAACTGATTTTTTTTCAAGCACGCGCGTTGTTTCCTGAGCATGGTAGCAACTTTTTGATGACAAGGTTATCCTTGGTCTCCTCAACTGATCTTGTAGGGTTACTCTGTTATCTATCAGATGAAGAACCTTCCAGGATGAAATATGATTGTAAAAAGAAGGGCGGTAGAACGGGTACAAGGAACTCCTGCTGACTAGAGAGCAACGGGATTGTCGCATGGAGAGAGTAGAGGATGACACGGACTTGCAAACATAATATTCTCTTACCCAAAACAAGTGATCCATCCAGCTCTTCCCCCCATCCTTTTTCCTGTTTCTTTTTCCCATCGGTTTTCTTGCTGTTTTCGTAGGATAAAAAGAATATTCAATGTTTCAAAAAATATTCAAAGACCAAACCTTCTTGCAGCAAATTGTATGATTTTTATCAGCAAAGTAAATAAGATACGCTAAGCAATGAACAGTGACTTTCTCACGAGGCAAGACGGAAGAAGTAATGCGGCGAAGTAAAGCTCAAGAGTATGAGAGCAAGAAGGCGAATAGAAAAATCTATGTTTTAAAGAGAACTGTTTTGGTTAGGGAGAAGATAAAAGGTAGCCCGACAGATGTTGAAAGTTTCGAGATGGGAAAGTTAGTGAAGATGAGTATAAATCACTCAGAGAGGGCGAATAGTACGAGAATGGGAGAAATATTTAGAACAGATATGAGATTTGTGGCCGTGCTACAAAAACTGAATTTTTTCTCGGCGCTTCTATGGAATAGGGCCTTTTTTCCTTATAATGGCGTAATCCATTGTCCGATATTCGATATCCCTACAATTTAAAGTGATTCAGACAAACGAGTTGATTG
>OZ057406.1:16554591-16776489 GCA_964056735.1 Allodiplogaster pararmata
CTTATTCACTTCCACGTCCGGATATCTTTACCACTCTTTCCTATCAAATTTCGACTCCAGCGCTTCGCAAGAAATTGGCCAAGCGAGTCAAAATTATTTAGTTGTTAAACATAGTCAACCTTTACTAGAATACGTTCGAATAAGCAAACAACGTGTCCTTGACGTTTTTAGAACGTTTCTTTTCTGATTACTGGCAAGCTTCCATGATCTTCAGATGAAATATTTTCCAAAAATTTTGACTGCAAGCGAGAACGATTTTTGCGGTTTTACGTAGTAGTGTCTTGATTTTAAATTTTTTTTTGTATAAAAACTGCAATCTTTTTCCAATCTTTTTTGATTACGTGTTCTTTGCTGGAAAGCACTGCAAATTCAGTTGCATCAAGGAGCTTTTGAAGTCACGAAAATGCACTTTCAAGGTTTTGTCTTGTATTAACCTTACCAAGATAAATATGAAACCAATGAGTTTTTTTTAAAATTAAAATTAAAAAAGTATTTCTCTGTAGGTAGCCATCGAATCTTGTTTTAACTGTTCATGCAACAATCGGAAAAGATAAATAACTCACTTTGCAGCGATAGTCTTGTATGTCCAGCACTCCAAGAATGGCGGTCAAACACTTTTCGCAATTCAAAACAGCTCGTCGACCTTGCTGAAAATATTCATGCTCATAATATACACATATTTACACCTTATTTGTTTTTTTTTATAATTAAAATGTGATTCTAATTTTTAGACAACAAGTAATGGTTGAAATTTTAGAACGAAGAAAAAGGAAAGGGCACCTACAGATCACCTATTGAACCTGGAACTGTCCGGGAATATTTAGTTCCGTTTTGCTCTAGATTTTTTTGTTGTATTTTTTGTGTGAAATGAATATATTTCAAACATTAACATTGTAGATTTTTCTTGCACTAAAAGATCTACAAGAAAACACATCGTCACTATCGCCTTTTACAGGGAGAATGGTTTAGAAGACAATCTTGAAACTAGCCTCCTTTATAGGCTGTTATATTTATAAGAAACAACACCTAGAGTAACGAAACAGCAACGATTCACTGCATAGAGTTGGAGATTTAAAGTAGTGAAATAGAGGGAGAGAGAAATATTCGAAAAGAAAGAGTGAATATGTAGAGAGAGATAAATATAGGGAGAGAATGAGAGATAAAAGAGAGATAGAGAGGAGTATAATGAGAGAGATGAAAAGATGATGAAAGAAATGATGTCAAAGGAAGCAGAAAAAAAGCTCATGTTTAGAAAGTGGAAGAGAAGTCTTTATCCTTAATAAAATACTTTGGAGTAAGCCCAACTTGTTATAACTCATGATCACGAACAGCGGAACGTTGATTGAGGGATATGTGAGATATGAGACAGGAACTAGAAAGGGAGGGGGGAGAAATTAAAATAAAGCAGACAGAGAGAAAGAAACAAAAAAAGAGAAAGAGAGAGAGAAAGCAATTTTACAGCCAAGCAAAGAGAGAACCTCAATGGGCAAGAAAGAAGGGCAGATAGGGAGTGTTGATTCAATCGCTCTACTGACCACTAGGACACAGTAGGGACCAGTTGATGTTTTTTGTTGCGTTTTTTGTGTTGCTTCTCCTTCTTTCTATCATCTTAGTACCGTTTTGATTATCTCCTCATTGTAAATTATTGGAGTAATTGAACCTAATACTTTTCTCTATCTAGTTATGTCCAATGTAAAATATGTAATGTTTTTATATGTAAAATTTTCACACCCCTACTTTCCGCTCTTCACCCTGTTATTTTCTTGTCGTCTCTACATCTCATTAATCTTCTCAAAATCTCTGTTTTTTCGTTGATTTTACATAAAAAAAAATTTTTTTATTCCTTACCCTCATATTTTATTCCTTACCCTCAAATCTTTTTCCTTACCCTTAAATATTTTTTCCTTTAATTTTTCCTTACCCTCACATTTTACATGACTTTTTGAGTTTTTCCATTAGAACTTACATAAAAATGGACTAGTTCAACCCCAAATATTCTTCAAAAAATCAAAAAAAGATCAAAATTGAATGATGCTTCTATATTTTTCTTCAATCATGCACTCGCTGCGAATGTTAACATTCGAAATCTCATCGAGATTGAACACAAAAATTGTTGTACCGTGAATCCGAGCACTTTAAAACGGTGAATCAGAAATTTTGTTGGAGATTGCAGAAAGAAGCTTAAAGATCAGCAGAGAAAAAAATTAGTGTCAAGAGATTCCGTAGTAACCAAGTTTTAAGCAAAATATGATTAAACTATAAAAAAGCCAATCCGAGAGCGATATCAAACACCGTCGCCCTCTTTTATTTCGACTTCTACTCTCACTTATCCTTTCTTTTTTTTTTGGCTTATCCTTCTCAACCGACTTTCTTGAACATACATATGTAGCTAGCGCACTATGTAGTTACTTTTTTCATTTCGCACAATCTGTTTTCCTTTGAAATGCTTTTGAATGGCTCTCGTTTTTTTTCCAAAACACCCATCTACTTGGACCATCACTTTTCCCCGAAGATCTGTGACTATAATTGTTCCTTGACTCTTTTGTGAGTTTTGTAGTAGAGAACACGGGAACAGCCGATTACAGGGTATAGGAAACCATCAAAAAATTCTGAAAGGCTTCTATCTTATTCGCTAAATCTATCTTATTCGCTAAATTCGCTAATTCGATAAAAGCTTTTTTGTTCAATTACTTGTTTTTCAGAGCTAGAAACGCTTGAAAAATAATTTTAAGGCTCGTTCGAAACGCTTGAAAAATATTTTAAGGTTTCGGAGATTCGCGATTTTTGTTAAACTGGAAAAAGGAACTTACTCGACTGCTGTTGACGAAAAGGAAATAACTTTACTATTATAAAATAGTTAATCTGTTAAATAACATCTTAAAAGAATAATATATTTACGTCTTCGAATGTTTTTTTATTTCAATTTTTTTTCAAAAAACTCTCCAAGCGATAATTCTTCATAGCATCATTTGAACGACTTTTAGGCATTTCAATTAGTAGTATGAGAAATTTCAGACACTTCGGTCTATTTGAAAAAAAAGATTCACTTATGTGTACATATAATCACAAACTTCTTATTTTGAATCGGATACTTCTTAGCTCCGTTAAAAAAACTTACCTCAATTACGGTGTACAGGATTAAGTTCAAGAGATATTCGAGTGGAACCATCAGCTCAATGCAATCGATATGTTTTTCAAAATGTTGACCCTATAAATATGTTTAGAGAACAGGTGAAATCGGAGACATCTTACATTTGAGTTGAGAAGTGCTCGGATTGATGATAGCAGCAAGAACGCTGCCCTCGCTCCATTCACAACATCCATCCGCGAGCCAAGGAGAAGAGAACTCAGGCAACCGAGGCCTCCCGAAGTCAGAAACTCGTCTAGGAAGCTGCAGAAGCTCTTTTTATTTGAATCGATCTCACATGCATTCATTGGATGCAGGAGTAGTTTAATATTGATATATATGTATGTATTTAGTGGCGGCTAAAGTTACTGCAGCTAAAACATATATCTTTGCTATTACATCATATTTGATGTATGAATAAACAAATTAGGAAAAAGGAAGTATATTCAATAGAAGGAAAACAAATCGTCTAAGCTAATGTTAGGTTTCTATGTAAAATGTTAAGCGTCTTCATGCGCAACTTTCCTTCTTCACAGAAAGAACAATTATTTCTAAAAGCTGGTACCGGGCGGGGATCGCCCTGCCGGGCGGTCGCCTTACAATTTATTACATTGCACAATCTGGTTTCTTCACTAAAATTACGAAAAGTCCCGCGATAAAGGCTGAAAGCCTTTCGATTCAGCAAAAAATGAACTCAAATTCAGTTTGTCACCTAAAGACAAATTTTTGAGGGTGAGTTGAGACCGGAGAAAAATAATGGCTTCTGTATGGGATAGGCCTTCGCTCAGTTTTTAGTGAAAAAAGGAGGGCTTTTACATCATTTTTTATTGCAGCCTCGCAGTCTTTCTTCTCATGAAGCGCTACTATCTGTTACTCTTCATCTTTTCAAACGCAACATTTTATTCATCTTACTTATTATGTTAACTGTAACTCATTTTCTTCTTTGTCACCTTTACTATAATAATTTGAACTAAATTTTTATAATTGATTTTAATTGTTAACAGGCCGGCCTGACCGTGTTACAAAATCTCTTCGTTTTTTTTTCTTCTAAAAATCAAACTCTGTGTTCCATGAGTAACCTACCGCGACATTAATCTCTGAACGATGAGATCATCGGTGCGATGACCTCATGTCATTCAAATTAAGCGAAAATTTTGAAAAATGTTGGAAGAAAAAAGTGGTAACAAGAAGAAAAAATGTTGGACACAAAGTTTCGGGGTACGAAATGTCGCGGTACGAAGTGTCGAGAATACAACAAAAAACAAAAATTTTAATGAAATGTTCAACAAAAAAAGTGAAATTATTCTTAAGTACGGAAACAAATTAGATTGCGATTAGTTAGTATTTTAAGATTCATTTGGAGAGCAAGACGACATGTGAAATCTCATTTTCTCGTACTTTAAGATGTTATTTCGCGTGCTCTCGCAAGATCATCTCATACCTCACTGATCCAACATTTTTTGCCTAAAAAGTGCGAGAGCCATGATATCATCGTGAAAAATTTCAGTTGTATTAACACTGACTCGATGATCTCATTAATCGAGCAATGATGTCATCTTTACAGATACATCGTCGATCACTCAACTTTTTTCGAGAGATTAATGTCGCGGCTAATATTAACAGCTAAGGTAATCTTGAAGACCTATTATGTTACGTTTTAACAGCTGCGCGATGTTTGAATTGTAGCCCCATCATTCCGATAAGTGCAGAATCTCCCATTATGTTTCAGCTGCTTTTGTGTTCTGAACCTTGACTATCGGACAGGAAAAAAACATCCGCTCTTGAGAGGCGAGAGAACTGTGAAAAAGAAAAAAAAAGAGAAACTTGGACCTAATTAACATTCTAATTTTTTGACGAGAGGTTACGTGGCGAAAATAACGATTGGAAGGAAAAAGCAACGTTTTTCGGTAGTGTATGGGTAACGCACTCATTTACGATGAGAGAGAATAGCCGCTGAAATCAATCTCGCTAAATATACTAACAACCCCGTTGTAGTTTCATTCGGCCTAGTCGTCTTTTGAGCTTTTTTTTCAGCATTATATTTTTTTGATCGCGGTAATCATTCAAAATAATTCAGTGATGAATAGCTTCGTTGAGCTGCTGCATTGTAAGTCTTGTTCAAAAAGAGATAGAAATTCACCTATAGTTCTTCAAAAAGGCATAACACACCCGTTTCGTGCCCTCTATATCTACGATCATAAGAAAAATTGTCATTGTGCATGTGAATGAAGAAAAAAAATTGTCATTGTGCTGATTTTGTTTTCATTCATTCATTATTAGAGAAAAAAAAATTCATTAGAGAAAAAAAAGAACTCTAATGAATGAATAATTAATTGAATGTAAAATGCACTCGTGACTACGGGTTCGCAGAGCTGTGACGACGATCTGGAGCTGCGCCAGCAAATGATCGGCGACTTCTGGTGGAGAAGAGCACAGCGCAGAGAGGGAATTCAACACTTGTAGAACCCAGGCAGCGCTCACATCTGCACACTGTAAATTACAGAAAACATTACGAAGAACACGAATTGATGACCCTTTTACACATTCATATAATATGAATTAGATAAACACGTGTCCTTTTAAGAGATGTGAACACGCGGTTGAAGAGCGAGAGCTCGGTTCAATTTCGTGCAAAAAGTCTCTAATTTTTTAAATTCTTTCAGCTCCAGTTTCTGCTCCACAACTGTGTAATTAAGCATCGAATTGAGGTGAATATTTCTCTTGTCTGAATCCTGAATCAGCTCGGTTCGCTCCCTTACGTGTCGTAGTTTGTCATTCTACCGGTTTGTCGTAACATGGTAAGTAATGTTTTCTCAATAGTTAGCCATCAAAAATTGCATCTGAAGCCATCATGCTTCGTTGAAAACCAATTTAATCTAACATCAGTCGGAAGTGATTAAATCGTCGTATATGCTTTTCTCGGCTTTATTCAAGACGTATAATAACCGGGAAATTTGCGAACACGTTCACTACCAGTAACAGAGAGAGAGAGAGAGAGAGAGAGAGAGAGAGAGAGAGAGAGAGAGAGAGAGAGAGAGAGAGAATTTTTTCTTATTACGGTTTCAAGTTTGACCCCCCGCATAGAAACTGGGTAGCTGAACTGAACATGAAAACTGTTTCACCGAATCCACTTGTTCTTCCAGAGCAGAAGCACTTTTATACAATAAACTTTACGATATTGTGAAAAATTGCCAAAACAACCAGCCGCGACATTAATCTCTGAACGATGAGATCATCGGCGCGATGATATTAAGCGCTCACATGACTTTGAGGTCTAAGATAAGAGCTTCCTGGGTACGAGCTCGGCTGAATTTTTGTTTTAAGACTATTTCAGCCACGCGCTTGAAGAATCTGAATTTATCTGCCGCGACATTAAATTCTAAACGATGAGATCATCGCGCCGATGATATCATCGTTTAGAGATTAATGTATTTATGTTTATTCCTACATTAAATACATATGAAAATTTTATGATAAAAAATTAGCAGCAGGTTCTTTTTTCGTTTTCATAGACTTGAGCAGACAAAAAAAGCTAGACTGAGAATCCTAATAAATAAATTTAAAATCGATATTTTTTACTTATGAGGGAAAGGCCAGAAAACACTTATTTCAAGTTTTATTTGATTCAAAACAGTAAAGAAGTTTTCTCAAATGAGATTCGAGCAGGAAAGTTATAATGAATTCGACATAGAACTCGAACTGAAATTTACTGATCGGAAAACCGTTATTGACAACCTCTTTTGTCAAAAAAATCTTTATTAAAAAAATTATTCAAAAAAACCGTTTATAAATTTTATAAAAAGGAATGAGGCAGCTATTTGGGTCCTCATCGTTGAATGTGCCTGTTCTCAGATTTAAAATGTGCGGCCTGAATATGGAAGCTTTGTTTAACTTGTGCGAGCGCTGGAGGACTGGATTATTATAATAAAATCACTCAACTCAGCAATTGCGCTGATTTTAATGCACAGACGGAATCAGGGTTAGAAAAGTACTTTCTCAGTTCGAACTTGAGAAAACCGCGTGATTGTTTTGTAATCACAACTCTGCAAAGCGGTTGATCTGGTTTTTGTACGTCCTCATGTTATCGTTTGACCAATTTTTATTTTGGTGATGCATCATCGCAACCTAGGTTTTGTGTAAGCTTCAAGATTCCTTCTTCTTTTTTTTTTGAAAAATAAGATGGCTAAGTCTTGTTGGGAAAACCACAAAGGACGCCTAAGTTTGCTAGCATATTTGAGAGTCAGTCGGCGGTCCTCGAAAACACTGCAACAATGTTTTTTTTAAAGTCCGCACACGGGTTGAAACTTAAGAAGGGAGTCATATAAAGAGAGAGACCGATCTGACGGTTGATACATCGTGAACTTTTTTCATAGAAAAAGGCGCAAAGGTATTAGCTTAACTCTCCAGTTTAGACAATCGGTAATGGAGATGACGAGTACTGCTGAAAAGGATACGCACATACAATCCTAAGGAAAGACATCTTCGTCGATCTTCATCATCAAAAAGGCTAACTAATAATGATACAAGAGACTAAATCTTCGCTGTGTGGTTGATCGATTGTCGTTTAGTGGTCGACCCGTTTCGGTTTGAGCGGTAGAGTTCTGAAGATATATCTACCGTCTACAACTCTTCGCTCAGCTTGTCTGAAAAAGATAAGAACTTCAAGGCTTAATGTCCTGCAGTCTCTTCCCCGAGTCTTCGTCAGAGAAGACTTGACCAGAACTGGACTCGAATTAGAAAAGCAGTGCAGACATATTGCCAGAGAACGGAACCAGGCGGCCGGGCAGATAGAGTGGACCGTCAGAGGAACTCAGCTGTCCAAGCTATCGACGCCGAGACCATTCCGAGAAGAACAGAAAAGGTCATTCGCTAACGTTACCAAAAGAACTTCTCGCTAGGTCAGTGGCAGTGTTAGGAATTCTTTTTCTTGCCCTTTAACGAAAGCATGTTTATTCAATGCGAGATCTATACGCAATAAAGTAGCTGATCTTGATTTTTTGCTTATTTACAATAACTATGATCTTGTTTTCGTTACAGAAACTTGGCTTTCTTCCTTAGATTCCGATCATGAGTTTTTGAAGGAGCATAAATATTTGTTGTATAGATGTGATCGTTCCCTAAATGATCCTAATCAAGGCGGAGGAGTTGCCGCATTTGTCTCCCTTAATATTCCATCTGTTCTAGTTTCCTCTTTCCAAGATAATGGCATAGAAGTGATATCTCTCGATATCTTCAACCCTATTGCACTTCCACGGCAAATGCGATGCGTAGTGATCTACCGTTCCCCTTCCTGTACATCAGCAACGATGGTCAGATTGTTGTCCTAAATTAAATCGATTACTCTTCCCAATATACCTATGGTGGTAGTAGGAGATCTCAATCTTCCATTTATTGACTGGAATAGCCTATACACTTCTTACAATGAGAATCATTCCTTGTTCTTAGATTTTTGCTGCTATGAGCATTTTTTTCAATTCGTCTCCCAACCAACACGTGGTACGAACATATTAGTTATTGTGCTGTCTAATAGTCTAGTTGTTTCCGACTGTATTGTGATTGCGCCTTTTTCATCAAGTGACCATGCCACCGTAGAATTTCAAGTGTCTTTCTCAGTTTTTCCTGCTGCTTCGGCTCCTTCTATAAGAAATTTCGCGCGTGCGAATTGGGCTATGATGGAATGGCTGATTGCATCTCATGACTGGACACTTTCTCTAGCTCTTTTCGACTCTGACGCTGCTAATAACTACTTTGTTGACTTCCTTGTCCACCTTATCGACCGTTTCGTCCCATTGTTCTCCGATTTCTCTGATATCGACCTCTATCCACCTAGGCTCCGAACAATGTATTACAAGCTTCAACGAGCTACACTTCATTCTCCTAATTCTGTTTACAGCCACAATCTTTCTGCTGAACTTTCTAAACAGTTACATTTGCACCAGATTGAGAAAGAAAGCAAACTAGTTAGTAAAGGAAACCTGAAATTGTTTTATTCCGAATGTCGCAGTCGCTCTAAGGGCCGTAATTCAGCAATGCCCACAATAGTTGATCAATCTAATCGAACTTTGGTTACTTCATTATCTAAAGCCGAAGCTTTCTCAGATTTTTTCTCTTCGGTGTACTCGACCCCTCGTTCTATTGTTCCTGAGATCTATCCGACGACTCCCTCGAAATTGTACTTTGATTTCATAACTCATGATATGATATTGAATGGTATTAGAAAGTTGAGCAATAAGTGTAATACTTCTCCTGACACCATACCAAATATTGTTTTCAAGAAACTGCGTTTTGTGCTTCTGAAACCGTTATCTATTATTTTTAACAATTCTTTACTTTCTGGAAAGGCACCCTCTCTCTGGAAAATGACGATAGTTAAACCCATCCCTAAACCCAAATCTGCGGCAGATCAACTTTCAAGTTATCGTCCTATTTCGTTAACTTGTTCAATCTCTAAAGTTATGGAAAACGTTTTGATTAGTCAAATTGATGCTTACTTGGAGAACAATTCTATTCTATCTCCTCATCAATTCGGTTTTAGAAGCAAAAGGTCCACAGTAACTTCACTAGTACAATCACATTGTTACCTTGCGGATTTACTGTCTCATGGAAAGGCTGTCGATGTTGTTCTCCTTGACATATCTAAGGCCTTTGACACAGTAGACCATAATCTTTTAGTACGCAAACTTGAAAATATAGGAATTTGTAATCCTGTCCTTGGATGGATTCGTGATTATTTGACTGAAAGAATGCAGACTATTTGTGTTGACAACGAGTTTTCAAGCACTTCCTCTGTAATTAGTGGTGTGCCTCAAGGATCAACAATCGGCCCTAAATTATTCTTATTATTTATCGATGACATTAAGGAAGTTATTCCTTCGACTGTGCAATATTCGATATATGCCGACGACGTGAAACTGATTACTGAAGTACCACTTTTCTCTTCCGATCTCCAAATAGCCATTGATAACATCTCTAACTGGTGTCAACATTCCAATCTTGAGCTATCTGCAAAAAATGCGTTGTTTCACACTTCGGTTCCAATGCCATGCTGAATTACTATCTTAACGGAGTGGTCATGAATAAATCTTCTGAAGTAAATGATTTAGGCGTTGTGTTCTCTGATAATCTTTCCTCCAATAAACAAGTCGAGATTGTCTGTAAGAAAGCAACAAACCTTGCGAACTTATTCTTGCGTACATTCAAGACTAAGTCTCTTGATGTTCTGACACTAGCTTTTGTCACTCATGTACGCCCAATCCTCGAATACGCGACTGTAGTTTGGTCCCCAACAACCATAGGCCTTGTGAAAGACATTGAAAAAGTTCAAAGGAGTTTCACCAGAAGAATCCTAGCTAGGAACGGACTTCCTCGATTAGATTACTCTGAAAGACTAGAAATGCTTAATCTAGAGTCACTTGAATACCGCCGCGTTGTTGCTGACCTAGTATTTATCCATAAAAGAATACATTCGTGTTCTGAATTTGATTCTTCCAGACTATTCATTGTTAAACCACTTCTTAAGAATATTAGAAATGCTCACAAGTTGAGAATCGCATTGCCTTTCGCTATAAACAGCTCCCGGTTCTCTACATGTGCATCAAGAATTATCTCTATATGGAACTGCCTACCTTCTGAAATAGTATGCATTCATTCTGATATGATGTTTCTGACGAAACTGAAAGAACTTCCTAAACATACTATTTTACCTAGCCCTATTGTTTCTGACTAATCGCTTTAATACACTGCCACTGTATTACCTCACCTTCTTCTTTTTCATTTCTTAATTTTATCATATATAAAAATCCATGTTATATTGTTTTTATATTTCGATTCCACGTTAAACATACACATGTACATGGAAATAAAGAATGAATGAATACGCGTGACTAGAAAAACCAAGCTCGTTTACGTCCAGTCTGCGTCGCGATCATCAAAGAGAAGAAGCTGCTGAAGAATCTTGTGCACGGCTTTTCAAAATACACTACGGAGGCTTTAAATACATTATATTTTATCAAAACTCCTCGTTGCAGAAGAAGACTACTCAAGAAATTTTAATCATACAAACTTGGAATGGCTGTGTCTAAATCCGCTAAATAGTGGAATGGGGATATTATTATGGCTGATCGGCATATTATTATTGCTGATCGGCAGCTTTTTCGAATGTAGACTCAATCATACAGAGTATGTAGAATGAGATGAACCTAAACTTCCTGCTTGCCGTGATGAAGTTGTACTTCAAGCTTCCAAAAGCTGTTGTAAAGATTTGTGTAGCCTTTTTTCTTAAGTTTTATAACACCAATAAGATTTCAAAAAAGTTCATGCTCTGGATGATGCTGTCAACCTCAGTTTGAGAGGATGAAACCGGGTTTCTCTATTTAATTTTCAACATATAATTGTTGAACTGATTTTCAAAAATGTATAATCCCCGGAGATCCTCCAAAAAAATTTTTTTCATTCAACTCAAAATTTCTTTTTCTCAAGTGAGGATTAATGGTGTCGATTTCTGATTGATTTGGTCAAGATCTGTATCTACCGGATTCAAACCGTGTAAGAGGTAGGAAGAATCGTGTAGGAGCGGAAAAAAGAAATGAGACGAGGGAAAGAGAGAGAATTCATTTGGCAACATGTTATCGATCGCTTTCTTATGTTTGCTTGATTTTCTGGACCCTCATTTTTGAGATTCTACTAGGCTTATTTTATCATATCTTTCAACAGTCTCGTTTCTCCGCTTTGAGTTTTTCTTTCTTCCTCTCTCTTTTCTCCATTTTATTTATATATCCTCTCTTTTTTATCCATTCTTTCTCTAACGCTCTCTGACTTTTCCCAGGGTTTTTATGTTCTTCCTTTTTCCTATGGGTCATTCTTGTTGTAATCCGGCTCGTTTTAAAAGCACAAAAAACTTCACCATCATCAAAGTGCCCGGCTGCGAGAGCACAAGCAATCACTCGGGCCAAGTCACTAAAGCCAAGGGATGACGGAGAGGATGAGAACAATCTGATAGACAGAGAGACAGAAAAAAAATAAGGAGAAAAAAGAAAAAGAGAGAAAAAGAGCGAGGAAAAGAGAAAAAGATAAGAAAATGTAGACATAAAAGGAAGAAATGAGAGACTAGAAGAGTAAAAGAGAGAAAGAGAAAGTTAAAAAAATAGAAGGAGAAAAAGAGAGTGGAATAGTACGAGAGAAGGAAAGAAAAAGAGAGTTCAATCGTAGAAGACAGAAGAAAAAGAGTCTGTAATAAAAGAACTGTACAAACAAGAAGACAAAACAAGTTGAAAAGAGCACTACATATGCTATGCAATAGCAGCGTAAAAATTAAAGCCGGTGTTTTTGGTCTCTATCTCAATAACCTGATGAAAAACCAAATCTACCCTTTTTCTTGGTAATAATTATCACTTAATATATATTCTAGCGTTCTTTGTGCTAAATAAATATTTCTTTGACTATGCCAAAAGTTTTAAAGATATGAAAAAAACAAATTAACTTTTTGCTAAATCAAAATCGCCAGAAACGCTTCTAAGAATCAAAGAGACTATTTAGAGAAGAATTTCAGCCTAAATAAACACTTTAAAATACATATTCTATTGATGATAGACGTCAGATCACAAAACCATTCACAACCAGCTCTTAAGAATCTAATTTATTCCCAAAAGTTTCACTTGTGACTCCATAAAGTTTTCGAGAATATACCAGTTGAGCGCTTTTTCTTTCGAGTCAGGGACCTTAGTTGATCATTCACCGAAAAAAAGCGATTGCTGAAGTTCGAGTGTCAAAAATAAAGAGGATATGAGTCTTTCCAACTAATTTCCATTTTTTACGCCAAAAAAAAAATTGAAGCAGACACACGAACGTCGAGAGTGGACACAATAAGCAAAACAAGCGTAACATTTTCAGTTTTTATTCGGATTACACATACGTTCGATGAATCTCGTTCGATGAATCTCTTAGGATCGCCGACTGCGGTGCGAGTGTAGACGGAGAAAATCTCTCCGGACTCAGAAGGATCCTCACCAACCTATCCCAAAAGGACTCCTCTCGACAGGACCTATGGGCAAAACAACAACAACAATGAATCTCTTTTCTCATAAATTTAACTGACACTGGAATGTCGGCTGCGTAGCATTGCCATTTTTTTGCTTGATGAAAGGCCGAACAGTTCTTTTTCTTTCTCTTCAGATAGTTCCAATTGGGCCTGAATATACATAGATAGAATTGGTAACAAGGCGATCAAAGCTCTACTCAAAGCTCTATATGTTCCTATTCAAAAGTATAGAAAGCGAGTTTACGACAAAATCAGCGGTATATTCCTTGCCTCATCCATTTTCAAATTAGATTTAATACGATAGACCAAAAATGTTAGTAATGGACTCCACTAAGCCTCGTAAAAAATATTGTGCTTATTTCACCGTCAATCGCAAATACAGAACTGAAGCAAAATTTGTATAGATTGAACTCGTATGAAAGCTGCGGACAATTGACGAGGCCGAAAAGACAAATCATCCGAAGCACACGGCTTTAATTCAATCATACAACTGCTAACATGCGGTTTGAGCATTATGAATAGGGCACAGGATAAATAATGAACAATGTAATAAGCACACTCGACCTTTTTGCGAAACTCCATCCACTATAACCTTTTCAAATTCGCGAGAAGCCATAGACAACTAACGAGAAAAAGGGAGAATTGCTCGTCTAGGTTGTTTTCATCGATCCTCAGCTGGCCAGGGTCTAGATTGAGCGGATCGCCTGAGGCGTTGGGCAGATCCTTCTTCTTGAGTTTGTCCCCGTCAATTTCACGGTAAAAGCAAGACAAAACGCGTTCGAGCCAGTCATCGAAGAGGCCCGCGGCAGCCATCACTCCGGCTGCTCGTAATGTTATATGCGAATCTCTTCTGTGAACTCTTCTCAAGTCTTCTCTGAAATGTAATATGACTTCGATCGTTTATAGAGCATTTAAGCAAATTTCATAGAACCATCAGTCGGATTCGCATGACGTGTTTGGTAGAAGTGAGGTGACCCGATAGAACTTTCGGTGAGAATAAATGAGAAGCCTAGGTTTGATCCCGCCCTGAGGAATACCTTTTGGCGGTCGACACTTCTATCACATTTGTTTTTTTATCCATCATCTTTAAGAAATTTACAAAAAAATTAAACGCTTGCAAAAAACGTATAGATAAAAAGTTTGCACGAAAAAAATCCGAACCCTCTAGAATTGAAAGAAATCACAATTCACGCTCACAAATTAGTCTATAATGCAACAGCTATAGTTAGAATAAATATTTTTCTATGATAAAACTTTTATGATTTTTTTTATTCATTCACAATTACATCAAGCAAATCAAACAAAAACACTGTTCAGCTATACTGTCAAAGGATTGGAAGTCAGACTAAAAACCGATCCAAAAATGACCAAGTGAATGAATGCCAAATGAGACCAAACTCACTTTTTTTAGACAGATTTAATTGAGTTCTTAGCCGGACTCCATACAAGAAAACTTTAAAGTTTTAGAATAAGCGGGAAACGGAAGTTTAAGAAAAACTGTTATGTATTCGCAAAAAGAAAAGTATATCACTCAAGAAGTTTC
This sequence comes from Allodiplogaster pararmata, assembly GCA_964056735.1. Taxonomy (NCBI): domain Eukaryota; kingdom Metazoa; phylum Nematoda; class Chromadorea; order Rhabditida; family Diplogasteridae; genus Allodiplogaster; species Allodiplogaster pararmata. The sequence goes on from OZ057406.1 coordinate 16,569,298, forward strand.
GTTCAAAATTGATACAAATTGCTGGTAGTTATAAAACATCTAAGGAGGAGTTCCGGAAAAGGGGAGAATGAAACACATGGTGGGTGAGAGGAGGAGAGAAGGGAAAAGAGACATTTATGGAAAGTAAAAGAGGAGAAGTAACGGAGAAAAAGACAGGAAGAGCAACAGAGAGAGAAATAGTGATAAAATGAGAGAAAGAAAAATTTATAGAAGAGAATGATTGAGAAAGATAATGAGAGCGAGAAAGAGAAAACACACTTTTGCACTTAGAGAAAGGCTTCCAAGAGAACAAACCAGCAAACAGAGTTGTGTAATCGTTTACCGAACTATTCAAATGAACATATTAGGAGTTCAGGAAACAAATTGAGAGATCGCGATAGCCAGCAAAAGAGAAGACTGTATATGTGACCAGTACTGCGGAAAGCGATAGCTGCAAGCATATGTATGTACAATGACGGAAAGGGAAGGAATAAAAGAGTGAAAGGCGGAAAGGGAGAAAATAATAAAATCTAGGTAAAGAATGGGGGAGAAAGCGGTCATTCTGAGAACGAAAGTTCGCTCCTTTCACTATCTCGCCGGCCACACAATGAGGTATATGAAGTAGATTTAAATGATGAGAAGAGTGTTCGGATGAGGAAGCGGTGTAGAGAGAGAAGGATTTCGAATAGAATCAGGGAGCCTAGGAGGAGGGAAACAGAGAGGATATATGTATGTACATGGACGTTGAATGAGAGTTGAGAAAGAAAGGGAGAGAGCGGGAAGAGAGAGAGAGTTGAATAAATTTTGAATAATAAAGAAGAGAAACGGAGGATAATGGAGACGTAAAGCGATCTGTAGAGACATTGTTCAGATTGAATGACAAAGGCCAAGAAGCAAAAAGACATTATGATAATCGCTTTTGATCCTACAAGGAAAATAGTGTCGCCATCGGTCTGCTGTCTGCTGCTATGATCGAGATATCCAGATGTAATAAACACCCTGGAGTTACAGACACGGATAGAAAAGAAAGATAGAAAAGAGAAAAAAGAGAGAGAGAAAAGAGATGATGAATTACGGAAATACAGAAGAGATACAGATGCATAACAAGAAAAAAAGATGCAGAGAAAGAGTTAGTGAGAGAAAACGAAGGTTTGAAGCTTTAAATGAATGAGTGTGAGAAATGAAGATGTACAACGAGAGTGAGAGTGATGCGAAGATTGAAGATAGAGCACGAGAGTCGGGCACAAGTATAGACAAAACATGGAATATGTACATACATACAGGAAGAAAGTGCAAGAGATAGGCAGTCATAGGGAAATGTGCTCGACGAGAGTAGATAAGGAAGGGAAAGGGAAAGTGATCCTCAACAGGATGACCCATAACTCATTTGTTCTCTCTTATATTATTCACTGTGAGGTCAATAAAAAATTCCAAAAATTTCTTCTTTTCGCTATGGATTTTAAACGATTTTTTTCGAAGCATGTAGAAAAATATGAGCCCATAACTAAATAAATTCTTCTCGTCGAATTGATGTTTAAACGGTCAAAAAGGCTTCATATGCACTACATGATTGAAAATGTTATAAGAATAGTATAGCGAGAATACTTATACATATACCTATTATAAATTAGTCCGGGCGTGGCATAATGGTAGTGTGTTCGACTATTGTGTGAAGAGTCCCGAGTTCGACTCCCACCCCGCGGACAGATCCACCCAAACAAAGGGGTTTAAGAAATGTTGGTAGCGCTCATGCACGAATCTGACTCTCCCCCACTGCTGCTATTCACACTAGCAGTGATATAGTGGGCAGTGACTGGTTCTACCAGGATAGGTCTGACCTGCATCTCAGGGGAGCGCCTACCCTGCCACGAGGCGGGAACAAGCGCGAGGAAGATTATTACTATATACCTATTATAAATTCACAATGCTATTCAAAATTGATGAGGAAGAGTAGCAGACAATTCGGAAACATTAATTTTGTTGAAATTCGATGTATTAAAGCGGTTATTTTTTTCTAACATTAGTTAGTCTTTTAAACATGATCGAACCCGAAAATCAGCAAGAAGTGGAAACTTTGAAGCCAGAGTGTTGCAACAAAAATCACTACTTCCATTCTATCCCGAGAAAATTGATTTTTTCATAATTCTGACGTTGAGACAAAGAACTAATTGTGTATTTAATCAAGCAATCTTCTAGAAAATTTAGATGTTCATTAATGAAATTTTTAAAAAAGGAAAGATTACTTAGAAACGAGAGAATGAGCATGTATTTGGAATGCACTTGAAAAAATGTTTTGAAAATTACTCAAATCGGCTAGGAATTTGATTCAAACTTGTTCAGGGATTTCAGCAATCTCAACCTTTCCTATTTGAATTTGTTGAAAAACAGCACAAACGTTCGATACCTAAATCGAATTCATCGAAGTCTTGCCAGCACTTATTTTCGCGTCGGCGCTGGGCACGCGCTCTCTCGAGGGATACAGACCTAACCTAGTAAAACAACTCCTAGAATGATAGCATACTGGTCAAAATATAGCAGATTTTGGTAAATTTTACCCAAATCTATGTATGTTCGGTTTTAGGGGGTCGTCCGGAATGGCGGGGGGATTGAATACCCTTCGCACAACAATCAGCGCACATATTCTCCATGGCACATGCGCGCTATTAATTGAATTCTAAAAAACATTGTTTAAAATATTATATTGGTTCTGAAAATATTCTAACAGAAATAGTTCAGCACTACTCACAAATATTCTTAACACAAAAATTATTTACTGATATTTGTATAACACTTTATTTCCTCTACGATGTCATCGAAGAGATTGGCATAGTTCTTACCGCGATTCTCCAAAATTTAAGCTGACGAAGTGGAGCAATTCTCTGAATTTTACGGTTGTATAGTGGGCTGGATTTGTAGAAGCACGTGAAACTTCTTAAAAGATATCAAAGGCATCAATTAAACTTTTCCGATTACTTTGAAATTTGTATTAAGTACAACTATACAGTACTATATTAAGTACTATATGTAGATGTTTTAGAAGCATTAAATTAAGGAAAATAGTGATTTGAGAAAATGAAGAGGTAAAAAGTGATAGAGGAACAGAAAGGGCGATGAACAGAGAAGACAGAGAGAAAGAGGGAAAGTTAAAGACAAAAAGGAAAAAAGAGAGAAAAAGTGCAAGAGAGAAGATGAAAAGGAACGAGAGACAGAAAGATTTGAAACCTCTGGTTTGTAGCGATTTTGAACGGAAAAGGAACTGAGAGGCGATTTGGTCAGAAAACACCCCACTCAACATACTAGGCTACAATAAGTATTCAAGTCTACTACGTAATCTTCTTCTTAGTGTTACGAAGCTCGTCTTTGCAGTTCACCCTTTCACTTTACTTCTTATGGTAGAAAGTGGTAGATTGGTAGAAAACAACTTCGGAAACCAGGGAGACATACACACATAGAGGAATACAGAAAGAAAGAGGAAAGAAGAGAAAAAACAAATTAGAAATCGGGAAAGAAAGAGCTAGACAAAAGGGTAAATTTGAGAAAATTGAGAAATTGCAGAGAGAAGTTCTTAAGAACTAAACATTTTGTCAAATTTCCACCTCAACTATCCTAATTTTAGATTTTTCCGACCTCCCACTGTAAGTTAATCCGCCCCGCGTGGACTGGGATGAAGGGCTCATCTCAAAATTGGTTTCCTCCATTCTTTAACCACTCAAACACGCAAGTGGAGAAGTTCAAAAGAAAACATTTATACAAGGTGATCGAATTTGAATGTGTAATTTATGGTTTCAAAACATGTTCGAAGAGAATATGGAATAACAACACATTCTGGATTTCCAAATTCAAACAGGGAATGATTTATAGTGATACCAGAGTGTGAAGAAGTGAAAGGAAGCGGGGAAAAGAGATAAGGAAGTAGTGAGCGAAATAAAGCTTTCAGAGAAAGAGAAAAGAAAGGTAGAGAGAGGAAAAAAATAGAAAGAAAGGGAAGAGTAGAATAAAAGAGGGAGAGAGAGACGGAAAAAGAGAGAGGGAGACAGAGAGGGAGAGAGAGAACGTGGGCGAAACGTTGAAAAGGTGTAAAGCGAATAAAGAAATAGTTCCGGAGAACCGACGTTGAATGTGAAATGAGCTGAGAATGAGGTGGACAACCACATGGGCGATGATAATGTTCTTTGTTATTATCTTTGATTTCGTTTGAACACAATTCTCTAAAGTCTTTGAGTATATCATTGAGACAGTAATCAAAGGATGATATCACGTGGGAAAAGTGTATGACATCGTGTTGTATGGGAGCCAAAAAAGCTTCAAAATGTATTAATACATATGTATATATTTCTTTTTTTTAACATCTTCATGGTCTACAACTCGAATAAAAACAGAAAATGTCATTAGGTTGTTGTAACAATTGAGTTCTCAAAAAATTAAAAGAAACGCGGTAAAACGTTGTAAAAAATATTGTGAGGTAACTACCTTTATTTCTCACATCTGTAATTTCTAGAAGAAATATAAGGTTCGAATTAAGTTGATAAAACCGAATCTTCAATGCAAAATATTCTGAATTCTGCCACACAAAAAATTGAGCTCAAACAAGTTTAAACATCTTTTTCATCAGAGAATTATCGGATTATTCCCAAGTTCCTTTTCTAAAATGTTTAAACCTGCAAAGAAGTTTTAAAAAAGCAGTTTAGAGAAAGAGGAAGGGAATGGTAGAGAAAGGGAGAGCTAGAAAGAGAGAAAGAGAAAGAGAGAAAAAGAGGCTTAGAGAGAAAAAAGGGAAAGAGGAAAATCCTAAATGACAAATGAAAAAGCGCAGTAGCTTTGAAAGTTAGGAAAGATTAATTCTTAACTACTCATACAAGGAAAATCAAAAGAAAAATTTAGTTAATAAATAACACAGATAAGAATACAAAGCATACAAGAGCGGAACGGGAAGAGGATGCAGATTTACGAAAATAGACACACAGAGAAAGAGAGAGAGAGAAAGAGAGAGAGAGAGAAAAAGAGAAAGAGAGAGAGACAAGAATGAGAAAAACTGATGAAATAATAGAAGGAAGGAACAGAAGAAGAATTAATGAATGAGAGTTTTTAAAAAAAGAAAAAGGCAATCAGAGAGAGAGAGAGAGTGAGAGAGAAAGAGAGAGAGAGAGAGGAAAAGAGAGAAAGGAAGAGAGAGAGAGAAAGGGAGAGAGTGAACATCCTCGCCAAGCTTGTTCATTCTCGACTGAAACAAGTACTTGCTCACCCCTGCTTACCCTTTTTATTCCAATTATTTGAAATGAAGGACCAGGAACCAGAAATGAAAACTGTACGAGAGCAGAGAAGTTGTACACCGAATTGAGACAATGCTAAAACAAGAGGATGAGAAGTCATGAGACAAAAATAAATAGTTGAGATAAAAGAAGAAAAGAAGTCGAGAATAAGTCTGAGAGTGGAAAGAAGAGCGAGAAAAAGAAGGAAAGAAGATAGCAGAAAAGAAAAAAAAATACAAATTAAAAAAAAACTTGAAAGCGCAAAAAAGGGGAGTGTGTATGTGGATATGCATCATAAAGCAACAACACACAAACATGCAAATGCTTTTCAAGATCAATGTGACTTTGTAAAATAGCTGCGCTAAACTCATATGACAAATCGTTTCTGATTTTCTTACTCAGACTTTCAAACTATTCATAAGGTAATTCAAAGGCTTGATGAATTTCTTTTCAAAATATGAAATTACTCAATAAAATTAGAAATAGAGTTGTTTGGAAATGCTTTGACTTACTCAACAAACAAAAACAAGACTTCAAATCATATAGAATGCATTTTAGAGATTCAAAGCCTCTGTGAGAGCACTTGATGATGATGAATAATGATTGGACAGAACAGAAATTGTTATAATGCAAACACATATACTAGTGAACAGGACAGGATCGAACCCTCTTACCTCACTTTTTTCAGTTTATAGCGTGTTACCAGTCGTAACTCGCCACTAGATAACCAAAGACAAGTCACAAGATAAAAAAATTATTGAATTATATAACAGGGAATCACGATAACATATAACATGGAAAGTCACAAGCTAATAAAACCAAAGACAAGTCACAAGCTTTAAAAAAGTATGTGGGTGAGCACTTAATCACTCGTGGTTGACCGCATATTATGAAACTGAAAAATGATTGCCCTTCTTTTCTTCACTGTTCCTTATTTATAGAATGAAACAGACTTCTAGTTTCAAATAGCACAAGCACATGAAAAACATTACTAGGACAATTTCAAGAGTCTTGGAGCATTCCAAAAGAGCAGAAAAAATACTGACTGCGGATAATTCAATCAAGCAGAACTAGTGCAATCAAAAGAAATTTTTCGAAAAAAAGTTTTTGAATAGAACAGAAATTGTTATAAGAAATGGGAGTAACTGTACTAGATCGGACGTAATAACTTTCAACAAACATTCTTTTTAAAAAACATCAACATTTCCTAGAAAAAACAGTTGCATTCTGTGGACTCTTGTGGTAAACCATCGAAAAGTTTGTAATATAACTCTACGAAAAAAAGAGAAATTAAAGCTTAGTCGTCTTTCTCTTTTACCGAGACCGAGCAATATACCTTGACATTCCCAAGAAAAGAATTCAGTTTTGAAACCAAATTAAAACCATCCAAAGATATCATTGTTATTATAATGCTAGGAAAGAAAATTTTTATTAGACAGAGGAAAAGTACGCTCTTGCGATTTATGGTTGAACTGTTGCACGGCAAAAGCTAGTCTATAGAGCAGCTTCGGAATCAGTCTTCTCTCTTACCGGGGACTGTATAAACACTCAACCTCCCAGTACTTAATGCTAAGCCGTGCGATCGCATGTATGTGAAAGGCCTAACATCATTGTTCTTTTTTGATTCCATTCCGAGTTGCCAGGCGGTGCATGACCAGTTGCTACTGCTCACATGTGACTTCTTTTTACTACGCGTGGTGCGTTCACAAGCTACTATTAGTTCGGTGGCATTCACAATCAATCATTCGGTGGCATTCACAATCACCAAGGCTGTTTTCCGCTCTCCGGATAAACAATAAACTGAGATCTCAGCATTTTTTCACACCTTTTCACTACTTTGTCTCTTCTATCCCATCCTGATCTTAATAACACCTAAATGATCTTTTAAAAAATCTTAATAAAACACATCTGTTTTATTAATCTCAATAATAAAAAAACACAAAACACAAGTTTTTTGTTCTTTTGATCTCTCAAAATACTTGATGAAACGTTACTGTTTCAAAAAACATCGAAAAGATGTTCGCGAAATTCAGAAACGAAATTTTTTGGAGGTTTTTGAACAGAAATGAAGAATTTAAAGCCATGATTATGTATGACAGCAGCTGAATTGAGAACAAAGAAACCAAAAGAGGAAGGTAAAACACTAGTGTGTCGCTGTAACAGTTGACGCTATGCGAACTGGCCGAACGAATTGGATTGACGGATTACCAGATGGAATGATATGCAATAAATTGTGATTGTTTCTTGAAATAACTCTTCCGAATTACACGCTCAACTTGTGACCCGTGAACTAGAACGAGTGATGACTATATGAAAAGTTTGCATATGCTATATCTAGAAAATTTACCGCTTAGATCCTCTCTAAAAATGGATTTAAAGTATTAGGATTAAAAATGAAAAAGTCTTCGGAATGGTAGGGAAAATGGTTTACTCCTCAGTTTTCGCCAAACTTGACAAGTAAACTTTTTTTTAACGCAACAGGAGTATTAGTTTAACACTTACCTTTCTCATGGACATTAAAAATTTGGAAAAAAAACTTCTTTTTTTTTAATTTCGGAAATATGGCTAACAGTGCAGCGTCTATTCTTGACGTAATATGTTTAGAGAATAGATCGAACTTTTACATTTTTATAAACTTTAAAAAGTTACGACAGTTCCTAATTTGCAGCCGTTCAGAACTTAGAAAACTATTTTTTGGAGAGAAATCGAATCTTGATGACAACTCAATTTGAGATTGAATTTTGAATAATATATATGGAAACGTGAAAAGAAAGAGAAATAACCTGTGACTTTTCAAAATTGCTCTGAGCACTGAATTTTTTAGTTACTTATAAAAAAGAGAAAAAGCTCACTCATCGGTGAGAAAAATTATTTAACAACTTTTTTGGGAAGCTCAGACGCATAGTATCCTGAAAACTGAACCGGTGTATTAATGTAAAAACGCTTTGAGTTGAGTTACTGAGAAGAAAATCTATGCTGATGGGATTCTCTCAGTTTCTCGTGAGAGATTTTCCGCTGATCTGACCGAAAGAGCCCTCGCGCGTAGAGTACGGAAGATGAGATTGATGTTCTTTGTTGTCAATGAACGCTCACATTTGTCCCAAGAAGAGCTCTCGTGTTAAAAGTAAACATAGAGTCGTTGCTCAAACGTTTGCTAGAAGCTGCTTGTTGCTTTCCTTTGTTTATTTTGACAATAGGAACAGCTTGCAGTTTAGGACTGTCAAAATAACTTGAAGGTTGCCAACTTAAATTCAAGGTTTTCAAAAACCTAAGGGCTCTAAATTAAATCCAGAGCTGATATACTGAGTTTACGGCTCTCAGAATAGAGTTAGAGCTGTTTTAATGAGTTTAGAGCTAAGAAAATAAGTTCAGGACTGACGAATCAAGTTGAATACAGTTCATCATAGAAATTATTACAATTGTGATTAAATTTAAATTTCTTCTTAATCTTCCATGGCGTAAATAGAGGCTTCTATTCTTTGGCAGAACTTCAGCACCTTCAGGTCGTTTCGTTGTTTCGCTCCAAACCTTTATATTGATTTTCAGTTTACTTTTACGATCTTGATCCATCAATTTAAATTACATGTAGAGAATCTAATTCGAAATCGTTTTTGAATTAGTGGCCATGAAGTCCCATGAGACAAGCATTTGAACTTGTGATTACACTAACTGAAATAGGTTAACGATTCCCGAAAGTCAGTTTATGGTTACTCCTAGTGATGATCTCAAGCAGAACTACACAAGCTACCGTGGCGTCTCTTTTAATGTGGTTGCGGTTCGCTAAATTTATGGTTGAGATATATTCTATGCGACTCTAATAAAGAAGACATAAATACAGTAGCTCGTCTATTCATCGGCAACTTATACTTAACATACGTCAGTCTATTTTTTAAAACTAAAATAACAAGCATAAATGATTTTTGAGACTATATCGATTCAGATACAGAATAATAATGATATACAAAAAACTCTGAATGTATATGTTTAAACATCGAGAAAAGCCGAGTAGAATGAATAACTGTCGCATGATTTTATGAACCTGCTCTTCCTCTTGAATAATTCTGCACCGGAAGCAACATCGGAAACATGGTATGTACATGGTGCATCGGAAACAAATTGAGGAATCCAGCAGAGAGACATAAGGGGCTGATAGCGAATTATAGAAACAATGTCAGGTTTCCAACAACAAAAAATTTTCTGAGGAAGAATTTGGAGGCAGATGAAGGACGATAAAATACAAAATTGAGAAAAGGAGAGAAAAAGGAGAGAGAGAGTGCTAGAGACAAAAAGAGATTCAGAAACTACAGAGAAAAATAGAAGAACAGAGAAAAATAGAAGAACAGAGAAAAAAATAAAAGAGAAGGGATAGTGAGACATAGCGGAAATTGAACAAGAGCGAGAAAGAAAAAGACGAGTATGAGAATAACAGAGGAGAAGCAAGAAAGTAAGAGAGAAAGGGAGAAGAAGAGTTAAATGATCTAGGAGAACAATAGAAAGCGAGAGACTCAAATTACGGTGAGCCTTTTCTCTCATCCATCCCTGCCTCTCTTCTACTGCCATTTCTCGTGTTGTCCCTCTTGTTCGGTGCACGAAAAAAGCACCGGCTTATTTTTCTGGAAGAGGTGTCAAGGTCATAATAAGAGAAGTATAGATACGGAGGTCTGAAAAAATATTAAGAGAGAAAAGAGTTGAAGAGATATAGTTTGAAAGAAGATCAGACTGAGAGAGAAACGAGATGAGAGGGATAGGGAGAAAAACACGAGAGAGAGAGAGAGAGATGGGTGTAGAGAGAAAGAGAGTGTTAGAGAGTAAGAGAGGAGAAGAGAAAACAGAGCTGAAAAATGGGTATATAATGGACTGAGAGAGAGAAAAGGGGAGGGGTAGAGAAGGGGTAGAAGAGAGAGGCAGATAGAGAATGAGCTTACAATTGAAAGAGTTAGAAAGAAAGAGTTCTACCTGAAAAAAGAAAACAGGCAAATAAGGCTTCGATTAGCTCACTTAAAGCCACAATGCAGTTGCGGATCGTAAGTACCAGAGGCATGGTGTGTTTCACAAATGCGAACTGGAAATAGAGAAGGTGGCAAGTACCTTTTTGCTCAAGGGAATACATCTCTGAGTCAATTGGTGAGTCCTCCGCCTTCATCTAATTGTCATCGAATTACTTTTGAGAGAATGGCTGTATGAGCTGTGGTCAACGTGCGTTCAGAGTCTTCTTCAAATACTAATGTATTTATTTTGTACCTTGAGTTTTTGTATATGACTGGTTATCTGCAACAACTCAAAGCTCAGTCGGGTGATCCTCGGTTCAGGGAGAAGGAAAGGGGTCTTAAATAGGAAAGGGGTCTTAAACAATTCTTCAGCGATTTCGCCATTAAATCAATAACTCTCCTGCATAAAAAATAATGGTAGAATGAAGTAATGTCAGCATGATTCTAAAAAAGCGGTAAAGAGAGAAGACATTTTGCATGAAAATTAAATGCTGCGTCCGCGCGATCATTGCTCGGAAACTTTTGAGTCGCTCCTCCTAGTTCTCCGCAGTTTACAAAGAAAAACTTTTTTCCACGATAAGATGCAAGTTTGAGAACTCTTTTAACAACGCTAACCACAGATTCCACAGAAATCTCAAGCTCTCGTTCCCTCTCTTACATGCTCCTTCTCGCATTTCAGTAAGTCTTCTTCTGGATGCTGTCGGTGATCTGAGGAAGACGTAAAGAAAAAGTGAGATTAATTTCGTCACGGTCAGCAACTGTACCAAGCTCTTCGTGGCGTTTGATCGTGAAATAGAGAGAGAAAGAGAAAGAGAGAGGAAAAAATAAAGGGAGATAGAGCCCGGAAGCTAGTAGTTTAATTGAAAGAAAAGGCAAAGAGCGACGCTTAAATGCAAAGAATATTCACCAGAGTAAAGTAAGTACGTAAATCGAGTGAGGTAAGAGCAAAAGAGTTTTTCGTGTTATAAAATGAAATGTTATTTCCCTTCTATCCCTCACTCGAAATTGCCCTCCTCACCTTTTCGAGTACACCTCGAAAAGGTGAATGAGTCAAGTTCTGGCAGTATGTGACAGCTCGTTTCGGCGGAAGAGTAATTAGAGCAAATCGCTTACGATATTGAGCTTTTGCTCCAGCTCACGCCTAACTTGGAATACTATACAATACGCCACTACCACAATGGGGGCTACTTTTGAAATGAACACCGGTCAATAATCGATTAAGAAAGTTAGGTCTATCTAATTGTTGCAATCGTTGCACAAAAAAAAAAAGAAAAAAGAAGTGAGCCTAAACCAATATCGCGAGATGAAATGCGAGATGAATCTTCACAAAAAAACAAACTAAAGCTTTTTGAAACACTATTCAAAGTTGTAGAAAAGATCTAAGATCACTGAACCACCCGTTCGCCAACTTTTTGTACCAGAAAGGCTCTGTGACAGTATCCTATCCTAGCAATAACACTTTGAGGGTTCACTTACCCGCATTACTTGCTTGTTCACCTTCTTTTAATGTCATCTGTATTCTAAATAGATGAGTTTTTCAAGGTGAGCCCGAATGAAGCGATTTGCCGCAGAAATCTTACCCTTGAGGCATTCAAAGACCGGGGCCTATAAAGGTTGCTTGAATTGATCTCTTTATCCTGCTCTGTCTGTCTTTCTTTCTTTCTCTCTTTCTCTCTTTTACTCTTTCTCTCTCCCTCCCTCTCTCTCTCTCGCCTTCTCCCTTTCTTTCAATTGTCTCTCGCTCTCTCTTTTCTCACTTTCTCTCTATCATTATATCAATCTCTTTCTATTTTGAAGTCTTGCTATTGTAAACTCTCAATTTGAGGCCATTAAAAAGACTAGTGGCCTTCTATTGCTCTCCGGGTACTGTAGCAGAAGATTTGATATGCTAATCTCAGTCCTTTTAAGAAGACGAGTTGTAGACTCCTGAAAAGGGGTGTGAATGCTCCGACAGATTTTGAAAGGTGTAGAAAATACAGAGAAAAAGATAGAATTAAAGAAAAAGAGAGAGGAAGAGAAAGAAAGCTAAGGAAAATAACGATATGAAGAGAAGAGACTGAAAAGAGCATAAAAAGATGAAGAAAAAAGCAGAGAAGAAGAAAGAGAGAGAGAAAGGTCGGAGAAGAACAAGAGAGAAAGAGAAAGAGAAAGAGAGAGAGAGAGAGAGAGAGAGAGAGAGAGAGAGAGAGCGGCAGAGGTGAGCGCTAATAAATGATTATTCGAGGCAAAGTGAGATATATTCAGAGGGAAGAGTTACGCGCAGCGGATGGGAAATCTCTTAAGTAGCCACTCGATCACGTAAAACTCCTTCTTCTATTCAGGGTTGAGATTGTCAGGCATACAAAGGATTCATATGAGAAAAACTCTTACCAGAGATGAAATCAGAGATCAGAGCGGATAACAGGGAACAAAGACATATGAAGAGGTGGGAACAAATGGAGAGGATATTTGAGAGAGAGAGAGGGAAAAGAAGATAGCATAGAAATAGAGAGGAAAAGAGAGGAGGGAGGGGATGAAAGGAAAAAGAGTGAGTAAGAGAGAACAGGAAGAGGGAGGAAAAAAGTAACAAAGAAAGTAGAGAGAAAAGAGAAAAGAGGAGAGTAAAGCAAAAGAAAAGCTACGAGTATTAGGAACAACTTTGATCGGTGAAACCTGTAAGATGAGAAGAGTAAAGTCATAAAAAAGTGAGGTGAATGACGAGAAGGATATATATATATAAGAATGAGCTGAGATGTGACAAGGAATCGAGAGAGAGGAGGAGTCAGAAGAGAAAAGAGTTACAGATAGGAAAAAAGAAAGATAGAAAAAGGGAGAGGGTCAAAAAGGGAGCGAGAAAAAGAGAGAGAAATAAAGATAGAACAAACAAAAGGGAAACAAAGACTTAGAGGAAAGTAAAGACAGGTGTAGAAAAAAAAAACTATAACAAAAAAGAAAGAGTAAGCGAGTTACCGAGGGAAAAAATGATGAGGAAAATAACTCACGGTGCAGGATTGATCTGGATGTACAATGAGAAGCCTCTGAAAGTTTCGGATATAACAAAGAAGCATCAACATAAATCATAGATTAGGATTAATTGCACCCCTTAGACCAACCATTATTTTGCTGTGAGTAGAAGTCACTGAACAAGACCAATGGCTTATACTAATGATAATGATGAGCAAGGTTTAAAACGACCACAAAAAGTTATTGTACTGAAATGTTCAGCGATATTGATAAATTGATGAATGAAGCAGCGAAGAAAAAAAAAGAATTTCAGTTTTATAGATGTCCTGCGCCGGTTGAGGTCGGAGTAGGGTCCACTGTATGGCTTCTAGCAGCGAGTTTATGAACATGAGTAGATTTTATTCGCATCAAGTCTGAGTGAGAAGGTCCTTCGTCTTGTTGGAACACTCATGGTTTCCGTTTAAAATTTTCATCTGCCAAAGGCTTCAGAGTGCCCTTCTGAACCTTATCTTGATGCACTTGACGTTATATGCGTCTCACAACTCAAAAGTCGTGTATACTTGGTTAGAAGAGGTTTTTGAACAGGACGGATTGGATAGTCAGAAGGACATATGTAGCGGCCAATGTCTGACTCAACTTGAACGCAGTTTGTATTCTCCAAAACGTTCTCTTTTGAAGTAATAGGACAATCCATCGCCCCAGTATCCCGTGCCATCACTTTCAATTTATTCCGAACACTGTTAGGCTGTAATTTGAAGCAGAGGCGGCCGATCCGAATACGTTTTTGTTCTTCAAAGATATGGATAAATTAGTAATGAACGTATCCTGTGAATATCACCTAAAACGACTTGTCTGGTCACTCGATATGGAAAATTTCACCCTACCCTGATAATGTGCGATCCTGTAGATAAAATCGTTGACTTCAAAGAACCTGAGGCAGCACGAATAAACTTTCGATTGTTTTTGACCTTTGCGAACACAAGCGTTCTTACATAGGCTTGCACTAGTAATAGCTTTTTTAAAGTAACAAAAATCTTGTTTCACAAAATGGAGAAATGTTTTTAAAAACAAAATCTAATTTCAAAAATGGGAAAGCTAGCAGTCCCGGTGTAACTTTTTTCGCCTTCTAATCAAGTATCCGTGGAACACATCAATACACATTAATTTGCCGTTGCGTGATCAGTTTCAAGCTTCGAATGATTGATCTCGCAGAGTTTACAGCGAAATGTCTTCTGATTTTTCTTGTTTTAAAGAAGTAATGATCCTTTAATTTGGTTGAACTGAACTGATTCAAACTGAACCCGAAGAAGCGGTTTTTCGAAAAGCACACAAAAAGCAAATTCTATTTATTTACTATTTTTTTCAATACTAAACCGACTGTTCAACATTTTTGACGAGATAAATTACAATTTAAAAAAATTTTAAGAGTCCTTTTTCTAAAACGAGGTATTCACTTATGCAACTGTCAAGTCATCAGTTCAAATTAAAATGAGATTCCGACCGTGTTGAATGATTCTCTCTTATTTGTTCAGCAGTAGAAATTCTTTCTGTCAATAAATTAAGGGACATGTCAGTGTGGCCGTGCCATTCCGGATCCATTCCAGATCAATCACTGTTCCAAGAGAAAGCAACCAGCTTCCAGGGGGAAAAGCACATTGAATCATTGATGATTGGAGAGAAAGTGAGAGAGGAGCTAGAGTCGATGGAAGACCGCACGAAATATGGAAATCGTCAGAACAGAGGTACGAAAGGAGAGAAGAAAAGGAAGAGGAGAAAATATATGGAAAGAGAAGCTACGGGAGAGAATAAAAGAAGGAGATGAGAGAACAAGAGAGAGGGGGAGAGAAATAATGAGAATGAGAGAGGCAGATATGCATAATAGAATAAGAGAGGCTGAGAAAGGTCATCAGCTCCTACATAGATACACACTGGAGTTGATGAAAGAGAAGATGAAATAAACAGAGAACCATAAAAATCATGAGGAATTACAAGCAGAGCTGAGAAAAAGAACCATCCGAAGACAAGACAATTTGAAGATGTGGCGGGACATTCGCGACACTTAAACCCCTGTTATCGAACACTTAAACCCCTGTTACCAAACACTTAAACCCCTGTTACCGAATAGATACCTCAACCACTTTTCTTATCAACATGACAGAGACGAGAAAATGAAGTACATACGACAATAAACAGGTAGAGAACAAAAAAGAGAAGAGATAAGAGAAGAAGATGATTTAAAAAGGCCAAGAATTAAAAAAGCCGGGAAAAGTAATTAAAGAAATATATACAAGAAGAAGTAATTAGGAAGAATGATAAACACTGGAAGGATGAAAGTTATGTTTTAAAAAGTAAACAGAGGATTCGAAATATTATCAACATTATGGTTCGCCAGAAAAGTTCCGGAGAGAATTTGAGAGATGGTGAGAGAAAAGGAAATCACATGTAGCGGAAAGAGGAAAAAGAAAACGATTGTCAAAAACATTCGTTAAAAATCTGAATCGCTTAGAAGACTCATTCAAAAAAATCATAGTGTTCCGATGGACGTTAGCTTGCAATTAATGAGTAAGATAACAAAAGTCGCATTTTATGTTGCAGAAAAAACGTAAAAGAGTCGAAATAGCGTTACATATGTACACTCAAAAACTTGCAACTTGATATAACATCTAACTAATTGAAGAAGACTACCGGCTTGGTCTGTGGGTCATTGTACCTTCCTCGTGAAAAATCACACAATCGACCTTTTTGATATGACTCGATAATAGTGAATGATAATTTTCGTCTTCATGGAGGCTTATTTTTGAAATTCATCTTCTTTCTCTCACTTTCATTGTCTTTTCTCTCTTTATTATTTAATTTTTTCTCCCTTTCTCTTTCACTTCCTGTTTCCCTATCACTTCATAATTCTTCCAACTTCTCTTTTAATCTGCCTAACTCTTTAATCTTGTTAAGCTTCTGCGATGGATAATCGCTGTCCAGTCATAATCTGTATGGAAATGAAACGCATCTCCGTGACCACTGCAACTTTCTGCCTCTGAACCCTGCCCACAAACGAAACTGTTACAGAAGAGGAAAGCAAACTCGGAGGAAATGGAGAGCATCATCTGAGCCGGAAGCTAGAGAAACAATGTAGAAAGCAAAGAAATTCGAGCTGCGCTTCCGGGGTTAGTCATGTTTTATCACGAAGAGGGTTTTTTACATACAAGGACCACAGCTTCGAGAAACTGAAACTGCCTTGGTTCATTTTTTCCTTCACAGTTCATATAACAACTCTCCACCAAAATGACTTAAGCTTCGACAAATGGGAGAAGGATGTGTGTAAGTCTTTGCTTGCTAAAGTTGAGCATATGCTCAAAGTTTTTTGAGATGCTGAAAGTCTAAAACCTCAGCGTCGTTATGAGAGTTTCGCTCTTTTATACGAGATTACATGTAAAAGTTTACGTTTTGAAAGAATCTAACTGGAAAAATCGAAAAACTAGTGCGAACAAGATTGATTGTGTTACTTATTTTTTTAAATTTACTAAAAAAAGCTACTGAGACTGCTACTGGTCAATGAATAACTGCTATGTTGCGAAGTTGTTGTTGGTGAATAGAAGTGTTACCTCCCAAAAAAAGATGATACTATCACAGCATGTAGAAAAGGCAGGCTGTCGCCCAGTGCTTGAAATCTTTATCCATGCGGCTCACAATTTCAGAGATATTATGTGAAAGTACCCCAAAACTACCCTAAAAAGTAGTAGCCTACCCTGAAAATCACCTTAAACCCTTTGTGTTCTGCCCCATCACATCTAAATTTCCAGTGAATAACAAAAAAAAACTAAAAGGTGAATAACACATATTTAGTTCTTTTGAATAGGGATTTTTTTGTTTATCCATGGCCAATTTTTTTGAATGAAACTTCATTTCAAATCAATCTTAACGAGCAGAAACCAGGTAACTGATTATATGTACATCATTCCAAAAAGTATCACTTTTTCAAAACAAATCCATTAAGCCTTTCATACACCTACAAGGTGCATGAAATGTGTACACCTCCACGGTTTACCAGTCTTCTCGATACTATTCTGGTGATGTGCTGGCTTTTCGTAAATAAGAGAACAGGGTTCGGTACAATCCCTTCTACTACGCTTTTGTCCGAGCAAAAGTTTGATATTTTTAAAATCCTCTTGCCTTATAATGTCAACCCGAAACTCATGCCTCGATCAAACACATAAAAAAGAACGAAGATTAGGGTAGTGTTCTGGAATATACTGCATACAAAGTCATTAACACACTGGAATTATACATATTAACCTACTCAAGGACCTTGTAGTAGCGCGAGTTGTCACATTGAATGAGTAGATTATATGAAAAAAGAGAGAAAAGTGGAAAGAGAGATAAATTAAAGAAAAAAGAAGAAAGAGAGAGAGAGAGAAAGTGTGAAAAAAACGAAGAAAGAGAGGAAATTTTTAAAAAGAGAGAAAGAAAAAAAGGTTCGATAGAGAGACAGAGAGAGTAACAAAGATACAATAAATGAGAAAGTAATGGAAAGGTAGGTCGATCATAGCTGAAGGGATATGTTGAATAGAAGTTTTGTATGAAAAAGAGATAGGTCAAATCATGTTATGTATAATTAGGAAGATTGACAGTGCAAGCCACAGAAGAATACTTTTTTTACAACCACAGCTGGTTGAGAAAGAAAGAAAGATGTAAAAGAGTAATATAGAGTGAGAAAAAGAATGAGAAAAAAGGTAAAATCACAGGAATAAAGAGCGATAAGAAGAATATGGAAAAGAGAAGAAGTGAGAAAAGTGAGAGGAAAAGAGACAGAGAGAAAGAAAGAAAGATACAGAAAAGAAAGAGAGACACAGAGAGATGGAAAAAACGATATAGGAATAGAGAGAGGGGAGAGACAGTGACAGAAAAAAGAGAGTGAGAGTGAGTGAGGGAGAGAGAGAGAGAGAGCGAGAGAGAGAGAGATTGACAGAGATAGAAAATGAGACTAAGGGGGAGAGAGAGAGAGAGATTGACAGAGATAGAAAATGAGAGTGAGAGTGAGAGGGATAGAGTTCGGTTGTCATGTAAGAGGATACAGACTTAACGATTACGAAACATGATAGGAAGATACGAAAGCTGAAAGCATGCTCAATTGATAGGCTTTGTAGATGAACAATTACAAGTAAACGCATTTCTACTACAACAACAGATCAGGTGAAAAAGAGAAGAATGTTTTCTAGGGTAGCATCAACAAAAAAGAAGAAATGTAGCTCGAAAGGTATCACATACAAGAAAGAGAAAAAAAAGAAAAAAAGAGATACTTGAAAAGTTGGATAGAATTATAGAAAGCGTCAGAAAGACTCAGAAAAAACTCTTCCTAAAAACCACAAAAAGAAAAGTTTGTAGAATATTCCAGAAAAAGAGAATGATAAGAATACAGCGGAATTTTCAGAGACAGAGCAAATTTAAGAGGTACAGAGAAAAAAGTGAAAGAGAAGAGAGAGATGCAGATTCAAAACGAAAGAACAAGAAAAACAGATAAAAGCACATAAGGAGCAAGTGAACTTTAACAGAAGTGAGAAGGGTCGAGTATCAAGCGGCTTTGTTGTCGAGTAGAGAAGGCAAACTTGACTAGACTTCGTCTAAAAGAGGAAACAATGCACTGAGAGAGAGAGAGAGAGAGAGAGAGAGAGAGAGAGAGAGAGAGAGAGAGAGAGAGAGAGAGAGAGAGAGGACGTAGAGAAAGACGATAAGAGAGATAGAGAAAAAACGAGAAGAGAGATAGAGAAAGACGAGAAGAGAGATAGAGAATGACAGAGGAAAGCTAGCACAAGAGCTTGAAAGAGATAAACTCCAAAATTCACGCTTCTAAATATTCCACAAGCGACCAGCTTTTGAGTGGACTTGAAGACAAAGGCGGAAACAGATTCATGCAATTCCAGCAGACAAGCTGAACTTGGACCTCTCGTACTGCTGAGCATTCCAATTCCAGAATTATTCTTATTTGAATAAAAACATACGAAAGGAGATTGCTCGTGGAAAAATTTTTGTGCGTAGATGTTTCTCAAATGGAATTAACTCAATCGGTCGCTAGCCCGCTTTTTACAGTGATTAAGTATTAGTAGTGAGTCGCTCCCACCTGTCAAGGAAGACGGCTGCTTTTCCAAAAGCTAACTTTCATTGGTGCGATTCTTCAATTAGATTTCGAACAGATTTCAGTGCATTTATAATATGTAACTGAAGGTTGAGAGATCATTTTGAACAAGTAAACTTTAAACTTTTTTCATGTTAAAAAACGATAGCTGTAAACAGACTCGCACCTAAGCACTGGATGGTCTCAAGTGTGAAGTAATTGCGACACTTTAAATCGAATTAGACATGAGTGAAATGTGATAATTTGATTTTAACGACTTTTTTTATAATCCGGTCAGCATATCGTCGAGAAACAACAAGAAAATGACGACTCTACCTGGTGTATGTAGTCTGTAGTCTGTTAAACTTATTGAGTAAAACGACGCAATTCATTCTTTCTACTCGTCGTGGATCGGTCTCTTTTTCTGTTTTCTCGTAAAATTTCGAAAGTTTCATGAGCAGAAATTTATTATTCACTCAAAGTATTTCTTCATTTTTGGTGCAACGCTTTGATGTGTTTAAAGGCGATTTGACAGTGAGCCTTCGAATGTTCTCTTTAAAATTTTAAAAAGAAGCGAGTTTTTGAGATTTTTTTATCTTTAATTTTTTTTTGAAAGAGATTTCAAATTATTCTCGATTTCGTAGAAGCAAGTATAAATGGAACATTGAGGGCTATCCTTGACTCTGAGAGAGGTTCTAGTTTCTAAAAAAACTCATTTTACATGGTAATAAAGTCTTCATCCGTATGAAAGTCAAACGATATTGATGAAACAAGTAAAAAAACTTCTAGGCAGAAATGTACCTGTATAAAAACTATCGAGTTCTTCTTTCAAAACTTGCAATAAATCTTATAGAGATCGATCGATGGTGGCACGAATAGTGAAAGAAAAGTTGTTGAATCAGAACAGTTGATAAATGCGGTGAGAACTGAAAAATCAAACTATTTGATGAAAAGCCTCTTCTCCAACCCTTCCTCAGATCCAGATCAGCACACCAGACCCAGTTGCCTACCGGACCGCTTCCCGGTATATCCTCAGTCCTCTTCCTGAGAGCCAGTCCCTCCCTGGCGTGAGATGCACTGCCTGGTTGCTGCTGGTTTGCCTCCTGGGGAGGGTTTGCCTTTCCCCTTCCCCACATCTCAGCATTATTTTCCTCTATACTTTACTGTTGCTTTAAAAAAATATTATTTACGCATATTTTCTCTCTGACCTTGATGTAACATCTTCTTGATGTATGAATGAATAAATAAAAAAATGAAGAGTTAAACAATCTAATCTTCTAATTGAAACAGAATGATCTAGAAAGAGGACATTTTTTCTTACAGTTCACTCAGGGAAAAAATCAAGGAGGTCCTAATCTTGTAGTCATCGCATTCTTTTATTCGAAGGGATGGTCATTCAAAGTATTTTTTCAAATAGTACATCCCGGTTCATAGCATTGTAATACCATTCGTCGAACTTTTGAGCGCTGAACTGACTCTACCGTACCTATACGGAACAAGAAAACTCATAGTATCACTTCAACGCGAACTCATAGTATCACTTCAAAGCGTATAGAAAGCATAGAGCATAATAAGCATAATAATTACTATTAAAAACCAAAACAGAAGCGTTGGGAATCCGCAGCTAATGAAAATTCAAGAGGAAGGAATGAGGGCGGAACTGATCCAAGATAGAGGGAAAAGGGGAAGCGGGTCACGGTCTCTGTTCTTGGTCCGCCTCATGACTAATAAAGGCCCTCCAACCGATTGAGATGAGTTAATAAAAGGTGAGTTGGACGTCTATGCTCGAAGAGTCCCAACAGTAAGTATGTAGATGAGAGGAAGAAAAGGAGAAGGAACATAGAGCGAAATAGAAGTGTCCTGGAAAGCGTAAAAAAGTGTAGAGAGTGAACGAGAGATGAGGTCGAAAAGGATTAGAGGAAGGAGCAAACGACAAAAACCATGGATGAAATGACAAAGAATAAAGTAAGAAAAATGCCAGAAAAAGCTATAATGAATAGTGCGGTAGGAAGAAAGAAGAACTGTGTGCGAAGAGAAAAAAAAGAAGAAAACGCAGCACAACAGGACTCCATTCGAGACGTAGGAGATATGTACTTCTTTTTGTAAACATGTCCTTTTTTGAATTAAAAAAGAGGAATAAAAAGCTTTTTTTCTCTTCTCTTTTCCCCATTTTCCTTTCTCCCCCTTCTTCTCTTCTTATTTTTCTCTCTTTTTTCTATCTTTGTTTCTACTTCTTAAGTAGTGTTTTTCTAAGCACTCTTTTCGTTTTCAGATCCTCCAAAAACTTCTCAATCATTCAAAAAAGATAGCCAGTGCTTATTTCAGTAGTTGGCTTTGCCATGAGGCTTTCAAACTAATAAAAGTGAATCCTAAGATTTTTTTCTTCAGAATCGAACATGTTGAGGACGGCAAATCAATGATGAGAGAAAAATATTTGGGTGATGCAATTTTTTCTTTCGCTCTTTGATCTCCATCTAGTCAAAAGTATTATTGATGTACATAAAATGATACTAGCCATGCAGAAATAGAAATAAAACATGTGTTTTGTGGCTTGAGCGATCCTTAATTGGAATACATTAATCGTAACCTTTTAAAAATAAGTATAAGCGAAGCAAATTGATTAAAGAGAAAAACATGATCAGACAGAGAAATGCGGGGAGGGAATAAGCGATGAAAAGAGTAATAGAAACCTGAGAAGTAAGATAATAAGCGATTTTGAGAGAGAAATCGGAAGATAGTTTGGAGAAAGAGAAAGAGAAATTTCGGTAAGAGAAAAAGAAAAAAAGGAGTGGAAAAAAATTAATATTAAGGGTGAGTAGATGGAGAAGTAAAAGCGAGAGAGTAGATGCAAAAAAAATAAAGAAAAAATAGACATATAATGTTTTTAAGAGTATTTCATAGCATTATACAGCTAGAGGTGAGGATATTTGACGAAATTTATATACGTAGCAACTTTAATAGAACTGAGACAAGAAATAAAAAATTGATGAAACCTAATTTTGTTAAGCAACTCCAGTTACGTTGTTCAAGTTATGCTTTTACACTGTCTATACTTAGCCAATTTAAAATGGGAGCTTTGTGAGTAAAAAGTGATTTCTGCAATTAGTATTCGCTTTATACGTAAAAACGTGAGGAAAATGTCGTGACCGTCGGAGACTGTGAGACTGTCAGAAATACCAAGATGCGAAGACATTTGATGCTGCGGCTTTCTTCACTAAAAATCACCAAAGGCCAACGCGTTTCCTTTTCCAATAAAAATCTTCAAATATTACCGCACTTACCTTGTCTTATTCAATTTTCATCTTGTACAGACTTTGAGAATTTTTGCCCTCTTGTTCTTTCCACATCCTTTTATCCATTTCCCTTACTTCTCTTATTTACTCTCTGAACTCTCCTCTTATTCTCCGGCTCTTATCCTCAGTCACTCTCTCACTTCTGAGTGCCCTCCTCCTCTATGGCTTTTTATATGTATTGTACATTGAACTGAAGGCTAAGTCCTTTGCGGTTCGCCGCATAATTGGCTCCCGCTGGATGTTCAAAAAACAAGCATCAGAATAAAGCGGTCCGATCAAAAAGAGAGTTTATTGATATATAAAATGAGAAAATAGTATAAGAAAATGAGAGAGACAGAAAATTTTAAAAATGAGAGAGGAAAAGAGAGCCATAAAGAGAGAAAGAGAGAATGACGGGAAAATATACCGATATAGAGAGAGAGATAGTGAAAGGAAAAGAGAGTGAAAAAGCTGGAGGAAGCAAAGAAGTGGGTTGAAGGTCAGGAAATCAGAAAAGTCCTACATATAGAATATGATGTAAACTGATGTCATTTAATTTAATTTAATTTAATTTCATGTCAAATAGCAAAAATTTCGATTTCAAATGTGTCGATGTCAAATGTCAAATGTCGATGTCAAAAAGAATTTTGGATCGGGTTTCGCTGGAACACAAAAGCAATCCTCGAAGTCATGCAGCTCTATTAGAACTCTTTTCCATTAGCCTCTCAAACAACCATAGATTTTCTTATAATCCCTTGTGGTATTACATTTAATTTAAAAAGTGGCTATACATATTACTTCTTCTAATTATGAATACATTAATTACCATTATCAGATCAATTATTATTATTATCATTATTATTATTATTATTATTGTTATTATTATTATTATTATTATTATTATTATTATTATTATTATTATTATTAATATTATTATTATTATTATTATTATTATTATTATTATTATTATTATTATTAATATTATTTCTTATTATTTATTATTATTATTATTATTATTAATATTATTATTAATTTTATTATTATTATTATTATTATTATTATTATTATTATTATTATTATTATTATTATTATTATTATTATTATTATTATTATTATTATTATTATTATTATTATTATTATTATTATTTCTTATTATTTCTTGTTATTATTATTATTATGATGATTATTATTATTATTATTATTATTATTATTATTATTATTATTATTATTATTATTATTATTATTATTATTATTATTATTATTATTATTATTATTATTATTATTTCTTATTATTTATTATTATTAATATTATTATTATTATTATTATTATTATTATTATTATTATTATTTTTATTATTATTATTATTTCTTATTATTATTATTATTATTATTATTAGTGTTATTATTATTATTATTATTATTATTATTATTATTATTATTATTATTTTTATTTTTATTATTATTATTATTATACATTTCCCATTCGGGTCATCCAATTGCCTGAGCACGTCTTTTCCTGACAAAACTAGAGCCTGGTTTCCATACCATGGTCACTGCATGAGTAACTTTCAGTCAAAAAATATTCTTTGAACCGACATCAGAAAAGTTTTTGAGAGCTTCTGCTTATTCAGCACTGATGTAAACATTTGTTCTCAGTGAGGTGGAAAGTGAAGCATTCGCTTCCGGTAAAACAAAGGGACGAATGTGTTCGATCAAGCTCAACATCAAGCTTATTTAGACTATTTTTTCTTTTTTTGTTTGGTAAACTAGTTATTCATTTGTCATAAATATTGTTTCCCAAAATAGAAAAAATAAATGCTGACATTTTTCGGCTTGCACTATTATATAAAAACGAGTTACTAAAGCTTAAGCAGAAAAAAACAAGCTTTTCTAATTTTCTGGACAAAATTGAGCATTTTTAGAGAATAAAAAACTATCTATAATCTTTGCGTTTATTGAAACGGTTTTTTCTGGGAAGAAACCATTTATAGCCGTGAGAAAAGGCCCGGAGAAAGTATGGGACCATTTTTTTTATTAGCTTTTAAATGGAAGCAGCGAAAGTAATTAGAAAAAGGTTATAGTTATGTCGACAAGGCAGTTTCACCGCAATGACATTGAATTAGTCGGAGTGGTGACATTGAAAATGCCCCCCCCCCCCCGATGACACTAAAATGCTTCTCCATTAAATAGTCAGAAGATTAATTGTTCCTGATCGGCCAATACTGATATTCATTAATGTAAGCGGGGTTTCTTATAAAACTTCTTTCTAAAAATGCACTTTGAATATTTCGCTGTTTTTCGAAACTTTTTCTTCTTGTTTCTCATTAAAAAATTCATTCGAGATTATATATATATACATACAATATACAAATAAATAAATAAATGAATATATATGTATATATTCTTCTTCTTTCTAGCGTTGTCCCGCGATGGCAGGGTCCGCTTTGTGGATCTTCTTTCTCCACTTATCCCGATCGAGGGCATCTTTCGGGCTTAGCTGACTCGATTCCAAGTCCGCATTGATGGTGTCTTGCCATCGCTGTTTCGGTCACCCTTGCGGTCGCCGACCGTCCACTTCGAGATTGTAGGCTGTGCTGGCTACAGTTTCCGGTGATGCTCTGGTGACATGGCCGAACCATCTCAGCCGAAATTCGAAATCTTCTCGTCGATGGGGGTGGAGCCAACTCTTCTCCTCATGGTCTCATTTGGTAGGTGCTCGCGGAGAGAGATTCCCATGATCCAACGGATCATGTGCACTTCCATGGTTTGTAGACTTCGCTCAACTGTTCTCGTAGTTGGTCAGCACTCGGTTCCATACAAAGCGTTGGAGCTTGACGATTTCTCGCAAGCGCTGTTCGAGGACACGTTCGAAAATTTTCATTGTATGGCAAAGAAGGCATATTGGTCGATAATTCGAACAGTTCGCTGGATCTACTTTCATCATCTTTATCTCAAGATCATTACAGATGTTACAAACAATCAAAAGTATCCAAGCACGCGAAGAAGATCGCCTACAAGCAGTGCGTGTGTGGACGAGGAAACTCAGACCCAACGGATCTTCAAGCAAACTATCCCAAGAGGAAAACCCTTCAAAAGAGCATTGCTCGTACACAGTCAGTCATCAAAAGTATTCAGCAAAAGGTATTGCACTCACATTGCTTTCGTATATGAATAAAATTGAATGAAATGAAATGAAATTCCAAATAAATTTGTATAACTGTAGAAAAGAAAAACAAAGATAAAAAACTCTAAAAGAAACAAAATCTTATCTACATACAATACTGACGTGGAATTATCATCAATACACGGTTAGAGAATGATTCAGAAGAAATGCTAAGAATGCTATCATCCATATTGTTGACTGTTCCACACGTACGATTAGAAAACGAATGAGCAGTAATGTTGTCACTAGCTTTAACAAGCGGAAAAAGCTTATTTGAAAGGCCACGAGTATTTGGTGCTTTGATAGAGAAAAAATCAGTTATCAAAACATCGGATGAGCCAATCAAAATAGAATGTATTTAATAATCGAAAAGTTGCTATTTGTCTTCTATCCAGTAAAGATTGCAAATCGAACATTTCACAAGCTAGTCTATAACAAATTCATGGTATATTACAGCGAAAGAAAAGGCGTCTTAAAAACAGATACTGGACATTTTCTAGCATGCGCTTTTCGTATAACAAGTGTAGATCATATACAGGAAAGTATACTCTTAAATAGAAAGTATGTAAGCTTTATAAAAATGTGTTGAAACTATAGGAATACACAATTTTATTGCTATAAAAAGAAAGTTTACACATTTAGTGGCTTTATTTACTATGTTAGTAATATGATTAGAAAAAGAAGGTTCTCTGAAGTTATCACTCCAAGATCTTCAATAAACGTGTGCAATGGATGGGTGTGTGCTGCCCCAAAAAGGTATAGGAGGTGCGTGGATTCGATTTTCCGAAATGTAATACAGCACATTTAGAAACATTAACAGTCATTTGCCACGCAGTAAGCCGTTCTTCCATGATTCTTAAACAATCGAAAGTTTTAATAAAGGACGAATAATAATCAACGAATACCAAGAGTTTCAAGTCATCTGCAAAATGAAAAGGTGTAGCAGGTAATGAGTCAGCAATATCATTGATGAATATAAGAAAGAGAAGAGGACCAAGAACACTAACCTAGGGCACTCCCGAGATAACCGGAACAGAAGAAAGTGCATTTTGTTCTTGAAAATCGGAACGGTGACACTTGTCAACCAATCTGCGGCTACTCGACTAGTTTGCCCTATCGCGTTGAATAAATCTGTAAGCCAGGGGATCGTGGTGTTTCGTAGTTCCTTGAGCTTCCATAAGTCGGCTGGTAGCTCGTCTGGACCTGGGGCTTTGGAACTCTTCATAGCGCAAACGGCTTTCGAGACTTCGGCATAAGTGATGCGGGAGACTGTGCCGGCTCATTTCGGGCCTTGTAAAACATCTGGGTGTTGGAATTCTACACTTGAAATCTCTTCGAAGTGATGTTGCCAGCGTCGGAGGATCTCTGTATTATTCTGCAGCCTTCGCCCGTATTTCGTCTTGACACATTTGTAGTGCTCGATGTCAAGAGTCGCTTTTTTCCTCGCTTTCGCTAGCCGGTATATGATCTTCTCTCCTTTCTTTGTGTCCAAGCGGTCGTAGAGTTCACGATGATGTTCAGAGCGCGCGAAGGCTACGGTTCGCTTTGCTTTTTTTCGCAGCCCTCTACTCCTCTTAGATTTCGTCTGTCTTCTCGATGAACCATATCATGTAAGCCGATTTCTTTGCTCGAACTGCATTCTGCACTTAGTCTGTCCAAAGCCATGTCTGCTTGTCGATTCTTCGGCGTCCAGGTTTCGTCGTTCCTAGAACTCTTCTCGCGTTAACGGTTGCAGAGTCTCGAAGCGAGGCCCATTTCCTATTTATGTCTTCCGGATTGATTTCAGGGATGGTGAAACCAGTGACGACTGCTGATTTATATTTATATTTCTGATGCTTTCATTAATTGATGGTTGCCAGGCCAGTTACTTGTACTCTCTCCTTCACGTTGACACGCAGGTCAGTGATATATATATATATACATATATATATATATATATATTTAGCATGCCACTTCTAACGGGGAAAGGGAGAGAAAAACTCAGACAGAAAAAATGGGATGTAAACACGTTTATTTATATCACATCTCACTTGTTTTTATCCTCCTTGTAATTTTTCTGTTGTTTCTTTTTATATCTTCGGTATTCTCTTAACTGTATCACAGCAGCTTCTTTCATTTCGTAGCGCCATTTTTAAAAAAAAAGTTACTACCTTTAAAGATTTTTTACTAGACTTCCACTGTCTTCAGTTGATACCCTTCGCGGACGATGCTTTCTTTCAGGGAAGTTTTTTTTCAGTCTTTTTAATCGAACGATTGTGCTGAGCAGAGAGAGACGACCGTTTGGAGCGATTTGAACAAGAAAAAAATCAAAAAATCATTGATAATGTTTATTATTTTTCCATCATATTCATGATGAATCTTTTTTATAAGTTTTTTCGGAGAACAGTAGTCTTGAAAATTCAATATTTTTCTTCGATAAGCTTAATTTATGAAGAACTTGAAGTGCATCAAATAATTTCAAGATCAAAATTCGATAACCGGTATTCCCCTCCCCATAACCGGTATTCCCCTCCCCATAACCGGTATTCCCCATTTAGTTCATAGCACAGAATTAAATAGTGTGTAGTGCATACATTCAAATGCTTCTTCGATAAAAAAACTGAGAAATTGAAGAAAAAACTAACAGAAATATACATTCGCACCGCACCTTTTATTGCTCATTATAATTTTTAAACTTCGTAAAAAATGAAGTAACTTACATATGTAAATTATCAAAAAAAAAGGATATGAAATGTCATCAAAGTCAATGTTTTATCGATTCTTTACAATGAGGATATGAAAAACAATTTTTTCCGAAAAAAAAACCGAAAAAATTGCATATTTGATAGTGATTACATTAAGTTGAACAGAGCAAACTTTTTTCTCTTGGAAATGTCGAAAAACAAACCTGAACCGAGTGAACGAATATGAAACTTGAACAAACAAACTTACACATGACCCGAAAATTCTAGTGAACCAGAATACGCTGTTATGATATTATTGAAAGAATGTATTATCATAAAACTCTGAATTGCATATGTTTGATTGCCAAAGAGCGACAAATAAACTATGGCTAGTGACTCATTCGATAATTAATTATGTCGCTCTTGTTTGAGGGAGGAAGGGAAGATCTTACACATTTTTACTTTTTCATAACAAAGAAATGTTTATTTCTCTACTCAGTGATTATTTTTCCCGACAGGATCTTGTGATTGTTAGTCGGTTGGGAGCAAAAAAATTTGAAGGAGAAAATAAATTCTTCAAGTGCGTAAGAATAAAGGAATCAGCTGCTCTTCAAAAACTCTCGTTCGCTTCTCTCACACGCTCCATATGAGTTTCTTATTTTTTCAAATTTCAAACACAGGGTAATGTCAAGGGAATCAGTTTCGATTTAAGACACAGTGATGCATTCTAGTGAGCTCTCTCTCTCTCTCTTTCTCTCTCTCTGTCTCTCTCTCTCTGTCTCTCTCTCACCCTGATGCGGTATTGTCTTCTACAGGGTGTACAGAAAGTCCAGGTGTCTGAATTTGTCACTTTGTATCTTTTTTGTTTGGTGTAGCGGTACTGTGATTTTTTGCGTGTATCTCAGTCATAACGTTAACATCACACCCTGAAAAAATCAGAGTGATGTCTCTTTTCGTTCTTAGATATGGTCTCTGACATTGACCGAAGGTGTATTCTGCGCTTTAGCGAGTCCGGGCACACTCAGAAGCACAGCGCCAGAATCACCGGATTCTTGCGCAGGACCATTCAAAACACAATACGTCACTTTTGTGAGACTGGTACAACGACTGACCGTCCCAGGAGTGGCAGACCAGTGACCGCGACCACTTCCTTCAACGTGAGAAGCATCCGAGACAAGATTCGATATAACCCCAAGCGGAGTCTCAGGAAACTCGCGAAGGAGCTGAATATCTCGGCGAGTTCTGTTCAGACGATCGTCAAATCTCGCATGGGACTTCGCCCCATCAAGCTGCAGAAGACTCACGCATTGACGGACCAGATGAAGGCGACCCGTCTTCGGAGATGTCGTGAACTGTCAAAGCGGTTCAAGCCGGTGGACTGTTTGGATATTCTCTTCACCGATGAGAAGTTGTTCAATATTGAGCAGTCCTTCAACCACCAGAACGATAGGATTTGGTCGAAATCGGTCAAAGGTGCCAATAAGAGTGGCCGTTACGTCTCGAGAAAGGGATATCCTGCTTCTGTCATGGTCTGGGCCGGGATTTGCGCGACTGGCAAGACTCCACTCGTTTTCGTCGAGCAGGGAGTCAAAGTGAATGCCAATAACTACCTGAACGACATTCTCATGAAGGAAGTACTTCCCTGGAGCCAGGCTCACTTCGCGGGACGCAAATGGACGTTCCAGCAGGACTCAGCGCCCGCCCACAAGGCTAAAGTGGTGCAAGACTGGTGCAAGAGCAATTTCCCCTCCATGATCACATCCGCCGAATGGCCTCCGTACTCACCTGATTTGAATCCTCTGGACTTCTCTGTGTGGTCGGTCCTTGAGAGCAAGGCCTGTGCTTCCCCACACAAAAATTTGGAAAGTTTGAAGCGCGCCCTACAGAAGGCGTGGGATGATCTTGACGTCGCTTACCTGTCCACCACGGTGGGTGCCTTCCACAAGCGACTCTGCGCCTGTGTCAAGGAGAAAGGAAAGCTGTTTGAAAGTTGAAAAAAGCAGTTTTATCCCAAACTATTTGAATAAACTTTGATGAAAATTTTGTTTGATTTGCTCAATCCGTTAAGTTTTTATCGGAAAAATACTACACACCTGAACTTTCTGTAAACCCTGTATTATAGTAAAATAAGCTCTTTTCTATCCGGATTCGACGAATCTTGGTTTTACATTAACATAAAAACAGATTCATTCTCTGAAATATCTGTTCTCTCAAACTCAGATGGTTTTGCATAGCCTTACGGTATTATTCGCGCATAGACCTAGCTTAATTGGCTTGCGAGTTTACTCACGAAAACATTTAGTTTTTTTTTTTCTATATGCACCATCGCCATTAAACACAAAGCACCTTTTCCATTCTTGTTTTTCCTCGTTAAGAAATGAGTAGGTGCTCTAACAGGTCGCTTCGTTTGTTTCTTAATTGATTTCCATCTCATAATAACGTTTACAGACTGTGTTCTATGCTTTTTTCCAGAAAAGAAGGGGGAGTTGTTAGTGCGACTGGTTGTCTAGCGATTTTGATAATTAAGAGAGCCGCTTTTGAGGAAGGAATCGCATCTCTAGTGGTTTCCTAGCAAGAACTCCCATTGTTTGTGAGTATGAGAGTGTAGTCCCGATATGGCTGCCCAGTCTCTTCCCTTCTCTCTTCTTCGGGGTCCTCGTAATCATTCCGATCAGCCGGCTCGTTTTTTATTCGAGAATGAATCAGATTCTGAAAAGTTTAACAACTTCTTCAATCCTTAAACTCATTCGTCAACATTTGTCTAAGAGAAAAATGAATCTGGCAATGATCACACTGTTAATTATTAATTTTTGCATATGGGGGGATGGATTGGTTCGCTAGATTTTGCATTGGTGAATCTGTTTCCAGTTCAATTCTACAGAAGTAAGTGAAGATTTTTTAAGAAATGACGAGAACAACTGCGGGTACTTCATAACCCGACGGCAAGCACGACAAGGGCTTTGAATGCTATTGTATCCACATGACTAGTTTCCAATCGGATTATAAAAGTTGAAACGACGGTCCAGTAGAAAAAAAGGAGCCGGAATATGTACATATAAACTAACGCTAAAACATTGAGCTAGTTCGGGTGCCGAATAGAACCCAGCCGTCTTCTTTATAACATGAGAGCGCATTACCGCTATGCTAGCGAGCTTTCGACTTTCCTTTGTCTAAACGACCTAGACTACTGAGTTTATTCTCATTCTCTCGGCTAAATTTTTTTCTCGTCATAGTTTGGCGAATTTAAATTCTTAAGAGATGTCAAGCCTTCAGAGTGTGTCAATAACCTTTCTCAAGTTTTAATACTTGTTAGTTTTTTTATAAACAAATATTTTAACCTTTGAGCAGAAGAACTTTATCTTCCAAGTGGCCAGTAGCTCTTTCCTGAGCTGAGGTTGACAAGTCAAGTAGATGGGAAGGCGAAGGGCACCGGCGAATGTCGTCAGAATAGACACCTGTTAGAAAGTAGATTTATCATTCCGAAACCACAATCTTTTTCGCGAACATATGTGGGCATGTAAGTTTTTAGTTTTCTGTACAAACTTAAGCCAATCATTCGCACAAAAAACCGTTAGTAATATTTAACCAAATGAATTGAATAAGTTTCGTATGTTTTTTGAAAATAAAAAAT
Source organism: Allodiplogaster pararmata (assembly GCA_964056735.1). Lineage (NCBI taxonomy): Eukaryota > Metazoa > Nematoda > Chromadorea > Rhabditida > Diplogasteridae > Allodiplogaster > Allodiplogaster pararmata. The sequence continues at coordinate 16,601,292 of OZ057406.1, forward strand.
CTTTAGCTCACAGTTTAGGAATATTTAGAGAATGAAGCTCTGATAACGCGATCACTACATTGTAATATTCAGGTCACTATTCTAGATAGCCGCTACTTTTAGATAACAGCTACTACGCTTCCCGTTCCAATTACAACGGAAACAAGATTTGTATTGAGTTTTATAAAGTTGTTTCAATTATGGCTTTTATACGTGAGATGATACAACCGATTCTCGAGAACAAATGAATAATTTTCATTTTATATCGCCGATTCGGAGGTAAATAAAATCATGGATTTGAAAGAAACTAAAATCAAATCATCTATATTGATCGACTCACAACATCGACAGCGAAGAGATAGAAGACTTGGTGGTCGATGGTGATGTTTGCGTAGTCGATGTACTCCCAAATAGTGATGACCACGTTGAGAATATTAGAGAGTAGGTAAGTAAACACCACCAGAACAAGCGTTCGCGTCGCAGCTCGTATTCGGGACTGAACAAATTCTTCTTAACCAAAATACATAAATAGCACATAGCATGATCACACTGTCTGAGAACTTTGAGAATTGAGAACACTGATGTATACGGTATTCTAAGTAACGAGCTCACTTAATAAAGAAAAAGAAAACTTCATAAAACTATACATCGTGTATCAACTACTTTTAGAATCATACTTCGAACTTGATCTATCCAAGTTAAAACAGTTACTTTTCAATTCATATCTCAGTCTCACTTCGAAAGCAAAAACATTAATGTTCTTGCTCAAATCACTTTATATGTGGTTAATTTTTTTAAAAAAAAGTAGATTCAACGGTTGAATGAATGAGTCACAAAAATAAACCCTGGAATAAGTGTAACCTTTCTTTTGCTTTCGTTCAACTCATACACTTTGAGGTAGTCGGATTCTCTAGGATTCTGGATGTGCAATACAATCCGCAGGTTCATGAATGCCAAGAGAAAGAAGGGAGTCAGCACCTCAAAGGCCATATTTTTGAAGCTTCTCACTTCAACAAGGGACAGTTTACCTTCTAGATGAAATGCTGTATAGAATTCAGAACATCTAACAATTTTTGACATTTCTCGTGCTTGTGTCACTTTTTCGTTGTCACCCAGGTTGGAGCTACGGGAAAAAACTTTTAACAATTTTCTTAATTTTTAGAAATTTTTTATTATTTGAATTGCTCTCCGAAAAACAACGTATTTAGGGTATCATTGATTGTATGTCACAAAAAGTATTCCCAGGGTACAAAGAAAAGAAAGAGGGAAATGAATGAGAAACATATATTTCATTGTAAGAAAACAAGGCAACTACATGAATATCTGCAGTTTCTTGTTTTGTATAAAAAATCAAGTTATAGGAGAGTTTACCCGTTTGGATGATATAATACAAAACCAATTTTACTTCGAAAAAGTGAGGTTGGTGAGATATTAGAATAGCGAAATTGAAGAAATGCGCTCTTGCTGGGGCTTTCTCACCTCCACTACTATTCGAAGACTCTCTCAAGCGATTCTAAATTCCTATTCAATGGAAAGCTGGAGAAGTCATCCCAGTATACAAACGTAAAGTTGATCAAGCAAACTCCAGCAGTTATCTAACTATTGCTGTGATTTCCGCGGTCTGTAGAGTCTTCGAAAGCATTTTATCGAATCACATTAGACTTCACCAGAGGAACTTTTTCTCCAAGTCGTAATATGGTTTCCTATCCGAAAGGAGCTGTGGGTTACAACTTCTTAAATCTATCAGTGAGTGGCAACTGAGTCTTCAGAACCATCAGGAACTAGATGTCATCTATTTTGATTTTGCGAGAGCTTTCGACAAGGTATCCCATTCAGAGTTTATCAAGAAGCTTCACAACACTGGTCTTCCTCTCTTTCTAATACACTGTTTTATTTTATTCCTTCAAGGTAGATCATTCGAATTTTGCGTAAAAGATGTCTACTCTGATTCTTTCCCAGTACTCAGCGGGGTATACCAAGAGACAATCCTAGGCCTCCTATTGTTTCTCTGCTTCATCGATGACATCGAGAGCTGCATTCCCTCACCCGTGAAGTTTTTCTTGTTTGCCGATGACCTCAAAGTTTATAGCGAGGACTGTGAGTCTGTTCAACTATGTAGAAAAATATCACAAAATGATAGCGTCAATTCAAACTTCCCTTAGCATCCGAGAAAATAAGCAAATCTTAAAAGGATTACTTCATTGATAGCTCGCTGATAAAGGTCGTTGATTTAGTCAGAGACTTAGAAATTTATGTGGTCTCTAAGCTCAGTTTCAAACAGCACATAGACATTATACGTGCTAGTAGTCTATGTAGAATTTCGCAAGTTTTCATAGTCTTTAGATGTCTGGACTTGAACGGTTAGAAAATCGTTTACACTACTTACGTAAGACCCCTCCTTGAATATGGAACAACTATCTTTTCCCCGAAAGTTCGCAGTCCTAATTCGAAAATGTTGCAATATCATCAAAGACTTTTCACAAAAAGAGCTTATTTTTTTGGGAAGTATTAAGTTGATTTACTCCCCAACGTCTCGCTGAATTGGACTCACTAATCATTCGTCGAATCCGTTTTGATTTCTTGAAGGTTTTAGTTTACTTACTGATAGAGCGGAATATCAGACGTGCAAAAAGGAGCTGAAGTTAAGAACTTAAACCATTCTGCGCACTTCAGACCAAACTTCTAAATTAACTCTGATGAATTTTAAAGAATAAAATCATCAACATTCTTTCTTTTCTAGAGTAAATGCTTTCGAAATAAAGTTACAGATAATTTGAAAAAGATTCAAGATATCGAAGCATTCAGCAAAAGTCTAGAAGAGATCGACCTCTCGAATCTCATAGCCCTGATTGCTACTGAACTTAAAAGAAAAGCCCAGGAAAGAAACCATTTCATTCTGCTCGTACAGTAAGAAAATATAACCCACGGCTTCAGAGTTATCATACTAAACGTCTAATCCTTTATCTATTCAAGCTACCGAAGTGGGCTTCGGAAAAATGCACTTTTGATGAGGATTGAATTAAAATTTTATAAGATACAACGTTTATGAACAGAATTGCAGCCTGATAACACAAAAAAGAGAACGTTCATAAACAGAATTGCAGCAACCTGTTTGTGACGCACGTTAATTGGATTCTCATTCAAAACGGTTATGATTGGATGGGTTAATGTCACAAATAACCCACATTCAGAAAAAAGTCTCCGAAACATTTCATTCTTTCCTTTGCCTGCCCTTGAGATGGTTGCATCTGCTCCTATCTACCCCTTCGTTGAAAAAACCATCACTCCTCTCCACCACAACTCATCACTACACTTTTAAAATGGATCTACTCAAATAATCTTGAATTCTCGTCCTTCTGGTCCACTCTCCCATTTGTTATGAACTCATGTCGGCTCACAAACTCCCATCAAATCAACTCAGTAATCTTTTGTGAATATTCAATATATATTTGCAAGGAATAAACAGTATTCATTATTCAGTATTTTCAATGCCCACAGCACAACACTTTCCGGAATTTTATTCAAACTTGCGATATTTATTCTTCAATCTATGTACACATTAAAACTTACAGATGAGTCAAAATAAAGATTTGCTGAAGAGAAGGCATGTGAATAACTTTGACAGTCATCTTCGGAGTTTTAAAACTAATGTATTTTTAGATCACTCATAATTGCACAGGATTGCACATTGCACAGAACTTCATCAGTTAGTAGCAGTAAACAAAAAAACAATTCAGAGTTAATTGGAAACTTCTTAGGTTTGTAAAATCTTTTTGTACAAAAAAATTGTTTGTGCGAATTTCTAACTCGCCCAAGTCATTGTTTCTCTGTACTCTCGAACTCGGGTCCTATGTGATATGTTTAGCTCCAATCATGGTCACCTTATGACCCGTGATAGCCTCTAATAAATAAAGGCTGATGAGTTAAAGAAATAACCCAAACATTCCGCAACTATGTAGCGAGTTTAAATCAATCATAACAGTTTTGGAATCAGTTTTGAGTGGATAGTCAGACGGATTGACTTTAATGCTAAGAGAAAAACTGGAGCAAACCGTAAAAATAGATCGGAAGAAGAGTCGCCAGATGGAGTTGTATATGTAGTTGAGAGCGAAATCAGACACGTCAATGCCGTATTCCAGCATTGTACCGGAGCATTCTTCTTGGTGCGTAACCTGATAGAAGCACAACAATTACATATACTTTTCTCAATCTACATTAGCGCTTGTTTAGTTCTTCAAAATTCTAATAATTCTCGTTAGTAACCTTTTTTTAATTGTATGAAATACAAAGAAAACAAAAAACTTCTAGCTTTTGGCGGATTTTTTTTAGAATTCTCTTTTTGTTTTTGAATTGAACTATCCGGAATGAATCACAATTGCTGATATCTTGGTAAAATGGAAGAATTAGTTGACTTGGTGGGACTTGCTAAAAAAATCATGCAGGATTTAGACTTGTCCTGGGAGTTATTAAAAAAGAAATTTCGTTTTGCGTTGTTGTCGAATCTTTCTGTCAGTTGGAAAGTTCACTGAAACCTTTAGTTCGAAGGCCTGTGAGAATTTGGTGATAAAACCCAAGGAAAAGCATCCGAGGGTGATCTTGACTCGCATCGAGTTTAGTTTCTTCGAGCACTAAAACAAAAAATGCAATGCGAAAACATATAAGACGATGCTGGGAATATTTTTCGCCAAAATGCTCAAAATGTTGTTCCTCAGCCAAAAACTTTATTTTGCCAAGATTTCGAGTATGCGAACTTGCGAAAAGGAAATTCCGATATTAGTCTTTCTTTAGCTGCTAAAATAGGGACGAAGAATCGGCCACTATTTCGCAGTGCCAAATGATGAATGACTCTGTGGCCAAGTTTTGTTCCTGCCAAATCACGGACAATTTTGTTTTTCCTTTGTGACATGTTTTGGCACTGCCAAACTCGGCTTTTTTTTGAACACTTTTTGTCCGTTGAACACAGCTCCGCAACGACCACATATTAACCACTTCTAGCGACGTACCACAATCGAGTTTAGTAAACTCGGTTAGGGTACGTCGCTAGAAATGGTTGGTGTGTGGGCGTTGTAGCTGCTGGTATTGCAACTCGGCCTTTTGGATGAGATCAAAGCCTAGTATTGGCACTCCCCAAAGAGTTCCTGAGAGCGATCCTCCATCATCCCAGAAATGAGGCTAAGGAGTTGCAGGGGCTACAAAAAAGCCCGATTTCGGCAGTGACAAAACAAGGACAAAAAACCCGATTCTGGCAAAACCCGATTTTTGACAAACAAGGAAAAAAAACCCGATTTTGGCAGTGACAAAACAAGGACAAACAAAAACCCGATTTTGGCAGTGACAAAACAAAGACAAACAAAAACCGGATTCTGGCAGTGACAAAAGCGGTGACAAAACGAGTACAAAGTAGAAAGCTTGTTTTTTAACGGTTTTTCTTGGCAGGCCCGTCAAAACGCATGTTATTTGCTGCCATTTATCATGGCGCTTTTTTCCGTTTCTTGCCATGGAAAAGCTTGGTTTTTCAAGCGAAATCTGCCCGAGGAACAACATTTTGAACATTTTGGCGAAAATTATTCCCAGCATCGTCTTATATACTTCAAAAAGTAAAAGCTTAAAGCTCCTGTGAAAACATCCCAAAAAGTTTTTGGTTTTGTTTCATTACCAAGTTTTCTTTGTGCAGTAACCGATGATGTTTAACATTCTAAAAAATGTTCTGTTCTACTTTCTACGGTCTTGAATTGACGCGGCGGAATCAATAATCACATTTGTAAAGAATTTCATCATATGTAATTGGGGACCAGCCACTACTTTATATAAAGTGAACACCTATCGGATCATCATTGAGTGAAGTATCAAGAGCGAATAGGGGGTTCGCATATCCTTTATTGAGGTAGAGATAGTAAGAAAGTTTAGTCAATCGTAACTTTGTACTAATGGCGATAAAGATAACCTGGGGATGTATCGTGAGACAGTATCTTTCGAAGGAAGCAGCCACGATAAGGAACGAAGATGCAGTCATCGCGATGTGAGAGATCGTGATCATTGGGATCATGTACGAAAACCTTCAAGTTCTCACGATCATTTGATTCAGTATGTGGGAACTAAGGACCGGTAAAACAAAATTTTCAAATGTACTTTTTTTAGCCTATTCTACGCGCTGATTATGGCGTATGCAAAAACTCTCCCGCAGGCGTATGTGAGACTTGGGGGCTATTGAGCATCGCGAGTGAGAGTGGGAACTGGGCAGCCCTCATCCCATAAAGTTCTCGCTGGCCTAAAAGACACAGTTGAGAGGCGTTCCCAAAAAAAATGGCTTCTAGCGCAAATAGCACACAAAAAAACCCGCGCTATGTGGCCCAAAGGGTCGTAAACTGGAGTCAGACTGGAATATCGACTTGGATGTTCGTGCGACAAGCCGGTATATGTAGAAAATGTCGCATCCCCCAGGTGCATCATCAGAGTAACCCTAATGCTAGGGCATTCCCTTCCAGCGACTGGCGTCGAGTCCCGATCGACGTGAGAAATATGCGAGGGTCTTCAAGTAATAGTAGGCCGTGACCTCGATTCTATCATTTAGCAGTGCCTGCACGTCTCCGACTAGCTATCATGAACGTCGGAAAACTCTCTGTGGTACTCTGGCAATACTTCATCTAAGGCTCGCAATGGCGTTGATATTATCAATGCCCGTAACCTCTGCACATCCGTTACGGAAGTTTGGCGCATTTCAAAACGTTGGATGTCCATCTCCTTGGGATGCTATGGCAAACTCTTTAAAATAGTCAATGCATACACATCGCAGGCAGAATGCAACAACTCCGAAAAAGACTGAGTTTTGAAGGGACTTTGATGACGTCATCAGAAAATGCCCTCTGTAAAAAACTCTTATTATAGGAAAATACTTGAAGAGGCCCGACGGGAGAAGATGCGGAGTCCATAAGATAGCCCATGTAGGCAACGGTTATGGGCTGCCCAACGCAGAAGTTTTTCTTGAGTACTGCCGAAGAGCACGACCTTCCCAACTGCAATACGTTATTCTGCAAACAAGAGTCACACTTCGCGACGTAATACTGTGAGTGAAAAAAACCCAAATCGAGTTCTGGATGACGCATAGAATCAATCTTAGACTCATCAGTGATAACGTCTCCTCGCAGCATTATCCGGATATAACCGATCTCCGCTTTTTTCCGGAACAAATGTAACGTCAAGCCTCTGAATAAAGTTTCTCGGATCATGCAATGGAAACGATCCGGAACCGAAGCTGACCGAGCCTGTGCTCATTTATGAAGAGAGAAGCTAACATGGCTGTAGCGTAGACAAGCTCCACAGCCGTGGAAGAAATCTACTGTGAACTCGACACGCCTCAACCAGAGAACGAAATTCACCGGATTCGGGAAACTTGAACCCCAGCAGTAAAAGACATTTCTCATGACAGAACAATCAACATCGAAACGGCATACTCCTCCGGTGTAATGCAAAAAATTTTCAGCGATGAAGAGAGGCGTGTCGAGAGGAAATTTCGAAAATAGAGTTTAATAACCCTCCCATGAAACCGATTTGCCAGTCGAAGAACCAGTTCCCACCATCTTAGAGATGGAAGTAAAAGAAGCTCTTCAGAACATGAAGCATGGAAAGAAATTTGACAACTTGATCTCGCCGCCTCTGCATGGAAACTCGCAAGTGATTGTACAGGGTGTACAGAAAGTCCAGGTGGACAGTATTTTTTCCGATAAAAACTTAACGGATTGAGCAAATCAAACAAAATTTTCATCATAGTTTATTCAAATAGTTTGGGTATAACTGCGTTTTCGAATTTCGAACAGCCCTCCTTTCTTCTTGACACAGGCGCGGAGTCGCTTGTGGAAGGCACCCACCGTGGTGGACAGGTAAGCGACGTCAAGATCATCCCACGCCTTCTGTAGGGCGCGCTTCAAACTTTCTAAATTCTTGTGTGGGGAAGAACAGGCCTTGCTCTCAAGGACTGACCACACAGAGAAGTCCAGAGGATTCAAATTAGTTGAGTACGGAGGCCATTCGGCGGATGTGATCATGGAGGGGAAATTGGTCTTGCACCAGTCACCAGTCACACCACTTTAGCCTTGTGGGCGGGCGCAGAGTCCTGCTAGAACGTCCATTTGCGTCCCGCGAAGTGAGCCTGGCTCCAGGGAAGTACTTCCTTTATGAGAATGTCGTTCAGGTAGTTATTGGCTTTCATTTTGACTCCCTACTCGACGAAAACGAGTGGAGTCTTGCCAGTCGCGCAAATCCCGGCCCAGACCATGACATAAGCGGGATGGCCCTTTCTCTCTCTGTGTGGTCGGTCCTTGAGAGCAAGGTTTGTGCTTCCCCTCACAAGAATTTGGAAAGTTTGAAGCGCGCCCTACAGAAGGCGTGGGATGATCTTGACGTCGCTTACCTGTCCATCACGGTGGGTGCCTTCTACAAGCGACTCCGCGCCTGTGTCAAGGAGAAAGGAGGGCTGTTCGAAATTCGAAAACGCAGTTATATCCCAAACTATTTGAATAAACTTTTATGAAAATTTTGTTTGATTTGCTCAATCCGTTAAGTTTTTATCGGAAAAAATACTGTCCAACTGGACTCTCTGTAGAAGTTTCCATTTCACGACTCTCTTCCAAATAGCCACTTTTTGCCTGGCGTATCCCGAAGACTGGAGCAGATCAACTACAATGCCCATATACAAACGGAAATAGGATGTCACAATATGCTCCGACTACCGGCTGATAAGAATCATTCCTTACACCACAATGATCTTGAGAAAGGTCGTCGAAGCACGGCTGCGCAAAATCGTAAGCACAACCGTTAATGAGTGTTGCTTCGTCGAAGGAAGTGGAACAACGGATGCTATATTCACCATTCGTCTCTATTTAGAGAAACACAGGGTAAAGGCGGAATCAGTGCATTGCGCTTCCCTTGAGTTGGAGAAAGCTTTCAACCGTGTGCTTCATGAGCTGATGTGGTTCTTTCTTCGAAACCGCCTAATCCCAGAAGAGTCTATATTATGGATTCAACTTATGGAATATGATCCTAGAAGTGCCGTAAACAGTCTAGCGGGTACTTCAGAGTCATTCAAGGTTGCTGTTGGAGTTCATCAAGGTTCCGCGCTTTCCCCTGTGCTCTTCATACTGATTACGCAGACGATCACCAGAGATATACAAGCAAGTTCTCCGAGAACTCTACTGCACGCTGCCGACGTCGTGTTATGTTCCAAAATATCAGAGGACTTAGAGAGACAGTTAGGAGAGTGTAACGAACGTTTCAATGACTAAACCTCGAAAAAGAACGAGCACTTGGAAATGTGAAATATTACCTCGAATACGATTGAAGACAAGAACACCGAACTCCGTAAAGTGGATTGCTTCAAGTACCTTGGATAACACATTACCTCAGATTTAGATTCCAAGGCTACAGTTGATGCAAGAGTCCTTGCCGCCTGGCTCAAATGGAGGGACTCAACAGATGTACTATGCGACGTGCGAATGCCTGACAGACTGGAAAGTAAAATTCATCGATCAGATGTCAGACCAAACGCGTTGTACGGCCTCGGATGTGCTCCATGCACAGCAAAGACCCTACGTATGTTGTATGATATGAAGATGAAAATTTTGAAGCAGAGCTATAAACTCACTCGTTCAAACTCACAAGATGTGAAGTGAAGCCTTACGAGAACGTTCAAGCATGGAAACTACATATATACGATGAGCTCCGAGAATCAAGGCTGAGATGGTACGGGCAAGTGATGAGATCAAATTCATAGTCCATTTCTCAACTGCCCCGGAATCTCGAAGTAAAAAGAAAAAGACTCAGAGGCAGATTCAAAATTAGGTGGAGAGATTGCAACGAAGTGGACATGCTGACGGTCGGGCTGAAGACTATAAACGCATGGGTTAAATGGCGTGGTGCAATCTATAGGGACCCTGCTCGGTTACGGGATAAAGCTGGTAAAAAGAAGAAGAAGGCTTCATAAGATTATTCTGCTAATATTTTTGAGAATTTAAAAGCTCTCTAAAAACTATCGTTTTGAACTGAAAGCTCTTTTACGAAAGTCAATGAATGATCAGGTTTTGAAAAAAATATGGGTTTGATTATCGAATAGAAAAAAAAATGTATATAGAGAACTTTATTTAGCAAGCTACAAGTCTAGCGGGAAAATTCTGTAACTCCAAATTATGTAATTCATGATAGAAATCCGAGTATTTTTGGTACCAATAACGGTAATTTGAATTGACCGCTTTCTCAACTTCAATTGCTTTTCGTTTCATTCATACAAATAACATTCGCAATTCTTCTGTGTAACTAAGTCTAGAAAATTAGGGGTTATTGACACTTAACCGCCTTCAGAAGCTTGTCTTCAACTTGTTTTCTTCAGAAAAATAAAGATTCACAAATAACATTATTAATAATGCGCTCGCATTCTCCCTGCCACTCTATGCGTGAACATTGTTAAGTATTCAGATAAATGTATTACCAGTTTCCCAACAAGGTTAACGTTCCCAATAACAACGCTCCACATTAAAAAATCATGATCCTCATTAGCTTCTGAGAACACTTGAAAAGCAACAAAAAACATTCACAATAAACTTGATGTTATCAAAATGTGGTTTCTGGTTAAAATGCGGTTTCTGGTTTTGTTCTGCGTGTAATACTCCTTGATAGCTGTCCTCGCCTAACTTCCGGTATTGTTAAAGGTAAAGACTGTCTTTTAATGACACTTGAATTGTTTCTGCTTCACAACATAGTGGTCACTCGCTTCGAATCACTTAACTGACTCATTGCACAAACCTAATGAGAAATTTTGAAAAATATCACTCACTTTTCTATATTGCTTTTTTGAAGAAAAAACAACGCTTTATACCCATAATTAGTAAAAAACCGCATGGACTAAAACTAAATCACTGGAAAGAAATGAACTCGTCAATCTCTGAGAGCGCGATAATAAATATGTTTTATTGACTGTATGTACCTAGGGAAAACTAACCAAGCGTTGAGAAGAGTTGGAGACTGAAGGCGGTCAGCCAATAAATTGATGCTCATCAGGGGGATGTAGGCGCCCGCTATGAAGCAGTCACATACTGCCAGAAGCGCCAAGTACAGTTGATGCGAGCAGCGATAGTAATCACTGCAATTGTTACTGACTGTTACTAATATCGACAATGGCAATTACTGTAGATCATATCAAAACGAGCTGGTAAGGAAAGTTACGATTGCGTGAGTACTGAATGAGCATCAGTTTTAGGGTAAGTTTTATGCCAAGCAAAGTTTTCTATAATATAACAAACGTTTAAGATAATGAAAATGAGTCAAATGAAAAAGGGAGAGGTTTTTGTATTGTGATTTGATATGACTTTTGGTAGGGCTTGTTATTGATTTCAGGAGGAGGTTTGGTTTGGTGCTCTCCTCACAGCAGCGTAGCCACAAATTTTTTTTAACCTAAATACCTGCTTGGTGAAAATAATTGATGCTCTCTAAGTCATTGCGTAACGAAGGAATAAAGTAAGAAATGTACATACATGTAAGCAATACACCGTACAACATAATATTTATCGATTATTTGAACTATAAACTTTTGAAAAAATGAAGAATCTTCTGCCTCAATGCATACATTTCAGTGTAATGGTGTTTTCTCAACGACAAAGCATTGATTTTCTTCAAACTGGAGATTTCCCAGTTTTCAACATAATTTTTTTGTTGATATTTTGAAAAAGTTTTATAAAAAAAAGTTATAAGACCTTTTTTGATTTCCATGTACCCTTCGGCCACAACCTCGAAAATCGAGTGTTGTCCTATCATTATGTATGCAACGCCCAGGATGTACATACATACATAAATGACGGTGCCGTTTTGATTTTTTTCCATAAATGTACTTTTCGATGATTTTTATTTGTTTTATGGCAGATTCTAGCAAAATAGCCTTATTTTATGGCGCTGCCATCAAAAATCAATTATTTTATGGCGCTGCCATCAAAATAGCCTTATTTTATGGTGAATGGCACAATTTCATTGAAAAGTTCCTTCGTTAGTCCACTCCCACTACACTAAAAGATCCCACTACACTATCGTCTATTTCGGGGCTATTCACCAAATTTAATAACAGAATCATATATGCACAAAGCGAGCAACCAATACGGACCGGGTTTGCACAAACGCTGTACTATTTTCGATTCGCGATAGAGAAATGATTCTGTTATTAAATTTGGTGAATAGCCACGAAATAGACGAAATAGTGTAGTGGGATCTTTTAGTGTTGTGGGAGTGGACTGACGAAGGAACTTTTCCACGAAATTATGCCATTCACCATAAAATAAGGCTATTTTGATGGCAGCGCCATAAAATAATTGATTTTTGATGGCAGCGCAATAAAATAAGGCTATTTTGATGGCAGCGCCATAAACTAAGGCTATTTTGCTAGAATCTGCCATAAAACAAATAAAAATCATCGAAAAGTAAATTTATGACAAAAAAATCAAAACGGCAGCGTCATATATGTGATATAAATTATCCTGGTCCGGAATTCCATTTGAAACAGTGTAATATGGCAACAAGTGCAGCAAATAATTCATCTAATAATTTGAAGAAAAAAAATCATTTTGTCCGTGTTCATTTACCAAAGATTGTCTACTCCTTAACTTTATTGTTGCGATGACTAATACTCGTCTTAAATTAATATTTGAAACAAAACAATTCGAGCTTGAGATACCAAATGATCTACCGGGATTGTCCATAGCATCCAACAGTTTGCCACTCCATTCATCTGTCTAGTTTCCCGCTATTTTTGTTCTCTTTTCGTCAACCATGTCAGTGATGATTTAAAAGTTATCCTTTGTGATAATAAAAGTCTTGATAATTAATAATTTACTGACGTCATCACTATTGTGTTTATAATTTACCGACGTCATCACTATTGAAGTGTGGTGAACTCCAGAATTTCCCCCGTGCCTAGTTGAAAAGTTGGATTTCTCCCATGTTAGGCTTAATCGTAAAATTCGCTGCGGACAAAAACTTCCTAATGATGCAATTTTCTTATTTACATACTCACCAGCGAAGACAAGGTTGAGTGTTTAAATTTTTTTGAAATACAAAGTGCCCTTTCCACTTTTGTTGGTTTTCGAACACACCAAAAATTGAACCAAAAAAAACAGCTTTCTTTGTTTTTTTTCCTTTTAGAATACAAATTAATTTGAGTACTTGCAGATGATAAAAAAGAGATTGTTCATACTGTACAACACTACACAACAGGTAAAAACCTGGCTCACTTCTAAGATCTGAATTTTGAGAATCAATCGCTGAAGTATTGAACTTTGAAATAAAACAACGGAATACCTAATCTAGAAATGGAGTAAAAAAAATTGGGAACGCTTTTCAGAGTTCTTCTTTTGCTAATAGTTCTTAACAAAAAAACTATTCACACACAGACAACACATTAGCGTAACTCTTGAAGCAATCCAACTCACGATCTAAGAAGGAAGAAGGAGAGTATTGAGTTGTGGAGGATGGAGACCAGCGCTACTAGCGTACCCAAGCCAGAAACTAGCCAGAAGCGCACGTCCAAAAATGGAGGCTCCTGAGCAGACAATCATTCGATTCTATGTTATATCTACTGTAACATCTTTACAGCAGTTTAACTTGAATCGAAGAAAAACACTGACAAAGTACTCGCAATCTGGGTTTGTAACGTTTTCGTACGCCGCCGGCTCCCAGAGATCTTCTGACCCTCCATTCATCCTGAAAGCATTCTCTGATCAACCGAGTTGAAACTATTTTAGATAAGTTATTTATGTATTTAAGTCAATCAGAGAGTCAGAAATCACTCGTCCATTGATAGTAGAAAAAACTGTTCGAAGGAGAAGAAAAAATACGAGTATCAATGCCGAGTAAACTCTAATTATTCGATCCTTCTTTTTCGAAGAAACTGAAGAGAATGCACTCCATTGTTTTCTAAAGAGAATGCACACAAAAGGTGGGTTTTTTTTCCTTCCTCGAGTTTTTCAACAGTGACAAGATAAGATGAGAGCGAGAAAACTTTGCACAGGCTTGGACCTTGCATTATATACAGATAATTGCAGCAACGCGAATACTGAAAAACCACAGAACTGAAGCGAAAAAGAAATACTCACTTCTTAAAGCTATTTCGGAGAAATAGCACAAAATGGAACCGTTGCTTGGGCTCTCGGGGAAAAGATTACGAAAGGAAAAGATTTACTAGTTTCAGTTTGAACTGAGATTGTAGGTGATAATTTCACCAACAGTAGATGGCCTCTTAAGATTTCACTAACTTTATCGACATGGATTGATAAAATTCGAGAAATGTGTATGAATAGAAGAGTGAGCAACTTTGGCGCTAAACTTTTCAGTAAGAGTTTTAAATTTTTAATCTTTAAGGTAAGAACTTCAGTGGAAGCTTATCTTTTTATTAGGCTCTTTTATAGGTGTTGCGTCATTTCAGCAGTGACGTGCAATTGATCATAATTTTATTTACAAAAATTTCATGGATCAAAATAACGATCATTCGATTCTACAATTTTTTTCAATTTGCTTTTCACAATTTTTATACCGATATCATAAAAAATCAGATTTCCGAAGGCGAGGAACTTGGAGAAGGCCATTTATACCTGATTTCAGGATTCGAAAGGTTTATCGCGCAAAAAAAAGTACTCAGTTGTCTAGAAAAGTTGTAGTCCGTAGGCGAGAGATCAATTGAACCGAGGATGATGACCGAGGGTTCTGATCCCAACTCTTGCAATTTTTGATGTGACATAGGGTCGCGAATTTTCGTTATATAGTACTACAATAATTGGGAACATATTCACTGAGAACTCGATCGGGGAATTTTATAAATGAAATAAACGAAAATGACGCAGGACTTACAAAGCAACTTGATAACTTGATGATTCAGACTGAACCACCGAATGATGACTTCTTAGTAACACAAAGGCAACCAGTAGCGAAATAGTAAGCTTCTTTTTCATTCTCTTATAGCTATTGCTGAGGATGATTGAACATTATCATGTACTACAAACGTATGTATGTATTAAGGAGCAACAATTTATAGGAGAAAAGTTTGGGGAAATTTGTGAGAAAAGGTTTGGGATGGATGAAAATAGTTGAGACCGATTTCGAGAATTTCTATCTTTTTCTCTTCTATCAACCCTCTTATTCTTTTCTTTTCCATCCTCTCTTTCTCTTTCACTTAAAAAAATTTATCTTCTTTTTTCTCTTTTTTTCTCTTCACATTTCTCTTTTTACCTCTTTCTATTTCTTTTTCTTCTCTCTTTGTTCCGCTTCTCTCGTGTAATTTTATTTCATGTTTACAAACAACGATTGAAAAAAGTAGGCTTTTTACTTTAAAAGAAGAGGAGAGAAAAAACAGTATTTGAAAAAGAAAACAGTAAAATGAAAGCATTTCACGAACAGGCATAGCCCAAAAAACAACGAGAAAAGGCTGAGAATAAGAAGGACAACATCGGAAAGAAAGAGAGGGATAATGAGAGAAACGGAAAGAAAGATAGCTAACATGATGGAGGTAGAGAAAGAGAGAAGAGAGAGAGAGAGAGAGAGAGAGAGAGAGAGAGAGAGAGAGAGAGAGAGAGAGAGAAGTAGAGAGAGAAAAATATTGAGAAAGATACAGGGAACTAAAAGCAGATGAAGAGAAAATTAGAGAACGAATGAGAAATAGAGAGAGAGTAAGAGAAAAAGAGATGAAGAAAGAGAGAGGAAACAGCGTTGGGTGTGATAAGGAGGAGCATATGAGGTAGGATCGTATAGACAGAATAAGACGCGATGGGAGGATTAATGGGACAACTGAATGCAGTGTGGGAACTCATCAATTATTACTCGGAGAAGAAGGAGACGAAGAAACATTCGAGATTCGCTCATCCAATGTTTACAATCCGTCGAGATTCCTTTTCTCAGAAAGGCAGCTCAATGACCAGGAAAGATTCATTCTGTAGCGAACCTAGACATCTGGTTTCCCTCATTCTTCAATTGAATTCAGCCGGTTCATCTTGATATCAGAAAGATGAAGCGCTATAAATCAAACATATTCAAGTGTTGGTAGTCAGATGGAACTAGAATAGTTGAAAGGGAACAATTTTATGACATACGGATAATTCATGCTTTTACCTCCTCTTTAGACCCCTTAAATTTTCATATTCTTCATTGTGCTTATTACGTGCCACACTAATAACTTGCTTATTATATTATTTGCTCCTATATTATATATATATGTGCTTTATACTTTATTGAAAACGCCGAACAATAAAAACAGAAAAATACAGAACCATGAAAACAGAAGATCATACACACAAGGAGAAACAATCGATTCAATTCATTCGAATAACCCAACATTTAATATTCATTGTATTGGTACGATTAGTTGTGGCGAGTCCCTTGATCTTCTCAGTATTCTTCACTCTCTCAAGCAAGTCCCTTCATCGATAAATCATAGTAATGAGAAGTGAAAGTTATTTGGTAAATGAGTTCGGCATCTGTGGGGTGGCTAGTCCCATTTACATTCATAAGGATTTAGAACAAAGGGGCTATTAATCATCCAAAAAAATATTTATATTGCTCATTTGTACATCCATAAGACCCTTTCCACTTCCTAAATTGCTTATTATACAGAGTCTTAAAACTTCTTTCAGTACATTCCAATCTACTCTTATCGTTCTGAACTCAATTCTACTACAGACTTAATGAGTGTTAAAATCAACTGTAAGCTCTTTGAAAAATTAGAAAAAATCACTAATGCGGAAGTGCATTAAGAGTTCTCGATTGCGTTAGAAGCTCAGCGAAAAAAGATTTTTTCAATGGCAGCGAAGAATTCGACTCTGGTTTTTGCCCAGTTTCAGCAACCATCGTTTAGACCTCTATTCACGGAAGGGTTTTAAGAGTTTACACCATCTTGTCCGAAGAACACGAGAACTTCTCTCATTACTTTAAGAGTGTTCATGACCAAGTCTTCGATGCGGGATGCTTGCCGGCAACAACAACAACAAGAGTTTACACCAAAACCAGTGTTCAGAGCGTCGATGAAAAAAAACAGTTTAAATTTTTTAACATAAAAAGACCAACTTGAAGATATCTCTCATTCGCAAATAGCGGTAAAAATATATTGTACTAAAAGACAAAAATTTGCACACATTAATATATATAATATTAACCAGTATATTTGGTGACAATCTTTGGGTACGTGGTGAGCGCGAGCTGAGTCGATCTGCAGATTTTAAATGGCACCATCAATTTCGTTAACTGTTGATCTACCTATAACCAAAATTTCGGTTTCCACTATTTGTTACTCGCGAAATGGTGCGTTCCCAACCTAATCGGGGCGCAATATCGTCGTTGAGTAGTGCTGGACATCTCCCTTCGGAGATCTTTCGTCGACCGGGAGTCACCTGTCAGACTGGGAATCGAAATCTCTAACAAGGTACACTCACTGACTTTCCACGCTGTGGTCGTCCCTCTTCCGCTGCCACCTCCCGTATCACAAAAAAACATCAAGGAACGCCTAAACCGCAACAAAGGCCGAAGCATTAGAAAAATGGCTGCCCAACTGGAAACGTCATGCGGTACGATATGGAATGTTGTTCGAAAGAGGCTCAGTATGAATTCATACAAATACCAGGAGCGTCATGGTCTCACTCTCATGCAGCAGGAAGCACAGCGCGGTAAATGCCCTGCTCTCTGCTCGGACCGCGACTGGAGAGCATCTCATGATAATATCTACCGATAAGAAGACGTTCACCGGGGAGAGGAGCTTTAACAAACAAAGATATAGGATGCTTGCTCAGTTCTATGAAGAAGCTGATACTGCCGGCCAAACATTCTCACGTGCTTCCCATCCGGAATCTATCATGGTTTTCGCTGGCATCTGCTTCACGGGTCGAACTCCCCTCTTTTTCGTCCGAAAAGATGCCAAAATAAATATGCAAGTGTACATCTCGGAGATCCTCGAACATCATGTGAAGCCTTAAACCAAGAGGAACTTCGAGACACGGAACTGTATGTTGAAGCAGGACGGTGCTCCTGCTCATAGCAGCAAGAAGACACAAGAGTAGTTATAACAAAAACTTCTTCTCTTTTACCGCCGTCAAAGAATGGCCTGCTAATAGTCCAGATTTGAATCCAATTAACTACTCCATCTGGTACATCCTGGAGAGTGAAGCTTGTGCTATAGCCCGCACCTTGTTGTCCGATCTCAAGACTACACTTGAGCGAGCATGGGCCGAGTTCCCCAGGAGGTTTTGCTGTCCGCGGTGTCTGCCCCGTCGTCTAGAGGCTGTCATTCGCAACAGAGGAGGTCAATTCGAGTGAAAGTTGTAGATTTTTATCATTTGACAGATAATAAGATTTGTATAGGAGATCGTGTATTTTCGCTAACATGAAAGAAAACTATGTCACCAAATATGTTTATCACCCTGTACGAATCATCATTGAGGTTTCACATAGCATAGGAGTAGCCTTGATATTCTATAGGCAACGGGGCTCGCTTCCGTTAAAAAGTAAACGGTTGGTTCACCTTTTGTATTTGCAATAGTTTGATCATCTACAGGGTGCGGAAAACGTTCACTTGGACAGTTTTTTTCTCGATAAAAACTTAACAGATCAAATAAAATTCAAATAATTTTTTTATTCAGGTAGTTTGGGATATAACTGCACTTTAAAGTGACAAAGTCGTCCACGTGATCTTTTGCCAGACCATGTATCATCAGAAAACCTTTTGAATAAGTTTAATAGCCTATGAATGAGAGTTATATTGCAGTTTTTCATTGAGTAGAGATCGGAATTTTTCATGTAATTTCATAAATATATTCAAGCAGTCAACCTCAAATTCTGGCATCAGTAGAAGACCTTGTTCATGAAGAAAGTTCAGTTAGTTTTTGCAAGAATTTTCTAAACCAAAAAAATTTGAACAGACGGAGGCTGCATGACCAATTAGTATGTGCAGGGTCTCTAATAGATTCCTTCTACTGGTCTCATAGCTTATTGAATAGTCGTGCACCCAAACTCTTGAGAAAAATTCATCATTTTCTGAAAGTGTCATTAATTCTTAGTTCTCCGCCTCCAAATTCTCCAGTTCTGAAAAGAAATGTGTATTGAGCATGTTGAATGCATGAAAGAACCGAGATTTATGAAGTGAATATGTCAAAAAAATGAAACTTGACTGTCAGAAAAAGCAATCAACACCTCTAGAGACAAGGGTGTAACAAAACACCCTTATTGATTGAAAATAAATTGGTGAAACTACTTAGGCAATCTTAAGGAAAGGTTGTAATGGTGAGAGAGCCAGATGAAGTTCTAGAATGAAAAGAGTTGGGAAGGAGGGCTCCCCGTTCGAAACCTATCCAATCTTCTCCCATATCCTATCTATTCAAAAATTTCATGAAAAAGAAAATTCTATCCGATGAAAAAGTCAATTAAAAATATCAATTCGTTCGTAAACTTCTAAACATGTCAAATATACTTTACTCATTGGTGATGGATTATGCTCTTCGCCTGTGTCTGATTCAGCTGCAATGAGTTTTCTGAAGAGTTTATCGTTATATAACATGACTACTGTACATTCATACTACGCTAATGTAATATGACGACTGCATAATGAACAGAGAAAACAACAGAGGTATTTGTAATAAAGGAGAAGTGAAGATAATTGAACCGAGCGAAATATATAAATAAGAACCATTTCTGTAATAAACTGAGATATGCATCCATTCAAATGGAATATAAGCAGGTAAAATTTAAAGAACCAAAAAGGAAGAAAACAAAGCATTTAGAGCATGAGAACGTAAAAGATTCAGAGAAAAGGGTCTAGAAGTGAACTAATAAGAATGTAATAGAATGAAAATGAAAAAAATAGAAAGATGAATAGAAAAATGTTTAGTTGAAGAAAAACTTTTTTAAAGGAAGGAATCGAAGAAAGTTATAAGTCTAAATACGCATGTATTACATATACGTATGTATAACATTGAATACGAGTGTCACCAACATGAGGCACATCTATTTACTCGATAGAAGTAGTTCTGTGTTCAGTGAAGTCTAGTCTTTTTTGCAGTTTCAGCCGTGTTTACATGTTTCTAGTGGTCTCGAGGGACTTGAAGAAGCTAGAGAAGAGTAATTGAGTACGGAGAGAAACAATTATTGGAGTAAATAGTCGATTC
Source organism: Allodiplogaster pararmata (assembly GCA_964056735.1). Classification (NCBI taxonomy): domain Eukaryota; kingdom Metazoa; phylum Nematoda; class Chromadorea; order Rhabditida; family Diplogasteridae; genus Allodiplogaster; species Allodiplogaster pararmata. The sequence goes on from OZ057406.1 coordinate 16,621,436, forward strand.
TGAGCCTGGTCCGCTAACACGCGAATTATTTAGATGTGAACATGATTTTTATTTTGCTTACATCTCGAAACCACTTTTTTTCTATAAAAAAACCAAAACTTTTTCTTTATCTCTCTATCTCTTTCGCTCTTGTTCTTTTTATCTCTAGTCCGCTCTCTCTCTCTCTCTCTCTCTCTCTCTCTCTCTCTCTCTCTCTCTCTCTCTCTTCTCTCACTCTTTGACTCATTCTTTTCCCTGATATCTTTTCATTATTTGATTTCTCAACTTTAATATCCGCCAAAACTTCCATTTACAAGTAGTAGTTTTTCCTTTGCATTTTCTCGGTTGGCGAGAAGAAAGAATAAGAGCCGAAATATTCTAGAATTTCCCATTTTGGACTACTCTGCGAAATTCCTCTTATTGAATAAAATGCATGAACAGAATTCTACACGTCAGCATATTTTCATCCAATTCTTCAATATTATCTTTTCTTAGTTCTTTTTTCGGTTCTAATTCTCATTTTCTATTTTTTTCTTCTTTTTTTTTTCCTTTTTTTTGCTCTTCCTCGGTATTTTTCTCTTGCCTTACCTGAATCTGCATTAGAGTTTCTGTTTTTATATCAACCCTGCCAAGTTCCTACTCCTTGACATATTCTGTCAAAACTGAAGAAGAAAAGGAAATTGGATGCTCCCTGCAATAGAACGTTTACTTAACATCTTGCAGAGATGTTTCTCTTCAATGGCTACAATGAAAAATACTTGATTCAGAAACTAGAGAGTACATATGAAGCGGAACACACACAACCCAAGAAAGTACATATGAAGCGGAACACACACAACCCAAGAAAGTACATATGAAGCGGAACACACACAACCCAAGAAAGAAATGAAGCCAAGATATATCCCGCCTTGTGATTTCACAGAGAAAGGTCTTGTATTAAAACGCACAGAAAATGGAAGTACTAAAAAAAGAGTGAGAGAAAGAAAGAAAAGGAGATAGAGAATTAAAGTAAACTCGTACTGATGAAGAAATCTAGAAAAAGATAGTAAGTGAAAGAATTCGTTCGCAACCTGCGGCCATCTCTTCTGGTATTCTAGCTTTTCCATTTCGTCTCTGTTTTCCGCAACCTGCCGCCATCTCTTCTGGTATTCTAGCTTTTCCATTTCGTCTCTGTTTTCCGCAACCTGCCGCCATCTCTTCTGGTATTCTAGCTTTTCCATTTCGTCTCTGTTTTCCGCAACCTGCCGCCATCTCTTCTGGTATTCTAGCTTTTCCATTTCGTCTCTGTTTTCCGCAACCTGCCGCCATCTCTTCTGGTATTCTAGCTTTTCCATTTCGTCTCTGTTTTCCGGTCTTTTTTCGAATTTCTCTAACTCTAACATCTCTTGAGTTTAATGCATCCTTTTTTGTTCTTTATCTCTCTATGTTCTTCTTTTGCACTCTTTCTTAATTGCCTCTTCATTTCTGTTTCTTACTTCTGTGTCTTGTCTTGCTGTTAATGCCCATCCCCATTCTCCCCTACCTTCTGTTTCATATTGCCTCTCTTCATCTAACAAGATTTCAGCCGGATAGGGATTCGAGAACAACCCTTGTTTTGTCATGAAAGGACATTTCGAATCTTATTACAGTCAAGAGAAATTTCTGTCATTTCCATGGTTCGCAAAGGCCGAGCGAGAGAATAAAAGAAGAGAGAACATGGATTTTCTTGCTCTTACAATATAATTAAAAGCGAACGGTAGTGCTAGAAGTCAGATTTATAAAAATCATTTCGGATGTCTTCAAAACTGCAGGGGATTGTGTGACGTGTGCTTCAACCGGTGAGTCAAAAGTTTTGTGAGCAAGGTCCGTTAATCTGAAGCAATTATCAATCGAAGATTAGTTAAGCAAGGAATATGATCTTAATTAATAAGGAGAAAAGCAAAGAACTGCAGTGTAAAAAAATTAAACCCCGAAAGCTGGTTTAGCGAGTTTTATTAGTAAAAAACAAGAGTGGTTGATTTAGATTATTAGATTACAAAGAGGTCAATAATCAGGAGACCTTACTTGAAACCGATTCTCAAAGAGCCCAGAAACGGCTTTCTCGAGTCCATGAAACATATCTAATCTCAGCATGAAAGTACATCTGAAAAACTTGTGATAGAAATAAAACGCTCATACGGGATTTCCATATTATGCAGAACATTTTCGATAGTTTTTGCCAGCAGCGTTGCGCATCTTTGCTTTGCTTAAAATACGACATGGTCGCATCTTGGTCGCTGTTTGAACAGCGAAATGTTAAGGTCGCAGAAACTAGTGATAAAAAATGGTGATTATGCTTGGAAAGAACTTAAGACATGCGGACGATACCACCAACTGAGCTACTTACACGAACAGTCAATTGCAATTTTTTTATTATAAAATTTTCGGAAAGCCGTTAGACAACGAGCAAATCGGAAAACCAGTTCCGAATCTCGGAAAATTTTACTCCTTGGGAAATGCTGAGTTCCACTAAGAGTAAATAAAACTTCGAGCAAGTATCTTTTGTCTAGACAACCTTCCTGTCTAGTTATCAGAAAACATGAAAAAAACGGAAACCTAACGCCCTTAAATAACGTTTGTCGAACAAACCACATAAACTACGGATTGTGCTCAGAGAAAAAAATGTGTGATGAACTGGGGCTAATTTTAACCAAAGTCATGACTGTTTCAATAAAAAATAACAAAAACTTCTTACTTTGAGTCTTTCAGTTCTCTTGCTCACGCAGAAGATCATCTGTTGGCTCCCACGACAGCTCTCATTCCCTTTATCATAGGCATCGTTGAAACTTTGCTCGAACTCAGGCCCTTCACGTTTTAGCGGTTTCTCTATGTACATACATATAATATACATAGTTCACTCACTATTCACTAGATCACTCTATAGTCACTAGTTTTTTCACTAGTCACAAGTTCACTCCCTAGTCCACTCATTAGTCACTATTTCACTTTACTAGTCACCAGTTTGCTCACTAGTCACTAGTTTGCTCACTAGTCACTAGTTCACTCACTAGTCACTAGTTCACTCACTATTCACCAGTTCGCTTACCAGTCACTAGTTCATAACTAACTCTTATGATTACTTACCGTTTAAACTGTTTGATTTTTTTTCTTCTAAGTAATAACTCTAACATTGGCTTCAATTCTGTAACCTGATTTGCCTCGCTGTATGTTCTACCTTCCTGGAAGTCATATTTTCTCGAGTTCTCTCGAAATCTTGAACTTGATTTTCTCCTATTTTCCCAAAAAAGTGAAATGCCTATGAATCGACTCAATTGTCAATCTTATCGTTTCTTATTGAGTTTGCAACTCGCCGTATACAATGAAGTATTGTTATTTTTTTTTTACATATTAATGCTTTGGCTAAATCTGGGACATAATGCATTACGAAATTTAAGAACAATGTTTAAATTAGAAATGTTCGATTTTCCAACATCTATTCACCAATATGTAGCGATAGAATAAAAAAGAAATAAAAAAATAAACTGAAAATCAAAAAAAATATGTTAAATAATAAGGAAACCGAAATGGCCATAGCATAGACATTTGTCGCTTTATGTGTATCATCAATATTTCGTGTTGCTAATGTCATGACTGTTAGTTATGAACTTTTTTTACCATTTTGAAATTTCGAATCTCTAGACAATGTTGTTCTAGGGTTTGAGAACTAAAATATGGCTCAACGAATCATGCTTCAATGGTTTCATACTTTTTGTATAACTCACTATTCACCATGACCGACTTACATCCATTTCTGAATCGAGTTTTTCATTTTCAGCCATAGAAAATCGTAGAAATGTAGTAAAATTTTGGTTTTGAGTTTATTACGCATGAAAATGCGAGGTAAGGTATAAGGAAGGGGGATTGCATGTGAGGGGAAACATGAGGTCTAAGAAGTTGATAACATAGGAGGTCGAAGGGGTCCACCTTGATTACGGAAAAAAACTTGCGAGTGATTAGTCAGTCCTACTCCGGTGGTAGCATTGTGTGGGAGGGCGGTGAGGGACTAGGACGATACAGCTTCAAAGCTTCAAGGTGTCCAATTTCTCGTTGAAGCCGGATTGCATCTTGTCCACTATACGAAATGAATAGAGCAGAGAGCGGATGAAAAGTCGACCACTCCAGTCATGGCGAACAAGATAGAATGGTTCTAAGGAACATCCGCTTTTACGAATTTTTTTCCAGGAAAATCAGTCGGTTTAAATCTCAGGAAATCGTGCAGAAGGTTATTTTTGTCTTCCTCTTTTTTCCCTTTTTTTCCTTTGATTCTCTTTTTTTTGTTACAGATAAGCAAAAAACTTCGAAGCCTTTTTTCTTTCTCTTTCCTTCGGGTTTAGAGCAAAAAAGTGTACCTTTCATTGACCTGCAAGTAAGCTTTTTAAAAGTTACTTCGTTCATTTCATCTGTCGACATAGCTGTTTCAAAAGGCTTCCGAAATGCATGTTATATTCGAGTCAGTTATTTGTACGTTCCTAAAAACAAATACAAATGTTTTTAGAGGTGTAAAAGAAATTCTTTGCCTTTATTCCCACAATTTCTGGAAATAAAAAGCTTGTTGAAGAAAACTAAGAAACTCTAGTCGGTAAAATTTGAGTATGTTTTTTTAAATCTCAATTGAAGTCCCTGGAAATTAGAAAATGATCGAGTAGCCGAATACAATTTTTTCTCCATTTTCCATTTTCATCTATCAATTTTCTTTCTTAGAAAGTTTTTGCTTGCGTCAAACTTATCCAGCGGAAGAAAACTCCTGAAGCAACAGATTATCAAGAGTTTCAGAATTTATTCCTTAAATTCACTTCTCTAGTTCAGATATAGGTTTTTTCCTCTGTATTATACAGGGTGACTGGAAAGTACGGAGTCCGTGGTTTAGTTGTGTGCTACGCACTTTTTCGTGCACGCACCGACTGCATTTTTTTGATTTTCGAAGTTTATTGTGTTTTAAACATCGTGTTAGAGTTTGACAACGATTGTTCAAATTTGAAGGTTATGACGGGTCCCAATCTCCAGCGTGCCGATATCGTCGATTTGCACCAGCGCGGTTACTCCAACTCCGACATCGCGAAACGCCTCGTCGTCCGCCGAAATCTTGTCTGGAAGACCATCAAACGTTACCGCAAGCTCGGAAATTTCGAGGACCGTCCAAAAACTGGCCGACCTCGATCTGCTCGGATGCCGGCGAAGATAAAAGCAGTGAGGGAGCGAATACGCCGAAACTCCAAGCGGAGCATTGACAAGATGTCCCAGGAGCTCGGAATATCCCGCTGGTCGGCTCAGACTATCGTCAGGGATGACCTCGGCATGCGCCCTTATCGTACTCGCAAGGCTGCCTTGTTGTCTGCCAAGAACACGGCAGAGCGCGTGAAGAGAATTCGGGCCTTGCTTTGCGACACGGCCGCACCTGGTGCCGACGAGATAGTCTTCTCAGACGAGAAGTTGTTCACGATCGAGGAGGCCTACAACTCCCAAAACGTGCGGGTTATCGCCAAAGATCCTGAGGAAGCCGATCGCAACGGAAGAGTTGTCAACCGCACTTCCCATCTAGCTCAGTTGATGGTCTGTGCGGCTGTGTGCGCTTCGGGCAAGTCTCCACTCGTCTTCGATGATCAGGGCGTGAAGATCAACAAGCAGAACTATATCAAAGACATTCTCGAAGGTGCCTTGCTTCCCTGGACCCGTACGTACTTGGCTGGCCACCCGTTCTGCTTCCTACAGGACTCCGCGCCCGCTCACAAGGCCGTTGTGACGCAAGAGTGGTGTGCGAACAACTTACCCGCCTTCATAACGAGGAAGCAGTGGCCCGCCTAATCGCCGGATCTCAATCCGCTCGACTATTCCGTATGGTCGGTTCTCGAGGCGAAAGCCTCGGCTCGTCCCCACCCCAATTTGGCGTCTCTTAAGAAGGCCCTACTCAAAGCTTGGGAGCAACTCGACGTTGATTACCTGCGTGCCACGACTGATGCTTTCCCCAAGCGTCTCTGCCAAGTCATCCGCGCCAAGGGCGGCCGCATTGAAAACTGACTTCACCCAGTTGTACATATATATGTTGAGAATAAAATGTGTTGAGTTGAGAGGAATTGGATTATTGATTACAATACAAAAGCGTTTGACTTTCGGTCCCCGTACTTTCCAGCCACCCTGTAATATCTGTGTAGACTTTATAAGACTAAAGAAAAGACAAAAATGCAAAGAAGGAAAGACAGTCTGTATGTTTTACCTCGGTTAGGCAGTTTTTATTTGAGTTAAAAATAAGAGAGTCAGATAAAAAAAAATGCAATAGTCAGAGGAAAGGAGAGAAAAAAACGTACGGAACGAGAAACAAACGTACCAGAAAACGTACTAACTAATAGTGTCTAATTAGCTCTATCTGGAAAAGGAAACTCTAAGAAAATCTAGCAGAGCTTTGTACATAGAGAAACAATTGGAATATTCGTGTAAGGAATTCCTGAGTGAAATTATGCGGCTCTTCTTTATTTACTTGATGACTATTTTAGGGTCAGTTATATGGGAACATCGTGGCTGATAAAGACTTACATCAGACATACAGATAAAAACAGAGAGATAGAGACGGAGGTAGAGAAGACGTGGAGGCAGAAGAGGCAGAAGGAGAGATAAGGGAAATTAATAATAAAGTTGACGCATAGACCAAGGCAGTGGGAGTGAGACGTTGAGAGAGTATGGAATAAAGAGAGGGAAAAGAAGAATCTTGTAATAAAGAAACAGGAAAAGTCAAAGAAATACGTAAAATGAATAGCAAAAGATGGGGAAATATTGAATTAAACTTGGAGATTTGTTTCGAAGAAGGCACGAAAGACGTGAATTGTTGTGAAGAATAAAGAGGAAGAGAGTGAATAAAGGGATGGAGAAAAAGAGAGAAAAAGAAACAAAACGGGAGAGTTAGAGACAAAGTAAAAGAAAGGAAAAAAGAAAACTATCCAGAAATATAACGTAAGACAATATGCGAGGTTAGGGAACAAATTCAATTCGAGAACAGAAATAAGGGTTTTTGGAGTGAAGAGAATGGAAGAAGAAGGACACAACTATGAAAACGATGAATAATCAAAGGAAAACTCGGTTATCATAAATGATAAGGCTTAATGTGTACACTAGACATCTTTGTTTCTTCGAGTGTATTCATGTTTCTCTCCCTTTGTACATTATTACAAAAGTCACATCGGGTATCGCTCTACCAGTGTCGATTACGGTACTCAGTGAAACAACCACCGAAGCATAACGTAGTAGGAACAAGATAAACCAATTGTTTTGCTGTTTTCTTGGGACAAAGGGGTTCAAGAAGAAAATAGAGAGTTTTTTTCTCACCTCCTGTGGTGTACGCCAAACTGAAATGAAGATTTATCCAAGAGAATTTTTTTTCATTTCAATTCCAAGAAAAAAAGCTCCCAAAATAGATCTTTCTTTTCCCGAAAAAAACTACCAAGTACAAGAAAACGAATAGCATATCTGTAATTTGGTATATAAATTACATTTATAAAATTGGAGCTATTCTAATATCAGGGCTGGAATTCTTCAGAGCCATTCAAAAAAGAAAATATAATCTGTTGCGTTAATCTCGCTGGGACTAATCTATTTTGAGTTTTAATATCAGAAAATCGATTTTAAAAAGTTAGAATCTGAGATTTATCCCCACGGAGGCCTCTATAAAGTATAGGTGTATGATGTTTTCGGTAGATGGTTTCAATTTTTTTCAGATTTTCAAAATTTGTTGCGGAATTCGTAAAGTTTTCATATTTCTTAAGAAAAAAGCGAAGTTTCGAGCAGACCTAAAACATTTTAACTGGTTTTGAAGAAAAAAATCCAATTCGCGATGAAGCGTTGAATTGAAGTGATGGAGAAGTTAGTGAACATTCAAAACTAATTCGGAATCTTCTCTGAAGCATTTATACCTTCTGATTGTACAAGCCGTGTCACCATTCAAACTCTTGTGATTTTAGAATAGACATATTCAAAAAGAGCACTGCACACACAATGCAAAATAATGTTGTTTTGAGTATGCCGTTCCCGCCAACATGCCATGTGAAGCTATTGGTGATAAAACAACCGAATCACCCAAATATTCATTGATAACAAGGCTGGAACAACCGGAGAACAGAGATCTATTCTTGATAACAAGGCTGGAACAACCGGAGAACAGAGATCTATTCTCTTTGCCTGAGATTCGAGCTTTAAAACCATTTCTCCAATTTTTTATGACCATTGTTTTTTTTTGATGTGACCATTGTTTTCATAGGATAGATTAATCGAGTCTTCATAGGATAGATTAATCGAGTCTTCATAGGATAGATTAATCGAGTCTTCATAGGATAGATTAATCGAGTCTTCATAGGATAGATTAATCGAGTCTTCATAGGATAGATTAATCGAGTCTTCATAGGATAGATTAATCGAGTCTTCATAGGATAGATTAATCGAGTCTTCTCGTGGACAGCGTTTCTCGGCTAAAATCATCATTTTATCTGTTGTTAGCATCTCTTTAGATCAGACGAGATTATCTGATTATTCCTTTTATATTGAAAAAAATCGGAACAAAGCAAGCGGGTAAACACTTGTCCTGTCGCAAAAAAGTATTCGAGAATGCCTTCAAATTATTAAAAGAAGTACCTTTTTTCTCTTTTCCGAGTAATTCTTTCTTTTTGTTCCTCCTTCTTTGAATACCTTTTCGCAAACAGGCTCTTTCGCCCCACTCCCTCTAACTAAAACTCACCGAATTCTGAAGCATACCAAAAATGATAACAATGTAAGAAATTTAAAAAAAAACTTATTTATCTGATCTTATAGTCATGATTCACTCGGTATTTTTCGAAATCAAATGAATGACAAAATTTGAGAAAGGGTCTGCAGCCGAACAAACAAGGCTTTTGAATTAACAATACAGATTATTTGCTTGAAACCAAGAAAAATAACCAAGAAGGGTTCAATAGAAGGTAATCGTATTTTTGTACAATATGCAAATAGCAAATAGCATATAATTCTTTCATTCGTCTCCCCATTCTTTCATTCGTCTCCCTCCGTAAGCGGTTGCTCCCCGCACCGTCTCTTCCCTCGTCTGTGAGAGTCCTTTCCCGAGAAGATTTGGCGCTCCGGGATCTTAGCACCATGATGAGCGACAGAAGAGGGAGAATAGCAATTCGATCGCTACTGCTTGCCTCGCTCAACCTCCGCTCAAGGCTCAGATCCCATAATCGATGATTTCCCGATGTGGCTTGTTGATCTTGATAAAGCGTTTAAATTGAATTGAACAAATTTTCTCTGCACAAATGGATCAAAGAAAGGAGGCCTGTGTTCCTTCCGGTAAGCAAAGAAGGGAGACCTGTCTTCTATCCGGTAAGCAAAGAAGGGAGGCCTGTCTTCTATCCGGTAAGCAAAGAAGGGAGGCCTGTGTTCAATCAGGTAAGCAAAGAAGGGAGGCCTGTCTTCAACCCGGTAAGCAAAGAAGGGAGGCCTGACTTCTATCCAGTAAGCAAAGAAGGGAGGTCTGTCTTCAATCCGGTCAGCAAAGAAGGAAGGCCTGTCTTCAATCCGGTAAGCAAAGAAGGGAGTCCTGTCTTCAATCCGGTAAGCAAAGAAGGGAGGCCTGTCTTCTATCCGGTAAGCAAAGAAGGGAGGCCTGTGTTCAATCAGGTAAGCAAAGAAGGGAGGCCTGTCTTCAACCCGGTAAGCAAAGAAGGGAGGCCTGACTTCTATCCAGTAAGCAAAGAAGGGAGGTCTGTCTTCAATCCGGTCAGCAAAGAAGGAAGGCCTGTCTTCATTCCGGTAAGCAAAGAAGGGAGTCCTGTCTTCAATCCGGTAAGCAAAGAAGGGAGGCATGTATTCAATCCGGTAAGCAAAGAAGAGGCCTTTCTTCAATTCGGTAAGCAAAGAAGGGAGGCCTGTCTTCAATTCGGTAAGCAAAGAAGGGAGGCATGTGTTCAATCCGGTAAGCAAAGAAGGGAGGCCTGTCTTCAATCCGGTAAGCAAAGAAGAGAGGCCTGTTTTCAATCCGGTAAGCAAAGAAGGGATGCCTGTCTTCAATCCGGTGAGCGAAGAAGGGAGGCCTGTCTTCAATCCGGTAAGCAAAGAAGGAAGGCCTGTCTTCATTCCGGTAAGCAAAGAAGAGAGGCCTGTCTTAAATCCGGTAAGCAAAGAAGAGAGGCCTGTCTTCAATCCGGTAAGCAAAGAAGAGAGGCCTGTCTTTAATCCGGTAAGCAAAGAAGAGAGGCCTGTCTTCAAACCGGTAAGCAAAGAAGGGAGGCCTGTCTTCAATCCGGTAAGCAAAGAAGAGAGGCCTGTCTTCAAACCGGTAAGCAAAGAAGAGAGGCCTGTCTTCAATCCGGTGAGCGAAGAAGGGAGGCCTGTCTTCAATCCAGTAAGCAAAGAAGGAAGGCCTGTCTTCATTCCGGTAAGCAAAGAAGAGAGGCCTGTCTTAAATCCGGTAAGCAAAGAAGAGAGGCCTGTCTTCAATCCGGTAAGCAAAGAAGAGAGGACTGTCTTCAATCCGGTAAGCAAAGAAGGTGGCCTGTCTTCAATTCGGTAAGCAAAGAAGGGAGGCATGTGTTCAATCCGGTGAGCAAAGAAGGGAGGCCTGTCTTCAATCCGGTAAGCAAAGAAGGGAGGCCTGTCTTCAATTCGGTAAGCAAAGAAGGGAGGCATGTGTTCAATCCGGTAAGCAAAGAAGGGAGGCCTGTCTTCAATCCGGTAAGCAAAGAAGAGAGGCCTGTTTTCAATCCGGTAAGCAAAGAAGGGATGCCTGTCTTCAATCCGGTGAGCGAAGAAGGGAGGCCTGTCTTCAATCCGGTAAGCAAAGAAGGAAGGCCTGTCTTCATTCCGGTAAGCAAAGAAGAGAGGCCTGTCTTAAATCCGGTAAGCAAAGAAGAGAGGCCTGTCTTCAATCCGGTAAGCAAAGAAGAGAGGCCTGTCTTTAATCCGGTAAGCAAAGAAGAGAGGCCTGTCTTCAAACCGGTAAGCAAAGAAGGGAGGCCTGTCTTCAATCCGGTGAGCGAAGAAGGGAGGCCTGTCTTCAATCCGGTAAGCAAAGAAGGAAGGCCTGTCTTCATTCCGGTAAGCAAAGAAGAGAGGCCTGTCTTAAATCCGGTAAGCAAAGAAGAGAGGCCTGTCTTCAATCCGGTACGCAAAGAAGAGAGGACTGTCTTCAATCCGGTAAGCAAAGAAGGTGGCCTGTCTTCAATTCGGTAAGCAAAGAAGGGAGGCATGTGTTCAATCCGGTGAGCAAAGAAGGGAGGCCTGTCTTCAATCCGGTAAGCAAAGAAGAGAGGCCTGTCTTCAATCCGGTAAGCAAAGAAGAGAGGCCTGTCTTCAATCCGGTAAGCAAAGAAGAGAGGCCTGTCTTCAATCCGGTAAGCAAAGAAGGGAGGCCTGTCTTGAATTCGGTAAGCAAAGAAGGGAGGCATGTGTTCAATCCGGTAAGTAAAGAAGGAAGGCCTGTCTTCAATCCGGTAAGCAAAGAAGAGAGGCCTGTCTTCAATCCTGTAAGCAAAGAAGAGAGGCCTGTCTTCAATCCGGTGAGCAAAGAAGGGAGGCCTGTCTTCAATTCGGTAAGCAAAGAAGGGAGGCCTGTGTTCAATCCGGTAAGCAAAGCAGAGAGGCCTGTCTTCAATCCGGTAAGCAAAGAAGGGAGGCCTGTCTTCAATTCGGTAAGCAAAGAAGGGAGGCATGTGTTCAATCCGGTAAGCAAAGAAGGGAGGCCTGTCTTCAATCCGGTGAGCAAAGAAGGGAGGCCTGTCTTCAATTCGGTAAGCAAAGAAGGGAGGCCTGTGTTCAATCCGGTAAGCAAAGCAGAGAGGCCTGTCTTCAATCCGGTAAGCAAAGAAGGGAGGCCTGTCTTCAATCCGGTAAGCAAAGAAGGGAGGCCTGTCTTCAATCCGTTAAGAAAAGAAGGGAAGGCCTGTGTTCAATCCGGTAAGCAAAGTAGGGAAGGCCTGTGTTCAATCCGTTAAGTAATCAAGTGTCTTTGCATTTAAATCGTGTCACTGAGTATTTTTAGAACAAGGGAATCGATAAACCTAGTTTTCTCAGCTAACCAGGGAATTCTAGAGCTTTCTAATGTCGATGCTTCATCTCAGCTTCACTATAATTCATCAATTTTTCTCTCAAAATTTTTGTTTATGTATAGTTTCGATTCTAGTATACCTAGAATCAACTCTGAAAAAGGTGAACTTTTTTCTTGGGTACCTTTTTGTAGAGGTACCAATTTGAAAAAAAACTAATTATTTGGAACAATGATTGTGAGAAATATTGGGGTGGCGGTTTCTTGAGAGTGTTTACTTCTACTTCGTCTGGCCGCCACCGATCATCATTCATGCAAGCCGCCATTAATATGCAGGGCACACATATGAAGCACCGAACAGTAAGTAACTCGACCACCCACAGTTTCAGTGTTTACTTTTGCAGCTTGCGCTTCGCTCTAGAGTCTCTTATCCCCCTATACTTGTATCTTTCTTTGTATTTCATTCATTCCTGTTTCCATCTCTCTTGCTTTCATTTTCACATTCTCTCTCCGATTCGCTCTTCAACTCTATCTCTTTTTCATTCTCACCAACACTCTGTTTCTTTTACTTACCCTGTTGCTCTTTTCTCGCGTTTTCATTCTTTTCCTCTCTCGCTCCGCTTTCTCTGCCTTTTCTATTTTTAATCTTTCTCCCTTTTTTGTTCAAACCTTTACATATATATTCAGGCATGAACGTGATAAGTATTGTGGCCTACAACACAATTGGTCCGTTGGTTTACTTAAAAACATTTTCCAGTAATTTTGCTCAAAACTTTGCTCAAAATTAATTTTTTGCACGAAATCCTTCGAAAAAAAGTTAAAAGTACCAATGCACTTTGGACCATCAGAGGCGAAGATACTACATAGAGTTTGAGACATTTACATAGTAACAAAGGAATGCGTAGAGAGCTAGGCAATGGCAAAACCGCAGGTAAGAGCAAGGATTGAGGAAGAAAGTACTAAAAACAAGATGTGTCACTTCTCAGCACGAGAAAAAACGCTCGTTTTCTCATCTTATTCTCAAAAGTAAATCTGTAGGCTTGGCGCTTCCGGCACAGGAACTTGCTTTAGATTGCAGTCTTCCGAGAACGGATTGAACTTTTTATCAGACGGAGTTTTTTTATCAAAACAGTTAGTTGATGAGAAAATATACTGTCTATTAGAAGTGAGAGGTTGTAGAGGAGAAAGTAAGAAATAGAAAGAGCATTTAAGAGACTAACCGAAAAAAATCATAGTTACGGATGTCCGATAAACTGAAAGCCGAAGACGAAAAACGATACAGGTTATTAGAAATAATGCATTAGAGTTGGAGTGTTTTCTTAGGAACGACCGCACTGTAATCTGCGTTTGTGTGTGGCGGTGTTTCACGACTACAAAGTTCTCATCCCGAGTATTTGTCTATGTCTGTTCGCTTTACTCCACAATTTTCTCAGAAAGTTTCCTCAGATTTGCTCTTCCACATCTTTGATTTTATCTCTTTTTTTTACTTCTCCATACTACTTACCTCATAAATCCTATTCCTAATATTTGCAATGATTTCTTTGGACCTTAGTTAAACTCGTGAGTCAACGAGTGTTTTCATCAGGGTTTTTTGCGTTCCTGGTTTCTACGCCTATCTTTACTCCAATCCACTACTTTGAATTTATTTGTGTTAATATCCCCTCAAACTGCTGTGCCATTGTACGTTCATCATCGAATGGTTTACTGTTCCCAATCTTTGTTTCATTGACTTTTGTTCATTTACTATTTGTTAATTAGTTAATAAATAATTTTGCCTTCTGAGGTCTCCGGGTCACATCAAGGAGTTCATGAATGAATGACCTCATCGTTGTAATGCGGCGTACTCCAACAATCAGTTGGGTTACCGTGCAAATGGTGGAGCATTGGGCAGGAAAGAGGCGAAGTGTTGTTATCCTTCTCCTTCTCTTTCGAAAGCACAAGAAATGCCGCAAAGAGAATACGTAGTAGTTGCAAGGAGAAGCAGAGAGAGAGAGAGAGAGAGAGAGAGAGAGAGAGAGAGAGAGAGAGAGAGAGAGAGAGAGAGAGAGAGAGAGAGAGAGAAAGGAGGATGGAGGTTGAGAGACAGAGAGAGAGAAAGAAACATGAGGAGATGAGAAGAAAGTCTGAAAACGTGAAGAGAGACACAAAAAGTAATAGAGAAATATTAAGCAGCGAAGAATAATTCAAGAAAGAAAGAAGACGAGAAAGATTCCAAGAGCAAGAGAGGTGAAAAGGCAAAGCAAGCAGGGGTCAAATAGAACACGTCCACTCTCTAGCGCTTACCCAATAGCCTCAGGAAGCTAAATCTACCTTCTCTCTTTCTGTATCTTCCCCTGTATATCTATCATTCTTTATCTTCCCCTATATCTCTCATTGTATTTCTGATATTCTCGCGATCTTTCTCAGCACATCTATTCCACTTTATCTCGGCAAGCTTTATTTCAGTATCGGCTACTGTCTTCTTGCTTAAACTTTTTACCTGCTTTTCGAACTTGCGCTTTATTATTCTTCAGATCCCTCTGGCTATTTTGGGGAAAGAATGATGTGATGATAGAGTTTATTCATCATCTCAACCCATTTTTCATTCCATGTCTCTTAATCTTATTTATGTATTTTTTCATCTGAGACTCCGATAAATATTCATGTCAACTTTCTTTCGAAACTTTTTCAAAGGGCGAAATCGGTGTGAAGAGTAGAGGAAGAAATAACATCGAATCACAATAGGAGAGAAGGAAGGAAGCAGAAGAAAAAGAGAAAGAGAGAGAGAGAGAGAGAGAGAGAGAGAGAGAGAGAGAGAGAGAGAGAGAGGGAGAGGAAGAGAATAGAGTAAAGGAAAAACCGGAAGAAAAAGAGAGATTGAAAAAGAAGAGAGAAAGGGGAGAACAGTAGGTAGATAGAGAGATAGGTAGATATAGCGAAGAATGAATTCGACGAGATGGATAGATAGAAGGAAATATACAAAGGGAGGACGTCAGGATTGATATAAAACTCCGCGTGCTGATTATCACTTTAGTGCTTATCGTGTTACGATCTACATAGTACGATGCCGAGAATCGTTGTATTCATGTAGAAGTGTCGATCATCGGCTTGATATCTCTCTGTTTTCATCTAACAATAAGATATCATTCCAAAGGTTGTTTTCAAATATGTGTAGATTCCAGATCCATTCTCCCTATACCCCAAAAGACGGCCTAACCCATTTTTCTGATCTTCGGTTCTATTAATTCCGTACTCGCTTAATCTAATTACTGATTTTTTACTACAATTTTTTTTTCTAAATGTAGAAATTTCTGAATTTCTAAGAGTGTTTTTGTCGATTCGAGAAATAACTTGAACTAACTCATCCTCAGTGTTTTGTAATCATCTTTCTCTTACTTTCTCGCTTTTCGTCTCCTCTCTTTTATTTCTCTCTGTGACTTCTTCCACTATTTCTGTTTTCTTTTTCTCTTAGTTGCTTTCCTTTTTTTTTGTTCTCAGCCCTCAATCCTTTCTTGTTTTCTTTCTAAAGCTGCATGTTGACAATTCTTTTTATTTTCTCAATTTATTTATAACTGTCCGTATCTCAAATTAAAAAGGCATCCGGCAACTCTTCTCATACCTTAACTCAACTCTGTTATCCTTGCCCTAGCTATATAACCAAGCAAAAGGTTATTTATTGGTTTTTTTAGCTTGTTTTTTAGTTAGTTATTTTTTTCAACTTGGTTTTTCAAAAAGTTATTGTTTGAAAAGAAAAAAAAATTATTATTTTTTTTAATTCTTCACCTCTATTGGGAAAGTTTATCATCATCAGATTTACTTGCTGTGGTCTGATGATTAAATATAATGAATGAATATTCTTGAAAAAACTCTTTTTTTTATTAATGAACTATAAAATTGCGAAGAATCTATCCCTCTAATGAGTAATAACGATCAGAACACATCATCATATGCGTCCATCATAAATGGAACAAATGAATCAGTAAGTTTTAAAATGATGTTTTCCGGTATGTTATCCACAAACAGGCGCAGTGATATTTTATTTGCGAAAACGATACTTTTCTGTAGCTTGAGCAATGATCGATAGAATTCAATCAGTGAACACTTGAGATGCGACTCCTGCCTTGGCTGTTGCTCTGCTGTATTTGTCAAAGCACAGATGGCTTCCGTTCTTTTGACTATGAGGTACTTGACTATGAGGTACTTGACTATGAGGTACTTGACTATGAGGTACTTGACTATGAGGTACTTGACTATGAGGTACTTGACTATGAGGTACTTGACTATGAGGTACTTGACTATGAGGTACTTGACTATGAGGTACTTGACTATGAGGTACTTCCTGCAAAATTTTCACTCCACTTTCCACCCTTTTGAGCGAAATTTTATTGAAAACTTATCAATTTTCTCAAATGTTTCAACAAAAGACTCGGTATCGAAAGGTATTTTATTTTTCATATCAGAAGTTTTAGTATTTTTGAGAGGTATTCACATACACATCAAAAAATTGCTTGAATTGGATCAATATTTTTGAAACCCATTTTATCACATATTGAGAATCTCACAACTCTTTCCGAGAAAAAAGATACCTGGAAGTCACATCTTTTAAAATAATTTAGCAATGGATACGTTCAGTTTCAGAAACTTCGAAACGCTAGAGCGTTTTCATACTTCAAGAGCAGTTTTTTCTGCTTTGTCAAGGCTCAGAGTTTCTTTGATGTTGCCCAGCTATGTTTGTTATCGAGTCTCTCAAAATTTTTTTCAAAAAAAGTTCTTTTAATGCTGCTAAACAAAAACGGGATTTTATTGAAAAGCAATTTTCTATTTCAGGTAAAAGCTCGAAAAGCAATAGTAACTGACAAGAAACACTTCACTTCAGGAAGAAGAGAAGGATGGAGTGCCAGCCTTACCTCGGGTAACAAAAAAGGAAAAATGGGCAATGATCAGGGAATCCGGGCAAGACCCATCCACCAGGAGAAGGAAGATGAAAGATAAACGAGGTCAGGCTCGCTAAAAAATCAGTCCTTCGAGCTTGGAAAAATTTATCCGCCCTGAGTCAGTGAGTTGTTTATGTTCACTGAGCTGGTTAAGTGTGGATTCATAAGAGATAAGAAAACATATTTTGAAAAAGTTCATGTTGTTTTCCAAAGCCAAAAAAACTGCTTCATTTATGAATTGTAAAAAAGTTTCGAAACGAGTAAGGAAGCCAAACAAATCATTACTGAAACAGGGTTTTTTTATACTGAAACAGGTTTTTTTATACATTTGTTTAAATTAATTCTGAAGGTTCATTTGCGGACTCTTGAGAAGTGTAACGTCCAGTAGTTTTTGTTCTTTCTATAAACGTCAAATCCTGTATAATCAAATATGAGTTCCACGAAAAACCTAATCACTTAAAATATAATTTTTGGATGTAGCTCGCCGTCTTGCCCCCTGGCGACGTACGCGGCCGTTGTCGGAGAGTCCGCCCCGACCCGAGCAGCTGCCTATTTCCATGCCCATTTCAAAATGTCCCTCTATCTTCGACGCCGTCACAAGAGGCTAGCACAAAAGATCAAATAATTTAGTAACAACTTGAATTGTTTTTGTAAAAAGATAACGGGGTTGTAAAAAGATAACGGGGTTACAAGGATAAAAAAGCTTGTTTTTAGAAAAATCTAAGTTATTCGTAAGATAACAGATAACAAAGACCTATTCTCCAAAAAAAAAGAAGAAAATAGTGCGAAAGGAAATAGTTTCGGTTTGAAAAAAATAATTTTTTCGGACTTTTTTTTTTACAAATTTTTATAGTGAAGTTATATAAAGTTCTCATTTTCAGTTTTTTTTTTCTCTCACTCATCTCATTCTATTACGTTTTAAAATGGCTGAACGGTGCGAGCTCGAAAAACTGTTACTACGGGCCTCTCTTCTCTTCTGCTTCAAGCTGAGCGAGAGCGCTGCCACAGCACATTGAAAATTATGTTAGGTATACGAGCAAGGATGCTTCAGTGAACGGTAGTGCCAGCCTTGTTCCAGTCCGTTCCAGAAAGGTTACCACACGCTGAAAGACATGGGTCATCCAGGACGGCCTCGCCAGTTCGATCTTGAGGATCTTCGATCCTTTGGCGTAGCGGATCCCAAAAGAAATTGCTACGAGATTGTAAAGCATTTTGCGGTCTCTCACACCACCATCAATAATGGGCTTCACGAGCTCGGTGAAGTACACAAGCTCGGGCAATGCCTGCAACACGACCTGAGCCCACTCGATCTGAACCGACGAGTTGCTGCCGTCTCACAACTCTTCTCCCACAAGAGAAGATACAAGAGATTGGACCCACTGCTTACTGGATACGAGAATTTGGAAGCTCACTTCAACTTAACGCGCAAGCGCCAGTGGCTCAGCGAGGGCGAGCAGCCAGAAGCTATTCCGAAACCCGGACTGCGCCCAATGAAGGTGGTGATGTGTGTTTGGTGGAACTCAAGCGGTGTCGTATACTGAGAGGCATGGCTGTTACAGCAGATGTCTACTTTGCACATCTCGACAAGGTGCAGCAATCTAAGGTGGCTCAAGGCGGATTGAGCGTCAAGATTCTATTCCTACACGACAACGTTCGACCACACAGTGGGAAAAAAATGGTTCAAATGCTGTTGGAGCTGGATTGGGAGTTGATGCCTCACCCACCGTACTTGCGCGACATCGCACCTTCTGACTACCATCTATTGTGGTCCATGCAGAACAATCTCACAGAGAGAAAAAAATTGAGGTCTAAGGATAGGTGAAATCCTGGTTGCAAGACTTTTTCGACTCAGTCTCTCCGTCTTTCTACCACAATGAAATCCACGATCTGCTCAACACATTCAACAATGAAGGATCATACTTCGTAGATTAGGTTTTTTGTTCGACTTTGTTCGAATAACTGATTAATAAAACAGTTTAAAAAACCGAGGCTATTTTCTTACGCACCCAGTAATTGAGAAACATGATGAAAAATAAATCATAAAAAAGATAGTATGCAGTACTTGCGGTCCGGGCAAGGCATAATGGTAGTGTGTTCGACTCTCATCCCGGACAGATCCACCGAAACCAAGGGGTTAAGAAATGTTGGTAGTACTCATGCACGAATCTGACTCATCCCGCTGCTCCTAAACACACTAGCAGTGATCTAGCGGGCTACCATGGTAAGTCTATCCTGCATCTCAGGGGAGCGCTTACCCTACTTCGAGGCGGGAACAATCGCGAAGAAGATTTTTATTATCATTATTTTTTTTAAAAAATGATTATTATTTTTATCATTAATATTATTATTATTATTGTTGTTATTATTATTCTTATTATTATTATTATTATTATTATTATTATTATTATTATTATTATTATTATTATTATTATTATTATTATTATTATTATTATTATTATTATTATTATTATTATTATTTTTAATATTAATAATATTATTATTATTATTATTATTATTATTGTTATTATTAATATTATTATTATTATTGTTATTATTATTATCATTACTATCATTACTATCATTACTATCATTATTAGTATGAAGCAACTGTGAGCGCGAGAACAATTCAGCATCCAACGGTCGGACCTATCTCTTTTCGGGCGACCGAGTCTTCCAGGCTTGGATCGAAGATGGGCTTCCGCAAAAAGTGAGTCTAATTCTGATTACCAACCAGTCCGTTATGACTGATCCTTTTTTGGCAGAGCAAATAGCCGAAAGAGTTTCTCTTTTTGTTTACGCTTCTCGAACAGTAAATCAGGATTTTTCACGAACAAGTCTCAACTCTGACAGGATTTTCAAAGGATGAAAAAACTTTTAAGCCCAACTTGACTTGTTTCTTGAATGTTCCATAGGCAATGTTTTCCTATTAAGACAAGTTAAAGAAGCCTAACATGGAAAATTGAAAAAGAATCACATCAAAACTAGTAAATCAATTGAATTTTCAGTTCCAAAGGCCAAGATTTAAAAAAAAAAACATTTTGTATCAACAATTATGTAAAAAAAGATGTTACTTTCAATAACTGTGTAAAAAAAAGTTAGCATCTCAATGAAAAAAAACTGTGCATAAGCTTACAATTTATGCGGTGCAAAACTGAGAGTTTTGAAGTCAACATATGTACATACATACATACATATATAGCTTCAGCGCACATGAAAAAAAAACTTGCGGTCATTTCTAAGGCAGCATTTGAAGAGAAAAAAAAAGATTTTTTCGAGGGTATTCTTAGTTTTTCAGAATTTTTCCTCTGTTTTTTATTTAAGGACCGTTGAAAAGTCCCATGCACGTCTTCATCACAATAAAGATCTCATTTCTCTCTTGCTCTAAGATTCAGCCTCCTCACTATTTTATAATATTCAAAAAATCAAAGAAAATAAACATAGAGTACTAAATAGTTCCATAGGTTTCCAAAAAATTTTCGGACGTTTTCAATCATGCTTCTCAACTTTTCAAAAAAAATTTTCTCTTACCGAATTTGTTCGTTCTAATACGTTTCATCTGACTTTTAGTTCTAATAAATCGGAAGTTTTCTTGGTTTAGGCATAAAGTGAAAGTTAATTCTGATTATTCCCTTGCTTTGTTCGAATACTTTTTCAAGTGACTTTCTCCAACAGAAAGCAACAAGATTTCAGTAATTTCCACTACTTAAACAGAAGGGAAATGTGAAACTCAAACTAAGAAAAATTCAACAGAGGAGTAAGCGAAACGGAGTTTAAAATCAATAGAAGTGGCCGTATGAAACAATATTCAACGTTTTTCAAATTTCAAAACTGATTCTTGGTTAAAAAAATAATGATATTTTTAGGTTACTGGTGAGGTCACTACATATACATGTATTGAATATGTGAATAAAGTTGTAACGTTGAAAAGCTAAGCACCCTTTTAAAAGGTTCCAGTGCAACGACACTGTTTCAAAAAAAATCAAAATAACATGGGGGCCTATATCGGCAATTGTCTTTTAGCTCTTGATAACCACACAAAAAACCATTTGTACAAAATAAGACAATTCGAAGGGTATAAATTTAATGAAAATTCATCAAAATGATTGAAAAGAATTATTGAAGCTTTTAAAAAAATATTAATATCAATGGTCAAAAGCAAAACACAAATGAACATTATCCATAACTCAAAAAGATTGCCACAGTACCCACAGATACTACAGTATCCTCATTGCAGGCTGCCTACTACATAACCGAAATGTTCGCGGGCGGACCACGCACCGTGACAACTGCATCGACGAACACGCGCTCAGGAGTGACGACACTTTTCTCCGGGAGACAGAGCTACAGATTCAGATGGAACAATGAGTTCAAACGCTTCCATGTAAATTTCTCTTTCTTTTCCTGCAAACTGGATTGATTGTTTTATCGTCAAATGATTAGCAAAAAAGTGCCAAATAACCAAAAATCTTAAAAATTGAACAAGTTGCTTACTGCAAGGCTTGAGAGGTCTACCATCAACTGCCAACATGAAAGTTTTCAATTTTTTTGCTAGGATAACTATTAAAAATCAGTTGAAAACTTCTTTAACATGTGAAGGTTCAGTTTTTTTTTTACTTTTTGTCTAATTCTCTCCCGTTGAGTCCGTGAGATCGGATAGAAGTTAGAAAAATAGCTTAGACTAGGCTTAGAGAAATAGCTAATAAGTTGAGTAGTTGTTATTCAGTAATTGAGAAAAAGTGAACTGTTATTGTTTTAAAAAAAACTAAAGCTAAGAATTTAACCGATTCTAACGCTTTTGATAGGAAAGAATTTAATTAAATAAAGTTGCCCTTGTTCGAATACATCCTTTCAAGATTGCAAACAACTCTCCAAAAACACTGAACCACAACATTACTCTCACACCCACTACGGCTTTTGAGTGGCAGGGCCATCAGGTCCTCATCAATGTCAGTTATACATGGATATACATGTACTTTTATATAATATTTTTTTATATAAAAAAAGTTTATTCAAATTTTTATATAGAACCTTTCACTTAGAGATTTACTAAAAGTTTTTGGAAACTTATCTTCAAGATTAGATTCTAGTTGCATTATTGGTCAGAATATATTAAAGTTACAAACTTCATTGAATAATGCCTCAATTTCATAATTAATCGATGAGCACTGACATACAAATACAAAATTCGCAGTTAAAATTTTTTTATTTGTTGAAAAACTAAAGTTATCTTGTTTTGTTTACGCTTCTTAATAATTATTTTGAGTTATACCATTTCATTGTATATGTTAATGAGGTGAATATGTGTGTGTGTGTTTTTGTTGAGAATACCTATACATTACGATACAAAAAAAATATTTGTTGAGGGGCGGGGAAAAAACTTTTTTTTCTCAAGGCAATCTTCCCTTCATTTTGTTTTTCTTCTTGATTCCAGTTCTGGTTTTCAGATTGTTATCTTTATTCTTCTTGTGTCGTAGAAAGTTTCCATGCTTGGCTAGCAGAGTAGCTTAAGAAAATTTTGTCACGCTCCTCATTTTTGAAAAAGGAACTCCATTATGGTCGAGGGAACAGCGATCGAAAATTTAATATTTGTATCATACCCTTTCAAAGTCTCGATTTTATAAAGTATAGACTACTTTATCGAAACTTCTCTTGAATATTAGAAGTTATACTTTTGTGGTGTTGTAGAATACTATGATCTTCCATTCTCTCAGAAAGCACTTAGATTGAGCTAGGTTAAACAATATAACATTGAAAACTTCTGCGTCAATACCAGGGTTAGCTAATACTAGACGTTTATAGTAGTTGAAGATCAGTTTTTTGATCTTTGTAAATATTTTAAGCAACGTTGGGCTGAGACTATGAATGAAAGGTTAAACATGTCGTACCATGGATTTCTTTCATTCACAGAAGTTGAGGATGTTTAAGAGAAAAAAGTTTACCCCTATTTTTTCTAGTTTGTTTTTGTTGGTTGAAAAAAAAAATGATCCTAATTTATTACACGACGTTTTTGATATGTCGTGATCTCAGCCCTCATGTGAAGAATAGATGTGAGGAGAGGTATCTTGGCTTGTACGGCTGTCGTATAACAATGATGGAAGGTAATTGAACCGGGACAGTCATTAGAATGCAGCCGATGATTAAGTGGCAGAAGGAGAACAAACCATTGCGATCCTGTTACGCCTTAAAAAAAGAACGACTCTTTAGAAAAACGACTTGTTTTTGACGGTTTGACTGTTTTAATTTTCGAAATTTTCCTAATCATAATACTACATAGCAACACATAAATTAGATAGATAAGAGCAACATAATTCGCCCATTTCTCGTTTCGCTTTTTTTCCTTCGTAGCCATAGATGGACGCCAGGATGAACTATGCACGCTTGTTCACTTAAAAATCTGTGGCTTTTGCATAAAGTTATCGCTTTTTTCGCCTTCAAAATTGACGAATATGAAGATCTCTCTGTCCGAAATAATCTATTCGTTCATAAACTTAGTTCTCATTCATTCTTCATACTGTGCCAAAGACCTCGCGATAGCTTTATCGGTAGAGCCCTAGACTATCAGTCTGAGAGCTATTTGGTCACGTCGTCGGTTGTCATTCTCAGCAAAAAAAGCGGTTGTTTCACTCTTTTTATCCTCTCATCAGCGTATTTGAGAAATTTTATCCACTCGGTCTCCAGGAAAATTTGAGAAACCGTGAAGATCAAAGCGTACTTATACTTTTTCGAGTTTCTACTTTCATTATTCTTTTTTTTCACTTTCAATAATTTCGTACTGAATCAAAAAATTACGACGCTTCTTCTCAATGAAATAGACTAGGATGCGAAGAAATGAAAGAAAATATAATTACAATGAACTCTGGCGAGACATTCTTTAAAAAAGAAGAGGATATTTAGAATTTTTTAAAAAGTACCAAAAATTATTTCGAACATTTTGAATTAGATTCGTTAACTCGAAAAAGTAGAAAAAAAAGGTAAATTGGAGATTAAATGCAACTTTTTACCTTCAACGAACATTGAAAAAAGTTGTGATTGATAACTAGAAGATGGAGAAATCGGAGTGAGGAAGTAACTGAAGCGGTCGACTCGCAAGTTATGTTGCCTTGATTAATGACTCACATACATTAGAGACAACCAGGACGGTCGACTCGCAAGTTATGTTGCGTTGATTAATGACTCACACACATTAGAGACAACCAGGACGGTCGACTCGCAAGTTATGTTGCGTTGATTAATGACTCACACACATTAGAGACAACCAGGAAAAAAACATGACTTTGTATACACACAAAGAAGAAACTTATATCGATGTCTTCCCCCCGCATTTTTTCATTGTCGCTAAACAAAATTTTCACAAAAACTTCTTTATCGCATATTCCTCGTGGATTCCTTCTTTTGTGTATATTTACTTTTTGCTTCATTTAATCTCCTTTTCCACAATCATTTATAGTCTAATCTCTCAGACTTGCTTTTGAGGCTAAAAATGAAACTTTACGTGAGTATAAAGCTCTGCTGCTTGCAGGGTGAAAGTTTCAGCTCTGCTGCTTCCAGGGTGAAAGTTTCAGCTCTGCTGCTTCCAGGGTGAAAGTTTCATCACATACGACGCATACTGGAACATCGCCACTTTTCAAGAGAACACCACAAAATACTTCCCGGAGCTTCCTCTCGACTTGGTTGGATTGGTTCTGGACAGAGGGCCGACCATCTTTCTATTCACTAAGAGAAACACCATCCAGGTAAATTTTGATGATGACCCATTCTAGCGAATCAATTCCACTCAAATCAAACGTTTCATTCAGGAACGTGAAGCTCCAGCGATTAAACATCTGTAAGTGTTTTCAGTGAAAGATCTTAAGATCTTCATATCATTTTCACAATACGGCTTTTATTAGTGCAATCCTGTTTTTAAAGCCGTGTTCTATCATGATTTTTCGAGAAAAAAATTCAAGGAGAGAGGAATTAGAAAAATGGAAAGTTTGAGAATTTGAAAAATCTAACTGGAGCACTATACTTGTTCAATTGGAACTCTAGCTATACGTGAGATGCTATCAAGAAAGTTGAAACAAGTTTCGCCAGATAACTAAGCTGTTTTGGTTGTGTAACTTAACAAGATGTATTACACATATGTTTTTATGAGTATACACAAAACGGGTAAAATGTTTGTTTTTTTCACAGAGGACATTTAATTACACTTGGTCGAGTTCATTGAAACACTTACTTGTTCAAAGCGTCATATAGGAGGTTCGCGATAACTGGCTAATTAGCTCTTTGGCAAGATTTCGGCCTAGTAACCGGCAGAATAACGTTCACAAGATGTGTTCCTAATGAGAACAGTATCATAAATCTTTCTTTTTTTAAAGTTTTTTTTGTAGTGCAGTAGTGCAAAAATGTTTTTTATAGTGCAGTATTTTGTCCATTATGCAACATTACGCCTCTTTAGCATTAATGAAACAACTTATATGTATGTAGTATTTCTAGCCTCAAAAAGGGGTTAAGGTGTGGATCATCTATTTAAATACAACTGTCTTTCTTTTGTAGATAGTTCTTTTCCATCTAAGGATGGCTTCGGCCTTCTCAAACGTGAATTGCGCTTTGTAGCACTATTCCAGTAAAATGAGAACACACCGAAAAGAATACTTACTTTCAATTTTTTGAGAAAACAGTTTTCTAGCGAGTTTTACTCTCACGATTCCGAGAAAACTTGGCTTTTTGGTCACTGCACTAGTTAGATTAACATCATGTTGAATATTTTTACAATCAGAAAAACTCACGTAGTTTCTCAAAAAATACATTATAAGAACACCCAAAAATTTTCGAGAGGCTCTTGCGCGGCAAGTTCTGTTTTGGTCGAATCGAATGAAGATAAATCCGCATAAATCTTAAGTCCATGAACAAAATATAATTTTTTGAGGCAATCTGAGTGATTTTTGCACCTCACTGATTCCACTGAGAAAATGCAAACCGAAAAACACGGTTTTTTGAATTGAGAATTATTCTAATTTGACATGGTCAAGCGACATGGTCAAGAATTGGGAGAGTCTTTTCCATTTCTGAAGAACGCTTGACATGGTCAAGCTTTTTTTAAGGATGGGTAAAAAAGTGTATTCATCTGAGTGGTAAACAAATCTATTTTGTTAGCGATAAATTGCGATAGAATGGGACATTCTCACGGTTCGCACCTCTAGAGCTTACTTGGCACGATTTTCGTTGACAAGTCAAAAAATTAAGAGAGACAAAAGAAATAGAGAGACCGAGGGAAAGAGAGAGGGGAAATGATAAAGAGAGAAAGATTAAAATCTCTCTGAGAAACCGAGATCTAAAACTGAATTTTCAAGGTTACATTTTTCAAGCGCTCTAACACCCTTAGCTGTGTACCCTATTTTACGTGAACGGAAATTGATACTGTGATATAGTTTTTCTTCTTATCTTATTGTTATAACAAGTTCAGCAAATGTTTGCCTGTTTTTGTTGAATTTGTACTTTTCTAATTCTGAAGAGAAAACGTGCAATTGAGCTAATATCATACATTCGATCAAGACAAAGTCGGTAAGAAAATGAGGTTAGAATTTTTCTCGTTTGGTGAAGACTTGAGTTGATATCACTTCCACTGAAGCAGCCGAAGTATCCTAGTG
This sequence comes from Allodiplogaster pararmata, assembly GCA_964056735.1. NCBI lineage: Eukaryota > Metazoa > Nematoda > Chromadorea > Rhabditida > Diplogasteridae > Allodiplogaster > Allodiplogaster pararmata. The sequence goes on from OZ057406.1 coordinate 16,647,970, forward strand.
TTACATTTCTCAGGTGTATGACCGTCACAAGCATCGGCCGGTTTTGGAAATTCCTCTGCGAGTAAATGAGATGGCGGGGTGCTACAGCTGAAGAAAAACTTTTTTAAAAAGTACATTCTTCTTCGAAGGAAAATTATAAATTCTTTAGAAACAGTGTTTGTTGAGTGAGAATTTTTTGCTGGAAGATACGCTCATCTAAAGAAAGCTCATCCTTGTTAACAAGATTTTCCAGAGCTTTCTGTTAAGTTTTTTGTTTTGTTAAAAGGATAATTGTGCTGAACTCAGTACGAATTGAGTCATCAGAGATTCCCTATTAGTTCAATGAACTCGTCTCAGAATAGAGAAACCTTTTTTGAACTATGTTTTTTAAACATAACTTTTATTATTAGACTTAAAAGTTCCGGAACTAATTCGAGACTTCATAGCTTTCAGAGAAGTTCAGAGTCTATTCGTAGGCTTCGTAGTTTTCGGAGCAGTTCGGAGTCTACGTAGATGAGCTAATATACTTTTACCTTGCTCACCAAACAATAACACAAAAAATATACATAAACAAAATGAGGAAAACTCGAAAAATCATATCACTTTGATTCATTCTATATATGTAGATCATTCTATATATGTAGATTAAAAGGTTCAATCTCTTAAGATCTCCGGTTTAAACTAATTATGAAACGTTAATAGTCGGTTGGTTTGAATCTCTTTCAAGTAACCTGTTTGCTGATATTTAGGTGGCGATTTCCGATGTCAAATTTGAAAGTTGAAAATCGGATTTCGTGAACTTTATCCTTCATTAAGCGGAAACCTCATCCAATGATTATATTTGACATAATTACTTTCGACTGCCACGAATATCATTGATGTTTCATACGATCTTTTTCGCTGCGATCTTTTTTTGATGAGCCTAACCTTCGATTTCTCCATTTCTTTGTATCCCCATTCGTCCCAAAAGACCCAATGACTGTTTTGTTGTTCCGGTGTTTGCTTTTGTGTCACAAACATTACAGATTGAGAATTCACTCAGTCTACGCACTCCTGAAGACAATGTTATCCTTCAGCTCATGTCAATGATACGTGTAAATCTATTTCCGATTGTTTATCAGGAGATAAAAACTAGAAAACTAAGCTATTTTTTCCGTTTCATTTATGTGCTAAAGTTGTTGTTCTTGAATTGTTAATGAATATCATAACAGAAGTCGAGAACTGAATTGAAGAGAGAGAGGAAATCATGGTAGTACCTGTCTTGCTAGCAGTTAAGTATTTAAGATGGTAGTACCTGTCTTGCTAGCAGTTAAGTAGTACCTGTCTTGCTAGCAGTTAAGTATGTAAGATGGTAGTACCTGTCTTGCTAGCAGTTAAGTAGTACCTGTCTTGCTAGCAGTTAAGTATGTAAGATGGTAGTACCTGTCTTGCTAGCAGTTAAGTATGTAAGATAAATCTTTCAACTCTACACTCTTTCTCACTTAATTTGTTCAAATAATTCAGGTGTGCATTTTTTTCACGAAGTTAAAGAGTCGCAGAACATGAAAGAGAGCGGCTGATTCGCAACATCATGTTCCTAAAACACATTAACTGCTCCAAAAGTAATCACAAATGAACGATAGAAGAGCTGAATCGAGAGTCAAGAAAGACTATAGAAAAACAAAAAAGTTCGAAAGGTGAGAAGAAGAAGCGAGATTTGAAAAAGGTAAAGAAAAAACATTTAACTAACAAGCTGAATTCCCAATGAGAAGAATTTCACTCAGACAGTGAAAGTCAAAAACTGGTGAACCAAGTAAGAAAAAAAGTGGGAAACATTGCCGCAGTGAAATTGGAAAGCTCAAAGATGAAGGAAGAAAACGAAAGAGAGCGTAGATGAGAAAAGGAATAATGAGTAAGCTACAAAGATGGAGGGAAAATATAGTAAAAGGCAGAGAGTTAGAAAGAGATAAGAGAGGGTAAGAAATGAGAGAGCTAGAGATACCGAGAGAGAGAGAAAACAAAAAGAGTGGTAGAGAGAGCTAGGGTGAAGTAGAGAAAAAGAAGTGGAAGCTGAAACATGTTGAGAGAAAAAAAATCAAGTTGTGATTATTTCGAACGAAGCAAATGGATCGATTTATAGAATGCTACTAGTCAAATTGGAGTTTTCAGCGTATATTAACACAGATAGCGTATATCATTTTTTCATTCGTCTCCCTCCGTAAGCGGTTGCTCCCCGCACCGTCTCTTCCCTCGACTGTGAGAGTCCTTTCCCGAGAAGATTTGGCGCTCCGGGATCGTAGCGCCATAATGAGCGACAGAAGAGGAAGAATAGCACTCCGAACGCTACTGCTTGCCTCGCTCAACCTCCGCTCAACGCTCAGATCCCATAATCGATGATTTCCCGATGTGGCTTGTTGATCTTGATAAAGCGTTTAAATTGAAAAAAAATTAACACAGAAAAATCATTCACTTTCAACTCCTTTTTCCTCGAATATCAACAGTGTATTCAAACACTGACTAATGACAAAAGGTCGAAGCTTGCGAGGCTTCCTCGCTTAATATACTTAATCAGGAGTGGTTTTACTGGGCGAATTTGCGGCACACATACAGCGATGAGAAGCCTTCCACCAACATTGAAAACGGTCTTCGGTGTCTTAGAAAAAAATTATTCATGTAATATATGAATCTGAAGATCAGGAGCACAGTCAGTACTGTTGCCCCTTTCAGTTGGTGCTCAAACCATTCCCCTTTCCTGTGCTCAGTGGTCCTTTTCGATGTGATCCGTTGCTTCGACGTGTCGAAAGTTGGTCAAATCCCTTCTCATTTTTATTAATCCACTGGCCCGAAAAAATACTCTGGTTCTCAGCTGGACGTGGACACTTTCAGGCCGTATCGTCATTGAGGTTTCAATGCACACCTTATGTTATCGCTCAATCCATCGAAAACGGAGTTATTAAAAACAAATCATTTTAATCAATGGCATTTCATTTTTTGTCATGAAGTATTAGGTTTTGAATTTGAAATTTCTACTGTTTTACCCATTATTTAAAACCCTTAAAATACTTTCTCATTAGTTGTTTTTTTCTCGACTAGCGTCTTTTTTCGCTATACACGCCTTTCCGATACCCTTATTTATTCAATTCCAGTATTGTCTCCCTCTTTCCTCCGTTAGTATTTTTTCTTCTTTCGATCATTTCTCTGCACCTTCCGCCCGAATCCAGTTCTGAAATTTTTTCTTCAAACTTAAGCTCCGTCATACCATTCACTTCCCTCACCCTTGAACTGAATTATTATGATTCATTAAATAAAGTAGTAACTGTATAAAAGAATCAAATTTTTTTCTTTGAAATTCTTCAATATCTTCTGTTAACTTTCACCGGTAAGTTCACTAATGGCTTGGACCTCTATCCGCTTTCACCGTTCACGGCAACTTGAAAAGAAACGCATGAAATTGTTATTGTAAAGAAATCTTCTTTATCCGACCAGCTCTCAATGTATCTCTCGCTTTCACTTTCTTTTTTTCACGCATGCATCAATGATGTGGCTTTTACCCAAAGCGAATAGAGCAGTTCTCAATAAAATGTGTTATTCTGTATCAAAATAGATTTACACACGACGACATGAAAAAAATCCTTTATTAGATGCAGAAAAGAAGAGAATACGGCAGTTGATAATATGAGATGCATTGTTAATGAGGAAAGCTTGAAGAACACTTTTTAGTAGACTCAGTCAGATGATCGCTCTTCGAGAGTCCGCAGGGATGCTTTAAAAAAACACGCTTTGAGATTATTGCTCGCTGATTGAATTGTATACAATCCTAAAAGTGTCCATCAGATCTGTCAGAAGGTCGACCGAGGTGGTCCTTTGTCCTTGTATGAAGCTTAATGTTTCTTGTAGCCTCCGCTCGCGTAAGAGTTGCCGCTCTGAAACAAAAAGTTCACTCTCACAAAAAATTAGCAAGTTAATCGGTGTTTCAAGAATCTATCATGTTCCATTAAAGTCATTACGAAAAGAGTTTTACACCTCATTCTTTCAGATGGAAATGGAACTATGGAACATATCGAACGATCAATAAACACATATATATATATATAATGAGCTTCATTCATTAGCTTGAAACCGAACAGTTCATCAGGTTTATATGTAATAGGCAACCATAAGAAAATCAAATTAGAATATGCGTAACACTGACCGTAGGTTCAACGGGCATCACATAGGAGTTCGAGCTGTGGTGCGACTTGTGGTGTACCCGTGGGGGAGGGGCTTGGTATACGGGCTCAGGTTGCGGAGCTGGCTGGTACACTGGCTGAGGAGCGGGTTGGTACACTGGCTGTGGAGCGGGTTGGTACACTGGCTGAGGAGCGGGTTGGTACACAGGCTGAGGAGCGGGTTGGTAGACCGGCTGAGGGGCAGGCTGGTAGACCGGTTGGGGCTGGTAGCCTCCACCATATCCACTGTTCTGGTAGCCCCCACCATATCCACCGCTCTGGTAGCCCCCACCATATCCACCGCTTTGGTAGCCCCCACCATATCCACCGTTCTGGTAGCTCCCACCATATCCACCGTTCTGGTAGCCTCCACCATATCCACCGTTCTGGTAGCCCCCACCATAGCCACCGCAGCAGGAAGGAGGAGGTGGACTGCAGCAAGATCCGCCACCTCCGAGGCCTCCCAGGAGGTTGAAGAGGAACGCATTCGCAGTCGAGACTATGAGGAGAAGGACAAGAGTCGCCTGATGCATCACGTACTGACTTTACTTTGCAAGCAGAAGTAGAGTGATACAAATTACTTGTAGGGCTTTTATATAGTGCTTGGGCTGAATAAGGAGCCGTTTGATAGAAAACAAGAGAAACCACGCCTACTTCTTTCCGATACTCTTGCGTCTCCTTTTATAATAATAACTTGTATGGAAGAAGTACTGACCTTGACAGCTAACACTAAAAAGTACGAGAGAAATGAAAGAACGCAGAATAAGAAATCGCTTTAGCTGAACCGTGTTCAATATTTTGAAAGTTGCAAACCTCAAGAAAAATGTAAATCCTTTTTTATTTTTATTTAATTCAATAGAAATCGATCAAAATTTCCAAATAAACAGTGTTGCGTTAACAGCTAAAATTTTATAGGTCTTTGATGTAACCATTTCAAATTAGCAAAATGTGACTTGAGTGAGGCATGAAATTTTGATTGATAAGAAAAAGCCTATGAATCATTTAAGTTTTCAAGTCCGAAAAATCGATTTTCGGTAGGAGCATCTAAATAATGAAAATTGTATAAATATTCTTCAACAAACACTTTTTATAACAACTAATTTATGAAATTTTTCATAAATTTACAATTATTTTGAACAAAAAACTTTTTAAAAAGTCAGTATTTTTTATCAATAAAATGGACTTTTCTCTTGGAAGAGTTGGCGTGTCAATAGACGAACGTTTATCGTCAAAGATTGTTAGTGTCTCTCTTGTCCATGGGCGATCGTGCTTCGTCTTTGGGCGTTTATAGTCAATAGGCGGTCGTTTTTCGGCCATGAGCGGTCGTGTCTCGTCCATGAGTCGCCGTTGTTTACCAAACAGCGATCGTGCGTCGTGAATGAGCGATCGTGGCTCTTCAATGAAAAGCCATGTATCTCCTTCAATTGAACGTTGCGTTTCGTGTATAGACGGCCATGTTTACTCACACTCTTCATTCTAATTGCGAGCCGAAGAAGCCGCCGCGACATTAATCTCTAAACGATGAGATCATCGGCACGATGACCTCATACAATTCAAATTAGGCGAAAATTTTGAAAGATGTCACCTGGACTAACTTTTTTTTGGAATTAAAAGGTCCTGCACGGAATTCCATTCTTAAAACTTACGCGCTTAATTCAATTTCAATCTAGTTAGGCTGCGCTCTGTTTTGCTCACCGACCGTTTTTTACCGTAAAAAAGTAAAACTAATTTGCTCACATACAGTCAGATACATACGGGTTTTGTTTGAATTTTTCCGTGCGGGAGCTTCCTGATTAGCAATAAAATGAACGCTGTGACTGTCCAAATGGAGCAACTTTTGCATTTTGAAAGAGTCATTTGGACAGTCACAGCGTTATTTTATTGCTAATCAGGAAGCTCCCACACGGAAAAATTCAAACAAAACCCGTATGTATCTGACTGTATGTGAGCAAATTAGTTTTACTTTGTTACGGTAAAAAACGGTCGGTGAGCAAAACAGTGCGCAGCCTTAGTAGAGCAAAATTACAAACCAGTCAAGTTTTATTACATTTTTCTTACGGGCATACCCAGTGACAGAGTTAATGTCTGCGCTCTGCCCTTTTCTTATTACACGGACTCAATACTTCATGTTCAACCAAAAAAGTGAAATGCTTTTTCAAGTACGGAAACAAACTAGATTGCGATTAGTTAGTATTTTAAGATTCATTTGGAGAGAAAGACGGCATTTGAAATGTCAAATGCCGTTTCAGGCGGTTTATGTTTCAGGCGGTTATTGAAAAGCGTCCAGGTCGAGTTACACATGAATATTCCAAATAATACCTTCAACTCTGCAGTTTGCAAAGAACTTGGAGAAGCTACCAATAGAAGTCATATTAACGATTCCGAATGTTGTAGATTGCGTAAATGTCATGCGATTACCATGTAAATCTTTTATCGACAGTCGTATGTTCTAATAAAGTTAGTAGAACTAGTCCGGTTTTTCGCATTTCGAAAATAGCTTTTTTTAAAATTATATAAGTCGATATTAAGAAAACCAAAATTCCCTCCAGCACTAAGTATTGAGAACCTGGAATGTTTCTCGTATAAGTCCATGCTTTTTTCTAAATACTGTCTAAATTGTATCTTTTTTATATATTGATTGATTATGTTCACGGAATAAACCAATGAAATGAATGAATGAACCCTTCATGAATTTCTTTCTTCTCTTTGTTATGCGAATCTTCGATGAAGAGAAAATATTCTTTTTCGGTCTAATTGCAGAAAAAACTTCCATGACAGCATGGGAGCTGAGTGTGAAATGCTCAATAGAACCCGAAAGATGATATTCCAAAGAGCAAGCGGCCGGATGCTTTTGTAAACTTAACCTTGCGGTTTCTTATATTACTTTGCTTAACTTGGCGTTATTCAGAGTTTTAAATGATTGAATTATCTTAGTTGAGTCTTTTCAACGAGTTTTCACGAGACTGCAGCTTCAGAGTCTTTACTAGGTCAATCTCAACAATAGGTACAGACAGGTTATCGTCAATTGCGCTTTTTTAGGCAACGGAAGTATGTTGGTTTTAAGAGTCATTCTAATTAATAACGAAAGTAAAATTGAAAACAACTAGTTTGTTTTAGCGAGAGCATCATGGTTTGTAAATTTTATCCCTCTGAACTTTTGTGGTCGCTTTACCCGAAAAGTTATAGTCTTATCATAATCCTCATTCCTTTCATTCTTAAAGTTATAGGGTGTAACATAAGTACCCTCAATGAGTTCATTTGTTTATATGTATCTTGGTTAAAAGTGAAGCGGTGAACTTGAAATTTCTACAAATTATTAGCTGCAAGTGTTGGTGTACATTGGTGTAAAATTTCATTTTGCGTGTTTTGACCTAAACTACAGTGCGAATAATCTTGACAAATGCTTCAGTCTTTGGACGCAGGTATTTTATGTCTATTCTGGCCCATTCTTCTTTAATCAATCAATCAATCTTTATTCCAGTTGTTATGTTTCAGACATAAAACGGATAACTGTCACAATGTGAGATCAGTGTGAGTGCAAAATACAGTATATTCATAGAGAGATTAAATTCTACAAGAAAGAAAAAAATATCACAAACGTAGGCGGGACAAAGGTACAATGAATTCGATAGGCAAATTGATGAGCATTTTCTTGAAAGCTGAGCAGGAAGATATAGTTACTATTTGAATAGGTGAAGCATTCCACAAATTTATGGCACGAGAGGCACAAGTAGTGTGAGAATGCGACAATTTAACGGGTAGATTAATGCGAAGAGGATGTGAATTCCTATTATTGTAAGGACACGGTTTGACGGCAAACAAAGTCGAGTAATCAAGCTCAAAATGGCCATGTATGCACTTATGTATGAAACAAAGATCTGTTGTGTATAGAGACTCAAGTGTATAGAGACTCAATAGCTTTAGACGTGAGGGGTAATCTAGGTCGGTTCCACCGGCTCTATAAATCACACGGCGAGTGAAACTACGTTGAACTCTTTCCAAATCATTGACAAGGCCTATCGATGATGGTGACCAAACTTCACTACCATATTCAAGCAAAGGGAGTATACATATATGACTTAAACGCTCGCATTAAAACTGTTGGGCTGAGGGGGGACTCGAAGTGAGGGCTCGAAGGATAAGATTCGCACATTTCGATGATTTTTTAACAACCTGATCAATATGGTTAGATAAAGTAAATGAATCATTGAAGTTAACACCTAAATCTTTGATATTGTTTTATGAAGGCAGGTTGATATTTTTCATGGAGTACGTTATCTTGTTGTTGGAAGAGCCACAATAAACAATAGAGCATTTCGGAATTGAAATTGTTAGAGACCAGTTATGAGCATAATCTGCTATCGAATCAATGGCCATTTGCATCTGAGTAGAATTATCGGAAATTAATTTAATGTCGTCAGCATACAAAAAACCCTGGACACCGGAAGGAATGTCATTAATGAAAATTGTGAAGAAAAGAGGGCCGAGTGAGCTGCCCTGGGGTACACCGTTAGTATACAATTTACTATCGGATAAGCTTGAGTCAGTTAGGACTTGCGAACTTCTGTTATTGAGAAATGATTGAATTAGTGATAAAAGAGAGGAGTTAATTCCTAGTGAGGCGAGTTTATGAATAATAAACCGGTGTTCAACCACATCAAAGGCTTTGGAGAAATCGATCAAGCAAATATCAAAAGGCTTCTTGCGGTTAGTGAGAGAAAAACAGAGTGAGTGAGATTCAACTAAATAAGTTATTGTGGAACGTTTCTTTATAAAACCAGATTGTCGGGAACATAAAAGGTTACGGGAACATAAAAGGTTACTGGTTTCGAGGTGAGTGTGAATAATATTATACAATTTTTTTTCGAAAAGCTTAAAGAAAGAACAAACAAGAGTTATGGGTCTAAAATTGTTAACAATGGAACTGTTCCCTTTTTTGTGAATGGGTATAATGATACCTTTTTCCAGTTAGTAGGGTAGTATCCAAGAGTTAAACAGTTCGAGAAAATAATGGATAGAGGAATTGTTAAGGACTCGTTGCAGTTTTTAATGAATATGTTTGGTATGCCATCGGGTGAAGTGTTGGCTTTGGGAAGCATTTTACGGATCAAGTTATGAATCTCAAATGGGGACACAATGTGAGTTGGTAAGAGGAATGATGAGCAGTTAGGCAGAGGAAGTAGACCTTCTAATGGAGTAGTAACAACAGAATTTAAAAAGTCCGAAAAAGCATTCGCTTTGTCGACAGAGTTGGTCAGGATAACATCATCGATAATAAGGGCGGAATTTACTGGTTTCTTTTTTATACGATTTGCTAGCGTACGAAAGAAAAGCTTCTAATTCTTAGGCATAGCTAGATTCTCCTCACGTTTACTTTCAAATTTCAAAACTTCCCAATAAAGTTTACGACAAGCTCTAGAAGTGATTGAAGATGTTACTGATCGCTTTTTACTTCTCAAAAGATAGCTGTAAATCTTTCGAATTTTTTTGGATACGCTAAATGAGGTTTGAGTGATCGTTTGTTAGGGACTTGATCACATATGAGATTGTTAAGAGTATTCGTTAGTGATGCAACGCATTCATCAATGGTGAGAGAGGAAAACAGTAAGGTCCAGTCGATATGAACAATAGCGGAATTGATAGAGATCCAATCGGCTTTCTTCCAATCAGGTCGACAATGTGAGGAATGGTATTGCGAGACTCGACTGTTAGTGATAGAGAAATAAATAGAGGCAGGATCACTGGTAGAAAAAGGAGGCTGAGTGTTACAGTTCATAATGATTGCTTGGTTAGAGAAAACATAGTCTAGGATGTTTGATATGCGAGTGGGTGTGTGTACATACTGGGTTAAATGGTAGTCACACATGAACTGGCGAATTCTTCCAACAAAAAATTGGGAATGAGCAGCCACGTTGCTCTCAAGGTAAGACTTCTCAGAGTTATCAAGAGGGTAAGGTCTGGCAAGCAAACGGGTCATTCTGAGCTCGACATGAAGTCAGGAATATGAGTTTTAGATCGTGTTTGTGTTCTTTCTGTTTTGTAAGCGAGAGCAAAATCCGGTGGAAACATCATTTTAGTTGAAATGAAGTCAGATTGGGATCACAGAAGAGGTGGCTTTTCAATTGTCTCTTGACGATAATAAGATACGTGGGTTTTGACCGCAGGCTCAATGCATACGAGACGACCTGGGCCTTCGGCGCACACGCCCGCCAGACCTGGGAGGGGGGGGGGGGTTAAAAAGTTCAATGAACTGACAAAATCTGTTTAAGAAGCTGCTCTTGAGTCTTGAGTAAGCACATGAAAGTTAAAAAGGTCGTAAGCCTCTTCAGCGGTTAAGAGAGAAGACAGTTCGCATGTGCATTCCATGATGCTTTGACATGCAATCAGTGCTTGTCACCTTTTGAGTCGCTCCTTTTTTTTCTTTTTTTTTCCACGATAAGGTTTTTTCCTCGATAAAATGAAATTCTGAGGTCCCTTTTAACTTTTCTCACAGAATCGACAGAAATCTCAAGCTCTCGCTTTATCTTTTTCATGATTCTCCTTCTTCTGGAAGCTATCGGTTATTTGAGAAGTGCGTATTAAGCAAGAAAGATCATTTTGTCACGGTCAGCGACTGTATGAAGCTTTTTTGTGGCGTTTGATCTTGTTTCTGGCGTGCTGACGGCATACGTTGATTTCAGGAACAGGGCGACAATTGAAATTTTTCGTAAGTTTATCGCCTCAGTCGAATTTTGCGTGGGAAGATTAGTCGCCCTTTGGCGAGAACTTGAATAATCAGCCTGTTTTTTGCCCATTCATTGACATTGACGAAATATTCGCTCGAAATATTGAGGAAGTTTTGACAAACGATCACTCAAAGTTTTTCGGCGAACTTTTGAATTTCTCATTCTAATACACGTTGGAAAACGCATAAGCGTACTTATGGTACACCTTGTATGATGAACTTTTAAAAATCATTGCCTGAAATTTTGTGCTCTGTAAACTCATTGCCTTAAATTTCTTTCATCGAAATTACCTAAAATTTTATAACCTGTAATCTTCTGACCTGCAATTTCACCTCTGATCTCGCCAGCTCTGCCGATTTTGACGTGTCGGAAAAAATTTCAGCCTTGAAGTTAATTTAAAATTATCGATAACTCCACGGGAAATTCCAGACTCACAAAAAGCAGAAAGCTTTTTCTTTTTCTCTTTCTTGAAACGATGATAACATCGGCTTAAGTACCCTCGATGTTTAAAAGTACCCTCGATGTTTAAAAGTACCCTCGATGTTTAAAAGTACCCTCGATGTTTAAAAGTACCCTCGATGTTTAAAAGTGCCCTCGATGTTTAAAAGTACCCTCGATGTTTAAAAGTACCCTCGATGTTTAAAAGTACCCTTGATGTTTAAAAGTACCCTCGATGTTTAAAAGTACCCTCGATGTTTAAAAGTACCCTCGATGTTTAAAAGTACCCTCGATGTTTAAAAGTACCCTCGATGTTTAAAAGTACCCTCGATGTTTAAAAGTACCCTCGATGTTTAAAAGTACCCTCGATGTTTAAAAGTACCCTCGATGTTTAAAAGTACCCTCTATGTTTAAAAGTACCCTCGATGTTTAAAAGTACCCTCGATGTTTAAAAGTACCCTCGATGTTTAAAAGTACCCTCGATGTTTAAAAGTACCCTCGATGTTTAAAAGTACCCTCGATGTTTAAAAGTACCCTCGATGTTTAAAAGTACCCTCGATGTTTAAAAGTACCCTCGATGTTTAAAAGTACCCTCGATGTTTAAAAGTACCCTCGATGTTTAAAAGTACCCTCGATGTTTAAAAGTACCCTCGATGTTTAAAAGTACCCTCGATGTTTAAAAGTACCCTCGATGTTTAAAAGTACCCTCGATGTTTAAAAGTACCCTCGATGTTTAAAAGTACCCTCGATGTTTAAAAGTACCCTCGATGTTTAAAAGTACCCTCGATGTTTAAAAGTACCCTCGATGTTTAAAAGTACCCTCGATGTTTAAAAGTACCCTCGATGTTTAAAAGTAACCTCGATGTTTAAAAGTACCCTCGATGTTTAAAAGTACCCTCGATATTTAAAAGTACCATCGATGTTTAAAAGTACCCTCGATGTTTAAAAGTACCCTCGATGTTTAAAAGTACCCTCGATGTTTAAAAGTACCCTCGATGTTTAAAAGTACCCTCGATGTTTAAAAGTACCCTCGATGTTTAAAAGTACCCTCGATGTTTCAAAGTACCCTCGATGTTTAAAAGTACCCTCGATGTTTAAAAGTACCCTCGATGTTTAAAAGTACCCTCGATGTTTAAAAGTACCCTCGATGTTTAAAAGTACCCTCGATGTTTAAAAGTACCTTCGATGTTTAAAAGTACTCTAGATGTTTAAAAGTACCCTCGATGTTTAAAAGTACCCTCGATGTTTAAAAGTACCCTCGATGTTTAAAAGTAGCCTCGACGTTTAAAAGTACCCTCGATGTTTAAAAGTACCCTCGATGTTTAAAAGTAGCCTCGACGTTTAAAAGTAGCCTCGATGTTTAAAAGTAGCCTCGATGTTTAAAAGTAGCCTCGATGTTTAAAAGTACCCTCGATGTTTAAAAGTACCCTCGATGTTTAAAAGTACCCTCGATGTTTAAAAGTACCCTCGATGTTTAAAAGTACCCTCGATGTTTAAAAGTACCCTCGATGTTTAAAAGTACCCTCGATGTTTAAAAGTACCCTCGATGTTTAAAAGTACCCTCGATGTTTAAAAGTACCCTCGATGTTTAAAAGTACCCTCGATGTTTAAAAGTACCCTCGATGTTTAAAAAAGTAAAATCGTTCTTTACTTTGAAATATTGGTGTCAAAGATTCAGAGAAAAAAATTTAAAGAGATCAAAAGATATTTCGAAACAGTAATGTCGAGACTACATTTGTTTTGGACTTTTATTCATGAAAAAAACAGCCTCACTTAGAAGAGGCGATACGAGATCTAGGAGTTTATGACGACATCGAGTTATCTTTCGTGCTCCGCATGGAGCAGATGATGAGGACAGCTTCAATAATTGTTCATGCGCAATCAAGAACCCAAAACCTTACATCAGATGCTATAAAGCATACGTTCTACCTGTTGTTGAACTTGCATCTCCTATTTGGTAACAACATAAAGTTACATTGATAAGAAAATTCGAGCGAGTTCAGCATGTTTTTACAAGAGTGTTCCACTTCCGTTGCGCACTACATACTAGATGCTGTAGTTACGTTGAACGATTGATTAAATGTGATTCGACATCTCTGTATGCTAGACGGTGGAAAGCGTATGTTCTCTTAGCTTTGAAAATTATCAAAAGCTTTACTGACGCGCCAATTTTAAAATTCTGCACGTTTGAACGGCATAATGGTCAACCTTCTTGTTTCGCTTTCTACATAAATCAGAAAAACAAAATATTCTGTTTGACTATTTTGCTTACAGGACATCCAGATTTTTGATTAAACTTACTTTCATTCTTTTCGTGATACACACCATGCAGAGCTTTAGAGTTAGACTAATTTCGCTGAATATTAGAAACTATAGAGAGCCTCAACACTGTACTGTTGTGCCCACAGCTCATCCAACGAAAAAATGAGCGATTTTTTAACGTTCCTTCCTATTCTTTCACGTTCCATCTTACAGTTTTTAACGTTCCGTCCTATTCTTTCACGTTTCATCCTACAGTTTTTTAACGTACCGTTCTATTCTTTCAGGTTCCATCCTACAGTTTTTAACGTTCCATCCTACAGTTTTTAACGTTCCGTCCTATATTCAGCCGATTCCGAGGAAAAAGGCAAGCAGCGCATGAGTAATTGGGGAAAAGCGAGAATTGTGTCAACTAATATTACCGTTTCCGTTAGAGGAACAAGGGATGTAAAATGAATAGCCTGGGAAAAAACAAACGTATAAAAGAAATGTTTATTTGCGTGCAAAGGCCAGTTTCTTTACTTTTACGCTTACAACTCAAGCTGAAAATTTGCCTGAATAAGGCCTCAAGTACGAGTGAATAGAGGATTAAGATGAACAAATTTGTATGTGGGTCGGGAACTATACCCATGATTGCGGGGTCGGGAACTATACATATGATTGGGGGGGTCGGGAACTATACCCATGATTGGGGGGGGGGGGTCGGGAACTATACCCATGATTAGGGGGGGGTCGGGAACTATACCCATGATTGGGGGGTCGGGAACTATACCCATGATTCTACCTCTCCCTGTTCTTCTTATTGTTAAAAAGCAGACAAATATATCAAAGTCTTAGCTTGTTCATGGCTCATGCATTTTTCCAGAACTCTGAGATTAGTTCAAGTCTCATCGGTTCACTAGTAGAGATTAGTGATATAATTGAACCTCTTCCCTCCTCTTTCTCAACCAACGCTTCAAAAAACGTTTTTTATCGAACAATAATTTCTGTATATATTGAGATTTGGTCCTCGTAAAGTGGTGCAATGAACTTGATTATAACAATTTGTAGAATCTACATAAAATTCTTAGCAGGCAATCAGCGTTTTCTCCTAAACTAAGACTTGGTTTGAAGCAGTCGGCTTTCCAACTTAAACGATATGACGAGCCTTCTCCTATGCCTCGGCGCCCTTGCCATTGGGCTGTTTTCGCGCGCACCTTCCACAGTAATGGCTCAACCACTAGTTCTCGTTAGATCCCCCAGTAAATATGATAATGTGGTGATCGCGAGACCCCCACCCTATGAGCCCCTTCATCAAAGGGGAAGAAAGAAGAAACCTCGAAAGGAATTCACTACAATCGACGATGAAATAGAAGATTACTATTCCGACAAAATTCCTCGCAATCCAAACTACAACCCAAAAACAGCGTATGAGGTTTGTTTATTTTCACTAAATTTCACGTAACTTCTCGAAATATTGAATTGTTATCAAATAATCATGTTATTTTGTTGCCTTTTCTATTTTGTTTTCTTTACTTGCGGTTATTTTTTGTTGTTTTTTTTGTCGTGAGAAACCATCGCTTTGCATCCGCGATACAAGCAAATTTTCTGCCGCAGAACATTTCGAAATTCAACTACAAACGAATTACTGAGAGATTACGAATGAAAAATTCAAATTTAGCCTCTATTCACCTATAGCATCCCGTAATAAAAGTTTTTAAGTCTTAAATTCCGCTGAAGAAATTCAAAATACATAAAATAAGAAATAGAAACATAGGAGGAGCTACTTGACAACGAGAAAAAAAACTTATGTAGATATTAATTTAGACATTAAAAACTTAAACAAACTTAGACATTCAAAACTTAAACAAAAACTTAGACAGAAATAGCTTTCCACTCCCAAAAAAGTTTTCATAAGTACAACCAGTTTTTTGTCTTCCGTTTAGTCTGTTCCATATATTCCGCTCCGCATTCAACGTTCTTTCAGTTCTCCAATTTTTAATTTTTTTAGATACATAAATTTTAACGTTTTTTCGTGGTTCAGGTTGACAAGCTTCGGGTAGATCGAAAAGTCGAATTTACCTTACTTAATTTTACTGAAAATTCGACTGTAAAAAGTTTAAGATTGAAATGAGACGCAGAAATAATGCTGCATTCTAATAGATTGGAAACAAGGTGCAATTTATGTGTAGTAATTGAATTGAAAAATGAGATCTAGACAATAGTTACTCTTTGTGTCTTTGCAGGATTCGTATAGTAGGCACAAGTACGGCCATCCATCTTGGTGGATACCCCACTGGAAACCCAAAACAAGACGTCGTGGCGATAAGGACACAGGTCCTTGGTTCCCCTCCGATCTAGATCTCTATTCCAATTACGACAACGACTTTGATTGATCCAGAAGAACACTGAAACTATGAAGAGAAGAGTTATATCGTTCGATGTGGGCCGTTATATCATATGACACATTGTTGATGAAAAACAGCAAATAAACGATTTCTTGATTTAACTTAAAACTGTTTGCATAAATGAAAGGATATTTTTGAAAAAGTTTTAAAAGATGAAAAATGCATTCATAAATTTAGTTTTAATTTTTTTCAAAACGCTATTTCAGTGCCGATTTCACAGCAGAAGCCAGAATTGCTCTCCCCCTCTCCGCCCTCCCTCTTCGAATAGATCAATAATCTCTCCAGATTCCACAAAAATTTCTTCCCGCTCTCTATATCCCTGCCCATATACATACATATGTTTCTCAAATGAAACTCTTCAGCATTGTGAGTTATGCACCTGCTCAACAGAGCATGATCACAAACCAAAAACCGTGATTGGTAAATAAAAATACGTAATTTGGTAACTGGGCGACACTTTGCTCATTGAGCTGCTGATAAACATAATCACTTGCCTATGAACACTCTCAAACCATTATTCAACAAATGGCTCCATCGTATGTCTTTTGAAACCGAATAGGATGGTCGCTCCATCGAAACGATATGTATAAATATAGATTTGTCATCGTATAATATCTATGTTTTGTCATTAAAACTTCGTCCAATGTCTCGATCTCCTTCTACTACGTATGTTTCGCTCATGCCTTCTCAAGCAGAAAGTCAAGAAATACATCTCTTCTGCTACAATCGTTTGAAATGAATCTCACTAGAGCTATGAAGTTGGAACGCTGATTTGCCTACGGAAGTTTCCGCTCTTCGTTGTTGATTACTCTGTTCAAGTTTGCTAATTGACTAATCGCTTCCGATGCTATCAACAACACCTAAAAAGAGTATTCTTCGGCATATTTTTTGAGCAAGAGTTGGTAGTTAAAAAGAAGCCTTTTAAAACCGTCCCATTCGGGATTAGAACTACACCTTTTTATTCCACCTTCGTTTTTTCCGGTACTGAAATGATTTTACAGTATTGCCAGCTTGATGGTACTCTCAAGCGTCTTTTGTAGCGTCATTATATTCCATTTACTCTCTGTTCCATGTTTATTTTTGATCTTAACAAAAAACCCTGGAAGATGTTATCGAACTACGAGCAATTGAAACATAATTTTATTTTAGTAAATGCAAAATCTTAGCACGTAACCGTAACGGGTGAAGGCTTTTTTACGAACATAAATACATGAATAATCCTTAGGGGTGACTTTTCTTTTTTATTATCATAAAAAAAATTTTAGAGAAAAATTTTCGACTGAAAGACAAGATAAATTCCAACACAGACTGAAAGAGAAAAGCAGAAAAGAAGATTTCAAAATGTGGAGAGAAGGCATCAACATTTCAAATAAGATAGAAAAGCTAAGAAAACCGAACAGGAAAAGAGAAACAGAAAAAGCTTGTAAAGAGAGAGAGAGAGACAGAGAGAGAGAGAGGGAAAGAGAGAGAGAGAGAGAGAGAGAGAGAGAGAGAGAGAGAGAGAGAGAGAGAGAAGAGAGAGAGAGATGAAGTGAGAGAGGGACAAGTAGAGAAAAAAAAGAAGAAAACGAGCAGAAAATGAGATAAAAGAGAGAAGGAGGAAGAAGTAGAGGAAAAGAGAAGAGAGAGAACAGTGCTACACCGAGTGCGCTAGGGAGCAAAATAATAGAGCTTCCAGTAAAGTAAATCGCTGGAAAAAAAAGGACATTCGGAAATGGGAAGAAAGACATTGAGAATGCATTGCAATCACTTGTTTTACGAAAGTAGAATATTAAAAAGAGAAATGAAGAGAAAAGGGAAAAGAGAGAAAGAAAAAGGAGAAAAACAAAGAGAAGAAGGAGAGACAGACAGACGCAGGAATCTGAGCAATAGAGTATAAATAGAGAGTTTACCAAAAAGCAAAAACATTTGCAGAGACCCTGGTGAGAGAGAGAGAGAGAGAGACAGAGAGACAGAGAGAAAGAGAGACTTATTACGACACCACTCAATGTTAGGCAGTCATAGATGCTAGAGAAGGTAGAGTCGCAAAAGCGTGGTGCACTTGACCATCTTTGTAGATGATAGTAGTATGTAGGTAGTGCAAATAGAACTTCTTGGTATCTCGAAACATTGTCATGATTACCTCACAAAAGTCTTCCAACATGAGCTCAAGAGAAGCGGATTAGCGAAAGAGAGGAAATATAGAGATATGAAATTATAGAGGAAGTGAAAACAAACAAAAGAAATAAAAGAGAGCCAAAGAGAAAAAGAGGGAATTGAAGTTAATAAGAGTTACTAAGAAAAAGCATAAAATAATAACTAGGAGAAAGTAAAAGCACAAGGAGAAAAAAAGAGAACCTGACTAGAAGCTGCTTGGAAAAAAAAGAAAATAAATATTTACAAAAGTTAAATAAATTATGTTACATTTTTAGCTAACGCGAGGGCTTTTCCACATTGTGAAAATTTTCAGACAAATATGATAAATGCATTGCGTGCAATGGAATATGAATAAGGTCAATCATAACAGGAATTTACTTTCGCAAAAAAATTGTTATAAAATCTGCGAGAGCAAAGTAAGCATTATTCAAATCAAATCAAAACCCGCTAAAGACGCTTGAATATAAGAAATCTTTCGAAGAAAAATCACAACGCACGAGATAAAATTGTTTAATCGACTGGAAAGGCGTTCTCTCAAAAAGAGAGAGAGAGAGAGAGATTGCTGGTTTCGGTCCTAGCCCCCGGATTAGTTTTTGTTTACAAGTTAGTTTGATTAAAAGTACCATATACATGCTTGCATTGAACACTGGGAGCTTTCATCTTCTATTATGCCTAACAGACTACATACGCTGAACATCTCATGAAGCTAATTTCAGTGTGTGAGTTTCTGGTAATTTCGTAAGTTTCCCTGTCTTTAGGCTTCTTTTTGCACTCAAAGCGAGGTTTTCCGAGTTCATCATACAAATATTTGGTGTTTTTGAAGAAGAAAAACTAAACTTGAGAAAACAACCGAGGTAGAATTGACTATAATTTGATGATTCCTTGCGAAAACAAACCAACGAATCGCTCGTGATACTGCAAAACCGAATGAAAGAATTCGATAACCACTAGATTTTTTTCAGGTAGCTCCAGTCTATATGTACAATATTACACATTCATTAATCAAACACTGAAACTTTTTAAAAACACAATCAAAGTCAACACAAAAAATGATAGAGTAAACCGCATCATCGACAACCCGTTACAAAGATCTGTGTTGCAACAGCAAATCCATCCGAGAGTTCCCGCATCACCGCACACCGGACTCCGAATCATACTGTAACATTGATAACTCTCATGACATTGTATCACCGACGATATCAAATGGTTCAAAATACATACTGTAACACTGTGAATAAATGCTAAGAACACTTTGGAGATGTAATTCTAGTTTTTTTAATCTGCTGCATTAATCTTATTCTTTCTCGCAATAAGTTTAAGTAGTATTCAAGGCGCTTTTAGTAATCCGGTAATCTGCTTATTCCATACGGTAAATACGTAAGCACTTGAAGAGATAATCGTAAAATTCAAATTTGATTTAGGAAAATACATGTATATTCTAAGGTCAATGCTATAAGTGTTGATTTTTTTCGGTTTTGTGAAAGAAAAAAGTAGCTCGAAGGGTTAGTTTAAATTGAATGGTTCAAATGCTGTTCAACGTCTCTATGAACTGTAATTTTCTACGACTGTTTGAAACATTTTATGTACTATTTCACTCGAGCCAGAAGAGAAAAGAGGCTTTCATCGATTTCATTAACTATTGGCCAACTTATAACAAATATTAACTTTCCTTTTTTTCTGAAATAACAGTTAAAATTGAAACGCAAATGAACAACCAAGTGTACTATCTTGAAATTCTACTTTCACTATTTGAAAAAAAACTGCTTAAATTTTTTTTGTCGTTTACTCGTATGGAAAATATCGTCCAAACGCTGTTGGAAAAAAAAGCCATACAACGAGCTTATGGGGGTCTTCTTGACTAAATTAGTTTCTACGTGGCTTAACTCTGGAAGTTGAGTAATAGACTTAATTTTAATTGTGCTTCCAGTTCCTTTTTCTTTTCTCCATTTTCAGATATCTTTGAAAGTCTCTTTTTTGACATAGAATTAGCTTTTAGCATAAGGAAAACACAGTTTCTGAGACAAATTATTTTTGGTAATAACTTGGGTGAAAATTAAAGAGATGGAAAGGAACACGAAAAAAACGGGAGATGAAGGAAAGAGGTAGCAGATAGAGAGAAAACTAATAAAGAGAGCGAGATCGACGAAGTGTGTAGAAATTAGAGAGATACAGAAATAAGAGTAATGAGGAAAAGTGAAAAGCTCAATTACGTTTGCATATCTTGTGTCGTAAGCGAGAAGAGTAATGCAGTGTTTTTATTTGCGAAAACATAATGAAACATAACGACATCCCGTTTTTTTTTCCACGTTATGTTCACAACTAAAATTTGTATAAATAATAGTCTCAAATGGAATAGCGCTTCAAATGTGCATGGTGTACGGTATTTTGTGCCCTTTCTGTGACATAGAAGTCGCGGTGTCTCTCGTTGTCTGCGGCGAGAGAGTATTTGAGAACACTTAAACACTGTTTAGTTGTTTAGTTGTTAACATAAACAGAAAATTTTAGTTGTTAACATAACATGGAAAAAAAAACGGGATGTCGTTATGTTTCATTATGTTTTTCGCAAATAAAAACACTGCATAAGAAGGGACAGAAAATTGAAAGATTGTAAGCAAGGAAAAAAAAGGAAAACTGAAGAGACTATCAGAAAGATCAACCAAGGGAAACGAAAAGCAATGAATTTATATAAATAAATTTATTTAAAAATTTGAACAGAAAAACATCGCTGATGTGATCATTGCATGTTTGGAACAAGAAGCCCATTCAATTTCTTCAAACAAAAAATCATTCAAACAATTTTTTTAGGGTTTTGTGGTTAATTCTGATTGAAGTTCACGAGTTCATCATCGGTTAAAGTTTTAATAGTTCATTTTTGGGTTTTTGAGTATGTTGTGCTACATTTCTCAACCCGTCAACTGTAATTCAGAGATTGAGGATTCGAATAGAAATGGAAACCTTCTACGTGTTAATGGTTGATTTCGGCTTGCCAGATCAGAGACGAATACACTGCTTCGGTCTTTGTCCGAGTGTAGTCGAGTCCGAGAAGACAAAGTTCGTTTGGATGAATCCTGATAAAGATTTTAAGTGTTTTTTGTTGATGGAATTTGATTTAAGTGAACAGAGAGTTGTTAGCGTTTTAGAACTTCAAGTATACATATGCACGTTTTCCCGCATTAATATATACCGTGCCGATATAATATAAAAAAGGAATGGCCATTGCGCTCGCTGGACCTGAATCCTATGGACTACTCGGTGTGGTCGTACCTTGAAAGCAAAGTCAATGCTTGTCCTGTAAATAAGAGTATTCCCTACTCCTCGTTGATCTCAAGCAACGGATTTTTATACCGAGCAGAGGAGCGGATTGTTCGTGGAAACTCGTGCAAAAATATTGTGGTGTGACGGGAACCGAACCCGTAACCTTTCGCATTCCAGGCGAATGCATATTTTAAGACCCATACAACAGTCCGCACCAGAATTTGGAGTCGCTCAAGCACGCCTTGCTGAAGGAGCGCAACAATATCGAAGTCCAGTATAAAGCTATCCAGTAAAAACTTGATAACATGTAATATGGGCCACCCTGTATATAGTGACAAAGTCTTTTTCTCGACCATGATTAAAGAAGCTTCAGTCAAGAAAGCTTGGGTTTTATCAGGTATTCAAAACAACTTTTTTTTGGGAAAACCCTCTCTGGAAAAATCAAAAGCCTGTTCTAATTTATTCAACAGAGCCCTAGGCTATAAATAGGACTGCTATCAAGTCGCGGGTTCGGTTCCCATGCTGAATTAAAGCAATAGTTTTTAAGTTTACGTTCTTCACTCTTCAACTCATCAGAATGGTCGAAATCAAGTTACAGCAGGTTTGAACACCTGGATACCCTTCCGTTATAACCATATTCTACGTTCTCGTGTCTCACATTTGAAGTTCTCGCTTGTTTCAACCCAAAAACCCAAATAATTGTAAAACCCTGTCAAATTTTATGAGTTATGTATGGTGCTTAACGTCATTGATCTTAAAACGACCGAGTGAGTGAACTGATTATGAATAAATATGAATAAAATATCTAGAATTCCGTCCATAGGTTGGAGCTGAACCCATCCATGCCTCTCTTACCAAGTGCGAGTGCTTTACCAATATACTACCGAGGACGCCCTATGGCACTGCTACACACACAAAAGCTTAGATAAGTGCCAAGAAAAGGAAGAGAGCCACCAAGGCATACTTTCCAAAGTATCCCATTCATTCATTGATTGTATGACCTTTCTAGCATACTTTCATACTTACGCGCAGAAATACTTTCAAATTGTTAGTATTCATAAATCACATGTATGCCTTTTTAGCATACTTACCCAAACTCATCCTTTTTTCTGCGTGTAAGTTAAAGTCTTAATTTACTTGTTCTCTCAGACATATGTAAATGCTCACGAAATGTTTAACTGCTATTCGTTGTTCCATGAACCCAATCGCAGACCCAGTGCGCACGCCAGAAAATTCACAACAGTAAAAATCTTAATTTGTTAAAATACTTCTAATTTGTAACACCTTAATTCAACCGCTCACGGATATACTTAGAAAAAATCAAGTTGAGGTACCTAACTATCTAACCCAGTTCTTCACAGCAACGTCATATTTCCCGTTACCCATACTCTATCAGAGACCGATTACTTATTATCGAATAGTCAGCCATGCAAGCGATAACACAGGAATAGTTGACTTTCTGTGATGAAAAAGAAACAGTTTTAACTTTGAATTTTCAAATCGAACATACCAACAAAACTTTGCTCCTATCAAAAAAAGTTCAACTGTGCTTAGCTTACACTAAAACCAGCTCAGTCAAAGATTTCGAGGTCTTTTCCGTATTAAAGTACAAGCAACAAAAAAAAACAAGTATGACAACTTCTTTTAAGTATAACAATGTCTCAAAACTTTGAAAAAAATATCACTAAAAACTCAACCTCCACCGAGTACTGCTGAGGTTGTTGCTGTCGTTTACTGATTATTTCCGCACAGATGAACTAAAATCACCTTTTTGTAGAACTTCTTACCCATTTGTTTTTAATGTATTTTTTTCTGCCTTATAATACCCTAATTTTATATAACTCAAAATCGCCGAGTATTTCTACCTGAAGAAAAGGTTTAGAATATTTTTTGGAAGTGCTTGCAGGAATATCACGATGATTAACTTTTGCTGCGCAGACGTGAAGAAGCTTAGGGTTCTACCATGTGATAACCATGTGAATACCATGTTAATACCGAATCGATAGAGCGCTCACTTTGATTAGAGCTTAAAAGTTAAATTTTTTTTAGCTGTTTTCAATTCAAAATTTTCTGAATGACATCCGATTTCAACTTGATGGTCCATATAGTTTTTCTGGAAGGCTTCAAACAAGTTCATTCCAGTTCCAAAATTGGTCAGAGAGCTCTGGATTGATGTATGAGTTATCACTCACCCCTGACGTGTCACACTTCCTCTGAAAACTACTGCCTTTCCGTATGGAGAGGCAGTAGGAGTGCGAAGTACATCGGCTGACGGTGTCTGTAAACACTCGCTTTCACTCTAAAACATAACTTTAATAGTTAAAATACATGTAGCTTTCCAACTTCCTTTTTATTGCTGAAAGTTTAGTCATAAAGCGCTCACTCTCTATGAGAAAGGGGGATGACTGGGTTCCACTCAGCTTCACAAATTCTTTATTGTCCCTGATTTAACCATAATTTCTTTCTATTGTTCAACGTTCCTGAGTCAATCCAACTTTCATCCTTATACTGCACACAGCAGAAGCATATCAGTCTACTCATCTACTCATATCAGTCTACTCATATCAGTCTACTCATTGTACTGCACACAGCAGAAGCATATCAGTCTACTCATTTACCTCCTATTCAGTTTTAGCGCGTGAGCTGTGATAAGCATCATGAAAAATTTTTGGAAAGGACCAAAAAGTCTGTTGGGTTAAAACATTCGTTATTTCAGGATATTTGAGAGGACTTAAGGGACGACGATTATAGCGTATTCACTACTTCTATTCATTTCTTACTAACTATAATACATATAACAAATGCTCATGCATCTCAACACGAGACCTAAGAAATTGTAAGAGAAATAAAACCTCTATCGAATTACGAATAAAAGCCAGACTTAGCAGTTATATTTAATTTAAAAAACGGTCAATGGAAAATATAGAAAACAATGAAAATATGCTTTTGCTTAGAGTTCTCCTGAGAAACAGAGTAGGAGAAAAAAAGAAAACAAACCAGCGGCTGTGTCCAAATGGCAAACAAATGCTGAGGACCTAGTGGACAGCAGGGCTGCGAAGATAGACAACACAGCCAGGTTGGAATACATGCCTCAACAGTTACTCTCAGCACTTCCAATTATTAGTTTAATCCATTTTTAGTACCTCATCGTGATGAGAATTGAGATTTTTTAAGCGAAATTAATATTTCAAACTGTTTCCGTGTATAATCAGAGATTTCACTTACACACCTTGTGAGCTGAGACAAGAAGTTGAGATAAACATCGTCTGCATTGTGAATGAGACACATCAAGTGAATGTCCCTCTCCTTCCTTTCATTATTCATAGAAGATGAAAAGCAATGCAGGGAGGCCGGCGAATTGAGGAATGAAATGACACAGGGAACAGCTATTAAATAACCAAAGGAGAAGAAGAGATTGAGAAGCAGCGAGCGAGAGAGTCAGAGAGGAGAAGAAAGCCCATATATGGAGAACGGAAGTAAGTAAGTAAGTAGCTAGAGAAAGAGCAAGATGATTAAAGAAAGATAGAGAGACAGAGAGAAATATATAAAGAGAGAAGTAGAGATATACAGATACAAAAAAGAGAGAGAGAGAGAGTAAATGGAGAGGGAGAGAATATGTGAAAGAAAATGAGAGAAGAGAGACCGAAACGAAGTAGGAGCAATAAAGAAATAGGCTAAGAAGTACTTATGTATTTATGTATAGCAAAATTAAATGCGAAATAAATAGGAGTATGGTTCAGTTTGATCATTATATGAATATTATTATAAGTAACTGAATATGATACACGTATATGTTCCTCTTGAGATGAAGCAGACCTCGTGTTGATATTTAAAATTTTGCCAAGTCTGATTCCTTTAACGATTTTTAAAAAAGACAGAAGTATCGTGTTTTGCAAAACATAGGAGTTGTTGATGTGAATCATTCATTATGATATATTACGAACAACACTCAAGATAGCTATGCACCCTGTGACCTAGCGAAACTCTAAGTTACAGGTCTATACTTATATGTTATGAGCAGTAGATTAGAATAAAGAAGTATTAGAGAGGAAGGTTTGGACATCTTTTTAAAATAGATCATCATGGTCAGTTCATGTCTTTTCTTTGGCTTCTTGTTCATCATAAGTTTTCAAAGCGATAAATATTTTCCCTGATTGAAGTTTGTAGATTGAAAATAATTAGATTTTTCTGAGTAAAATGGGCTCTAGATTTTTAGAACTGAATCATGCCAGAACTTGGTTGTTCTATTTTTGATTTTTTTTCTGGAAGATATTCTATTCACTTTTAAATTTTACTTTTTTCGGATCAAATTACATGCGATGTTTTTTTCTACAGTGGGTAACCTAACCCAGCTGTCGTTATTTTCGTTTGGAAGCAAACCCGAAAAATTAACACTAGCGAGGACACAAACCTTATCGGGCTATTACGAGTAAGCACACAGTTTTAACTCATGAACGTTAGTCGTTGAAACCACTGATAAAATCAATGGCTTCCTGGAAAAATAGGGCTTTTTTAAACAAAAAGCCGTGAAGTGCTTTCCGATTCACTCAATTCACTCAAAAAGAACATGGAAACAGAAAGAATGATGTTGTACTGTCAAAACCGTAGAGGCGGACAAAAACCATGGAAAACTTTTTATTAGATTTTTCGGATACAGTATGACTTAAGCAAAAAGTGAAAAAAGTGAAGTCGGTAGCCAGCGTTCCTATGCGCTTTCTAGAAATACACAACTGGTGATATTTTAAGGACAGAGATAGCATAAAACTGAAGACTAGAAAAAAGAAACTTGTGCTTAAACAAGTTAACCAGTGGAAATCAAGAAGGGGAAGGGTGAAGTACCGCCAAAAACAAGGGATAGAGAAAGATGTCAGATGAGAAGAGAAGAAGAAAAAACATTAGACTAGATATTGAAGAAAGAACCGCATACAAAAAGCTAGGTCATACAATCGAGACTACATACGAGGTCTTCAAACAGGAATAACGGGCACATCCCTGACCCGACCAATTTTTTATGCATTCAATGGCAGAGCAACTTCTTTGCCACTGGTCTCTTCAAACAGAGATAGGAGAAAAAGAAACGCGAGAGAAAAGGTGAGGAAAGAGAATCAAAATAGAACGTAGAGGTGAGAGAGCAGTTGGTGCATCCGGAAGAAGGAAATATATGATGATGGATAGTGTCAAGAAGAGAGGTAAGGGACAGGGTTAACAAGTAGAGAAAGGAAAAAAAGTCCTGCGAGAAGGATAAGAATCACGGAGATTCTTAAAACAAAAGAACTATAAGGAAGGATAATCTTGATCTTTTTGTACAGGCGTAATAAAACAAAAGAGAAAATTTAGTGGTAGAATATTGGGAGAATTGAGTTTTTTTGGATAGAAAAACCACCATCCGTTCTGTTCACATTGGCCTGGCTCAAGCCACTGCTTGTGCTGGCTCAGATATATTTTCATATCAGGGGAGCTTCGGTTCTACCGTGAAAAAACATTGAGCGAAAGAATTTTTTATGAAGAGAAAAGAATGATGAAAACCGTAAAAAAAGGTAAAAGTTCGGGTTGAAAAAAATGAGAAAAAGAGGAGAGGCAAGAAAGAATGACTAAGTTCCGATCCCTTTATTACCCAAAAAACAACGACAAAATGCGTGCAATATCCGGAAGTTCATTAGTTGTTGGCCATGCAGGTTATCTACGCTTTCGCTGGAACCATGGAGGACTTAGAATACATGGCATAGCCGAATATTTTAATTAAGATGTTTCGGTGAAGAAGGTGAGAGATAGCCTCGGGGAGGAATGGATGAAGAGAGTGAGAAAGAGAGGAAGATAAAGAGAAGAGGAAGATAGAGAGAGAGAGAGAGAGAGAGAGAGAGAGAGAGAGAGAGAGAGAGAGAGAGAGAGAGAGAGAGAGAGCTAAAAAGGAAGAGAGGAGAAACGCCGAACAGAAAAAAATTTCAATGAATAGCGTGGTGAAAAGTAAAAAAGGTCAACCGGATGGTGATATTTGAGTAGCATATTTTCTCAAAAATAGAAGAAAGGACTGCTAAGAAGCAAGTAAAGGGGAATCGTATGAAGAACTAATTAAAAATATGTATATGAGAGAGGGACTTGGTAGGAAGAAAGACGAGGAATGAGATGAGAGAGGAGACAGAGTATGATAGAGGCAGGGGAAAAGACACGAGATTAAGAAATACATAGATAATAATACAATATAAATATTAAGAAGAAATAAGCAATATATAGAGTTAGAAACGAAAAGAAAGAAAGTATAGAGTGAAATAAAGACAATGAAAGAGAAAGAAAACAAACAAAAAAAGAGATTGATAGGATTAACTAAAGAATGTTTGAAACTATTACAGATGAATAATGAGTATTATTCAGCATACTCTTAAAGGCTATACATATGTGAACGAAACCGAAAAAAAGAAGAAAAAACAAATGAGTTTTTCTGAGTTATTGAAAACGATCAGAAGGGTTTCTGAGTCTTCACAAAAAGATAAAAGTGTGAAATTTTTTTTAAATTGCATTCACTTTTTTATAGTTAACCAACTCTGAAAGAGATTCAACATTTTACGGGAAGTGTTCTTGCTCATGTACAAAATACTTTTTTCAAATGATTTTCATTTTCAACTGTTATAAAATTTAAAATTGCTTTAAATTTGCTTGAATATTGCTTGAAATTTTTTTTTTGTCAAAGTATATGTTTTTTTCCATGAAATTAGTGTGAGGACAAGGTGATTGAGTTTGATCAATCAGAAATTTTGTTTCTTTCACTCCATGAACTGAATGAATGGAAAACTTGAGTCACTTGACTGAATGTAAAAGTGGAAAACTTGCTGAATTGTAAAACAGTCCCAAATAAGAGTTGAAAAACTCAAAACTCAGTTTACCGGGGTTTTTTTTCTCAAAAAAAAAACATTGCTTTTTCTGTCTTAGCGCCTCTTTTTTGAGCGCATATGAAAATTTTGCAAAACAACCATTATTATTGAAGTTAATCAATTTTTTCATCCTGACCAGAAAAAAATTGAGAATGCGTAATGAGTGAAATTTCATTATTAGACTCATTTGTTTCTCTGTTCTAGATTTTTAAGAGGTTCAAAAGGCTTAAACTTCTTTCTCAGATACGCAAAGTCAGCCAGTTAATCTGGCACACTGGTCGGTAAGCGCGGTTCACCGTCCCAGTTTTTTTTTCTGGTGTCTGTTCACGAGATGTATTCATTCGAGTTTAAATCTTGACTCTAATCTCTGTTCTAGATTTTTAAGAGGTTCGAAAAGGCTAAAACTTCGCTCTCAGATGCACAAAGTCAGCCAGTTAACCTGGCACACTGGTCGGCAAGTGCGGTTCACCGTCCCAGTTTTCACTTATTTTTCTGATTTCTGATCACGAGATGTATTCATTCGAGTTCGAATCTCGACTCTAAGCTCTGTTATAGATTTTCAAGAGCTTCGAAAAGGCTAAAACTTCGCTAACAGATGCACAAAGTCAGCCAGTTAATCTGGCACACTGGTCGGCAAGTGCGGTTCACATCCCAGTTTTCACTTTTACTTTTGTCTAATCACAAGATTTTCTTGTTTTATAAGCAACCAAGAACTTAAACCATTGCATTTTAAATTTCTGTAACTTCGTTCAAACACCATGTAGAGTCTTCATATATGGCTCTAAAGAAAGAACTTTTGCATGCGAACACTTCGAACACATTCTCGAAGTGATAAAACTCACCTACCGACCAGCTATCCGGATTGAACCATAGTTTATAAGCAACCAAGAACTTAGACCAGTGAATTTTTGAATTTCTGTAACTTCGTTCAAACACCATGTAGAGTCTTCTTCATATATGGCTCTAAAGAAAGAAATTTTGCATTCGAACACTTCGAACACAATCTCGAAGTGATAGAACTCACCTACCGACAAGCTATCCGGATTAAACCATGGTTTATAAGCAACCAAGAACTTACCATGTAGAGTCTTCATTTATTCATTCATTCTTTATTCCGTGCACACATGATATCAAAACAATGATGATTGCGGATATGCATGGACTATCTTTCTAGTGGCGGTGTGTTTATGAGCGAACGGTCGCTTAAGTATGAGGGGAAGGGAAAGGGAGGGGGGGGGGGAATGATTGATAAATATGAATTAGTTATTCAACTATCAAAAACATGAGAAAGAGGCACAATAACATGAATAGGCAAATTCAGTACATTCTTTTTGAATATCTTGCTATTAGGTTCTTTTACCATTTCGTAATCCAAAGAATTCCATACTGATAATTGACGAGAAACACATGTAGATAAGAAAGACTGGTTGATATTATTAGGCATAACAAGACGCAGAGGATGAGAATGTCGGGAAAAGCGATCAACGGCAGATATCTGATATAAATTTTTAGTATCTATTTCACACTTCTGATGTATACATTTATGAATGAAAGTGAGGTCAGCAAGAGCTCGGCGATGTTCGAGGGTTTGAAGGTTCAGAAGGGATAATCTCTCCGAATACGGAAGGGCGGGATGGCCGGCTCTCACTAGAATTCTTCTCGTAAAAGAACGTTGGACTTTCTCGAGCTGTTTTACTAGACCCGCAGATGACGGGTTCCAGAGCTCGCTAGCGTATTCCAAAAGAGGCAATACATAAATTTTGAAAGCAGATGTCAGAAGAGAGAGAGATGGTGACTTGAAAGCTTTCAAAATCATATTAACAATAGACGACGCTTTACGGCACTTTTCACTTATGTGGTCCCGATATGAAAATCCATCTGAAACTATTACTCCGAGGTCTTTGGCCGAGTTTCCTGATACAATGAGTTGATTATTGATATAGTAAGCATTCCGAGAATTAGAAGAGCCAAGGTACAGAACAGTACATTTAGAAGTGGACAAACTCAAGTTCCACTCTGCGCACCAATCAGCAACACAGTTCAATGCAAACTGTACGTCATTTCTAGAACAGGGAACACGACATACAATTTTAATGTCATCAGCATATATTGAAAAGAGAAGATTAGGAGGAAAAACTTCTTTAACAGAATCAATGTACATTAAAAACAACAAAGGGCCTAATGAAGAGCCTTGGGGTACTCCAGATGTAACTAAAACAGGGTCAGAGAGAACGTCATTAATACATACTGACTGAGTACGTTGACTTAAGTAACTACTCAACCATTTGACAATATGAGACGGAAAACCATAACAATAAACTCTATGGAGAAGGAGCCTGTGATCAACTGAATCAAAGGCTTTGCTTATATCAAGCAGGACAACATCAACTGGAATTCCTTGCGCTAAGGAATCAACGATATAAGCATGAGATTCAACAAGAGATGTAACTGTGGATCTCTTTGATCTAAAGCCTGCTTGAGAAGGAGACAACAACCTTTCTCTCTCAAGATACGAATAGATTTCAGTGAAAATGATTTTTTCCATAACTTTGGACAATGAGCAGCATAGAGATATCGGCCTATAATTACTAACGGAGTTCCGTGAACCAGACTTATGCACTGGTTTAACAATAGATTTTCTCCATAAAGTTGGCACGTTGCCCGAGAGAAGACTGTTATTAAAGATAATGCATAAAGGCTTGACTAGTGCAAAACGACATTTTTTCAAGAAAATGTTAGGAATACCATCAGGTGAGGTGTTACATTTGCCTTTGAGAGACGAAAGAGCACGTAGAACCATATCTTCTGTGATACAATCGACATCGAATGGTTCATTAACTTCAGGAGAAAAAGGATGCAGTAGTGGACTATGCAAGGGCTTCGAGAAAACCGATGAAAAATAACAAGAAAAGGTTTTAGCTTTTTCGGATGGCAAAGTTATTTCTCGTTTTAGATCATCTATCAACGTGGGCATGCCCTGATTGATGTTATTAACTAAGCGATTTCTGCAAGCAGTGAAGAAAGAATTCTGGTTCCCTCGTGAAATTTATGGCTCTAAAGAAATTTATGGCTCTAAAGAAAGAACTTTTGCATTCGAACACTTCGAACACATTCTCGAAGTGATGAAATTCACTTACCGACCAGGTTTCCGGATTAAACCATGGTTTATAAGCAAACAAGAACTTAGACCAGTGCATTTTTACATTTCTGTAACTTCGTTCAAACATCATGTAGAGTCTTCTTCATATATGGCTCTAAAGAAAGAAATTTTGCATGCGAACACTTCGAACACATTCTCGAAGTGAAAAAACTCCCCTACCGACCAGCTATCCGGATTAAACCATGGTTTATAAGCAACCAAGAACCAGCTATCCGGATTAAACCATGGTTTATAAGCAACCAAGAACTTTGATCAGTGCATTTTTAAATTTCTGTAACTTCGTTCAAACACCATGTTGAGTCTTCATTTATGGCTCTAAAGAAAGAACTTTTGCATTCGAACACTTCGAACACAATCTAGAAGTGATAAAATTCTCCTACCGACCAGCTATCCGAATTAAACCATGGTTTATAAGCAACCAAGAACTTAGACCAGTGCATTTTTAAATTTCTCTAACTTCGTTTAAACACCATGTAGAGTCTTCATTCATGGCTCTAAAGAAAGAAATTTTGCATTCGAACACTTCGAACACAATCTCGAAGTAATAAAACTCCCGTACCGACCAGCTATCCGGATTAAACCATGGTTTATAAGCAACCAAGAACTTGGACCAGTGCTTTTTTAAATTTCTGTAACTTCGTTCAAACACCATGTAGAGTCTTCATTTATGGCTCTAAAGAAAGAACTTTTGCATGCGAACACTTCGAATACAATCTCAAAGTGATAAAACTCACCTACCGACCAGCTATCCGGTTTAAACCATGGTTTATAAGCAACCAAGAACTTAGACCAGTGCATTTTAAATTTCTGTAACTTCGTTCAAACATCATGTAGAGTCTTCATTCATGGCTCTAAAGAAAGAAATTTTGCATGCGAACACTTCGAACACATTCTCGAAGTGAAAAAACTCCCCTACCGACCAGCTATCCGGATTAAACCATGGTTTATAAGCAACCAAGAACCAGCTATCCGGATTAAACCATGGTTTATAAGCAACCAAGAACTTTGACCAGTGCATTTTTAAATTTCTGTAACTTCGTTCAAACACCATGTAGAGTCTTCATATATGGCTCTAAAGAAAGAACTTTTGCATGCGAACACTTCGAACACATTCTCGAAGTGACAAAACTTACCTACCTACCAGCTACCCGGATTAAACCATGGTTTATAAGCAACCAAGAACTTAGACCAGTGCATTTTTAAATTTCTGTAACTTCGTTCAAACACCATGTAGAGTCTTCATTTATGGCTCTAAAGAAAGAAATTTTGCATTCGAACACTTCGAACACAATCTAGAAGTGATAAAATTCCCCTACCGACCAGCTATCCGAATTAAACCATGGTTTATAAGTAACCAAGAACTTAGACCAGTGCATTTTTAAATTTCTGTAACTTCGTTCAAACACCATGTTGAGTCTTCATTTATGGCTCTAAAGAAAGAACTTCTGCATGCGAACACTTCGAACACATTCTCGAAGTGATAAAACTTACCTACCGACCAGCTATCCGGATTAAACCATGGTTTATAAGCAACCAAGAACCAGCTATCCGGATTAAACCATGGTTTATAAGCAACCAAGAACTTTGACCAGTGCATTTTTAAATTTCTGTAACTTCGTTCAAACACCATGTTGAGTCTTCATTTATGGCTCTAAAGAAAGAACTTTTGCATTCGAACACTTCGAACACAATCTAGAAGTGATAAAATTCCCCTACCGACCAGCTATCCGAATTAAACCATGGTTTATAAGTAACGAAGAACTTAGACCAGTGCATTTTTAAATTTCTATAACTTCGTTCAAACACCATGTTGAGTCTTCATTTATGGCTCTAAAGAAAGAACTTCTGCATGCGAACACTTCGAACACATTCTCGAAGTGATAAAACTTACCTACCGACCAGCTAACCGGATTAAACCATGGTTTATAAGCAACCAAGAACCAGCTATCCGGATTAAACCATGGTTTATAAGCAACCAAGAACTTTGACCAGTGCATTTTTAAATTTCTGTAACTTCGTTCAAACACCATGTTGAGTCTTCATTTATGGCTCTAAAGAAAGAACTTTTGCATTCGAACACTTCGAACACAATCTAGAAGTGATAAAATTCTCCTACCGACCAGCTATCCGAATTAAACCATGGTTTATAAGCAACCAAGAACTTAGACCAGTGCATTTTTAAATTTCTCTAACTTCGTTTAAACACCATGTAGAGTCTTCATTCATGGCTCTAAAGAAAGAAATTTTGCATTCGAACACTTCGAACACAATCTCGAAGTAATAAAACTCCCGTACCGACCAGCTATCCGGATTAAACCATGGTTTATAAGCAACCAAGAACTTGGACCAGTGCATTTTTAAATTTCTGTAACTTCGTTCAAACACCATGTAGAGTCTTCATTTATGGCTCTAAAGAAAGAACTTTTGCATGCGAACACTTCGAATACAATCTCAAAGTGATAAAACTCACCTACCGACCAGCTATCCGGTTTAAACCATGGTTTATAAGCAACCAAGAACTTAGACCAGTGCATTTTTAAATTTCTGTAACTTCGTTCAAACACCATGTAGAGTCTTCATTTATGGCTCTAAAGAAAGAACTTTTGCATTCGAACACTTCGAACACAATCTAGAAGTGATAAAATTCCCCTACCGACCAGCTATCCGAATTAAACCATGGTTTATAAGTAACCAAGAACTTAGACCAGTGCATTTTTAAATTTCTGTAACTTCGTTCAAACACCATGTTGAGTTTTCATTTATGGCTCTAAAGAAAGAACTTCTGCATGCGAACACTTCGAACACATTCTCGAAGTGATAAAACTTACCTACCGACCAGCTATCCGGATTAAACCATGGTTTATAAGCAACCAAGAACCAGCTATCCGGATTAAACCATGGTTTATAAGCAACCAAGAACTTTGACCAGTGCATTTTTAAATTTCTGTAACTTCGTTCAAACACCATGTAGAGTCTTCATTTATGGCTCTAAAGAAAGAACTTTTGCATGCGAACACTTCGAATACAATCTCAAAGTGATAAAACTCACCTACCGACCAGCTATCCGGTTTAAACCATGGTTTATAAGCAACCAAGAACTTAGACCAGTGCATTTTAAATTTCTGTAACTTCGTTCAAACATCATGTAGAGTCTTCATTCATGGCTCTAAAGAAAGAAATTTTGCATGCGAACACTTCGAACACATTCTCGAAGTGAAAAAACTCCCCTACCGACCAGCTATCCGGATTAAACCATGGTTTATAAGCAACCAAGAACCAGCTATCCGGATTAAACCATGGTTTATAAGCAACCAAGAACTTTGACCAGTGCATTTTTAAATTTCTGTAACTTCGTTCAAACACCATGTTGAGTCTTCATTTATGGCTCTAAAGAAAGAACTTTTGCATTCGAACACTTCGAACACAATCTAGAAGTGATAAAATTCCCCTACCGACCAGCTATCCGAATTAAACCATGGTTTATAAGTAACGAAGAACTTAGACCAGTGCATTTTTAAATTTCTATAACTTCGTTCAAACACCATGTTGAGTCTTCATTTATGGCTCTAAAGAAAGAACTTCTGCATGCGAACACTTCGAACACATTCTCGAAGTGATAAAACTTACCTACCGACCAGCTATCCGGATTAAACCATGGTTTATAAGCAACCAAGAACCAGCTATCCGGATTAAACCATGGTTTATAAGCAACCAAGAACTTTGACCAGTGCATTTTTAAATTTCTGTAACTTCGTTCAAACACCATGTTGAGTCTTCATTTATGGCTCTAAAGAAAGAACTTTTGCATTCGAACACTTCGAACACAATCTAGAAGTGATAAAATTCTCCTACCGACCAGCTATCCGAATTAAACCATGGTTTATAAGCAACCAAGAACTTAGACCAGTGCATTTTTAAATTTCTCTAACTTCGTTTAAACACCATGTAGAGTCTTCATTCATGGCTCTAAAGAAAGAAATTTTGCATTCGAACACTTCGAACACAATCTCGAAGTAATAAAACTCCCGTACCGACCAGCTATCCGGATTAAACCATGGTTTATAAGCAACCAAGAACTTGGACCAGTGCTTTTTTAAATTTCTGTAACTTCGTTCAAACACCATGTAGAGTCTTCATTTATGGCTCTAAAGAAAGAACTTTTGCATGCGAACACTTCGAATACAATCTCAAAGTGATAAAACTCACCTACCGACCAGCTATCCGGTTTAAACCATGGTTTATAAGCAACCAAGAACTTAGACCAGTGCATTTTAAATTTCTGTAACTTCGTTCAAACATCATGTAGAGTCTTCATTCATGGCTCTAAAGAAAGAAATTTTGCATGCGAACACTTCGAACACATTCTCGAAGTGAAAAAACTCCCCTACCGACCAGCTATCCGGATTAAACCATGGTTTATAAGCAACCAAGAACCAGCTATCCGGATTAAACCATGGTTTATAAGCAACCAAGAACTTTGACCAGTGCATTTTTAAATTTCTGTAACTTCGTTCAAACACCATGTAGAGTCTTCATATATGGCTCTAAAGAAAGAACTTTTGCATGCGAACACTTCGAACACATTCTCGAAGTGACAAAACTTACCTACCTACCAGCTACCCGGATTAAACCATGGTTTATAAGCAACCAAGAACTTAGACCAGTGCATTTTTAAATTTCTGTAACTTCGTTCAAACACCATGTAGAGTCTTCATTTATGGCTCTAAAGAAAGAAATTTTGCATTCGAACACTTCGAACACAATCTAGAAGTGATAAAATTCCCCTACCGACCAGCTATCCGAATTAAACCATGGTTT
Organism: Allodiplogaster pararmata; assembly: GCA_964056735.1. NCBI lineage: Eukaryota > Metazoa > Nematoda > Chromadorea > Rhabditida > Diplogasteridae > Allodiplogaster > Allodiplogaster pararmata. Next base: position 16,684,180 of record OZ057406.1, read on the forward strand.
ATAAGTAACCAAGAACTTAGACCAGTGCATTTTTAAATTTCTGTAACTTCGTTCAAACACCATGTTGAGTCTTCATTTATGGCTCTAAAGAAAGAACTTCTGCATGCGAACACTTCGAACACATTCTCGAAGTGATAAAACTTACCTACCGACCAGCTATCCGGATTAAACCATGGTTTATAAGCAACCAAGAACCAGCTATCCGGATTAAACCATGGTTTATAAGCAACCAAGAACTTTGACCAGTGCATTTTTAAATTTCTGTAACTTCGTTCAAACACCATGTTGAGTCTTCATTTATGGCTCTAAAGAAAGAACTTTTGCATTCGAACACTTTGAACACAATCTAGAAGTGATAAAATTCCCCTACCGACCAGCTATCCGAATTAAACCATGGTTTATAAGTAACGAAGAACTTAGACCAGTGCATTTTTAAATTTCTATAACTTCGTTCAAACACCATGTTGAGTCTTCATTTATGGCTCTAAAGAAAGAACTTCTGCATGCGAACACTTCGAACACATTCTCGAAGTGATAAAACTTACCTACCGACCAGCTATCCGGATTAAACCATGGTTTATAAGCAACCAAGAACCAGCTATCCGGATTAAACCATGGTTTATAAGCAACCAAGAACTTTGACCAGTGCATTTTTAAATTTCTGTAACTTCGTTCAAACACCATGTTGAGTCTTCATTTATGGCTCTAAAGAAAGAACTTTTGCATTCGAACACTTCGAACACAATCTAGAAGTGATAAAATTCTCCTACCGACCAGCTATCCGAATTAAACCATGGTTTATAAGCAACCAAGAACTTAGACCAGTGCATTTTTAAATTTCTCTAACTTCGTTTAAACACCATGTAGAGTCTTCATTCATGGCTCTAAAGAAAGAAATTTTGCATTCGAACACTTCGAACACAATCTCGAAGTAATAAAACTCCCGTACCGACCAGCTATCCGGATTAAACCATGGTTTATAAGCAACCAAGAACTTGGACCAGTGCATTTTTAAATTTCTGTAACTTCGTTCAAACACCATGTAGAGTCTTCATTTATGGCTCTAAAGAAAGAACTTTTGCATGCGAACACTTCGAATACAATCTCAAAGTGATAAAACTCACCTACCGACCAGCTATCCGGTTTAAACCATGGTTTATAAGCAACCAAGAACTTAGACCAGTGCATTTTAAATTTCTGTAACTTCGTTCAAACATCATGTAGAGTCTTCATTCATGGCTCTAAAGAAAGAAATTTTGCATGCGAACACTTCGAACACATTCTCGAAGTGAAAAAACTCCCCTACCGACCAGCTATCCGGATTAAACCATGGTTTATAAGCAACCAAGAACCAGCTATCCGGATTAAACCATGGTTTATAAGCAACCAAGAACTTTGACCAGTGCATTTTTAAATTTCTGTAACTTCGTTCAAACACCATGTAGAGTCTTCATATATGGCTCTAAAGAAAGAACTTTTGCATGCGAACACTTCGAACACATTCTCGAAGTGACAAAACTTACCTACCTACCAGCTACCCGGATTAAACCATGGTTTATAAGCAACCAAGAACTTAGACCAGTGCATTTTTAAATTTCTGTAACTTCGTTCAAACACCATGTAGAGTCTTCATTTATGGCTCTAAAGAAAGAACTTTTGCATTCGAACACTTCGAACACAATCTAGAAGTGATAAAATTCCCCTACCGACCAGCTATCCGAATTAAACCATGGTTTATAAGTAACCAAGAACTTAGACCAGTGCATTTTTAAATTTCTGTAACTTCGTTCAAACACCATGTTGAGTTTTCATTTATGGCTCTAAAGAAAGAACTTCTGCATGCGAACACTTCGAACACATTCTCGAAGTGATAAAACTTACCTACCGACCAGCTATCCGGATTAAACCATGGTTTATAAGCAACCAAGAACCAGCTATCCGGATTAAACCATGGTTTATAAGCAACCAAGAACTTTGACCAGTGCATTTTTAAATTTCTGTAACTTCGTTCAAACACCATGTAGAGTCTTCATTTATGGCTCTAAAGAAAGAACTTTTGCATGCGAACACTTCGAATACAATCTCAAAGTGATAAAACTCACCTACCGACCAGCTATCCGGTTTAAACCATGGTTTATAAGCAACCAAGAACTTAGACCAGTGCATTTTAAATTTCTGTAACTTCGTTCAAACATCATGTAGAGTCTTCATTCATGGCTCTAAAGAAAGAAATTTTGCATGCGAACACTTCGAACACATTCTCGAAGTGAAAAAACTCCCCTACCGACCAGCTATCCGGATTAAACCATGGTTTATAAGCAACCAAGAACCAGCTATCCGGATTAAACCATGGTATATAAGCAACCAAGAACTTTGACCAGTGCATTTTTAAATTTCTGTAACTTCGTTCAAACACAATGTTGAGTCTTCATTTATGGCTCTAAAGAAAGAACTTTTGCATTCGAACACTTCGAACACAATCTAGAAGTGATAAAATTCCCCTACCGACCAGCTATCCGAATTAAACCATGGTTTATAAGTAACGAAGAACTTAGACCAGTGCATTTTTAAATTTCTATAACTTCGTTCAAACAACATGTTGAGTCTTCATTTATGGCTCTAAAGAAAGAACTTCTGCATGCGAATACTTCGAACACATTCTCGAAGTGATAAAACTTACCTACCGACCAGCTATCCGGATTAAACCATGGTTTATAAGCAACCAAGAACCAGCTATCCGGATTAAACCATGGTTTATAAGCAACCAAGAACTTTGACCAGTGCATTTTTAAATTTCTGTAACTTCGTTCAAACACCATGTTGAGTCTTCATTTATGGCTCTAAAGAAAGAACTTTTGCATTCGAACACTTCGAACACAATCTAAAAGTGATAAAATTCTCCTACCGACCAGCTATCCGAATTAAACCATGGTTTATAAGCAACCAAGAACTTAGACCAGTGCATTTTTAAATTTCTCTAACTTCGTTTAAACACCATGTAGAGTCTTCATTCATGGCTCTAAAGAAAGAAATTTTGCATTCGAACACTTCGAACACAATCTCGAAGTAATAAAACTCCCGTACCGACCAGCTATCCGGATTAAACCATGGTTTATAAGCAACCAAGAACTTGGACCAGTGCATTTTTAAATTTCTGTAACTTCGTTCAAACACCATGTAGAGTCTTCATTTATGGCTCTAAAGAAAGAACTTTTGCATGCGAACACTTCGAATACAATCTCAAAGTGATAAAACTCACCTACCGACCAGCTATCCGGTTTAAACCATGGTTTATAAGCAACCAAGAACTTAGACCAGTGCATTTTAAATTTCTGTAACTTCGTTCAAACATCATGTAGAGTCTTCATTCATGGCTCTAAAGAAAGAAATTTTGCATGCGAACACTTCGAACACATTCTCGAAGTGAAAAAACTCCCCTACCGACCAGCTATCCGGATTAAACCATGGTTTATAAGCAACCAAGAACCAGCTATCCGGATTAAACCATGGTTTATAAGCAACCAAGAACTTAGACCAGTGCATTTTAAATTTCTGTAACTTCGTTCAAACACCTTGTTGAGTCTTCATTTATGGCTCTAAAGAAAGAACTTTTGCATTCGAACACTTCGAACACAATCTCGAAGTGATAAAACTTACCTACCGACCAGCTATCCGGATTAAACCATGGTTTATAAGCAACCAAGAACTTAGACCAGTGCATTTTAAATTTCTGTAACTTCGTTCAAACACCATGTAGAGTCTTCATTTATGGCTCTAAAGAAAGAACTTTTGCATGCGAACACTTCGAATACAATCTCAAAGTGATAAAACTCACCTACCGACCAGCTATCCGGTTTAAACCATGGTTTATAAGCAACCAAGAACTTAGACCAGTGCATTTTAAATTTCTGTAACTTCGTTCAAACATCATGTAGAGTCTTCATTCATGGCTCTAAAGAAAGAAATTTTGCATGCGAACACTTCGAACACATTCTCGAAGTGAAAAAACTCCCCTACCGACCAGCTATCCGGATTAAACCATGGTTTATAAGCAACCAAGAACCAGCTATCCGGATTAAACCATGGTTTATAAGCAACCAAGAACTTAGACCAGTGCATTTTAAATTTCTGTAACTTCGTTCAAACACCTTGTTGAGTCTTCATTTATGGCTCTAAAGAAAGAACTTTTGCATTCGAACACTTCGAACACAATCTCGAAGTGATAAAACTTACCTACCGACCAGCTATCCGGATTAAACCATGGTTTATAAGCAACCAAGAACTTAGACCAGTGCATTTTAAATTTCTGTAACTTCGTTCAAACACCATGTAGAGTCTTCATTTATGGCTCTAAAGAAAGAACTTTTGCATTCGAACACTTCGAACACAATCTAGAAGTGATAAAATTCCCCTACCGACCAGCTATCCGAATTAAACCATGGTTTATAAGTAACCAAGAACTTAGACCAGTGCATTTTTAAATTTCTGTAACTTCGTTCAAACACCATGTTGAGTTTTCATTTATGGCTCTAAAGAAAGAACTTCTGCATGCGAACACTTCGAACACATTCTCGAAGTGATAAAACTTACCTACCGACCAGCTATCCGGATTAAACCATGGTTTATAAGCAACCAAGAACTTAGACCAGTGCATTTTTAAATTTCTCTAACTTCGTTTAAACACCATGTAGAGTCTTCATTCATGGCTCTAAAGAAAGAAATTTTGCATTCGAACACTTCGAACACAATCTCGAAGTAATAAAACTCCCGTACCGACCAGCTATCCGGATTAAACCATGGTTTATAAGCAACCAAGAACTTGGACCAGTGCATTTTTAAATTTCTGTAACTTCGTTCAAACACCATGTAGAGTCTTCATTTATGGCTCTAAAGAAAGAACTTTTGCATGCGAACACTTCGAATACAATCTCAAAGTGATAAAACTCACCTACCGACCAGCTATCCGGTTTAAACCATGGTTTATAAGCAACCAAGAACTTAGACCAGTGCATTTTAAATTTCTGTAACTTCGTTCAAACATCATGTAGAGTCTTCATTCATGGCTCTAAAGAAAGAAATTTTGCATGCGAACACTTCGAACACATTCTCGAAGTGAAAAAACTCCCCTACCGACCAGCTATCCGGATTAAACCATGGTTTATAAGCAACCAAGAACCAGCTATCCGGATTAAACCATGGTTTATAAGCAACCAAGAACTTAGACCAGTGCATTTTAAATTTCTGTAACTTCGTTCAAACACCTTGTTGAGTCTTCATTTATGGCTCTAAAGAAAGAACTTTTGCATTCGAACACTTCGAACACAATCTCGAAGTGATAAAACTTACCTACCGACCAGCTATCCGGATTAAACCATGGTTTATAAGCAACCAAGAACTTAGACCAGTGCATTTTAAATTTCTGTAACTTCGTTCAAACACCATGTAGAGTCTTCATTTATGGCTCTAAAGAAAGAACTTTTGCATTCGAACACTTCGAACACAATCTAGAAGTGATAAAATTCCCCTACCGACCAGCTATCCGAATTAAACCATGGTTTATAAGTAACCAAGAACTTAGACCAGTGCATTTTTAAATTTCTGTAACTTCGTTCAAACACCATGTTGAGTTTTCATTTATGGCTCTAAAGAAAGAACTTCTGCATGCGAACACTTCGAACACATTCTCGAAGTGATAAAACTTACCTACCGACCAGCTATCCGGATTAAACCATGGTTTATAAGCAACCAAGAACCAGCTATCCGGATTAAACCATGGTTTATAAGCAACCAAGAACTTTGACCAGTGCATTTTTAAATTTCTGTAACTTCGTTCAAACACCATGTTGAGTCTTCATTCATGGCTCTAAAGAAAGAAATTTTGCATTCGAACACTTCGAACACAATCTCGAAGTAATAAAACTCCCGTACCGACCAGCTATCCGGATTAAACCATGGTTTATAAGCAACCAAGAACTTGGACCAGTGCATTTTTAAATTTCTGTAACTTCGTTCAAACACCATGTAGAGTCTTCATTTATGGCTCTAAAGAAAGAACTTTTGCATTCGAACACTTCGAATACAATCTCAAAGTGATAAAACTCACCTACCGACCAGCTATCCGGTTTAAACCATGGTTTATAAGCAACCAAGAACTTAGACCAGTGCATTTTTAAATTTCTGTAACTTCGTTCAAACACCATGTAGAGTCTTCATTCATGGCTCTAAAGAAAGAACTTTTGCATTCGAACACTTCGAATACAATCTCAAAGTGATAAAACTCACCTACCGACCAGCTATCCGGATTAAACCATGGTTTTTAAGCAACCAAGAACTTGGACCAGTGCATTTTTAAATTTCTGTAACTTCGTTCAAACACCATGTAGAGTCTTCATTTATGGCTCTAGAGAAAGAACTTTTGCATTCAAACACTTCGAACACATTCTCGAAGTGATGAAATTCACTTACCGACCAGGTTTCCGGATTAAACCATGGTTTATAAGCAAACAAGAACTTAGACCAGTGCATTTTTGAATTTCTGTAACTTCGTTCAAACACCTTGTTGAGTCTTCATTTATGGCTCTAAAGAAAGAACTTTTGCATTCGAACACTTCGAACACAATCTCGAAGTGATAAAACTTACCTACCGACCAGCTATCCGGATTAAACCATGGTTTATAAGCAACCAAGAACTTAGACCAGTGCATTTTAAATTTCTGTAACTTCGTTCAAACACCTTGTTGAGTCTTCATTTATGGCTCTAAAGAAAGAACTTTTGCATTCGAACACAATCTCGGAGTGATAAAAGTCCCCTACCGACCAGCTATCCGAATTAAACCATGGTTTATAAGCAACCAAGAACTTAGACCAGTGCATTTTAAATTTCTGTAACTTCGTTCAAACACCATATAGAGTCTTCATTTATGGCTCTAAAGAAAGAAATTTTGCATTCGAACACTTCTAACACAATCTCGAAGTAATAAAACTCCCCTACCGACCAGCTATCCGGATTAAACCATGGTTTATAAGCAACCAAGAACTTAGACCAGTGCATTTTTAAATTTCTGTAACTTCGTTCAAACACCATGTAGAGTCTTCATTTATGGCTCTAAAGAAAGAAATTTTGCATACGAATACGAATGACATGATTTCGAAGTAATAAAACTCCCCTACCGACCAGCTATCTGGATTAAAAAAATTGTTTATAAAGAACCAATTAAAACTCATCTAATTTGTTCAAATTAAATTTTTTTTTCGTATCTTTTATCGGATCTGTATATTTTAGTACTTCCAGAATTGTTCAATGTGAACTTCTAACGTCATCTTACGATATGGATTCAATAATGTTTCATCCTTGGTATTATGTAAAATAAAAGTTTTTGTTTCTTCTCTTCGAATATTTGGAAGGGTTTGTTTTCAATTTTTTTTTCATCAATTCGAATATTTTTTCTCGATAAATTTCTCATTATTTCGAACCGTTTTTTTTTTAAACTTATTTTTTTGTGGAAAGTTCCTCATAACTTAAAGTTGGTTTTTTTGTGTTGTAAATCTTCTGATTATGTTCATCCATGTCGGGAGGAACTGGTTCATGCGAAAAGAATGTACATAAACATATTTATTCGTGTCCTCAGTGGTGAATGCAATGATTACGCGTTCTGGACCAAGATAAGAGAGTTAACTGCCGCAAGTTTAGTCTATATGAGGTGACCTTAGAGAAAAAAGGTCGTAGTTTAATTCTGAGAAAAAAAACTGAGAAAAACAAAAGTTCATGTGTCAGACAACGAGCTAAGTGACCGGTCCACGAACGGTCACCTAGTTAGAACAGAGATTGAGCGTTCGGCTGGACTTTTATTCCGCCCGTTAAAAATTTTTTTTGTTTCATAACTTTATCTTCAGTTTCTTAACTTTTTGCTACTGTTAATTTTGAGATATGTGAATAACATTGAATAGCATCGAAGCAAACAAATTTGTATGACATTTCCTGTGCGAGGAGCACTATTGGACCACTAAATCTTTAAAAAAAAATTTGTATAGAAGTATTAATCTGAGAAGTGGCGTCAAAAAGCAAGGGGTTTCAAAAAAGATGGTAGATATGATAATGAGTCGAACAAATCGATTTTCATTGTTTACTCGCAGTGATTAAAGTTAGAGAGAAATCAGCAAAACAGTTCCGTCTTGAGTACTTCCAGAGCCAAATGGAAATTTTATGTTCGAAAATACAATCAAAGTAACAAATTACATTCAAGGACTTTATAATATCATTTGAATTCATATCGAAAAACTTATGTTAAAGGAATGCTTTTAATCTAAATAGAAGATAATGCATTTTGAACAACGTGAGAGGACAAATGAATAATTTTCTTCGCTGTCATGATCTGATCGATTTTAGCATCATTCTGTAGTTGGCAGTTGTTTTAAGAATTACAACATTTTCTAGTTGATATAAGAAGAAAGGAATGAAAAAGAATATAAATCTCGAGTTACATCCAGACATTCGGAGTTTAAAGAAATAATTTAAAGCTGAAAGCAAACAATTCACAAGAGAAATAAATAGCATGACGGAGGAATATCAAACAATGGTCTCTCTCCTTGCTCCTCTACATAGATCAATAAATAGCATGACGGAGGAATATAAAACAATGGTCTCTCTCCTTGCTCCTCTACATAGATCAATAAATAGCATGACGGAGGAATATCAAACAATGGTCTCTCTCCTTGCTCCTCTACATAGATCAATAAATAGCATGACGGAGGAATATAAAACAATGGTCTCTCTCCTTGCTCCTCTACATAGATCAATAAATAGCATGACGGAGGAATATAAAACAATGGTCTCTCTCCTTGCTCCTCTACATAGATCAATAAATAGCATGACGGAGGAATATCAAACAATGGTCTCTCTCCTTGCTCCTCTACATAGATCAATAAATAGCATGACGGAGGAATATAAAACAATGGTCTCTCTCCTTGCTCCTCTACATAGATCAATAAATAGCATGATGGAGGAATATCAAACAATGGTCTCTCTCCTTGCTCCTCTACATAAATCAGAGTCTCTTCGTTCTTGTATGCTGGAAGCAACTTTCTTTTTTTAAATTGTTTAATTGTTGATAAAATGGAAGTTTTTGAACACCGACGAATAATTGTTGATTCTTGTTATAAAAATATGTATAAACTTTTTCTCTAAGTTTTTGAAACTTTTTTGTTCATTCAACAGTATGTGAAAGTTATTTGTAGATTACATTTTCTTCAGCTATGCGGAATTCAAATTTCATTATATCAGAAAAGACCAACCCTAGAACTAAGTCAGCATCCAGAACTCGTTTAGTAGATGTTTTTGGGGGGTTCTTTTCGACTCTCAAGATGTCAGTTACTTCTTCGCCTTCAGTACCAAGCCAAGTCCGCCGTTTGACGCTTTCATCTAGGAAACAAAACTTGGGATACGAAGTGTTTTGAAATGTCTAAAGCTCGCAGGAACTGAGAATAATTTTCAGCATTTATTGTTTAAATATGAGTATACCGTACTCCTCGTTGATATCAAGCAACGGCTTTTTATACCGAGCAGAAGAGCGGATTTTTTTCAGAAACTTGTGCAGAAATCGTGTGGTGTGAAGAGATCCGAACCCGCGACCTTCGCCTTCCGGACGACCCTCTTACCCACTCAGCTACGAAGGCACACAATATCATGCACATTTTAAGGGCCACACAACATGCCCCCTCTCAACACCAATGTCTCTTGAGGTCTAGGCGCCATTGTTTCTGCGAACTAGCTCATGCTCGGGTTTTCTTCTTTGTTCTCTTTTTTCTCGTATCCTCTCCTTCTCATCCCGGTTTGGGCCCCATTTAAACAAGAGTATTCCCTACCCCTGGTTGATCTCAAGCAACGGCTTTTTATACCAAGCAGAGGAGCGGATTGTTCGCAGAAACTTCGTGTGGTGTGACGGGAACCGGACCCGTGGTCTCAGACCGGTGATAAAACAAGTTGTTGAGCAAAATTGAGAAGATAACAACAAAAACTGTTAAGTCGTGCTGGCTACTAACTACAAAACAAAATGGCAGTCGTGCAAAACTCCTATTTGATAATTCTGGTCGAAAAATTATCAAAGGTTGAATTATTTTTTTACAGAACCTGGACTGAGAAGCCTTGGATTCGAATTCGCAGTCTCCAAAGTTTTTTCCTCCGAGTATTCTTGGATTTTATTGGGTTCGTCTTGGCCCTGACTCGGTAAAACTTTATTTCCTGCAGTTAATAAAAAAAAGTTTAAAAGTTTACGAATTAATTGAATTGTAACATAAAACTTCTGCATAATTCATCTTTTTGCCACAGAGATTGAGAAAAGATATAAGAGTCTGCTTCAACGCTTGAGATGCCTCATTCATTAAATACTTCAATTGGTTCCTTTTCTTGCTGAACATTTCACCCATCTTCTAAAAAATGTTTAACTATTGAACAAAGATTTTTTCACTTAGAAAATGACTTTCATAACAGATGATAAATCTTAGAATGCTAAGTTACACAGTTCAAAGGCAGTGACGCCTGGTTAAGATGACAAGAAATTGAACTGTCGCACAAAAAAAGATAGTCGACCGTGCGGGATCGAACCCAGTCATCTCTTTTCAAACCGGGAGCAAGCGCGGTCCCATTACAGCACGGGGACACATTGCTATTCCCTGCGCTAGTGAGGAAAAGGCGCGTATTGGTAACGCGGTAACGCGCTTCTCTCGGTTTGAGGAGAGATGGCTGGGCTCGATCCCGTACGATGGACTACCTTTTTTCTGTACGATAGTTCCATCAACTTTCATAACAGAGTTAAACCCTTCCATTTAGAAACCTGATTTTTTCACATCTGACTCCGGTGAAAGTCAAACTGAGTACATACAAGCATTATCAACTACTGCTCAGGCAAAAGCTAGTCAACGAGAAGGGATTACATTTCTATTTTCGGGAAAGTGCTAATGATACATTGGAAAAAGTTATAGTTTTCATAAAATAAATACTTTGTAGAAATTGTGAGTCTTAGACTCTACGCTGTTCCTCTTTTTTTTCTTCGGGTCCTCTCTAGCCATGAGCAAGGCATTCTGCCGTAGGTAAGTCGGGCTCTGAGATGTTTCCAGTAAAGTAACACGGGAAGCCGAAGACTTCTGTGGTGTCTTCGTCATTCTTGTCAAAGCAGGTGAGGGGTTTTTCGACGCCAACTGCAAATTACGCCTAATATTTTTTTTAATTCTGAGCGAAATCAGTTTTCAACAAGATTGTGTTTGTGAAAGGGTAACTTTTCAGTCATATTTCTCGAATTATTGGTACAACATTGGGTATAAGAGTAAGTTCTCGCAGCTCATGTCTTTTTACCACCGAATTTAATTAGTTATTTTGAATGAAAATTATGTTTTATGAGCAGGCTCTAAAGGAGAAAAAAAAGTTTTTTTTTACATTCCTTAAGGAAAAATAATTTGAGAAAATTTCTTAGCTCAGCTCTCAAATAGAACCGAAAAGAGAAGTCGGGAGACTGACATTTGACCTTTCACGTCGTTCATTTTCCACCTCTTCACATCGTAGCAGCAGCCTGAGTATGTCTTCTGGCGGAGCTTCGGAAGGAGCTTCGTTCACCATCGAAGAGTTCCTATTCTGAACAAGCTTCCATTTGGTTTTATTGTTTTATCTTCAGGATTCGTGAAGAACTCTACCTTTTCAAATTTTCTTCGATTTCGTGTAGGCACACATTCACCCTCAGAACGTCTTTTAAGAAGTTTTTTTAAATAGCTTAGCATATTTTTTGACTGTCCTACATAAACTCTAGAAAGCATCCCTTTTTCCCGATGACAGAATTTATTTCTTAATCGTATTAGGATGCAGCTCTAATCTTTGTTAACTCAGTATCGTGAGGACATAGTAAGCTCAATTTATTGTTTTTCCTGTTCGAAAATGAGTTTGACATGATGTGAAAACCATTTTTTCCGTTGTCATAAACAAACCGCTAGTCTGTCTATCACGCGCAGAGTTGAAAATATGATGTTTTTTCCAGGGAAAGTGTGTTATTATTGTGAGAGAAAAGTGATTACAACGATAAGGACAATATGTATGTATGCAGCTTGCCAGCTTACAAACGCTAGCATGATCTTTGAGAGATCAGTTGGTAGTGCTATCAAGTTTTCAAATTAACAGATCAGCTAACATTTGCATTATTCGTTCACTGATTGGAGCGTCATCTTTTTTCCAAAAATCCTGGGCCTCCTTCAATAAGTTTTGCGAGCAGAGTCTTCAGTTTAATTAGTTATTATTTGATTATCGTTTAAACTATCGTGCTGACAAAAGCAGTTCTATTACTGGAATCGAAGCTCGTTACCGGAGGCAGAGGTGTTTAGTTCATTACCAAGGACGCATTTCTGATCCATGATGAATGAAAGAGTCAAGGAAGGGGGGAAAGTTCTATGTAAGCTGTCCTAATCGGTGGATTATCAAACCTTGCCACGAGACGCTCTGCAGCAGAAAAGCGTACAGGAGAGCAGTGCAAAAACGAATGCAAACACGATCGCTCCTAGCAAGATTCCTATGAGCCAACCATCTGAATCCATGAGCAACTCAAGAGCCGATGAATTAGAGGAACGGCTCACATCAAATTTCTCATGGAACTCTGAAAGCAAAAACAACATCAAGTTTTCGAGCCGGTAAATCTTTTCATGAACATCAAAATAATCAACAGAAGCTCAATTTCCCAGTTCGACGATTTTAAATTGAGCTAGCGGAAAGACAAGACAACAATGTCTATGAGGCAGAATGAAACCGAGCGAACTACCTTCACGAACACGTCACCACTACACCGCAGAGAACACATTTAATGTATTTTTCAGGCTAAAAGTAATGACCGAAGCAAAAAACACCCAAAAAATATTCATAAGAAATACATAGTCTATAAACTTACGACAATGTAAACACTACCGATCCTTGTTTATGGTTCTTGTTAAAAAAAGATTTTTTTAACCAAGTTTGCGCTTTCTCATTTCTTTGAATTAGAAATTTTGAATATTATAATAGTTTCGGGGTCTTTCTCTATAGCAATATGAAAACTAAAATATCTGCTTTCGCAACTATCGACGTTTCTAGTACAAAATGGTCAAAAATTTTTTTTTGAAAACTTTAAAATACATTCCACAAAAGTATACAGTATGCAGTCTCGTGTAACCTGGATGCGAGAAATAAAGCACTTAAACTCTGCAATTTTCGATACATACACGCTCAGTAAGAGAAGACATTTTTGTTGTTCTCGATGAGTTTCTGTCCGTAATTGAAAAAGTAGAATACCATCTTCTTTTTTTTAAAACGACATGCTATCACGTTCAGCGCTCAAATTTTTCAAGCTATGCATCGTTCCGATTATGTAAATAAGTTGAGAGCTTCGGAGAGCACAAAAAACTTTTGCACCAAAATGAAACACATGAGCTTTCTATTTTCTCCGCAACTTTTCTCAACAGGACACCCCAACTAACACTGGCATAGAAGATCCTTGTTTTCTCCATTCTTTTCGCGGGTGTAAAAGAACTTCAAAAGAGGCTATTTTCCGCTTTTGCATAACTGATCAAAAAAGTTCCTGCTACGTGGGAACGAGAGAGAAATGGAAATCTTTTGAGGGAGTAGCTTTTTGAGATTCCCACTTTCGTGACTGAGTGCTTTTCGAATTGAGATATACTAGCAAGATTTGAACATAAATTTCCTCCTAAAATGCATAATTTAAACATTTGTTGATGATTTGATTAAGCATTTGATTTAAGAAACATCTAAACCGTTTAATATTTGCTGGTAACCAACGCAAGAATGAAAAATTCCGCCTCTTAACCATATTTTTGCTCTTTTTTTCTTAAAAAAAACATCTGATTTCCTGCTTTAAGGCTTCGAGAGAATATATAATTTCTCCATCATCAGTAACTTAATCGCGAAGGAATACTTTTTTCAATAGACTGAGTATATGAAAAAATATGTAGAAGGAACTTACTCTTTTTCACTTGAAATTTAATCGTTAAGAGCTGAAAAAGTAATGTGTTACTACATAGTATGGTTGATTGATTCTTAGAAGCGCATTAAAAAGTCACTCAAAAAATTTCCAAGATATACAAGGAAGATAAACCAAAACCGAAGGAACCGCTAAATTTGTATCAATGAACAAACAAATACTTTTTGAGTTACAAGACCAAAAAAATCATTCTCCTTGGTAAACCAACAAAAATTGAGGAAGTTGATAAATTGCAGACCTTTTATCAATGAAAGGTCTCAAAAGAATAAAATCTGCCTCGTTATTGAATCAACCTTATATCGAAAGGTATATTTTCTCAAAAGACTATCATCATCTTCAAAATACTAAGGAAGATGGAGAAGAGTGGTATAACTCAGGGTTGATTGGTCTAACTTTCGCTTTATTCTTGGTTTGAGAGAGAATACGCTAGAGAAATTGTTCGAAATCAGCAGCTTGAAAGAATGAAGAAAGGTGCACAGAAAATGTATGAGAGAAAAGGAAGATTTTTAGAGTGAATTGAATACAGAAGTAGATAAACGCCCGATGAACAGAGAACGTGGGAATGACTAGAAGAGAAAACAAGGTGGTAGTTGAAAACAAGAGATAAAAAGAAGGCTTGAGAGTTTAAAAGAGAGTTAGAAAATTAATGAAGAAAAGAAGAGAGAAAGAGAAAAGAGCGAAAAGGAGAGATGTTGAGAGAATAGAATAAAGCATAAAGGATGTAACGTCCGAAGAAGAAGAAGGGAAGTGGTATAAGGGCGGCAGAATTCATTTGTTTCCTCTTTTCAGGGTTTAATTCACTCTGAAACTGAGCTATGAATAACTTTTATAGGATAAAATGTATATTACAGGGTAAACCGTGTATTCGGCAACGCGTTTACGAACGTGTATCTTAGTGCATAAGTGAGCAAGAGTGTTCAAATTCGTATATTTATTAGCTCACAATAATAAAAACATTGGGTCGAAAAATCCCTCGATTCGGTCTCTTTTGGCACGAACGACAGCTTCAGTCGCTTTGGGAATGCTTCGATAACTGGACGAAGAAAGTACTTGTCGTCAACCCGAGACCACTCCTAATGCAGGGATTTTTGTTAAAGACTCCAGATTCAATTCATTGACTTTGCTCTCAAGTTAGGACCACACGGAATAGTCCAGCAGATTGAGGTCGTGCGATGAGAAGGGCCATTCTCCGCTGGAGATGAAGGCGGGAAAATGAGCCTTGCATGATACCTGTGTTCCGATAGGGAGCAGGCTGGAAGACCCAAGGTGTATTACGGTAGTGGGAAGCAAACCAGGAAAGGAATACTTTTTGAAGAATATGGCAGTAGTATTCCTGGTCAATTTTTAAATTAGACAGTAGTATTACTGGTCAAGTTTGACTCCTGGTTCGACAAAAGCAATGGGTGTTTTGCCAGTGGCGGACACTCCGGTCCAAACCAAGACTTGTGCAGAATGGGAAGCTCTATGAACGATTCCACCGGCTTCATTAGCTGCGTGTGAGTCCCGAGCAAGCACTCGCTCATTTTGAGGGTATTAGGAATTTTCCACAGTGAACAGCTTCTCATCCGAGAATGCTAAAATGAGAATTGTCGCGTGTCTGGAGGATTAGGGCGTGGCAGCTTTTAAGTCTTTCCTCCTTGTTCTTCAGAATTATGATGGCAGCCTTTTTAGTACGATATGGAGTGAGCGTCAAAATCTCTTTAACGATTCTGTCAAGATTCGTGTGTAATAAGTTTATCTTGGAGGCGATGTTGTTCATGCTACGCCTAGCATTTCGACCGACTCGCTTCCTCCCGGCCTCAATTTTTAGGGGTGCGCACTAATCGAGGACCACCTCTTCGAGGCAAGTCAGCAAGTGTCTGTTCAAACCGTTTGACTGTTTCCAGACAAGATTGTGCGAGACGTTGAGATCCTTAGCGAATTCGATCGACCAAATTCGGGCAAGTCCACAATGATAGAGCGTGCTATACATATGCGCGGCCACCATTCTTTTGAGAATTGATTAATTGAAAAGAAATTTAAACTTTCAATTAAAAAAAACATGTGAGAAGAACATATGTGAAAATTGGAGCTCAGCGTGCCCTATAAATTGACTTATAAACGCCGAAAGATTGGTTGCCGAAAACATGGGCTACCCTGTACACTATTCTCGAGCTTTTTTCCGGTGAAAATGGCATGAAAAGCCAAGAGTCTCTTATTTTTTTCATTTAATGAGTGGAATAGGAAAGTATTGGGAACAGCCGACTACAAAATTACTTTTAGGTAGGAGTACGTTTTTTGAAGATCAGTTGAAATGAGAAGAGCAGAGAGTAAATGTTAAACAGACTTCTCTAGACACTGCACCCACGAAAAAACCTTTGAAGGAAAATGTTGAAAAGCCGAGATGTTGATGAATAAGCCATCATTTCTTTGAGAATTCTTTTTCTCTGAGGACTATAAAAACTTTTAGAGGTCAATGATTCCAGAGCTCATGAAGTACAAGTGAAATTTTTGAATACTCTTTTGCCCTGAAGACGGAGTAAAATTTGGGCCTGGTACAGACCCTCAATTATTTAATTTTTTGTAAGAAACTGTTATATAATACAAGTTGAACAAATCTTAAAATCGGTAGCAAAGGACGCAACACTTCACACCGCAACATCTTTTCTTGCACCCCAATTCTCACACCCAAATTTCGCAACAGGAAATTTTGATTTTCAAAAAATTTTCAGTTTTTTTCGTCAATTTCAATAAATTATTTATCTGGTTTTTTTTCCAGTCAATGCTACAGAAAACATTTTGAATAGAGTTTTAACGAATGATTTTTTTTTTAAAAATAGGAAGGTCTTTAACATGTCTTCATAAAATAAGCAACACATAAGCTTGTAAAACCTCTCCAGCCCACGCCTCAAAATATGTATAGCTCAATGATAAGAAAGATATGGAAAAAATTTTGGATTCGAAATTTCGTGAAAGGTCTATTCCTGTATCTTAAAGTAAAAACTCTCCGTCGACGCTCCAAATTTGAGGTATAGGAAAAATGTTCGAAATTAGAAAAAGAAACAGTGTTATCGACTTATTTGGTCTACGCTTCAAAAAAAGATTTTAGAAAAATCAAAAACAAATAAAACTCAGAAAAAATGTTTGGATGTCAACGTTGTGGTACAAAGTTTCGCGAAAGGCATGTGCGAGATTTGCGGAGGGAAATATCATGATTCCGTCAAAGCATTATAATACAATATGTAAATATCGGTACGTTCCTTTGAAAAGTAGAAGAAAAGAAAAAAAGTAATTGAGTTTCTCAGGATTCAAATAGAGAACAAATATGAACTTGTGTTTCAGTTACCTTATAAGGAAATTCTCTGAAAGCTTACCAAAAACAACTCATTTCTCACAAGACAAGGAAAAAAAGCAACGAAAAAAGAATTTTTCTACCTTGTTAAGTTAATATTTTCAAGCCTTCATGAAACAAGCATGAGATTGTATAAGATCATATGTATGGGAATGCTTGAGTATGTCTACAAGGAACCTTCGAAACGTGCGAATGTTCTGAATCTGCTCTCTGAACGTCTGGACAATTCCCGATCACTGCCTGAGTTCCACGCAATACATAGCACATAGGATTTAAGGTCTGTGTATTTCAGGAGTTGGAATTTGGTGCGGTTCATTCGAAAAATCAATTACTTATGTGTTTTTTGAAATAAATTTTGCAATGTAACAACACGAGGAAGACTCTGCTGACAAAACTTTTAAAAAAAGAAAAGAAGAAAAAACAACGAGAACGAGAACGTACGACTATCATAAACTGATGTTGATGTAAACACCTCCGTAAACATCCAGAAATGACAAACTTATCCAAAAACTTAGAATGAAGACATTCCTGAGAAGACTGACCGGTAATTTCATTTAAAAAAATCGAGATGTCCGATAAGCGAAAGAGTGAAAAAGTGAGTTTCTGTTTGTGTGCCCTATATGGAAAGCATAAAAGGAGGTGCGACCGTTACACTGTTTACCCAAGTTTCAGGGTATTGTGTTACCGCCTATGATGCTTTAGGCGAAAGGTCCAGATTCTCTTTAATTGAATTACAACGCATCCCAACACTGGCAAGACACGAGCTTAACTAGTGTGTAAACAAAAAAGTTTTCCTGGAGGCGGCGAAAAAGGGCTTCACAGACATTTTAGTGTTTCGACACGGCACGATTGTTCTACAACCTGGTTTCAAAACAAAAAAAATAAAACGCTATTCAGGCTTGTTCGTAGAAAAAAGCTTTTAGGAAGAACTCTCGTGAAAGCGTTAATTAATATATTCCATCTCTAAATTTACCTACAGATATTGGTGAAAAGAACAGTTTTTCTTCGCAGTTGTAGAGGAAGTATCAATTGAACATGGAGCATTACATACACTGAAAGCGATGAAATCCATAATGATGAGATAACACAAAAGTATTTTTCTTTTCGCATTCGATTTTGTCTCAACTCATCACTTAAAACCATAAAAAAGCTTATAAACAATACATGATGGAGCGTATATATCACGAAATAATAAAAATGCGCTAAAACAGTGCTCTTATATGTATAAGCTTCACTGAAACCTTGAGTGGATGCACATTTCAACGGGAGGTTCTTCTTTCAGCAGGATTGAGCCAAGTCAATTCAAAAGAGACAATCATTTTATTGAACTATATTTCTTAAAGTTGCAATTGTACTTGAGAACAAGCGATTGAAGCCATAACATCATTCTTCACTCGCCAATAGGTTTAACTAAATACCTATGAAAATCTCAATAATGGGATTGGAGAAGCTACATACTATAGTCGAGTAAAAGTCGAAGCTATAAAGGCTGAGAAGAAAGAAGCTGATGGAAAGGATGAGAAGGGAAAGAGATGAGACGGGCACAATGGCTATTGACACACTATTATATGCGTCGAGATGTCGCGAGAATGGGGGGGGGGGAAATGATGATGGCGCGATGAGAAATGAATACAACGAAGCACCGCACGAGTGTATATGTACATATGTATGTTTTTGCATGTATTTACTCGGTACATCCCATCTTTCATTAGATAAAAGATTTGAGAAAGAGCGGGAAAATACTCAGAGTAAAGCGAGCGAGCGAGAGACAGAGAGAGAAAGAGAGAGAGTGCGCGCCAGAGAGAAAGAGAGATAGTGCGCGCCAGAGAGAAAGAGAGAGAGATTACGGCAGAAATGGAAGAGACTAATGAGAAAAGAGCGAGGAGGAAAGCGAGAAATTCAAAAAAAAGAAAGCGACAAAGAGAGAGAGAGAGAAAGTAAGACAATATAAAAAAGAGAGAGTGAAAAGAGTAAGAGTTTAGAGGGAAAGAAGTATAGAAAATGAGAGGCGCTGGTAAAGAGCGGTGATGACACAATTTTTTTTTAATAAGTCGTGAAATGCTTTGATATAAAAATCGGATAAATCAACAATATTAACTGAGAAATGAGGATATGTTTGTAAACAACAAAACAATAACTTTTTTCGCTGTTTAAAGTTACTCACAGCAAAAAAATTCTTAATGCACGGGCCGGGCCTATAATCCTATTCGAAAAAATGATCCTAAAAAAATCCTATTCTATTCTAATTCTGTATCAGTACATGGGAAGAAGCTGAAAAGGCCAAGATTTAGAGTAAGAAAAGAAAACTTGATCACATTCAAAAGGAAATAAATCTATATCCTTGACATAAAAGAAAATTTTAGCTTAACAGTGAATGAAAAGACCGAATCTTTTTAAAATGGAAATAAACGAGCTATTGATAGCCGTATTTGTGTTTTGAAAAGCTTATCATTTGATTCCAAAAGATAGAAGCTTGGAGGTGAAGATAATCTAATTTAGTCTTTTTTTTTCTGTTCTGGAAACCCAAAATTAGAGTTATAACTCCCACCTATTAGCCATTTAGTTCAAAAGTTTTAAAAACCTTTCATTGCCTTTTTTTTATCGAAAAGTCACTTTTAGAGGATTCTTACGATATTTGTTATTTTGCCCTTTATAATGCTTGGAACTCAGTACATGTATATGTTTAAAAAAAATGCAAAATTAATCAGTTATTAGGTGAATAATTTTTCTCAAAACCACTTCCTAAAACATATCTGAAATACATATGTGAAACAGAATAGACAAGAAACTCAGTTTTCGAGCGACGCAGTTCGGTTAATTCACAGCAATGGAGAAAGCTGTTCCACAGAACATGATTAAAAATAGCCGCCTCTCTTGCGACCACCTATTCATATTTCGACTCGAACACGCGTTATTACTCATAAACTGTCTAACTGAGCATTTGTTGACCTCATACTTCATCTTCAATTCTTCTTTCGTTCCTAATGCAGATAACATGTCCTAACATGTGACACATAAACTCAATCAGCATACCTTACTGAGAGAAGATGGTGATGGGACCTTTTGCATAAGCCTTACGCAATAAACAGTGTCGGTCAAGAAGCGCTTGTCTCTACATGAAAAAATACTAGTTCCAGTTTTTGACCTGTTGATTAACTAATTTTAAATGCAAGTGCAAGTTTTTAAATGCAAATGCAAGTTTTCTCTTCACAAGGCTTCATCGCATTTGAACTGTGTGTCTGAATTTCTGTTTATTCTTGGTCAAAACGTGGTACTTACAGAAACCAAACTACTACACGGGTTAAGGATTGACAATTGATTGATTTTTTCATGTTTATGTTTGATGTAGGAAAGAGAATTACAGTGAACAAAAGTTGCATAACCATCAGGATTTCAAGAGTACAAAGCGCAGTCCTATCGAAGCTATCTTTCTTGCTTAATATACTACCACGGATGCATCGCTGATCTGTGCGATATATACAGTACCGTGCGTTACCATTACACAACGCTGACACATTGCTAATCCGTGCGATAGTGCTAAATGTAAATAAATTAAATCCACATATGCTCTGATAAAATAGTATAAATTCACATATGCTCTGACAGAATGCCCACACAATATATGTAGATCTTTTTTGCTAAAAAAAACTACCACGGATGCATCGCTGATCTTTGCGATATATACATTACCGTGGAAAATTATATAAAAAATTGATTTTCTAGCTAAATATCTTTCCATTCATCCAGTAGTTTGAAATTTTTACCGTTTTTTCCTTCTTATAGAATAACAAAAAATTGAGACAAAAATAACAACAAAAAAATATATATATATATTAAAAATGGATAAAGTTATTCTGCGGTTCCTGTTATGTATGGGAATTCAGTGAGATCATAGTATGACCTGCTTGATAAGCAAAGTATGGAAAAATTCATCTCCAAAATTATTTTCACTTTCAAAAATAGCTTGCCTCGCGTCGTCTATGAATCAGTCATCCCAGGAAAGAAACGTTTATAAGACATATTCGCTGAGCGGAAAGATTAGTTTTTGAGAAAAACTGAGTGGAGTTACCTTTAGACTGAAACTAGGACTTCGAACATCGGAGTTAAGTATACATATTATAGTTAGTGGAAACAAAGCTTCTTGTAGGAATGAAAAATATAATCCGATGAAATCATCTCTTGAGCACTACTACATTACCGTTTCTTAATTCTCAATTCTCAATTCTCAATTCTTTATTCCGCTTGAAACAAAACATAATGTTAAGTGACGAAACAGATGACACTGTCACAAGAAAAGTGAATTCAGTGAAGGTTATGAAAAGTGAGATCTAAATATGACAAGAACAATGAGGAACATTTCATTTTAGGAAAATAGGAAAGCACACAAAAAAAGCAAAGAAAGCAAAGCTTGTATCTTCAGTTGTGAACTATTCATCAGCAATTAAGAACTATTCATCCGCAATAATAACTTGAAATTCCAAAAATTCAACTCACTCTTTATCATTCGAGAGCTAACCGAGAACACAAATATAATGGAAAAAAGAGGAGAAACAGAAACAAAACATTTGAAGAAACAAAGCACTTGAATTAAAAATGTATTCTAGAGTTGGTGACAATGGTCTCACAATCAAGCTTAATAAGTTCATTTCTAAAAATGCTAGAAGAGCTTGTAGAAACCAAAGAACAAGGTAACTTATTCCAGACATTAATCATTCTTGAGGCACAAGTGCTTGTTCTGCTTTGATATTTACACGGCAAGCATATTCTGTAGTTATTCGATTCTCTCAGCGAATAAGGCGATGGGCAAAGTTTAAACATATTTGAGTAATCTACTTGAATATTTCCGTGCAGACATTTATGGATGAACACAAGATCGGCCACATTTCTTCTATATTCAAGCGAGGAGATGGAAAGAAAATTCAGTCTAGCAACATAACTCATTTTGGGTAATCCGGCCCTTTGTAGTAACCTTCGTGTAAATGATCTTTGCACTTTTTCTATGCAGTTAACGAGACCGATAGTTACTGGGGACCATACCTCACTCCCATATTCAATAAGGGGTCTTATGTATGTGGTGTATATTCTGAGCAGAACTTTAATTGATTTGGTTTTAAAGGCTCTGAAGATCATGTTTATACATTTTTGGGACTTTAGGGAGGTTAGTTCAATATGTTTAGAGAATGTGATATCTTCCTGAAATGTAATGCCAAGATCTTTCACTAATGAAGTAGTTGGTATGATATTGTCTTCTAGGTTATATGTTACTTTTGGATTCCTAGGACCACAGTGCATGATAAAGCATTTTTGAGTTGATATCACAAGTCCCCAGGTCAGTGAGTAATCGGAAATGGAATCCAGACTTTTCTGAAGAGAGTCTCTGTTTTTGGAAAAAATTTTGAGGTCATCGGCATATAGAAAACCATGGACATCTGGCTCTATGTGCTCCATGATATCATTTATAAATATTGAAAAGAGGAGGGGTCCAAGGCAACTCCCCTGGGGAACACCACTGTTGTATACTTTAGGGCCTGATAATGTATCTCCGATTGAGACTTTCGAGGACCTGCTCGTGAGAAAAGAACGGATAAGATAGAGGAGGTTGCCCGTTATTCCCACTTTTTCAAGTTTGTGAACAAGAAATCTTATGTTTACAGAGTCGAAAGCCCGTGAAAAGTCGACTAGACAGATGTCAAAGTCTATTTTTTTATTCTGAAGCGTGAGGTAAATGGAATGAGCTTCTACCAGGGATGTTACCGTGGACCGTCTCCGACGGAAACCATGTTGTTTGGGATGTAGTATGCCATTGGTTTCCAGATATTGATAAGTTATATTGAAGATCAGTCTCTCGAATACCTTTGACATAGAGCACACCATAGTGATAGGACGATAATTTTCGATCTGAGAGCGGGGCCCTTTTTTATGAACTGGTTTGATTATTCCTTTTTTCCAGGCCAGAGGGTAGTGCCCTAAGGTTAGTGAGTTGGTGAAAATGATGGAGAGAGGTATGGCCAGTGAGTCCAGACAATTTTTGAGTAGTCTACTTGGAATAAAGTCAGGGGAAGAGTTCAGTTTCGGAGCTATTCGTTTCAGAATGGAGTTCACCTCAAAAGGGGAGATGTCATTAATGTGGTCGAGGTGAAAATTCGGGCGAGAGATCTGAAGGGGTCCACTGATTGGTAAGGGTTGTAACTTATCAAAATACTCGGCGAAGTGAGTTGCTTGTTCGAAGGGGATAGTAGTTGGTTTATTGTTCACTATGAGAGCAGGAATAGATGTGTTGCTTTTAATGCGGTTGGATATAGTTCTGAAGAATACCTTATAGTTTCTCGGGAACTTAAGCTTGTCTTCCCTAAGAACCTCGAATTTGACTAGTTCTTTGTGAAGTTTCTTGGATGTGCGTAATGACGTAATGGAGAGAGGGTTTCGTTTGTTACTTCTCTGTAGGAAGCTGTATAATCTTCTTATCTTGGGGGGATATTTCAAATGTGTTTTGACATTCTTATTTTTTGGAATCCTATTATCCATTATGAATTGGATGATGTTGGTTAATTTATCGACACTTTCGTCAATAGTTAGGTTTGAGAGCATGTAAGTCCAGTCGATGCTAAAGAGGTCTGAGTTGATTATTTCCCAATCTGCCTTTTTCCAGTCTAACGATGAGCTGGTGCTTGTGATAATACGCTTGGCTCTATCTCTGATTTCAAAGTATATTGAGGCATGATCGCTGGTGGAGAAGGGAGGCCTGACAATACAGTCTTTTATGATATTTGAATTACAGAGCAGGCAATCGAGTGTATTTTGAAGTCTAGTGGGAGAAAGTACGAGTTGTTTAAGATTGTTGTCGCATGTCATGTTTAAGAATGCAAGAGATATACTACATGTATTGGGAGCGGTGAGATTTGCCCAGTCTATCTTGGGGAGGTTCATGTCTCCGCACAGAATGGTGGGAAATACTTCAGTAACATGAGAGGTGATAAACGAGCAGAGATCCTTTGTATTTTCTACTCCACAGCTAGGAGATCGATATATATTAATCAGTCTAATGGCCGAGAAAGCAAACGAGAAAGATGTGTTAGGATAAATGTCTATTACTAACCCCTCGCACTGAGCCTTGCTATATTGAACAACTAAAGATGAGGAGATGGCATTATCTACTAGAATGGCTACGCCTCCTCCTCTTTGTGCCAATCTGTCACCTCTGAATACCGTGAAGGGTAAACTATCGGTTAGAATGGAGTCCGGAAGCTCACTGTGCATCCATGTCTCAGATAGTAAGAGAATGTGATATTTACAGCAACGAAGAAGAAAATAAAGATCATATAGCTTATTCATCACTGATCTACAGTTGAAATACAAGCATTTGATTACTTCTTTTCTAGCTCTTTTATCCGACTTATCCTATGGTGAATAACGAGAGGTTTTCCTAACATTTCTTCTTCTGGAAACAAATTCGTCTGACTTTCTGGAGCATGAGGCAGATTCTTCGGCGTTTCTGGTATTGCGTCTGCTTCTGACTTGTAGCGGCTTCACGGAGCTTTCCGCCAGAGAAGGAAAGTCAGTTGAAGAAGCCTCGAATGTAGATGTCGACCGGGCCCCAGAGTTCACCAGCGAAGACGATGGCATTTGGTGTTGAGTTGAACTGGCTAAGGGGGATAGTGACGAAGAGGCGGGAGGAGGGGAAATTGGTCGATAGGGTACTCGTTTGTAAGACTGGGCAAAACGAGGAAAGGCAGGGATTAGGTGAGCATCGACCACTTTGGCAGGGGGAAAAGATGGGTTAGTGGATATTCGGATGCAGTCTCTCTCGGCTTGAAGCTCTGCCGGCGAGAGGTCAGCTCGGGAGTAACATCCTTTAGGAAAAGGGTGTTTCGCCTTTCTGCAAAGTTCCAGAAAAAGGTTACGCTTTCCAAGCGAAGAAAACTCAATTTTCATGGGACGGCCATGAGGAGCAGAGAGACGTGGGCGATCAATTGGGTGACGATGATGATTGATATTACCCTTCTCTAGGTCGTCAATAAGGTCCGCTGAATTGAGTCTGATGATAAGACGTGAGATAAGATCTTTGTCTTTGCAACACGTATCATCCTCTGACTTGCCTTCTGGAAGTCCGATAATAACAGCTCGTTTACCTTTTCCTATGAGCATATCCTTGTCTCGATAAGTGGATTCGACGATAGCTGAATACAAGTGGGGTCTAAGTGTGGCCGGAGAGACAGATGACTTTATGGATTGCATTTCTTCACTAATCCGTAGAAGTTGCTGTGACTGATTCAGAATTACTTTGTTCATGTCAGAAATCTGTTGGGACTGAGCAAGTATCATCTGTTGAAGCGGCTGCATAACTTTTGTCAGCGTTTCTCGGACAAGACTATCGATGAACGGAAGAGAGACTGTGGGAATGGGGAGGTTGCAAAGATTAGGAGGAGATTTGCCATCAATTGGCAGAGCTCGGGAAGGGTCACCACTCATAGAGAACGGAGATCTTTTCAATGCACTTAAAGGACAAATAAAATTAAAACATTACTTTCGCGACGTTACTGCAAGGGTTTCTCACCTTGAAAATAGACTTTGAAACAAGAGAAGAGTTTATTTGTAAAGCGAAGACTTTTCAATGCACTCAAATGAATCAGTGTTCGTTAGCAAAATAACAGAGTAAAATGTGGGCTCTCTTTTCTTATTACTCTCTATTTATTTCGAGAATTTCTTAAGAAATTAGATTTTTTGTGTTAAAGGTGTATTAAATGTACTTCAATCCAAATGCGTGTGAAGAAACTGATTGGAGATCTCTGTAATGATAGTGTTCGAATCAATCGATATGAAGTGGAGCTTGCTGAAGGGTTCCATTCCGAAGCAGTTGAAAAGAAAAATTATCTTTATTAGGTCAATATTGTCGCATCAGTTTAAAGTGTAAAAAAATTTTCTGGATAACCTCTTTTATAGTTCAATGATATTATAAGGGGTAAACCTATTTTTCAAGCTTAGTTGGGGTAGACTTGCTGTTCATAGACTGGCCGCAGAATCAGCTCTATGTCGTCTACTCGGCAGGGGAAAAAGTCCTATCCAAATTACTTATAATCTGAACATATTGGTTAACCTCTGGACCTGCTGAGATAGTTCAGATTTCTGAAACTAAAAAGATTAGCAAACTAGGTACCAAGTTTTTAGTTTGATTTTTTCAATTTTTTGTTTTTTTCATACGAATTCTTCCTTTTTTGAAAGATACATATATGCGTTTAGAGAATTTTTTCTTCTTCAAGTTACAATTGGGTTGGATGCACGGAAATGTATGTAATGTATGTAGGTATATGTACAAGTTTTCTATTTAATATAAAATTTGGAATGCCAAAAACTCTAACACAAAACTAAAACGAGCCCTGTTAGTGAACTTATTTTAAGCTAGATTAGATTTGAGAATTTATCTCCGAAATGTAAATACATTCGCACAACACACGCTTCTTCGTTGTTTCATCAATGCGAACATCTCAATCCCTCGAAATCCCTGTGTGTGCAGAAAAAAAATTTTGAACTTAAATGAGTTTCCATGGATAAAAATCACCTCAATCTTTCTGAAACAAAAGTGTTCTTCGTAGATTGAACTCATAAACGCTTATATAGCAGAGAAAAAACACCCTCCAGCGTCTTTCCACAGCATTCACCCCATTACCCATTGACGCGAGAGAATATGAAGTTGATCATGCTTTAGTAAGACTTCAAGTGTGAGCTTTTTTATGAACGCTTCGGGTCTGGTATTACTTTAAAAATGATCCCGTTTTGATTCCGTATTCTCTTTTCTCTTTACTCCGACAAATTACATGTGCTCAAACTTATGTTTTTGTTCATTAGTTGTCAATACAATTCTGGATTTCAACAAGTTCATATATTTATAAATTAATTTAATATATGTAACTTTTAACCGATGTTTTCGAGCAGTATGTGTATGTATCTGTGATTGAATGTGTATCGCAACGAACAAGCTAAAAATTTTGGTTCTAAATGCTGCCAATATCAATCTTCTAGAAGGTTTTCCCAGTTTATTTTGTTGCTAGAACGCTTATCTTGTTTATCAGGTTTTCTTTCAACTATCACATAGTCTTGGAATCCATTAAACAACCTCTTTTTTGAGAAGGCTGAATTTGCTCTACTTTTATCTCCAAGTCTATTTTTGTTTTCTCTTTCTATTTCACCTTCTCTTATCGTTTATCTTCGTTCGTTCTCTCGGACTCTTTTTTTACTCTCTTTCTCTCTTCTTCTTTCTTCCGCTTCTTAAGCCTGCATTCTTATTTTTCTCACTTGCCAACATTTTAAATCTCTCTTACTTTTTTATTTATAAATGTCCAATTTCTACCAGCTCAAACTGTATTCATACTGCTACGTCACTCTTTTTGACAAGCATTCATTGATTTTCACTCAAATAAAAGCAAAATGAAACGCTGCAAAAATGATAGAACAAGTTTTCCCGTAATTCATACTGAATGCCATTTGTACAGAGAAAATTCTTCTGTACTTAACACTTCCTGATAATGCGAGTTTCAACAGACATCACTAATTCAATAAAGGAATAACTCCTAAGTGAAAAAGTTTAGTAAGTCATTAACTCAACTTATGACTATGTTAAGAAACTATGACAAACTCAAATTCACGACTAATACTAAGCACTGTGGATTGGTCATCATCAATAGATGTTACACACTTCTGCTTGACCAATGTAAATTGATCCACGTGAGATCAGAAGTGAAAACTGAAACTGCGCCTTAGCTACATAGATGAAGAAAAACTTGCCCTCAGCACAACAAGCAGAAACATGTGGCGGCGCGGATCTTGGTGAGAAGATTTAGGAAAACGGGCACGTTACTCGTGTGTTACACACAGCAGCTCCAACGGGCGCATCCCAGGCTCTGCCAAGGTGTCACCAGATGGGGGTGAAGCCTTCTCGCTATACGACCCACTCTGCCCCGTCTACTCCTATCTTCAAACTGTTCTTTCTCTTCATGAGAATGCTCTTTCTCGTTACTTTCATGTGCTTTATAAATCCACAGCCTGGAGGCAGCCTGGAGGCGATGGAAAGAGAGGCCAATGGTAAGAAAAGGCCTGAAAACTATGCTAATATTCTAAGTATCGAATGATGTCATCGACTCAATTTTTTGATAATGAGAAAACAGGAACAGTTTTTTTTAATTTTGCTTAAAAATTCAGCAAGTTAATGGTGAATAAACTAAACATGGAAAAGATCAATTGAATTTGTTTATGTTCTCTTCATGTTTCAGGCTATTAATATTTCAGAACCTGTATATCACTTTGGAAGAGAAATGTTTATGTTTTAAACTACTGCAAATGTTTGACTCGGAATGGAAATATGTTTTAAACTACTGCAAATGTTTGACTCGGAATGGAAATATGTTTTAAACTACTGCAAATGTTTGACTCGGAATGGAAATATGTTTTAAACTACTGCAAATGTTTGACTCGGAATGGAAATATGTTTTAAACTACTGCAAATGTTTGACTCGGAATGGAAATATGTTTTAAACTACTGCAAATGTTTGACTCGGAATGGAAATATGTTTTAAACTACTGCAAATGTTTGACTCGGAATGGAAATATGTTTTAAACTACTGCAAATGTTTGACTCGGAATGGAAATAAATATCACAGATTTAGCTTTTCGAGGTCATTAAATAATCTGTTGTGTCTACAGCAGAATAATTTATTGGCAAGTTTTTTTTTTCTAGTTTGATTTTTGGGATTCTCAGATGAGGATCTATGCAAATCAGTAAAGGCCGCTGTATAATGCGAAGTCTCAATCTATTAATCTCAGAAAAAATAGTTTGTTAATATTTCTCAAAATCAACAACAACAAAAAATTATATTATTCGAATGTTAAAATTGTTTCAAAAATTCTGGTAAAAGTATGCACTCACCGGGATGCACTATTTTTTATTATTCTTGGTGGAAAACTCTCTTTTGATTGAAGCTCTGGAAAAAGAAAACAAATGTTTCAAGAAGATGAAAGATGAGATTTAGAAAAATAGCCGGAGAGAAAAACAAAAGACAAGGGCAAGCGAAAATGTTAGAAAGAAAGAAAGAGAGACATTGGAAGAGGGAGAAAAAAGACAAAGAGAAGGATGAGCAAGAGAGAGAGAGAGAGAGAGAGAGAGAGAGAGAGAGAGAGAGAGAGAGAGAGAGAGAGAGAGAGAGAGAGACGGACTGAGACAGAGGAGAAAAGAGATTGAGAGCAAGAAAAAAGAGAGATAGAGGGACCTTTATAGATAGAGAGACGAAAAAAGAAATTTTTTAGACAAAAAAAACCTTCAAAATGAAGACAACTGCTTGTAAAGAGAAAAAAATGGAGTTGGTTCCGGAAAGCATATCTGAATGAGAACAAAACAACTTTCTCATTGGCTTCATTCAACAAAAAATCGCTGCAGGACCGGATCAGATTGATCATCCTCAAAATACATTTGAAAAGGCTCAGCAGCAAAAACAAATAGGTTCAGCACCTAAACACAAATAAACTCCGTTCTAATATTACATTGCTATTTCGTCAAAAAAACAAGTTGATATGAGTTACAACTAACGTGGCTGAGAGAAAAGATATACTTACAAATATGTATATTTGGAAAATCGGAGAGATGAATAAGCAACTTTGGCGTCGAACTCTCATCGTTCCAACATCATGGGCTCACGACACCGTCACTAGAATCAGGGATGGAATTTTTGTTTTCGAGTTTTTGAAGTTTTTTTTTGTTGAAATTTTTGACTTATTCCGAAAAGTTTATTTTTGACAAATCGAAAAAAAAACTCGTCAAAGAAATTTTTTTAAAAGAGCTTCACTTAGTTTCTAATCATAAACTTGATTGTGCAATGCGAGACGGGATGGTTGGAATGTTATTTATTAACATACTATGAAGTTATAATTTTTGCTTCTTATTCTCAATGCTTTTCTCATGCGTTTGGGAAACAATAAATTTTTTTGAAAAGGAACAGTACTTTCAATAAAAATTCAATGAGCGCGATTATTAGGGGTTTTTTTAATTGAAAAGATGCGCTTGAACTGAAAACTCAGACTCAAACTAATTTAGTAGTGAACATTTTCAGGTAAGTTTTGAGATTTATTATTTTTAAAGAAAAACAGCTTCCAAGAATGAAGTTTTTTTTTGGAAAATTTGTTGCTTTTTTTTAAACTTTACCCATTGTTCTAAAATTTGAAGTGATGTTTCTGAAAAAAATGGTACTGTGATTGGTTTAGATCTGGTTTGCGGTTCTGGCAACTCGTTTCTGAGATTTCAAAGTTTTTTCAAAAGCTCAATATACTCGAAGTAATAGGTTCTTGGAAGATCATTCGTCATCGATCTTTTTCTTCAGTGTGCATAGACCTCTTGCGTTTCCAGTTTGCATGATGTTATAGGAAGGTTGTCATCATACAAAGAATGGAAGCACTGCTTTTTCCTTGATATACGCTCAATTGAGCTCTCTGAAATTTTTCTTGTCACGAGGAAATTTTGGCAAACTAGAAAGAGAACAAACAACTTCTGCTGAAAGTCAAAAGCATCATTTATCTATCGGTTTTCTACACTCTCAAAAACATACCAATATCCGAGATCAGGCAGTAAGACTGGGTAGAAAAAGATTGAGAATCAAAACAACAGCGTATTATAGAGAGAAAAAAAGAGGAGAATAGAGAATTCAGCTCAAAAATGTGGCCCTATGTATCTCTGTTAGGTGGGTGTTGGCAGGAAATTCTTCGTACCGATGTGAAAGATATCAGCCAACATGTGTGATAGAAGAGGGCAAGAGAGGAAAATCTCGAAGATCATTCGGTTAAAACTACTGCAAGGAAGGTGACAGAGGAAAACATTCCAGGCTTCTTCTTAATCTCTTAAATTTTTTCTCTGTTAGTTGCTCTCTATATCTCCCTCTTTCTCTCTCTCCCTCTGTCTTTCTCTCTCTCTCTCTTTCTTTCTCTCTCTTTATAAATCTTTAATTTTCTTGACATCTATTTCTATCTTCTTTTTTCTTCTTTTTCTTCCCGGTTACCTTCTGATCATTATCTTTCTTTCTTTCTCCTCCTTTTCTGATTTCTAGCCCTATCTCTATCTAACTCGATCTATCTTTATCTTTATCAACTTCTCTGGGGGCCCGGTGGTCTGCCCGCCTCCACCTGATCTAAGGCTGCTAGGCCTGCAACTTGGCTTATGCTTTCCCGTTTATTCGACTTTCGTCGAGATCTTATTTGTTCTTGATTCTCTTGGTTTTTTTTCGATTCTCCACTAGCCAATTTTTTCTTGATATCTACAGTATATTGCACCGTTATCTGTTTTTAGACTTTTAGTCTTATAACACTCATCAACCCCACCCCATTCATGCTGATACAATATGAATCAATAATTTTTTTGTTTTTTTACTGAGATCAGCATTTACGCCCAATCATAAAAATAAAGGCTTGATGACACCGTAAATTTATAATTTCACCAGTGCTCGTAAGAGCTGCGATTAAACATATAAACTGAAGCATAACAAGCTGAAGCAAAACGAGTTTTTGTACCTTTTGATTATTAAATTAACCATTCCTTTAATTCCTTTAAATTCCTTTAATGCTTTTTATCTTCCAACTTGTTGGAATCACTATAACCCACATGATGTTTGTGTACTATCATTGTATATTATATGAACAACATGTAATAAATAAATAAATAAATTCGAGTGTGATGTGTTAGGTTTGATGAGGTATTGACTTAAGAAAGTATTTTCTAGCATGATGCTTCTGTGACTCAACTATTAAAACTTTTAACCGTTTTTTTTTTTACATTGTTACACCATGTGCTCTGATATCTGGTTGACAAATCTTTCCACAGTTTCCAATCAAAAAATCATTCTTACTCTGTTATCATACATTGGAAAATAACAATACTGAATCTATAGTTTTATGTGAAGATGTTTTTGCCATGAATTCTAAAAGCTTTGATTTTCCCTGTTGACCCGCGTTAAGTAGAGAGAACAGACATACTTATACTTCATTGAATGTTTAAGTAGAGAGAACAGACATACTTATACTTCATTGAATGTTTGAGGAGTCGAAGTTATTATATTTCGGTTTCAATGTGTATTTGAAAAAGGTTCACAGGTCAATTCACTGTGGATCTTAGAAACTTTATACTTCAATTAGTTTTAAATTAGGCTTGAAATTGTTCGGAACTTTTCTTCATCTGTTCTGATCCTCCATATTAAATTTATTTACCTTTGAAGATTTGTTATCATTCATGTATGTAAAATAATAGTTATTATCACTATGAAAACTGATAACTGTTGCTGAAAACCTAGTTCTTTGCGTTTACTGACGTTGGTAAAGAAATCGCAAAGATCGATAGGCTCGATTATTTATTTTTTCTTGAAGGTTTGTCGGGCTCTCTTTACAATTATTTAGCGTTATCGTTACTGATATGTTGCTTACTTTTTTTTTCTGTATATTATCTCGACGCTCATAAATTTTTTTCTCGCAAACTCACAATTCAAGTCTTCTTATACGAGTCTCTGTGATCACAGGCAACCATGAACGAGTCATTCGAAACGGACCCGGGCTTCGCATTTCTGGGCATCTCTCGGGAAGAAAAGGCAGCTGCCATGTCTCGGCCCTTTGACTCCAAAAAGAACTGCTGGGTTCCTGATGCAGAAGACGGTAAGACTTTTTTTTCTTTCTACGTGTTCGTCTCGCTTTGAAGCCTTACAACAAACACTTTCACAGTTTCAAAATAAAAACGCTTTTCACTGACCGTGATCAATAGGTGAATCAATTAGAAATTTCGCTCAAGATCAAAAGAAAAAATCTTTGATAAGTTATAAACTCAAATTTTATAGCGACTGAATAATATATAATTTTTATGGACAAATAATAAATAACATGCAAAATCATGCTTTTTTTACATCTGCCATATCAATTCACAACTTGATTCTTTCTTTCTTTTTAAACTGAAAAAAATTATTTTCCTCATTTTATTTAATGTATCCGTTGAAAATGACTGCTTAATATTTTTTTGAATTTCTGAGAAATCCCTTGCAAAATTTTTATATTTTTATATTCAAAATTCTTTGAATATAATAAAAAAATACATTTTTTTCTTAAACTTTTGTGTTGTTTTTTGTAGGTGATTGATGATTTTTTAACTAAATATTTTTGAACGAATCTCTCTATCCTTTCATTCATCATAGTTTTTTTTTATAAAAAAGATTATGTATCTGTTCATCTCTACAGAATACTGAATGCGTTTTGAGATAAAATGTTCAGCCCAAGAACCGAAATTTCCAATTTATTAATACGCTCATCGAGTTTTTCCATTCAAATAGAGAATGATTAGTTTACTACTCATAATCCAGAAGTTATCCCCGTTTAGTTATTCTTTGAAGTTCACTTCCAAAATTTAAATGAATTGATGGGAATTATCAACTGCAATTAATCGTTAAAATTTTCAGTTCAAAAGTCACTGTTGTTATTTCAAGCCCGCTTCAAAAAAAACAAAACATTCGTTACCAATTCGCAGAAAGATCGTAACGGAAAATTACATAAATCTACATACATATGTACATATTTCAATGAAACATTAAGAAAACTGAAGAAAACTTATGGAGCGTTAGAATTCAACTTTTCCTTTTGTCTAAGTAATCTCTACAAAGTAATCTCGTAGAATGTTCCAATGTCTCACCACGGAATGCCGTGAGAAGGAAAATGGACTACGGTATTTTTATATTCATATAAAATTAAGTTCAACAGTAAAAGTTCTTAAATTAAAAAAATACCGTAGTTTATTTTCCTTCTCACGGCAATTCCTGGTGAGACATTGGAGCTTTCAACGAGATTACTTTGCAGTGATTACTTTGACAAACTGAAAAGTTGAATTCTAACGCTCCATTAGTTTTTAATATAAAGTAGATCATCACGTTACCTCTTTTCACAGTATCGCGTGATTTTCAACTCCATCTGAAATTTATTGTACCAGTTATGTCAATTTTTTTCGAGAATCATTTTATCGTGATATGTATTAGTGCAATAAAAAATCGTTTTAGAACATAACAATAACGCAAGGAACAATTATTCCCATGTTGCAGATCCTGAGAAAAGTCGACTTGAGATTTAAGTCGGCTTTTATTTGAAATCTATGAACTTGGTCTAAATTGGTTTGAACTTTTTGAGAAAAAAATTATATTTGAATTTAGGAATTTCAATATTAGGTTGAATTTAAACGTTCACCCTGAGCCTAAAAGTATCCGTTTTGTTTTTTTCTTGTGTCCGTTGTATTATGTTGTGACTGGAGTCGAGGAAAGCGATCCCTTCAGGCTATATTTTCATTCACTGCGTTGTACCTCGTCACCATTACTTTCAAGTCCAAATCTCTCTCACACATTCTCTGGCTTTTTTCTCTTTCGCTATGTGTCTCTTTTTCTCTGCATCTTTCTCTCTCAATCTCTCCGTTCCTCTGGTTCTTTCTCTCTCCTGATTTTTGCTTTCCTTGTTTTCTTGTCCTTTGTTCATTGTAAATCACTTTCTTTCTCTCTCTCTCTCTCTCTCTCTCTCTCTCTCTCTCTCTCTCTCTCTTTCTCTCTCTCTCTCTCTCTCTCTCTCTCTCTCTCTCTCTCTCTCTCTCTCTCTCTCTCTCTCTCTGCTGGGAATCTCCTCGATATTGCCTGATATCATTAAACCCTCTGAAAGCATCTCACTTGGTCAGCTGCTTCACCCATTCTGAGTACTCTCTCAGGTCTTCTTCCTCAAAACAAGATTGCCAACTGGTGTTGTTGTCTTCATCAGAGAGCGGACGAGAATACAAGACTCGAAAGAAAATAAAGAAAGATAAATTGAAGAGAGAAAGAAAGAGAAACGGAGAGCGCTAGAGAGAGCACGAACGAGAAAGAGAGGTAGAGAGAGCACGAACGAGAAAGAGAGGTAGAGAGAACACGAACGAGAAAAGGGGTAGAGAGAAAGGAAAAGGACAGAGAATGAAAACGTCAGTAAGTTAGAATGAGAGGCATCGATAGAGGCCTTCGCCAACTTAGAATTAGTGGAAAACCCGTAGAAATATTGGAATAAAAAACTTGAGGAAGAGAGAAAAATTTAAAAAGCAAAGAGAACCATTAGAAAAACTTCTGAATGAATGGATAAGATTGAAGTAGAGAGATAGAGAAAGAGGGATAAAAAAAGATGTAGAAAGAGAGAAGGGAAAGAGGTAAAGCAATAGAGATCTGCAGAAAAAACAAAAGAAAGAGAGAGATGGAAAGAATGGGAAAAGAGGGAGAAAAAGGAAATGAGTAAGTGATAGAAATGAGAGAGAAGATAGATAGATAGAGAGAGAGAGAGAGAGAGAGAGAGAGAGAGAGAGAATGAGAAAGAGTGTGTTGAATATGAGAAACAAAAAGCTGATCTCATTCTCCGGATCTGAATGATTGAAGAAGTTCTTTAGCTCGTGTCATGAACGTTTTTCTGCAGAAGCCTTCAGCAGTGGACCAGTTGCTCTTCCAGATCTCTTTCTCTCTTTCTCTCTTTCTCTCTTTCTCTCTTTCTCTCTTTCTCTCTTTCTCTCTACCTCTCTACCTCTCTTTCTCTCTTTCTCCTCTTTCTCTCTTTCTCTCTTTCTCTCTTTCTCTCTTTCTCTCTTTCTCTCTTTCTCTCTTTCTCTCTTTCTCTCTTTCTCTCTTTCTCTCTTTCTCTCTTTCTATCTTTCTATCTTTCTCTCTTTCTCTCTTTCTCTCTTTCTCTCTTTCTCTGTATCTTTCTCTCTCTATCTCTCTCTCTCTCTCTCTCTCTCTCTCTCTCTCTCTCTCTCTCTCTCTCTCTCTCTCTCTCTCTCTCTCTTTCCCCTTGTGTTTTTGCAATGCGAGGGGGCGAAGAGAAGCATGTGACGCGAGAACAGCTAGCGATTGATGCCTGTATTTAAATCTCATTGAATCAACAAGTCCGATTCGAAGCTTAATAAAACAACAACTTATTGAAATATATGTATGAAGATAGCACTGAATCAAAGACATTTTAGAAAAATTTAGATGAGAAGAGGACGAGTAAGATAGAAAAAAATTTAAAAAGAGAGAGAAAAGGCTTCGAATTTCGAAAAAAATATATTAAGCTTCGAATCGGACTTGTTGTTCGGACAAAAGATCAGAAAATCTCGCACAAAACAACAGAGAATATGAAGACGCTAATTAAGAGACAAATAAAGTGGATTGGTTCAGGTAAAGGGGACCATTGAAGTATGATTCTAATTATGATTGCGCCGCCTCGAGTATCATAATGGAAAGTACAGAACTTCAATTGACTGAAAATCGATCGCAATGACTCATGCTCTCGATTTCAGGCAAAGTACTATCTTTTTTTCAATTTAAAACCTCATTCCTAATCCTCTTGGCTTCTTAAGATCTGAGCTCGATCAGCAAGATATCTTATTGACTTGTTACCTCACAGATCTAGAAGGTTGGCATCTGCTTAATGACTTATCACTACTTCAATGTATGATCTTAATCAAGCACACTGCAGAGTCATAACTAAAGGTTCTCCTCGTTGACTTCTAGTAAATAGTAATCGAAGCACTATAACTTTAGCATAAATTCTCAATCTTCTGACATCACAATCTTATTTCTAGAGTTCTATGCTCACGACTTGAATTATCTCTTCGTTTTATATGTTTCCAACAATTGAATTATTTTCTCAAACAGCTACATAGTATTACAGTTTTAAAACTTTAAATTTTTTTCTAGTGACTCATTATGTTTTGTTATGATTTCCCTAATTTTTTTATGACTTCCCCTATCGAAAGTATTATTCATTACTGAATCTATAACAGTGTTATGAATTGAAACTCAACTCTATACCTATCTCTGAGGAAAATATGTAACCATCGAATGCGATGAACGAACTCAATTTTTTTTCTTTGTTTCTATGCTTACTATCACATTTACCTACATACGTCCACCTCCGCATTTGCTTCTTAAAGTTTTTGATGGCTTCTCTGACTCTTACTATCTCATTCTTTCCCTCTCTATCTACTTCTCTGACTCTTACTATCTCATTCTTTCCCTCTCTATCTACTTCTCTGACTCTTACTATCTCATTCTTTCCCTCTCTATCTACTTCTCTGACTCTTACTATCTCATTCTTTCCCTCTCTATCTACTTCTCTGACTCTTACTATCTCATTCTTTCCCTCTCTATCTACTTCTCTGACTCTTACTATCTCATTCTTTCCCTCTCTATCTACTTCTCTGACTCTTACTATCTCATTCTTTCCCTCTCTATCTACTTCTCTGACTCTTACTATCTCATTCTTTCCCTCTCTATCTACTTCTCTGACTCTTACTATCTCATTCTTTCCCTCTCTATCTACTCACCTCTTGTTCTTTCTTTCTCTGAATCTCTTTTTCTCCCCTCTCTTCACTTCTCTCTCGATCCCTCTCCTTTCTATCAATTTTTAAATAAATCTTATATCTTTATCTTTCTAATTTTTTCTCTCATCCTCCATTTCACATTATCTTTCCTCTCACCCTTTTATTCATCATTCTCACTTTCTCTTATCAAAATCTTCATTGCTTTTTTCTCTCGTTTCATTTTCTATCACGACTGCCTGGAGAAAAATTTCTCGAAGATGTGAGTGAGAAGCTCTAGGTATTTGAGCAGATCTAGGGAAGAGCGAGGAGTTGATAGCCTAGATTACACATACAAATCCTTATATCTGAATTCTCTTCCATCAGCACTCTGTTTCTCTTCTTATAGCTGATGCTCTGCCTCTGGCCATCTATTTCCCACTTCCATTCCAAACATCTCAGAAATCTTCAGTTCTCCCCATTCTTCTCATAACTCTTCACCACATTGCAGAGGGGTGAAATCTCTTTGCATCAAGACTCCTTCTCTTGATACACCATTCTTTCATTGACTGCTTCTCTCAGGAGATTCTTTCAGTCGACCAGCGTCCTTTCTCAGATCTTTATCGGCACACTTTGTAGTAAGAAAAACGTAGACTAAAAACTGAGATTTTTCTCAGAATGGAATACAAAAACAACTTAGTAAGTCCGTCTACTAACAAATTAAAAAAATAACAGGCTTGTTTAGAAGTTGCGGGAACGATAACTCAGAGAAGCTGAGAAAGCTTTTTGATAATACGAAAAAAGCTTCCCACCAGGCTTGCTTGAAAAAATTTCGAAAAAAAACAACAAAAAAACGAAAAAAATCGTTGTTTTTTTTTTTGCTGAACTTTTTTACCCATAATTTCAGGCTCATTTCAGGAAGTTTTTGCGACTAAAAAGAAGAACGGAAATACATCAACCATTTAAAAAAAAACGGTCTCAGCTGGTTTCCTATTTCATACATATATTGTCCGATGAAGGGAGACGAAATTACTCTAAAAGTCGAGATATTGTGGAATTTTTTAAGCAGAAGGATATTAAATCTATTTTTGATAAAAGGAACTCAACTTCGAAGCAGAATTGAAAAATTGTAAGAAAAAATTCGGGAAAGCCAAGTAAGAAGCATAAGGATGAATCAAGTGTAGATGGCCTCAGGAGAGACAAGTTTTTTTCGAAATTTCCAGCTCGTTCAGATTTGCGAACGGTGTTAAGCACCCCATATATACCTTGTGTGCGTTTTTGAAAAACAATGTTACATAACTTGACGCAATATATTGAAAATCGCTCTCCGAAAGAA
This sequence comes from Allodiplogaster pararmata, assembly GCA_964056735.1. Classification (NCBI taxonomy): domain Eukaryota; kingdom Metazoa; phylum Nematoda; class Chromadorea; order Rhabditida; family Diplogasteridae; genus Allodiplogaster; species Allodiplogaster pararmata. The sequence continues at coordinate 16,723,182 of OZ057406.1, forward strand.
AAAAAAGTTGTTACATTTTTATTGAGTGAAAATGAATGACAAAATTGATCTCATCAAGAGTGCTCGGGTTTTTCTGATTTTTTATGCACTACTCTAAAACCTGGAAAAATGTTTGATTTCGCATAACATAACATTGAATGAAAACAATAGTTTTATTAAAGACAACGGTTGCATACATAACATTCAAAGAAGACAACAGTTTTGTTTAAGACAACGATTGTATGTATAACATTGAAAAAACGAAAACAGTTTTAATGAAGACAACGATTTCATAACATTGAATGAAGACAGCAGTTATTATCAATCAAAGGCTTTGGAAAAACTGAGATTAATTTATTAACATCTCAAATCGTTATTTTATGTTATTCTCCTACTGCTAATAACCTAACGCACTATATGAAAAATTGCGATCAATGAAGCATGAATGTATCTTCCAAGTTCTGAAACGAACCGAATTATTCTTGAAATCCATGACCGATAAATTTTTGTTTAAAAAGAGCAACATGGAGAAATTTTCTCCGGTTTCAAGTTTCAAGTTTTTTTATCACGCAATGTGGAATAGAGCTTGATGGGGTATTAGGGAAGATTTAGTTTAGCAGAAGTTTGATGAGTTACGGGTTGAAGAGCCTGGAAGCGGTTAGAGAAGATTAGAAGAAAGAATAAGGGCTATTGACAGTCGTTCCAAAAAAAAGTCATTCAGGAAAAAAGGGAAAAGTGAAGAATGATGACTGGTTTACTTACTGCTGTTACATAGCAGCCGTTCCGGGGGTAAGTCAAAAGGAAGAATGTTTTCCATAATTGTGTTTTCCATAATCCGTTAGGATTCGCTTGGAACCACTGAAGTACCGTTCGTCCACGAATCTAAAAATGGCCTTCATGTGACACCTTGTGACAGCCTGCTACGAGGACACCTTGTGACAGCCTGCTACGAGGATTTCTGTGTTTTTTCACTAAAAGGTCAAAAGAGCATAAGAGAATACAACCAAGAAAAAACTATGGAAAGGTAGTGAGGACGAAATTCCTTTTTTTTTATTTACTCCATGGAAGTGCACTCGTGTCTTTTTTAAACATGAACTTCCGCAACTAGACAGGTAATACGTCTTAAGAATGGGTTAAAAGGATGCAGTCTGAGTGAATATCTCGAATTTTGTTTTTAAAATGCATCGAAACCATTTCGACCCACAAAAAACAGAGAAATTCCAAAAAAAACTAAATTTAAAGCGTTTTCAACAACTTTTTTTTTGATTTTTTCGACTGTTTTTTCGGCAAAGTCGAAAAACTTTTTTTTTCGGATAATGTCGAAAAAACCGGAAAAACCAACAAAGAAATAGAAAAATGTGCAACCCTGCTTCCCATCACTGATAAAGATTGCTTTTTGACAGGAAAATATGCTATTTCATTGCTCGCTGCTTTCCTAGAGTACTCAATGCAATCCAATTCAATTTAACGCAATTCATAACCTTTTTTACATTTCTCATAGCGTTATTTGATTCGTGTTGTGACAAAGTGCAACTATTGACAAAAAAGGGTTTTTTTTCGCCGTTGGAATGAACAGTAAAGTGAGGTTATTAATTTCGCCCAATGACTTAACAAAATGTATTGCTCCTACTGCGGAGAACGGCTTATTTGAGAAAAAAAAACAATTCTTATTCTTTTCGAAGAATTGGTGAAAAAATGAGAAAATTGGGTATCATATAATAGAACTGCATGTTGTGAAACCAAAATGGAAGCCAAAAACCTAGCTTTTCAATTCCGAATCATTCAGAATAAAAAAAGAGGCATGCTTAAAAGTCTCATCGGCGATGAATCACGGAAGCTGATTTCTTTGTGAAGGCATGATCAGTTTTCCAAAAAATAAAATCAACTGGAAAGGAAGATAAGAAAAATTCCTTGCAGGTTTCGTCGCTGGTGAAATCACCGCCACGAAGGGCGACATGGTCACCGTCGTCACTGTAAAAGGTCTCCATTTTTGTAATGAAACTTGTGAATTTTTTGGAATTTAGAAATAATCCGATTAGCTTGCCTCATCATTTTAACCATCTTCAAAGAGAAAGAAGAAGAGAAAGGGCATCAAAACGAATTAGAATTTCAAACTGAAAAAAATACTGAGAAAAACAAGTAAGTGCGTAGCAATTTAAAAAAAACCCGCTCTTCTAATATAATGTTGTTATCTTTTTAAACCCCTTCCCAGGTTGTTTAAGCTTAAGATGCATTTACATGTACTAAGTTCCAGAAATGAGGTTTCCGAAAAGGGAAAAAAAAGAAAAAAGTGTGTGTGTGTGAGAGAGAGAGAGAGACAAAGATAGAGAAAGAGAGAAAGAGAGAGAGAGACAAAGATAGAGAAAGAGAGAAAGAGAGAGAGAGACAAAGATAGAGAAAGAGAGAAAGAGAGAGAGAGACAAAGATAGAGAAAGAGAGAAAGAGAGAGAGAGACATATTTGAATGAAATAAGTTCTCAGCTTTATTTGGAAAAAAGACATGAAAAAATATTTTGTATGTATATTAATTAATCCTTAACTTTCCATTCCATGTACAATACCTTTAACTTGAAGCTTTATGCGCAAAAAGCTTGTAATGTTTTTTGAGAGATTTGAAAATCGACCTCAAAACAGTGAATGTCTCGCTCGACAACTGGCAGTCAGAAAACATTGGGAGTCACTCGCTAGAAGCTGATAGTTGAAGAAAACCGAAAACGGTTTCTGCTCAAAGAAAAGTCTCCGGCTAACTAGTTGATTAAAGAGGCGACCAGAGTAAGCTGTGTGTACTTCGGCAACTAGAACGCTTACCATGTCAAGCAAGTAATAACATCGGATTTCATCTTAAATTTTTTATACAGTTTGTAAAAACAAGTTATATGAGTTGAATCATATTTTTAAAAAAAAAACACATTCAAAAGCTGATTTTCATTGACTTCAAACCACAAAAGTTGTGGCAAGTTAAAGGTTTTTATGATCACCTTCACAACATTTATTTGTTTTCTAAACAGAACTCGGAGCAAGCTTCAATTCATTTTTAGGTAACGAGGTTCATGTGAAGAAAGATGAAGCACAAGAGATGAACCCGCCAAAGTTCGACAAGACCGAGGATATGGCCAACTTGACGTTCCTTAACGAGGCTTCTGTCTTGGCCAATCTCAGAGATCGATACTCCGCCCTCATGATCTATGTTCGTATTCTTCTGCGTTTTGCCCAAAATCAGCTGTTAAACTTTGCTTCGAAGTCAAATTTAAAATCATAGAAACATTATTAAGCCTTTGGAACATTGAAAATAGTCTTGTGAACACGTTTCTGAAGCACTTTAGAGACAAAAGTATGTACCGATGATTGAAAATCTCAGCGCTGATCTATTCTATAAAATCTTTTTGATCTCTAAAAGTATCTTAAAACTCAAATACACTAATTGTTCTATGGTTTATGTCAGAGAAAAACTTTTTTGCTAAGGCCTCTTATAAACCCGATCAATACTCATTCAAAAGGCTTGCAGACCTACTCGGGTCTCTTCTGTGTCGTCATCAATCCTTACAAGCGTCTGCCGATCTACACGGAGTCAGTAATCAAGCATTACATGGGAAAGCGACGCAATGAGATGCCTCCTCATCTTTTTGCCACCTCGGACGAAGCCTACCGAAACATGGTGCAGGACAAGGAGAACCAGTCCATGTTGATCACTGGCGAGTCTGGCGCTGGCAAAACCGAGAACACCAAGAAGGTTAGGTATTGCATCATCTTAAAAAAAGAAGTTAAAAAAGCTGATGTTCTGAATTATAAAACTTATCTTTTATTTGTATTTCATGCGTGCTTCCCTGACTTGCACATCATTTATGAACTGCTTGAATTTTGACACAGACCTAATTCGTTTAAAAGATTGAATCCTTTTTGAGTTTTCCAAATAAGACATTTGATTAAGTAAAGATCAATCAGAATACTCAGGACCTGGCCTGAAATTGTATAAGGAAGCACTCAATTCAACCCTACATTTATCTCTAGAATATAAAGTGGGGAAGTATTCTTGATTCTTACCATTCCACAGGGAGATAAACGAACAGCTAAAAGTCTGCGAAACAAATGAGTGGTTCAACTTGCAGGTTATCTCCTACTTCGCCATTGTCGGAGCGACTCAGGCTGCGGCTGACAAGTCTGCACCCAAGGAGACCAAGAAAGGAGTAAGTTATATAGTCGTATGTAGCTCACGTCTATGTAGTAAAAGTTGTAGTCGAGTCTAATCGTCGCTCGTAAATTCGGTTTAATGAATATCAAAGCATGTTTTAAAAAATCGAAGTTCCTTTCAGTTCAGGAAGATTTGTTAAAATAAAATGAGATGAGTAATGAGATCTTAGCGAGAAGTTCTGAGATCAAAATTTTTAAGTCAGCGAGAAGGTGAGTATCAAGTTTGAACAACCGAAAAACTCGGTAAAAAAAGTGTTTTCCGAATCAAAAAAATTCATTGATAAATGAGCATGATCAACTTTATCAGGGAATTTTATAAAACTACATATCAGTTTTTTTATAAGAGTAGATTCTCAGATCAAATCTTTCATGTCAGCGACTTAGTCTTTTCTGTTTTCAGGGAACCCTGGAGGAGCAGATCGTCCAGACGAACCCCGTACTCGAAGCATTCGGTAACGCGAAGACCGTTCGTAACAACAACTCCTCCCGATTCGGAAAGTTCATCCGAACTCACTTCTCGTCTTCCGGAAAGCTGGCTGGAGGAGATATTGAGCATTGTTCATTTCATTACTTTGCGAAATGGCTCAACCAAATTCGAATAGGATGATTTTTGAAGATTCGTATAATCATTTTAGCAAGAAAGCATGAAAGAAAAAAACTTCAATAGGTGTTTGACATTTAAAAAAATTTCGTAAAAAAACTCTAAAAAGGGAAGTTCCGTGAGCTTTGAGAGGAGAAAATGAAACTTTACTGGCTCAAACTAATCAAAATACAATTAAATCCAATCAAGTACTTTCTTTTCAATAAAATCTCCGGGAGCTTAGTATGAATCTCAGTTGTGAAACGAGAAGTGCCCATATCTGTCAGATTAGACTATAGCACCTGCTTCACTCCAGAAGTTCACGAATTTTTCGAAATTATTCAGCAATCACCAATCCTTTGTAAGTACACGTGTGTTCCTCTTAGTGGTCTTCAAAAAAAGATAAAGCTTAAAGTGGGTCGATTGATAACAAAAATTTATGATTTTGAACAACAACAAAAAATCCTCTTTGTATCAAATCCTGATCTATGAGCCAATACTCCGATCTCCCAGATTTGCTCGAGAAGTCTCGCGTGGTGCGTCAAGCTCCCGGAGAGCGTTGCTACCACATATTCTACCAGATCATGTCCGGACACGACCCGAAGCTGAGGGAAAAGCTCCACTTGACCAACGACATCAGCTACTATCACTTCTGCTCGCAGGCCGAGCTTACGATTGAGGGCGTGGACGACAAAGAGGAAATGGGTCTTACGCAGGTTTGAACAAATATTCTCAATAAATCTTTCAAGTATTATTTCCCCGATTTTTTTGCTTTATTCATAAATTGTTTTTTATTCGATTGACAATACCCTTTCAAAAGAAAATCTCAATCATATCATGACTATTTTTTGATTTGTGATTTATTGATGAATTTACTTTATCAGTTTTCCGAAGAAGGACATCAGTATCCCAAAGAAAAAAATTCTGGCAAGACAACGAATTTGCAGATGTAAAATGTTTATTATCATATTAAACATTTATTCAGAAAAAACCTTCGTAAACAATGCCATGTTGTTTGAAAGTAGAACTTAAAAATAGCTGCTAAACTACAACATAGGCGCGAAACTTCTTCAAGACTTTTGATCAATTCTAAACGAGAAGCAAAGACCACAAAACTGCACCAAATCGAGTTGCAGGAAGCCTTCGACATCATGAGCTTTGAAGACCACGAGACCGAAGATCTCTACAAGAATGTCGCTGGAATCATGCACATGGGAGAGATGAAGTTCAAGCAGAGACCTCGTGAAGAACAAGCCGAGCCAGATGGAGAAGACGGTGAGTACCTAATCCGAAGGGAAGAATAAACTGAAATTACAGACATTCTCAGAGACAAAAGTCTCAACTTCCGTCTCTGCCCAATTATTCAAGCCCGTTCATCCTAGCCAAGTTATCGATGTCTCGTTAATGTTAAAAGCCAAACAGTTTGAACTCGTTCTCAAGGTACGATTTTAGTATGATTCAAATTAAGTTCAAAGAAGAAAAAACTAAAATTAGTAGCTTATTGACAACATTCCATGCATACTTAATGTCGTTTCCAAACAAATGTTCCGCAAAGCCTTCGAATAAATGTTCTTGATTACGTTTATAAAACCAAAAAGTCGTAATTCTAATGTATACGAACATACAGTTCAAACATGACATGTGAATAAACTAACATTCTCTTCTCAGATGCCATAAACGCTGGCCACTGCTTCGGCGTGGCGGCGGACAAGTTCCTGCAGGCGTTGACCAAGCCGCGGGTGCGCGTCGGCACTGAGTGGGTCAACAAGGGACAGAATCTTGAACAGGTTCACTTTTCTCGGAATACCTTTTTCTTGGCTGTTAAATAATGAAAAAATACTCCTTACGAATGATCATATGCAGAGGTGAAAGCAGGACGCCTTTTATCAATCTATTAGCTCAATTGGAATTAATGGATTGTAAACCATTTCCGTGCGTTATACAAATTATTATATCTACCTAAGAAGGTACTATTTCAGCTATTGAAGACAGAATTGAGTTACAAAAGTTTCGAGAAGGCAAAAAAAAAAAAACTTGTTTTGAAGACTAAAATAAAACATGACACTTGTGGTTAGAGAGGAAAAAAACTGTAATATTTGTATTCCACCTTGTGATTAAAATACTAACAAGCTTCTCGACAAACTATCGCTACTCCTGATTCCCTTTCAAAGGTGAACTGGGCCGTATCCGGTCTGGCGAAAGCCATTTACTCTCGCATGTTCAAATGGCTCATCTCCAGATGCAACAAAACCCTTGATGCCAAGGCCATAGAAAGAAGGTTTGTAATCAAAATCAAAACACAATTGATTTTTGCTTTAGAAAAATAACAGAACTATTTTGAAAACTCGAAATAAAAACTTTCAACAAAAAATCAATACACTCTAATATGTTGAAGAACAGCGCAAAGCTTTTCAAATTGTAGAAGAAAATATAATAATTAAAAAAACTATGATTGGAGAAAGAAAAAACAAAAACTTTTAATGCTAGAACATTTTTGGAAAAAAACTCGTAAGTTTTTCATAATTTTCCTGTTTTACAAACTTCTTGTTTTTTGAGCACTTTTCACAGTTGGTATGAATGCATTGAAGAAGCTTTTAAAATATACACATACATTTAAAAAGACCCCATCAGTCAACCGCAAAACTCCGCAAAGAGTTCGGCTATGTCATAAGTCTCAATTACACCCCTCCTAGATTTTTCATCGGTGTGCTTGACATCGCCGGATTTGAAATCTTCGACTTGAACTCCTTTGAGCAGCTGTGGATCAACTTCGTGAACGAGCGTCTCCAGCAATTCTTTAACCATCACATGTTCGTCCTGGAGCAAGAAGTGAGCTGTTGCGACTTTCTCGAGAAGTCAAGAATAGTTTTAAGAAAGTGATGCATTGGTAGAGATAAAATATGATTATACACTTATTTGCTGTGTCGTACCTTTTTAAATGCGCTGTTGAGGAGACAAAATTGGTCCGAACGTTTCGAAACGTTCGGACCCATCTTGTCTCCTCAACAGCACATTTAAAAAGGCACGACCCAGCAAATAAGTGTATTGTTTTCTGGATACTCCTCCAATGCGTTTAACTCAGCCCAAACTTTACTTTAATATGATTATAGTGCTACCGCAGTGGATAAAAACTAGTCCGCGGGGTGTGATCAAACTCAACTGTTTATTTCATACTGCGAGCGTTACCACAACATCACCAAAGCGTCATTTCTTTTTCGTGCCATGTTCGGAAATTAGCAATTTCTCTCAACAAAAATTCTATGAATGAACAATTTTTCCCGAGATCTTTTTTCATCGTTAGATGCGGATAACTTCATTCGTGATGATTTTATCTCGTAGCGCTGATGAAAAGACTGATTTTTTTCATTTGCATCTAATGGTGTTCTCTTATAGCTTTCGACCGATTACTTTTACCTTCAATTTGACTCAAGAAATTGTGCTCAATGTCTGTAACATGAAGCACTAAAAATCGTTCAACACATCTGTTCGTAGAGGTCGTAATCACTTGCTATGGTTGAAAGATATGGGCTAGAAATGTCAAATTCGTGTGTTGATCGGTTGATCGAAGCGAGATAATCAAAGAACGGGAGTCGCGTGCTAGAGACATGGAAAACAATGGAAAAGCAATTGGAAAAATCTTAAATCACAGGAATACAAGCGTGAAGGCATCCAGTGGGTCTTCATTGACTTCGGTCTCGATCTCCAGGCTTGCATTGAGCTCATCGAAAAGGTGCGTGAATCGTGCAGTCTATTGCGCCCTTCAGCTATCTTTCATTATTTTTTCTCTTTCTCTCTCTCTCTCTCTCTCTCTCTCTCTCTCTCTCTCTCTCTCTCTCTCCCGCACTCTCTATTTCTCACTCTATTTTCCCAGTTGCTCTCTTTTGCTATCGCTGAACTTCTTTTCTCTTCAAACTCTTATTCTCCATTTCTTGGTCTTCGAAGTTTCGTGGAACCCTCCTTAACATCATAAATTTCAAGCCTCTTGGTATCATCTCCATGCTGGACGAAGAGTGTATTGTCCCCAAGGCGACTGATATGACCTACGTCCAGAAGTTGAACGACCAACATCTGGGAAAGCATCCCAACTTCCAGAAGCCTAGACCTCCTAAGGGAAAACAGGTTAGAGTTACTATACAGAAGCGTTAGACTCAACTCTAACTCGGAAAGATTTATTTCTAGGTATTACACACCTGAGAAACTTAGAACCTCACTCATCTCAACAAAAGGGACAATCCAACACCAAATTTTTTCACTTTCCTAAATTATAAATGTTATTAAGAGATCAACATAAGATGCAAACGCTGAAAATATTGGTAGTGATAATATTCAACGCAATTTTAATTCAGTCAAATGGAGAACACATTTTCAAAAAAATCTAGTCACTTTTTGAACAAAACAAAAAAATCGTCTCTTGAAGGTTCGTTATTGTTATTGTTATTGTTATTGTTATTGTTATTGTTATTGTTATTGTTGCTTCAGTTATTCGATCGACCCCTTAAAGGTTATTGAAAGACATGTACTGTTCTTAAGGCGGAAGCCCACTTCGCCATCGTTCACTACGCGGGAACCGTGCGATACAACGCGAACAACTTCCTGGAGAAAAACAAGGATCCGCTAAACGACACCGCCGTCACTGTGCTCAAGCACTGTGAGCACAATCAACTCATGCTCTCCATCTGGGAAGACTACCAGACTCAGGAGGAGGTCGCATTCTCATTAACACTAATATCGATTGAATGGATGATATAGATTTGGTTAAAATCATCGATTGAGATATTTTGTCAATAATAAAAAATAAACTAATTCTTTATTAGATTTTTTTTCAAACAGACTTTTTGAGGCTGCTGAGGCAGCAAAGACTGGCCAGGGCGGCGGAAAGAAGAAAGGAAAGTCTTCCTCCTTCATGACGGTCTCCATGCTTTACCGTGAGTCGCTGACAAAACTGATGACCATGCTCTACCAGACACATCCGCACTTCATCCGATGCATCATTCCGAACGAGAAGAAGCAGTGCGGCCTGATCGATGCTCCGCTTGTACTCAACCAGGTGACTCTCAATACGAACCACATTTTGGGAGGAAAAATAAGAATGAACCATAGATCAGTAGAGGAAAGAGAAACGGAAATTAAACAACATAGGAAACAGAAGGCAAATCGTCAACAACAAAAAACAGGTAGCAAACAAAATCCAGTCACAAACCGGTCGTTTCAAAAACATATGTATTTCTCTGATCAGTGTTTTTTTATTTATTTCTTGACTGGGAGTTCAAATTTTTCTTACTATTTCTGCTTGGTTGATCTTTCTCATAGATCACTCTTGATTACTTTATTTGGTTCTTACTATTTCTGCTTGGTTGATCTTTCTCATAGATCACTCTTGATTACTTTATTTGGTTCTTACTATTTCTGCTTGGTTGATCTTTCTCATAGATCACTCTTGATTACTTTATTTGGTTCTTACTATTTCTGCTTGGTTGATCTTTCTCATAGATCACTCTTGATTACTTTATTTGGTTCTAAGAATATTCAAATCATTCACACAGTAAAAAGTGAGATTTTGGCGAACGCTTCGATGATATCAAATAACTTGAAGCAAACCGAACTTTATCTTCAGCAATACGCGAAGCCTAACTCAGTTTTACCAGGAGACTAATGAAGCAAGTTCCAGCTGACTTGCAACGGTGTGCTGGAAGGTATTCGAATCTGTCGCAAGGGCTTCCCTAACAGAATGCTCTACGATGACTTCCGTCATCGTTACGCTGTGTTGGCCGCTGAGAAAGCCAAGGATCCCGACATGAAGAAGGCCGGCATGGCCATCACCGACCAACTGGTCAACGATGGGAATCTCACAGATGAAGAGTTCAAAATCGGAAACACCAAGATTTTCTTCAAAGTTAGTTTGCGTTGCTCTAGGACGATTTGCTTTTTGTTTTGTGTGAAAAGCTTTTTCATGCGTTAGGAATGGACTTGAACATTCCTATAAAAGAATAGAAACTTATCGAGTGCCGATATGAAGTTTAGCAGATATGAAACAAAACTTTCAAAGGATAAAAAAAGCAAATTTCTGTGTTTTTTTGGTGGAAATTATAGTGTTAAAGTCGATGTTATATGTACAATTCAAGTTACGAGTCAAGTTTTAAAATTTCTGTTCAGGCCGGAATCTTGGCTCGTCTTGAAGACATCCGTGACGAGATCCTTTCCAAGATCATGACCAACTTCCAAAGCCGAATTCGCTCGTACCTCGCCCTTGTTGATGTCAAGAGACGTCAACAACAACGAGCAGGCAAGTTTTGCTTCCCAGATAATCTCGTGAGTAAGAAAACAGAGAGTTAATTTTTCACTTCATCGAATCTGTCCACATCTTCCGTTGCGAAATTCCATCTTTTTTATGTGTCAGTCTCTGTACGGCTGCTTAACCGCGCACGATGAGAGTTAATAATATTGCAGATAGAAACATCTTCAGTGCTCTAGAATTTTTTTAATTTTATCGAATTTTATGGAACTTGGTCGAATCAGAAGGTTTGCTTTGATCAAAAAAGGTTGATCTCTACTGATTGAACTTTGTCAAATTTGTGTATTTTGTGAACGTCTCTTGACTTCTTTATTTCACAAACCTGGAAAATTATGAGCACTTCTTTGTTGCAAAAATTAAAAATCCCACTATTCTATCTTTTTCTCTCTCTCGTCCAGCTATAGAATAAGCCAGCACCTAAGATGTGAGGTGTAATGCGTGTCACGTTATGTATCTAACGTTGGGACTTCAGGCCTGTTGATACTGCAAAGGAATGTCCGTTCTTGGTGCACCCTCCGCACATGGGAATGGTTCAAGCTGTACGGTAAAGTTGGTTTTTTTCTCAAAAGATTGCGTCATAATGCGAAAATCGGTGAAATGGGACCAAAAGATATGAAAAGCACAAAAAAAACTAGTTCACTATTTGTTTTGACCCACTAATTAAGTTTCATGTTCTACTTTCTTGCTCTTTCAAATATTACTAAAATAATTTGTTTGCCTTCTATTGTTTAATCTATAAAAATACAGAGAATTTATTCAGCTCTACTCTTACTTGAATGATTGAATCATACATGCCAGATTTCGTACATAGTAATGCTTACAAATTATATGTTTCTCTCTTCATTTCCCTTTTCCTTTGTTTCTCTCTCTCGTGTCTCTCTCTCTATCTCTCTCTCTCTCTCTCTCTCTCACACACACACAAACACACACTATCTCTTTTCTCTGCAGATGATTTGCGGGATAAGACGCAATAAGATGAAACTCTGCATAATACATATGTTCGTTAGTGTATGTAGAATCCACATTGATTCACAAGAAGAAACAGAGACCAGACAGCTTGGAATTTAAAAGAAGGAACATTATGTACTTGGAAGCTGTTTGCCACACAGCTTCTCTAGATCTCTTTCATTTCAGGTCATTTCAGAATTTGCTAAATTTTTAGCCCACGCTTTCTGAATGTTTCATTTTTATTAGAGGATTTATATGTTAGTCTACGAAAAATTTCCAATTCCCCGTTCAGCAGCATTAAATTGGTTTTTGGAGGGTCTGTTTCAAAGCACTCTTAATCTCGAATGATTACTTCAGTGCTGTGTTAGTGAAAGCATCACTTGAGTGTCTGATTACTTTGTAAGCTGTAGTCGACTTTTGACATGTCCTATAACTGACTGTATCTTTCTAAGCTAATGTAATGGGTCCCTGATTTCAAGGCTGTGCATTGCTATTTGGTAACTTGATTACAGGTCAAGCCAATGCTCAAAGCCGGAAAGGAACAAGAAGCGATGGGAGAACTCGCGGACAAGATCAAGAACCTCGAAGACTCACTCGCAGCTTCCGAGGGCAACCGGCGAGTGCTCGAGGCTCAGTTGGCCGACCTCGTCGAAGAGAAAAACAAGCTCTTCACCGACCTCGAAAAAGAGAAGTCTAACCTCCAGGTGTGGTTTTATCACCCTTGTTCAAATTATAACACCATGCTCAAAGTCTCAAAATTGGTTTAGAAATCAAATGGTAAGTTATGCAGATCTGACGACATTTTTTCTCATTTTCCCACTAAGTTTATGTATTTGTTCGCAAGTAAATTTGAAATTTCATTCATTCACATAAAAATAGAGGATCATAGAGCTTCATGTAATTGAGAAGAAGCATCTAGAGGTGAATCACTTTCCTTTAAAAAAACATAAGCAAGTCAAACTGCGTTTCTGGCTAAGTATTCCATACATATTTAATCTATTCTCATTTCTGACATGTAAGAACATCTTTTGGAGACGAGCTGGGAACACTTTCTTGCCAGGAGTCGGAAGAGCGTAACGCGAAGCTGGCTGCCCTGAAGGCGGACCTGGACAAGCAACTGGCAGAGATCAGCGACAGACTCGCGGAGCAGGAAGAGCGCAGTGAGGATCTCAGCAGACAGAAGAAGAAGGCCGAGCAGGAGATCGACGGACTCAAAAAGAACGTCCAGGTGCTCTCTCTTTACGAAGGAAAAATTATGAAGGGAAATTCAGTTCTCAGCTGAGAACTGTTTGAGAGAGCGTGATATTTGTTAGCCGAAAGTTCGAAGAGTACACTTTGTTTGATTCGAGTCTAGTAATATTACGGTCTTTGTTTTCAGAACCTCAAGCTACAGAGTATATGTAGAGTTTTCTGTTTTCAATTAACTTTAAATACCGTTGAATACTTGTAAAAATACTGGAGTGGTTATGGGAATGAAATCTATGTCTAACTAATGAAACTGTTTATGAACTCTTTATCGAATTTATGTTACCAATATGCAGGACCTCGAGTTGTCCCTTCGCAAGACAGAGAATGAGAAGCAGTCTCGTGACCACAACATCCGCTCGCTTCAAGACGAGATGGCGGCGCAGGACGAGTCCATCGCTAAGCTGAACAAGGAGAAGAAACATCAAGAAGAGGTAACTAGACCCATATTTACCAGGTTTTTTTCAAATTTTCTGAGCCTTATCCAGGCATTCTCTCAGTTGAACGGACATCGCAAATGATTAGGCATTTTTATATTCATTTTTAGGTCATCTAATTTGTTGTAGGTGAACCGCAAGCTGATGGAGGATCTCCAAGCGGAGGAGGACAAAGTGAACCACATGAACAAGCTGAAGGCCAAGCTTGAGCAGCAGATGGACGACCTCGAAGACACCATTGAGCGGGAGAAGAGAACTCGCCAGGACCTCGAGAAGGTCTCATTTCTTCTTCTCGGTCTTTATAGAGTTTTCACACATCTAGAGCCGGCAGGGAGGAGACGATGAATCATAATTTCGCTAATGTTATATCCTATTTGGTATTTCTATCGGATAGTATTTTATGTATTTTTGTATGTCCGAACGTCCATAATGGTAGTGTGTTCGACTATTGTGCGACCGGACAGATCCACTCAAACTAAATGGGTTTAAAAATTTGTTAATGCTCTGGTGCAAATCTGCCTCTCTCCACTAGCAGCTAATCAGCGCGCAGCCACTGGTTCAACCAGGGTAGTTCTGTCCCGCATCTTAGGGGAGCGCTCACCCTGCCACGGGGCGGGAACAGGCGCGATGATGATTATTATTATTATCAGCAATTAATGTATGAGCGTTATAATAAATTGAACACTTTGTTGACTGAATCATATAATTTATTAGTGAATGAAGAATCAAACGAAACAAGGGTTCGTTATAATTTCAGGCAAAGCGAAAGACGGAAGGAGAACTGAAGGTGGCAGCAGAGACAATCGACGAGATTACGAAGCAGAAGCATGACATTGAGCAGAACCTCAAGAAAAAGGAGGCCGACCTGCACGCGGTCTCTACGAAATTGGAAGAGGAGTCCAGTTTGGTCGCCAAGCTCCAGAAGCAGATCAAGGAGCTCCAGGCCAGAAGTAAGTCTACAAGGTGTTCAATAGAAAAATCACAGATAACTTGAGAGGCTTTCCAAGATGAGAATGAATCAGTTTCATACGTTCTCTCAGTCACTCATTCCATGTAGTAATCCATCAATGACTATCTCTAGCACATTTTTTCCGGAAACTAAGAGAAACGTTAAATCTCCTTCGTTTTGAACACAGGTTGCTTCCCAGATTGAGAGGCTCGAAGTGAATCTTTTCACAACTTTCTATGGAGAAAAAAACAACGAAGAAACAGTGAGTAAACAGTAAAAAGGTTATTGTAATTCGCTTGAGTCGCGGAGCTAGAAGAGGAGCTTGAGAACGAGCGTCAGTCTCGCAGCAAGGCCGACCGCAACCGTGCTGAACTGCAGAGAGAGCTGGAGGAGCTGTCCGAAAGACTCGATGAGCAGGGAGGAGCCACCGCTGCCCAGATTGAGGTTTTCTACTTTTTTATGAGGAAGCGCTAATGAGAAATCGAGATTCAGACAGAGAGAGAGAGAGAGTGAGAGAGAGAGAGAGCGAGAGAGAGGGGTGAGAGAGAGAGAGAAAGAGAGAGATATTTAGATAGAATGGGCGAAATTAAAGGCAATTACCGAAAGGAGGCAAGAAGGAGGCAAGAAACCGGGAGGCATGAGGGTGGACGCCTCGTTAGCTAAGCCGTACGGCCTCGTTATCGTAAACTTTTACTAAGCCTAAGCGTTTTTTAATGTAAAAATATATTTTAATTTAAAAATAAAACGCGCGGCCTCACTCATGCCTCCCTCATGCGTCCCGGTTTCTTGCCTCCCTCTTGCCTCCTTTCGGTAATTGCCGAAATTAAAACAGAGAGAGAAACCACACGAAAACTATGAAACTTTAAGGGTATCATGTGTACGACATTATGACTTAGTCACTAAAACACTTTCAATTGGACGAAGTAGTGTTTACTGGCTCTCAAAAGCTCTGAAATTGGAATAATTAATATGTACTTCTGATTCACCGAGAAAATGTGTAACTCAAAATTGAGCGAGATGATGATTAGCTCACCATGATGTTTGATCAATCAAAATCCTCTCCCCCCACGCTTCCTCTCTCGCACTGCGATTCAGATTCCTTGCACTTGCAGGCAAACAAGAAGCGAGAGGCAGAGCTGGCTAAGCTGCGACGCGACCTGGAAGAGTCTAGTCTCAATCACGAGACTCAACTCTCCGCTCTCCGCAAAAAGCAGGTAGAGAACTAGACTCTAACCGTTCTAATCAGCACTGAATCCTCTAGCTTTATTTTTACAAGTGTTTTATGAATATAAATTTATAATTTATTTTTACAAGTGTTTTATGAATATAAAAGTTCACATGAAACAAGTTTGATGTCAATTTCGAAGTTAGATTAAAAGTTTGAGCGATATAATTTCCGGAGGTCTTGGTTATTTACAAACTTTTCGTCGAAGTTTCAGGTAGATGTTCAAAGCCCAGGTAAATTTTTCAATGTTTAGTTTGAAACTGGGGCTGTAAACGCTTCTCCCCCTTAACGTACGGGATGCCTTGAAGATTGCATTTAGTGAATGAAAGTCATTAATCAGATGAAACTGAGAAAAAGGTATTCTGATGCGCAGGTTGACTCGGTCGCCGAACTCTCCGACCAACTAGAAACTCTGCAGAAGCTCAAGGCCAAGGGAGACAAAGTACGTTGCATATACATAACTGTTACTCTTATATAAGCTCCTGAAACGAATCATATCCGTCTGGAAGCAAGAACATAAACAAGAAATACTAAGATAGATTTTCTTCATGTTTCAGTTCCAAAACCTCACTTTATCAATAACTGAAACATTTTGTTGGCTATTGAGTCTCCCATGCTGTGAAGCTTTACTTTTTTCATAATTGATAGATCATCATAGAACAAAGTTCCAAAAAATCTTTGCAGGACCGCGCACAGCTGCAGCGCGAGCTTGAGCAGGCCGCCGCCGCAGCTGACTCAGAGAACCGCGGGCGCCAGGTGACATTAGAATTGAAAGGGGGCTAAGCACAATCACTCTTTGCCACTTACGTGTTTGTATAAGTATTTATCTAAAGAATGCCTCAGTTTCATTCCCTTATTTTCTCAACAACAAAAAAGCGCTCATGGGCAGAAACATAACTTAGCGCGTTTAACAATAAACTGTGTGAACAAAACTCAATGAGAGTTTTTGGTACTTAGTTTGAATTTGTATACATATATGCTTCAGGAAAAATTGTGGGCCACTATGAATTAGCGATGAACTAAAGAATAACCAAAATCTTTTTTTTTTAATTCCGTTTTCAGGATGCAGAGAAAGCTCTCAAGTCTCTGGAAATCCAGTTTGCCGAGATTCAAACGAAGTGTGATGAGCAGGTTCCATAGACTCTTCTTTATTAAGTGTCGAATAATACTTCATAATTAACATACCCGGAGCTCTGATGCTATTCAATTTAAAATTCGCCTAGTCTTGTTTCAGTCTTATTTAGCAAAGATCACTAATCAAAGATTGCGCTGCTGTATTTTGCCGATCATCGTCCTATTATTTAAAGTGAAAAGAGATCTCATCAAAAACTCGTACAAAGGCTAAGCTCTTGGCGGGTATCTCTTGGCGGGTATCCGTCCTGTGACCCTCGTGCATTTACCGATGCTTTCCGCATTACCTACGATTGTCCAGAAACCCCTAAAATGCTTTTTGAAGACTCTACTTTGAGTTTGATCAAAAATTTTTGAAAAGGCTTTTTATCCAGTTACACCTTTTTACTTATTTAGTCTCGTCAACTTGTTGACTTCGCTGCACTCAAGTCCAGACTCAACAATGAGAATGGAGACCTGGCGAGACAACTTGAGGATCTGGAAAACCAGGTAGTTAAATGAATTAATTTTACGATTCATTTTTTGAAAAGTTCCCTGTCATCTTCAACGTCTTTTGCGAGAATGCTCTTTTCTCGTGGTTGATTTTCCTAAACATGGATTCATTTTTCTAGGTGAACTCCCTACACCGTCTGAAGACTCAGTTGGCGAGTCAGCTAGAGGAGACCAAAAGAGCTCTCGATGAGGAGAGCAGGTTGTTATTGTGCTGTGCTCCTGAACATATTGGACCGCTACCTTGCATATTGAACAGGAGATCTGTCTGTAAAAAAAGAAGACTTAGAGAAAGAGAGCGAGGAACATTTTTTTGCAGAGAAAAAAGAAAAAAGAGCGAGAGACAGAGAAAAAGAGAATTAGACTAAGAAATTTACAAGGAAACTAAAGAGAGAGAGAGATAAAAAGAAGATAAAAGAGAAAAAAAGGCTCATAAATATATTCTTTTTGACAGGGAGAGACAGACGCTCTCAGCTCAAGTGAAGAACTTCGAGCACGAGAACGACTCCTTGCGCGATTCACTCGACGAGGAAGCAGAGGCGAAGGCCGAGCTGCTCCGACAAATCTCCAAGGTCAATAATTCAACACAAATAAGAATCCTTTTAATCGATCTTTGGTTTTGAAACACAGAAAAATGAGTTAATGGATACAGTGAACTAATGGCTGTAAACAATTGAAATGTTGTCAGGCGAATGCGGAGATTCAACAATGGAAAGCTCGTTTCGAATCCGAAGGACTCGCCAAGCTTGACGAAATCGAGGAGGCCAAGTTAGAAGATTGTTTTAGTAAATGTCTTACACTCTTCCTTTTTTCTCTTTCCTCTTTCACATTATATATTTCTCTGTCTCTCTGCAGCTCTTTCTTTTGCTCTCTCGTTTTCTCTTTGTCTCTCTCTTTCTCTCTCTCACTCTCTTGTTCTCCAGTTTGTTCTCAATATCTATCAAGGTCCCTACTGCATTTTCTGTTCTATCTTCCTTTCTATTCCTCTCGTGGTTTCCTCTGCCTCTCCGATCCTTCCTCTTCGTTATATTGGCTGCTCCCAGGCGCAAGCTGCAAGCGAAGGTGCAAGAGCTGCAAGAGGTGAACGAGGCTGCTAACTCCAAGATCGCCTCGCTGGAGAAGACTCGCCATAAGCTGATGGGAGACCTCGACGATGCCCAGGTCCCTTTTTAAATTCTTTCATTTGAGCTTCTGGTCGTTCCACAAACGAGTTTTTGATAGAGGTAAAAAATTAATTGATTGATTTTGTTTGAATTTAAAATTTCTCTATCACCATAGGATAGCTTGTAAGGGCACTTCTTACTTAGAACAATAGAATGGAGAAGGGAATGGAATAGGGAATGGAGAATAGGGAAAATGAAATTCCGCCTCCAAATTGCACTACGATAAGAATAATAAAAACAATAGTGACAAAATTCCTAATACAGTTAAGACAATATGAAAAATAATAAGACTAATATATGAAGAACTGTAACCAGTATAATTTCTCATAAAAGTGATTTTTTTCTTCAGGTTGACGTAGAGCGTGCAAGTGCTTATGCATCTGCATTGGAGAAGAAGCAGAAAGGCTTCGACAGAGTCAGTTGTTGAATTTTTTCACACAATGAGTTGATTCGCTCAGTACTGAGGAATCGGTGTGTTTGAAGTTTGATTCACAACAGCTTTTAGAGTTCAGTACGAACCATTATTTAGGGTATCATTCGGGCATTTATAAAATTTCTTTTATCTCCAGTGCATTAATTCATGGTATCGAGTCGTTTAATTACTTTCCGGATTGAACGGATTACTATTTGGAGTTGCATTCGAGTCGATTCCTGAAGAAAATATTTTATTAGGTAGTTTTAAAAATCATCTTTTCAAAGCCCTACATTGAAATGTTACTATAGAAGTTTTTGTGTAGATCAACTCCGTGTACTGCAGCAAGCTAATGAGCGATATGATGATAGAAAAAGTAATTTCTGGCTCGAATGCTTTGCGAGAATTGGGAATTTTTTTATTACTACCGACCAATTTACAAATTGAGATTGTCGACGAGTGGCGTAAGAAGGTGGAAGATCTCTCAGCCGAGCTCGATGCCACGCAGCGCGACAATCGCAACCTTTCCACCGATCTTTTCAAGGCGAGGACTAGCATGGACGAGCTCAATGAGTATCTCGAGGGAGTTCGTCGCGAGAACAAAGGACTCGCGCAGGAGGTTGGAATTAGTCATTGATTATTAGGAGAAGCATTCCTGTTTTGAAAAAAAGAGAGACAAGCGAGAAATGTAGGGGAAAAGAGAGGCAGGTAGAAAAAGATCAGTCCTCGCAAAATGTATCCTTTCATTTTCAGCCAGGGAATATATCCTGTCAAATGTAAGACTGTATTTTTTTATAATTTTGTCTGTTTCATCTGATATGCTTCAACAGCGTGAGTTCTCGATATGAAGAAGATTCAGTCCTTTAAATTAAGCAACCTGGTTCTCCCTCCGCACAAAAAATTCAATATTGTTTTTTTTCTGCGACATCATTGTTTAGCTGCTCTATAATTTCAATTTTATGACATTTTATCAAAGTGATGAAACGATCAGTCTTTCTGAAGTTATTGACTAAAATTCAAGATTCTTGTTCGGCAATTCTAGTTCATATTCAAGCGATTGATTATGATTGTCATATGAATGACTATATCAATCGCTATATTGTTGACTCAGGAACTCTACTTCAACAATATTTTCTCCACAGGTGAAAGATCTGACGGATCAGCTGACGGAAGGCGGTCGTTCTGTACACGAGCTCCAGAAGATCGTGCGTCGTTTGGAAGTAGAGAAGGAGGAGCTTCAAAAGGGACTTGACGAGGCCGAGGCTGCTCTCGAGGCGGAAGAGGCCAAGGTCCTCCGGGCACAGATTGAGGTGAACAGCTTGCTTTTACTCTGAGCAGTTCAAATTTTTGAGTCATGATAATGAATTAATAATCATAGATGCCATTTTTGAGTCAACACTTCGATATTCTCTTCGGGTGAATGATGATGAGCGTTATGAGAATGATTATAGAAAAAATATCCAGGAAAATTCCCCATTATAATCATTATTTCTAAATATAAAGATTGATAGTCATGAAGATGATTGTGAGTGTCATGAGAAGTGTTTTGAGTCAGGAAGAGATTTTGAACGAATCAAAAATTAATTTTCGATAACATGTCAATAATCACTCTTTCCAGGTCTCCCAGATCCGCTCTGAGATCGAGAAGCGCATTCAAGAAAAAGAGGAGGAGTTCGAGAACACCCGCAAGAACCACCAGCGAGCACTCGAGTCTATGCAGGCGACGCTCGAGCAAGAGCAGAAGCAGAAGGTCGTCCCATAATTCACAACAGTCAACAACGAACAAAAAATATTTTTGTCTAGTTCAAAGTCTGTGCTTTCTCAAAATCAGAGTATAGAAAATTACCGTTCATTTAAGAAGAGAAATCAAATAAAACTCACATAATTTGAAACGTCATTAACATCACGCGTGGAAACTTTATGCAGTTTTCCAGCTTGGCTACGCAGGAAAAATTCCAGATATGTCCAGAAACTACCAATTTTCAAAATTTGACCTTGCATTTTGTATTTTTCAAATACGATACATTGATAGAATAAAAACACGGTCTTCAACGTTTTCATCCTCTCTAGGAAGAAGCCCTGCGCATCAAGAAGAAGCTCGAGTCTGACATCAATGAGCTGGAGATTGCGCTGGATCACGCGAACCGCGCCAACGCCGATGCCCAGAGGACCATTAAGAAGTACATGGAGACTGTGCGTGAACTGCAGCTTCAGGTTCGTCGCTGAAGCCTCATATGGATCTTCATTCATTTTTAATCCGGAGATTGAAAAGTCGCACTTCGAGTAGACAGTTTTCTGATATGAAAAGAAAATCATTGGGTAATTTGCTGACTTTGGCACCTACGTTAAGAGTTTTTTGGCGATTGAGTACGCTTCCGTTCAAACTTTTCAAAAAAAAAACTTGAGTAACATTAGTTAGTTAGTACGTCGTCCTTAAAATGCCTCAACTCGAATTACGAACCACTCACTCATAGTCAATCCGTTCGCTCAAGTATAGTCCAATTCTATTGTTGGTAACTGAGTCTCAGACTGTATTATTGTTTATTATTATACTTCAACTCTTTCCATATACTAAAAGGCTTGAAAGACGTAAGACCTACGGTACTAAATCAAAAACTCTGAGCTACTCTGAGTTAGTCTCACATGTTTCATCTGGGCATTTTTCAAAGTCACTATATACTTTGCTCGATGTATTTTGTTTCAAGTGAGCTAAAATTCGAAAACAAAATACGTAGCGGAAAAGAACACCGATGTAAATTGTTTTAAAAAAATTTAATATGCAGATAGAGCGAGAAACCGAGGAATCAGAAGATAAGATGACCGTAAAAAAACTAAATTAGAGAAACGGATGAGAGGCCGGTGAAAATAAGCTTCAGAAGTCATATGATTCTAGTTAATGTGATGCCTGAACCAATAAATTCGGGACAGTATTATCATATCGATCGATATCGTGATTGCTTATTAGGTGGAAGAAGAGCAGAGACTGCGCGAGGACATCCGCGAGCAGTTCCTCGCCTCAGAAAAGCGAGCTTCTCTTCTGCAGCAGGAGAAGGAGGAAGCCATTCATCAAGTAACTGCTTACTTCAACTATGCAATTCATAAAACATTTCGCGACACTAGGTGCAATGCAAAACCTATATCGCAACGCCTGGTGCAGTCCACAACCTACAGCAAAATCTGTCCACAACCTACAACAACCCCCTACACATCTCACAACAAACATTGCAAGCAAGGGTGATCTTGATTAGGCTGAGCGCTGTTAGATGGAAGGTTTAGAATTTAGTCGAAAAAGTATTTCAAAGCTCACATTCAACAAAAAATTTACTAAATTATCCTAATAGTCACGGAACAACTTGAAGAGAAGCCCAACTCTAACTTGAAATTTTAGAATCCTTCAACTCATTCAGAATGACATAGTTGAACGGAGGAGAATCTGTTTTAAAAAAAGTCGATGGTTCTTTTATCCCAAGATCTTCATGATCCATGCAAAACCGGTTCTGTCTTTAACAGGCGGAAGCGGCGGAACGCGCCAGACGCCAAGCCGAAGCGGAAGCGATCGAGCTGCGAGAGGCGGTAAATGACCTCTCCAACCAGGTCAACGCCATCAACAACATCAAGAGGAAACTTGAGGGAGAACTGCAAGCTCTACATGTTGGTTTTCCCTTACCTTTTTACACTTCCGAAAATGACATTCAAGAACGAAAAATAGAAGCGTTTTCTACAAGACTGTTAATTTTCTTTGACGAGAAGGTCAGACAAGGTTTAAATCATAAGCCGCAGAGGTTTTCTGCAGTTGATGAGTATATTCTCGTGACCTTTTGATTAAAAAAAACTTATAGATTGAACAAGATGATTACGTACAAACAAATCTTCAGAAATAAGATTGAGTTATCGCATGGGAAAAATCACATAGGGTGATACCGAACCTTTTATCCGAACAAAGGTGCAAGAAATTTGAAACTACACATTTCAGGCTGAATTGGATGAAGCTTTGGCTGAACTGAAGACTGCAGACGAACTCGGCAAAAAGGTTGGTTCACCAGCTAATATTGTAAGACAGCTACGAGTGATCCTTCTTACCTCAGAAAAATCATTCCTTTCTGACAATCAATGTGTATTATATGATTTTTTCACTCGTCTCGTTTCTTAGTTTTTCTCACTAATTGTATTCTTTTTCATGTATATATTTCCCATGCAACACCCTTCCTTTCTCTCCTCTCTCGCTCACTTTTTCTCTGCAGGCAGCATCCGACGCTGCTCGCCTGGCAGAGGAGCTCCGACAAGAGCAGGAGCACTCCCTGTACGTCGACCGAATCCGCAAGGGACTCGAGATCCAGATCAAGGAAATGCAAGTGAGACTGGACGAGGCCGAGGCAGCTGCACTCAAGGTTCCTCACATCTCAAATACGAAACTTTGGTGGCACTCTCAATACGTTTCAATAATGAACCGGCATGGACCAAGTGAATTAATTACCAGTTCATTTTTCCCTTTAAACCCATCAAATTAGAAACAACTTCAACTAAGAGTTTATTTGTTAATGAATACAGTATTTTCATCTACCCTTTCTGATTGAATTTTTTCCATTCACTGATACAGTCCTCATTAGAGCATCACTAAAAACTAAACCAGATAATTGTTCGAAGGGCTTAACGAGCTTTGAATAAGCAGCGGCTCGAGTGGCAAACTGATTCAGGGAGGCAAGAAGATCATCGCCAAGTTAGAGGAGAGAATCCGTGCACTCGAACAGGAACTCGACGGAGAACAGAGAAGACATCAGGACACAGACAAGTCATTCAGAAAGGCCGAGAGAAGAGTCAAGGAGCTTGACTTCCAGGCGAGCTTTTTTGAGAAATTGGGTTTCACTCTTCACTAAATCTTCAGTTTTCGTGTTTCTTGAATGTTTCCATGCTTTTTTCATTCAGCCTTGTCTTGTTAACAAAAACCAGAGTAATGGCGCATACTGATAGCCATTCTTCGACTTTATGATATGAGTTACTTATGATATGACCTTTTTGACTTTTCGCAATATTAATTATGTATTTAGATAAATTGGATATTCTTTCCTTCGCTAGTTGAACCCGCAAAAAACAATTTTCAGCATACTCATAACGCTCTAATGTATAGCTGTAAACTACCCCTGAAAACTGTTGTTTATGTCTTCAGTGAATCAACTATTTGGCGTTTATGAAATATCGATTTTTTGTATCCTCTCATGATCATGAGTATGGAAGGTAATGAGATAAAAAGTTGAAAGATCATGCAATGTCTTGTGTTCAGGTGGAGGAAGATAAGAAGAACACCGAGAAGCTGCAAGAACTGGTCGACAAACTGCAAGGAAAGCTGAAGGTCTACAAGCGACAGGCAAGAGAGACTTTTTATTACGATGTAAAATTTGCAGGTATCATTTGTTTTTAATCGAAATTTATTTCCCCTTATAAATGAGAAGAGAGGGAGAATCGATATATATTGGTGCAATCATTTCATGCAACTACAGCTAAAAGGCGTTTTTTCATTGGCATTTTTTTAAAAAAATCATTCGCCTTTTAACATCGAAAGTTTTTTATCAAAGCTTTATGAATGATTAAATTCCGGGCTATCACAATTTCCAGTTTTTCATACCACTAAAAAACGTCATGAGAGTTTCAAATCAGTAAAGGAAGACTTGTTGATATTTATCTTCATAGCAGTCGGAGCTTTGAATGAAGTGATAAACAAATGCTAACTTCGTATATGGGTACCAACTGAGCCCCTACAAGCTGATCACCCGGAATTTTTCTGATCACTCGTAACTTCAAGGTGGAAGAAGCGGAAGAGGTTGCGGCGACGAATCTTGGCAAGTACCGCCAGCTGCAAGCGCATTTGGACGACGCGGAAGAGCGCGCTGACCTCGCGGAAAACTGCCTCTCGAAGCTGCGCGCCAGAACTCGCAGCGCCGCCTCCGTCGCTCCTCCCGTCGGTGCCCTCCCAGCGGGACCGAACGGCATCCCGCATGCCGCTTCATCTGCCGTCATTCGGTTGGTGTTAAGAAACGGATGAAGGATATTTATCAGTCGGTTTTAAAGAAAACTTCTTTTTGAACTGAAAACAGTGGAAAATAGTCTCAGCACCGGCATCATCTCTAGTAGATACCCTAACAAGCAAGATGAAATGTCAGAACAGAACTCATGAAAGGCCTTTTCCAACTGTTTCTTCAGGTCTGATTTTATACAACAAAAAAAAACATTATGAGATAATTTTTTTGTTTCAAGATAAAAAAGAACTTTTTAGGTTAAATGACGGGTGTGGCATAATGGTAGTGTGCGTAACTATTTTGCGAAGGATCCAAAGTTTGAGCCCCCTCCGACAGATCCACCCAAGCCAAGGGGTTAACAAATGTTGTTAGTGCTCTGCATCAATCTGATATTCCCCCTGCTGCTATTCACACTAGCAGTGACCCAGCGAGCTGCCTTGAGCTCTACCAGGATAGGTCTGTCCTGCCTCTCAGAAGAGCGCGTGCCCTGCCCTGAGGCGGGAACAAGCACGAGGAAGATTATTACATTAAAATTAAAGGACAAAAAGCGAGTAGGTGAGTGACGCTAGAAATATAATTTCTTTTCTTCGAAGAAAAAGAACTTATGAATTTCCATCAATCTCACACTTAGCTTGGGTGATATTTATGGATCTATCTTTACGGATTCGAATATCATTGATAAATGTACCTCTAAAAAAATTATTTCAGTCTCTCATTAAAGTGACTTTTTTTCAGATCAATGTCATTTGCCCGAGATTTCTGAAGAAATGAATTTACTTGAGCGATGAGAGTGAACATCTCTTCGATTAAATACTTCTCTGCCATTATAAACATATGATACTTTCGAATGAACGCTGCAATCCGTAATCAGTAACAGCCGTCAGAATCGCAAAACATCTGATGTTCTGATAACGATAGATTTTAAAAGATCCGTCAAACCGGCAGTTCGGCAACAAATTCACTGCTTCCCTTTTATACTATGTATTTGAGTCCGTCAGTTTCCTGTATCGATTTGCAATGCCCTCCACTCATTACATACACTCGCTTTCGTGCTGACCACAAGGCTTGCCATAAGATATGACAGGTTTGGATGCTGACTTCTCTCCAAACAGTCACTTCATCTTCATTTTGAGTGGTCAAACTTGGGAACGCCTAAAACAGCGAAAACTCATAAACTATAAGTTTAAATTAGGATTATAGATCGAAAACGCAACAGTATTTGCCCAAACATGTCCGTCTTTTCAAGCACTTTGCTCTTTTCCCGTGCTCATTTTTGTGTTTCAATTTATTTGAGTTCTTTTTTGTATTGATTTGTTTTTTGCTATATAAAATTCAATTCACCTTATTGTTTACTTACTGCTGAGTACCGTCTAGTCAATGACATTTCACAATGCACCATACATTGTTTACTGTCATTCTGCGTGCCTTGGTGCACTTTTTGTAAAATGTGCTTAAAACCTTGGGTCTCGGGTCAACACCTTCAACCTGGATCCAATATCCCCTTACACCCAAACTCAACCCATTGCGATAAAGTATATATATATAACCTTCGCCATTAAAGCGAACAAAACATCTGCTTGATATTTTGAATGACGTTGCTCGATTGTATTATTTCTCTCCACCTGCTTGAAACACTAAAATTAATTTTGGTTGGAGTTCGTCGCAGCGGAACACGAAAAAAATTTTAAAGAAAGAACCATTTGGAGAAAATTGCATTAAAAACGCTTTTGATGGTAAAACTGTACGCGAAAAAACATAATTCACAAGTGTGGGCAGAAAAAACTACCGATGTAATAAGCAGCAACACAGATACGCATTTTGAACTTTCTGCGACTAAGATTTACTCCTCACTGAGAAGCTCTCTTTTCCCCTTTGAGAAGTAAAAAAATTCTGGTTAAAAACATTTCAAAATGCACCTCACATTGTTTATTATCATTATACTACAAAACAAAGCAAAGCTGGTTTAATGGAACAGGATCCAGTCGCCTATATATCACCCGGAGAAAACTCCTCTTTAATGAGCTCTGAAAACACTCGAAAACTCTTTGTAAAATGTTTAATGAATACTCGAAGATCTATTATAGGAGTATAATTTCGTTTGCTTACTCCACAGTAGTTATTTAAAGATTTAGTAACGTGTCTCACAAAATAAGAAGTTCAAGAAAATGAAGACATGAAGGTTTTATTCGAGGACGAAAATTGAATGAGTGGACGGTGAGACATAATCGTGTTCTGGTTAGCTCTCAAATTATATCGATCGGAAGAAGTACAATATCCTGAGTCCGGTGGAATGGAAAATAGATGGTTTGCTGAATCATTGTTCAGTGGAATTTTAAAGTGTTGAGTAGCTTGGAACAGTCAATGTTTTGCAAACTCGATGTATCGGGAAGCCATTTTTTAAAGCCTATTTGTTTTAAGAAGATATGTTTTGAGTGCTTTCATTTCAAAACTGAAATCAGTTCTGAAAATACTTTATTTCTCTTCATGCGGGTTTCTCAAGCTCCAGTAGTCTTGCCACAGATAAAACAGTGCCCTATCCAGGAACTTCGCTGCGTCATAGAAGATATACTCGGGAACGAGGCCAGCTCTCACCAAGTGCCGTCTCTCGAGAAAGGGGAAATTGAAGAAGAAGTGCCGCATCGCATCTGCTTCTTCTCTGTTGGTCGGCTCGTTTCCCTCAACTTATTCCTTTCAATAACATTCTAGTCAATATATCTTCAACATATGTTCTATTCTAGTCAATATAAATGATGATAATAATCTTCCTCGCGCTTCTTCCCACCTCGCGGTGCGCGCTCCTTTGAGATGCAGAACTATCCTGGTAGGAGTAGTGGCTGCCCGCTTGATCACTGCCAGTGTGAATAGCAGCAGATTCGTGCATGAGCAATACCAACATTTCTTAACCCCTTGGTTTGGGTGGATCTGTCAGGGGTGGGAGTTGAACTCGGGACTCTTCGCACAATAGTCGAACACACTAACATTATGCAACGCCCGGACTTCTACTCTAATCAATATTTGTTCAATATATGTTTTATTCTAATGAAGATCTGTTCAAAGTCTTATACATTTTATATCTGTTGAATTGAGTTCAATATCTTTTCACGGCCCAAAAAAGTAACTTTTTTACCTCCTCCTTTAATTGATTTAAGGTAGGATTTCTTTCAATTCGTCGTGTAATGGAGAAATGAATTAACTTCCACTTTTCATTCCGCACAAATCCCCTTATAAAAATAGGACTCTATCAAATATGAGAGAATTTGAGGCTGTACCGTATAAAACGATCCACCTATTCGCGCCCCTAGCGAGCCATTGAAAAAAAACGCTTATGTTTTTAAGGTAAACAGCTATCATTCAACAATCTTCGATTGTAAAATGTTAGTATTCTATATAAATGTACTGCGCCTTCTGCTCTAAAACAAGGCGAAAAGTCAGAATTATCTTTCAACAAGTTCTGATAAGTTCATGTTTTGCCGGAAAACAATTAAAGAAGTTCTTTCGTCAGAAACTACTAATCTACTGTTCATAGTAGTTTGCTAATAAGAATGTGAAACTCCGAATACGAATGTTTTTATCACTTTTTAAAAAGCATGAAATAGTATCTTCACTTTTTGACTAGAAAAAATAAAAATAAAAACTTTCGGAGAATGAATAAAAAATAACTGACCAGTTCGTCCAGTCTTATCTGGGCTGCCTCTTCGAACTCTTCTAAGTAATCACGACTACGGTACCTACTCAGTAAGTCGAATACATGCATCTTATACGACGCCGCGCTTTCGAAAGCCTTAATTTCATACTTTTTGTCTCAAACTTTTTGTCTCTTTACGAACTGCCGCTAATTCATACTTTTTGTCTCTTTAAGAACTGCCGCTAATTACATCTCAAACTCGAGAGCGAGAAGATGCAAATTTATATTAAGATATACCTTCTTTTTTTTTTTAAAAATCTCAATAGTTTTTCAACCACTTTTCTGAATCACACAGGCAATTGAGAAGAATATGGGGGGAGCATTACGAGTGTGGCGAAATGTTTAATTTACAAAAGACTTCAACTTTGTATAATGTTCTAAAGCGCGAAGTATACGCCGGAAGCATCCAAAGATATTGGAAGGTTGAGAAATAAATTTGGTATATTTTTCATTATGTCCCTTTCTACACAGACTACCAGTGATGAATCAGCCCCTGTTTAACGATATTAGGTCAGATTGGTGCATATTCAGCCAAAAAAAACTACAAAAATATGTTTCCTTACTTTAACATGAGAGTCAAGTTATAGAACCAATTTGATTCATCGGAGTTAGCTACATATTACAATGAGCTACAAAGTCCTCGAAAAAATTTTATATTCTCCTAAGAGTTACACGGTAATTCGAGCCAGTTTTGAATTTTTTTTAAAACTGAAAACATTAGATATATGTATATTATAAATACACTATATATTTCTTTGTTAAAATTTTCCATAAACATTAATTTTAATAGTAATATTTATGTTTTGTTGTATAGTGAATTTTTTTTATAAAAAATAACTGGTTCAAAGATTCTGGAGAAGCTTCTACGTTGCAGTGACTCCCGTTCTCTCCCACTCAAGTTCCTCAAAATTTGTCGCATCAGATGTACATTCTGTGCTCGACTTCCACCCAATGCGGCCTGAAAATGTGGGTTGAAATATAGGTATGTCTCGCTTTCTAAAAATAGTGAATCAGATCCAGGTGTTTTCTCTTACCGATAGCGAGCGCGATAGGCCTACTCATCCGTAAGAAAGGTTATTGCTAGTTGAACAATTTCCACTTCGTTAAATGGTGTTGAAGAGTCTCCAATTTTCTTAATTATTTTTGTGAACTAAAACTATCAACGAGGATTATCGACTAGGATAGGACAACGTCGACCTACCGGATTATCTTAAAACGGATTGAAGAGTGGATCCCCAAATGTCGAGATTTTATCCCGTTCTTCCTGACCAATTTTATACACCGTATAAGCGGTAACTCTACAAGTTACGCTTCGGTGTTAATAAAGATATATATATATTAAATAGCAGATCACGGTTTCCTTCTCATTTTAAAAAAAAGTTTACTGATCATCTGAAAACTAAAGCCAGAATCAAAAATGCGTGATGGAGCTTTAATAACGATACTCGTTCCGTGTGTGCGTATCAGGTAGGAAAAAGTTTCTTACGATGTGCTTGATGTGACAGTTGAACTTGCGATGCAGTGTACACTAATCAGGTAGATCATCAAGGTGCCACACCAGAAATCGCAGAATTTTTACGAATCAATCGATTTTTTTTTCGACGAATCATTTCGAACAGAATGAACCTGAGCTGCGGGATAGAAGAAGTTCCGGAGTTCTATCATGCGCCCTAAAGAAGCCCCGGAACTCAGTGACGACATACTTCCGCCTGAGTCTTCCGATCCATGAGCGGAGAAAGTCACAAACAAAAACAGGTTCAGTAGAGCTTTCCCAATCATATCTGACGCTTAAAAGGCGGAATGAGCACTCAATTGAACTATGAACTACGGGTGTAAGAATGACGCCTTCAAAGAAATGTTGTTTTGTATGACGACTTCTCAACAATTACGTCATTATCTAAACAAAGTCTTACCCTGGAAATCTTTGTTTGTGTGTTTTAGATACAAGAAAAAACTCGCCTCGCAAAACGCAGCGTTTAAACAACTTAATTTAAGTTTCTCCATTAAATAAACCTTCAATCTGCTCGACCGAAGAGGCTTTTTTTAATATCCAGTTTCAAAAAAACACTCTTTTACGTCATGTAACCAGGGTGATGCTTGCAAAACTAGTGCAAAGATGTACATTAAGTGAAGAATCAACCGGCTTGTTCGTTTCGCGAAACAGTTCTTCCCACTTAGTCACTTATTTGCATATTAATATGAAGCAATTCAAGAATTTTGAATATTGCAACCCATTGGCAGACCGTTTTAGTAAAATGGTCAGATTAGATTTAAAATAGCCTCGGCGCGATATTCAACTTACCGTTGCTCTCTTACAAGGAGTGAAAGGATTACTCCCGCACGTTTAATCTATCTATAGTGACCTCACGTGTCACCTCGAGAGAAAGATCATTAGTTCAAAAATCATCGACCATGGACTCTTGAACAGAATTTTCCAGTTTTGTAATTTGATTCAAGTTTAATAGTGTTCAATTAGGGCACTTTCATTGGGTTTTGATTACTTTTTGCTAAGTTCCTGACCTAGAATTCCTGTAGTTTGAACTCAATTTGTCCCCTTTGAATAGTGAATTTTGTCAAAAACTTGATTAAATTTTTTAGGAAAAATTCACTCAAAAGCCACCCGAATAATCTTTTTTCTCTTCTAAACTTGAGCAAAAAAATGTGTTTCATACAAGAACAGCCGAGGAAAACGATTGAAAACAAACATAATCGGTAGAAAAATACAAAAAAATCGAGAAGCATGAGAGAAAACGTTATAAAATATTAGAAAAAAATTTTACAATTGATAAACAATTGAAGTTTATTTTCTTGAGTTTTCCAATTTAAACATGATCAGTCTTAGATCACCGGACATGAAAAAAACGTTGCTTTTTGAACTTGGAGACAGTATTATGATAGACACTTCTATGACACTTCTCAGCAATCTTTAAATCGAATACAGAAGAAAACACTTTGAAAACAAAACTAACTTTTACAAGAACCTTTTAAAAACTGTTTTGTTCTAATTTGCTGCCGTGGAAATTAATACCAAGGGCTGTATTCAGAGATTTAAGATGAACTCAGGGGTAAATTTTACCCTAGTATATTGTAGACCTGTATTCAGTTCTGTATTCAGTTCAAATAAAGTTCAACTCAGTTCTGTATTCAGAGACAAGACGGGTGAGAGCGTCTCAGCTTTCCTACTAAACTTTAGTGTAAAGTTTAACTTAAAGTCTACTCTCTGAATTCCGTTTTGGCGAAACTACAACTTAGTATAAAGTTTACTATAAATTTTTGTATAAAGTTTTGTCTCTGAATACGGCCCCATGTTTTTCATGAGTTATCTAGCACAATTGACAGTGAAACGCACGTTTTCACACTGTATCAGCGCATTTGATGTAAGGGGAGGCAATGATATTTTTAAAATTTCTTTTACGAACTGCCGCTAATTACATCCTGTTAACATCTTGCAAACTTTTCGTGATGAAAATATGCTTGCATATGAAATCTCTACTTCTCTGACTTTATGGGCTATTTTACGTCCTCTCGCTCTGCTCGTTGTTTGCGTCGTAGTTTTAAAGTGAGTTCGTAAACAAAAAATGAGCTCACGCTCTTTTGTATGACCTTTTATTTTCTTCAGTTTTAACTAACTGAGAAAAACAAAAGTTCATGTCGCAGACAACGAGCTAGGTGACCGGTCGACGACCAGTCACCCAGTTAAAACAGAGACTAAACGTGCGGCTGATCTCCTGCCAATTACACATTGCTTACTCGTGTGATAGTACTATGATATGGAGCCTTATGGATTGGCCTGAGTTCTATGATAACTCAATCAAATTTCGTCTTAAACAGGCGTCCCTGTCTTTTAAGTGCTCAACCGAGCATTTTCTATGTTCTGAGAAAGTAGAAACTGCGCGGGTCTTGACAAAATGATAATTTTATTGAACAAAGAAGTCATAAGAAAATACATCAAGCACTCGAAAAAATACTCAATTTAATTTTATTTTTCAGATGATTAAGAACGGCAATGATTTATACTAAATAGTCATATTCTTGAATATCAGCTAGTAAGCCTATAATATGTTCGAATTCTCACAACCATTAGTCAAGTCGAAAATAGTTTGATGGAGATATTCAGTGGCTCCGGAGAGAATTTCGTCCGGAAAGAGCCCTCCTCTCCTGAGAATCCGCTGATCAGGAAATGCGAAGAGGTTGTAGATGTCTTTCATCGCTTCGAACTCTGCCTCATTCGTTGGACGTTTTTTCTGAGTACATGCAACTCTTTCTTAGAAAAGCAATCTGGAGACTGTTTCCAAGAAAACTCATTCGCGCATCTAGTTTTTCATAAAATTTCTCAGAATGATGTAACATTTTTAGGGTTTTTTACTCACCAAGAAACCTTCAATAGTTTCATTAATTCGATAAGCTTACAGTTATGTCTTTTTATAGAATTAGAAGAATTATGATGACTGATCAATTTTTTTTCTGTTCAGCCCTCCGACCTATGAAAAAAAAATCTGACTCAAAAGCTTCAACTGTTAATTTCACTCTCCCTCTTGACTCTCTTTCTATCTATCTCTCTTTCTCTCTCTTTCTTTCTCTTCATCTCTTTCTTCTGCTCTATCTAACTCTCTCTCTCTCTCTCTCTCTCTTTCTCTCTCTCTCTCTCTCTCTCTCTCTCTTCTAATTCATGAAAATATTCAGTTCTTTTTTTATGAACAACCCTCATGAGCAAATAGTTATTTCTCGACACTTTTCGTGATACAATCATTTATAATACATTATGACTTTTTTATTATTATTTATTGTAAGTTTTTATGATTTATTATCGGTATTATAGTTTTCAGGACAATGTTAGAATCTTCATTAAAAACTGAGAAAACCTGGATTGAGTAAACAAACACAAGTATAGCTGGAGGGAATAACCAAAAGCTTAGACTGATTGGACATATCGTCCAATATCCGCTGAGCTCGCCACCCGAGATCCTTCGAGGATCCAGCTCCGCGATCTCCCTTTCTCAGAACATCGAAGACGTGCTTTTTATAGTTGGAAGCACTTTCGAAGGCCTAAATTCGGATAGGAAAGTAGCTTAATGTGTGCATCCCAACAAAGAATTAAAAATAAATTTTGAGGTAAATTTAGCGAACTGTGTCTCAAGTATTTAGTGATCTAAGCTAATAACAAATTGTCACTTCAAGAATTATATTTACCGGTATTTGCCTTTCGCGCTGTCTGCACTTATCTTCTATTTTGGAAATGTTTTTTTTTCTATATTGCGCGGATATAATATAGCCCACATAGAGGGATCAAACCCAGCTCCCAACCTTCCTTGCGGACGATTGCGTTTCCTCACTATTACCATATATACACGTATTACTTATCCGCAAGATCATAGGCTCAATGGCTGCGCTCTGTTGATATAATTCATCAGAAAAGACAATTTCACTCTCAATGCATGTTAAGGGCCGCTTTTCTTAGCCCCAAAACAACCGATGATTTCTTAATAGATTGAACCAGTAAATTATGAAGGTAAGTCTTTAACCTCTCCAATAACTCTGAAGAAATTAGGATTCTTTATCAAAGATTTTTCATTGTCGTCCAATTCTTTGAGAATTTCTCGCATAATGATGAGGTTTTCTCCTCGAGTTTTATCCTCCGCCAGCTGCAAAAATTTTTTTTGCTATGTTTTTAAAACAATCAACGCTGACGCAAAGGAATGCTTTCTGGAAGAGAACGATAACCGGCGCGCGCATATGGAATATTGTTATGTTCATACACAGTTTTTAGGCGGGAATGTTCTTCGTGAGTAGAGAAAAAATAAGAGAAAGAGAGTTTAAGACAGAAAGAGAGAAATAAAGAGGTATATGAGGAGAAATTTATTTGTCCTTGAAATATGAACTTTCGAATAAATACTATTATACTTTTTTTAATTCGTTGTACGTCGATAGCACTGCTCAGAGAAGTCTCATTTAGAACTACATAGCTTGATATATAGTCAATCAAATTATGCAGTTCATTCACATGACTTTAAAGAGAGTTATTACTTGAGCTGGTAGGACAAAAGTCACGTTGATTTCTTTCATGCGCCGCTGAGAAATCTGTCGGCAGCCTCGTTCCGCATCTTGTTGTGGCGAGTTGATGTCACTTGATTGGCTTATTACTGACTGTCTTCTATCACTGGAATGGCTGGCTGTTGAAGGCCAGTTGTCATCTTGCTGGCTTGCTCGTGACGGCGATCTTCTATGTTCTGGTGTAGTTCCTGGCGACGGCCAACTTTTGCCTTGTGCTTGGTTCATGTGTGGGGACCAGTAGCCTCCATCGGTTTCATCCACCACTTGCGGCCGATAAGGGTAACTTATTCGGTGGGGCGACGTTTTGGACGAATCAGTGTCAGCTGATTGGCTGAAAAATGGTAGCTGATTTCCGTCACCTGGTCGACCAACTTGTTCACTTGGTGGCATAGAGTTAGGGAAAACTAACGGTGCAAAAGAAGGCAGTGACTCTTTCACACACTCTCTGCAAAACGGTCGTGGGATAAATACTGGTTGAGGCGGCACTCTGTGAAATGGTTGTATGGAGAATCCTGGAGGCTGTGGTATGCTGAGATCCGGTGGTCTGATGGGTATCGGTAACGCTTGGTGTCTCATAAGCGGTGGATTAACCACTGGCCAAGCTTGGAAGACTGGGAACCGGACTGCCGGTGATAGCCAGTGTTCATAGCGTCTCCGGCTAACTTCTGGAGGTGATTTCTTTTGAAACGTTCGTTGGAAGCCATCAAGTAGCAGAACCGTTAATAAGAACAGCTTCAACGCAGTCATTTTTGCTGCGGAGGAATTGCAGAATGATTTTCGAATCGAATGGATTATAGTATACATGACAACATACATTCGATGTCGTCATCGATTCGTCTTGAAAAGAAGACGGGTCTTAGTCGTAGTTGTTTGCAAATTCTTTTTTAACAAGACCATCATTCATTAGGAACCACCACCCTTTATGAAAAGTGAAAAGAAAAGTAGCGTGAAAACCTTGTCTGAACTGGAAATCCAAAACTTCTCATGTTATATTAATTAGGGCAACGAAAACTGTTTCTTTACCCAAGGTGCATTTATTGAGATTTGCATGGAAGAATCAATAAGACTCAGACTAACACTTAAGTATATATATATTTGCAGGTAATAAACAATATGTATATTCAATACAATTGATCTATTGCAAAGACAAAAACTAGTATATGACGGGTGATCGAACCCAGCCGTTTTTTTCACTTTTTCCGGGAATGCGAGCATTTCTTTTACACTACTAAAGACACGTTGCCAATCGAGGTGAAGTTTCCAAAGCATGGTTTTATCTATGTCCATCTCTCAGAAAACTGTTCATATACAGTACCAACAGGGATCTTGGGGAAAGGATAGGATCGATCCTTTGGAACAGACTGAATATTCTTCGAACTAGACCTTTTTCATTGAATATTTACCGACGGATTTGTTCTAAACAGACCTTAGCTATGAGATGTTCCTATTTTCGAGTGATACTTTTCGGGTTATAGAAATTCCGTTAAAACTGAAGTTGTTTTTATTTCATGTTTTGACTT
This sequence comes from Allodiplogaster pararmata, assembly GCA_964056735.1. Lineage (NCBI taxonomy): Eukaryota > Metazoa > Nematoda > Chromadorea > Rhabditida > Diplogasteridae > Allodiplogaster > Allodiplogaster pararmata. The sequence goes on from OZ057406.1 coordinate 16,759,486, forward strand.
TTTTAGACTCCTAAATCAATAGCGAATCATTTTAAAGAAATGACTTATTAAAAAGTAATGAAAAATTTTGTTTGGATTCCATGTGTTTTGATAATCCAAATACATTGACTGAGGGCTATTTTTTGAACTTTGATTTCTTTATTGATTTTCTCAGCGTAAGTAAAGATTATTGGGCCACCTTAAGATTATTGGACTATTGGGATAAGATTATTGACTTAAGATAAGATTATTGGGCCACCTTCGGAGGGGTCACCTTTCTCCCTACCTCCGACATTGGCGGTCCATGTGACCGCCTCTCAATCCGTGTGCAATGGACAATACAACGCCAAATGAAGCAGACCAATACCTCCCTTTGCCCTCACCTCACCCCTGCCACGATAAAGAAACTAAACATCTTTTTATCTCATGAATCGGCTCGTCTTGTTGTGGTGATTCAATACAAGTAAAAATTTTCACTTTAGGTCTTATGTATATCAAATTTCTTTACTCATTCGTGTTTCTTTTTCGGAAAATATTAGTTTGCTAGACTCGAAAATCGGATCGTGTCATGGTTACGGTATAATCTGAACAAAGCCATCAGAAAATATTCACACAAAAAAGAATATCCGGTCAGATCAAACGGATCGATCTGATCTATCTGATCGATCCCTATCCTCAAGGTCCCTGTTGGTACTGTAAAAAGTCATAAAATATCATGAAAATTCATAGTTATGTTACGCTATGTGAACTAGAGAAGAATTTGAGCGGGGTCAAACCCAATTGGTTGAGAATTCTGTATACGTTAGACTTTTGTCTGTGTCTAGCGTTGTATATGCGTTTTTTATCAAGATAACGGCTCCGAACGTTTCGTTTTATGAAAGAATCATCAGCGAATATGTAGTACTATCACCTTGCCACAATGTTGAGCGCAGTAAAATTTTCATGAAGTATAGGAAAAAGAAAAATAAGAAAAATAAAAAAGCAAAATGACGTACCAAAAGTTGGAGAAGAGAAATACAGCCGAGAAGAGGTAGCTGTGCTAAAGTGCACAATTGAAAAACCACCGAAAAAATGATAAGATAAAAAAACAGTAATACAAATACATAGGAACAATTAGGAATAATTCAATTAAGCGAGATGTTATCCTGAAGAAGAGGCAGGAGGGAGAGATGAGAGAGATCTTCTGCCATTTTGTTTCTGTTGTTAACCTGACCGGTTTGAGAAAGTAAATTAGCGAAGCTTCAATAATTCCACGGCGAACAAAATTAGTTCCTACGTGCAAAATTGAAACAATCAGTACAACAGCTTCGGATGTGAAGCAAGCATGTGTTGGGCAAAGGCATTAGTTGCGTAATAAGGGCCTTTTGGTTTTTAGCAGCACGTATGTGTTCCGTTGCCCTGGTATGAACAGGACGGCCTATGCGTCCGATATATCCGTCCGCATCCCAAAAGAGTCCGCATCCGTCCGTCCGCATCCCAAAAGAGCATGGAATCTTGTATATTGCACCTACTGTACAACAGAAACCGGATCTTGCTGAAGGGCAGAATATGCGCGATTGTTTATTGTAGCAGATACGATAATGATTGTGATTCCTACCCAACAAAGTCTAAAGAAAGTTTGGCGACCATTCTAAAACATCAACATCGTCTTTATCTACTCTATGGACAGCACAGCGAATACCTCTAGTGAACGAAGTGAACGAATCAGAAATGAATGGTATTTAAAAGATAGCTGTCCTTTTTCGTTAAGCGGGCAGGATTTTTCTTCGGCTGTAAGGCTTTTTGAAACAATTGTACCCATTTTGTTTATAATGCCTTTTTTGGTGGAGAATGCTTTTTCGCTATAGAGGCAGAACAAAACTCAGCAGAGCTAACCTTTGAGGCAATTAAGATATTGTTTTTCAAATGAGAAAAAAAAACTATTCTAATATTTATTCGTGGTTTTTCATTTTGTAATATAGCACAGCCACCTATTCTCGGCTTCATCTTCATATTTTGTTTCGTCATTTCGCTTTGTATTTCTTTTTCTTTTTTCTATACTTATTATATTTCTGCTGCCCTCATCATTATGGCTAGGTGATACTACAGTACCGCCCAAAATGTTAACATATATTGAATTATTGAACATAACTTTTTTCAAAGATAAAATTCAAAGCTCAAATTTCCACAGAAGTTTTTTGGGGTGTCTGTACCGTACCGGACATCATTTGGAGTGATTTATTAATTATCTCCAAGAAATACACCAAAATTGGTATATCTTGCATTTTTCAGTTTTTTCTCTATGATTTTTTTTGTTGATTTTTTTTTGTTTTTCGAACTTCATTCATAAAAATTTTGTTTCAAGTCAAGATTCGAACTGTTGGACATCGAAATACAAGTAAAAGAATGCAAGAAGCTGTTGTTGCTGGGGCGAAACAGGGCCGGTCACAGAGCGACCTCGCCCAGCAGTTCGGGGTAACTGAGAGCGCTATCTCCCGTATCCTCTGGCGTTTTCGAACCCAGGTAAACGAATTTTCTACAACTGAAAAACTTTGGAACACAAAAAATTGCAGGGACGAGTCATCGTGAAGACAAGTTCGGGGAGACCCCGCGTAACTTCGAGGTACATGGACCGAAGCATCCTGCGCGCATCTCGCGAAGACCCGAAACTCACTGCTAAAGACATTCAAGCTGTCATATCAACGCCCGCGACTCCTGCTCCTTCAATAACTACCATCAAACGCCGTTTGCAAGCCGCTGGACTGAATGGAAGGTGGCCTGCAAAGAAGCCTTTCATCAGCGAAAAAATCGTAAAGTTCGAGTTCAGTGGGCTAAGGATCACCTCAGTTGGACACGCCGTGAGTGGTCTCAGATTGTTTGGAGCGATGAATCCAAGTTTAATATGTTCTGCAGTGACGGTCTGAGGTGGGTAAGACGTCCAGCGGGCAAGCGTTTCCTGCCGCAATACCAGTCGCTCACAGTCAAACATGGCGGTGGTTCTGTGATGGTCTGGGGCTGTTTTTCCGCCAGCGGCATGGGTCCACTGAGACGTATTGTCGGAAATCTCGATTTTTACGGCTATGAAAACATAATGGAAAGCACTATGCGCCCTTGGGCCCTCTCCAAATTCGGCCGTGGGTTCACCTTTCAACAAGATAACGACCCGAAACATCGACCTCAGCACGTTCAGAACTGGTTTCGCCGTCCCCATGTGGATGTTTTGGACTGGCCGAGCCAGTCTCCCGATTTGAACATCATCGAACATTTATGGGAACATTTGCAACGAAAATTGACGGGAAAAACATGCAGAAATGCTGATGAAAAGTTTAAGCAGCTAGAGGAGGAATGGAAGGCAATTTCGCAGGTAACCATTGACTCTTTGATTGATTCTATGCCTCGTAGATGTCAGGCAGTCATTGACTCCAAAGGATATGCCACCAAATACTAGAATATTTGTTTTAATACTTCGAAAAAAATTGAACATCTCTATAAGCACTTTTTATATATTTTTTATTTTTTATGTATATATTCGCTACGATGCTTTCATAAAACGAAACATTCGTAGTGGTTATCTTCATAATAACGCATCTACGAGTCAAAGTGTATCGGCTATATGAACTCTTGTGATATGATAACTCTATAGTATCTCAGTAAAATGAATTTAGCTTTTGATGTAGTAAACCGTGGAAGCTGTGATAGTTTTGTACAAATCAAGAGATTTTTTCTCAGGTAAAGATTATTTTCTCAAAATTTTTAACAAACAAAAATATACAAATAATCGTAAAACATACAGAACCGATAAGAAATGTGGCACTAACAAGTTGTTCGACGAAAAAAAAAAACCTCTTGAAAATTTCGGAAGTTTCTACGTGTACTTACTATACCTTTTTTGGGAGCAAAACTGTTCAAAATTCAAGCGAAAAATTTCAAAGCAAAGACCTTTAATATGTATTTCGAATGCATTCATTTACGGAGAAGTCATGCTTACCAAGGGTGCATAGAATACTTCTTCACGACACTAGAAGAAGCAGTTCATTCTCTTCATTCCTCCTCGAAACCCGGCTGTCTCACAAGTTCACCGTTCTCTAAAGCATACTCGCAGAAAAAACTATCAAGTGATTTAAGGAATATTTTGGCACTGAACAAAAAGGGGTTGAAGTTGAGGTCCGCGTAGTACAGGAAGACTTTTTTGTGATCTGGTAGAGTATTGTACATCGTTCTCATCACTGTTGCTTCTTCGCTATTGTCCGGGTCTTCGTTCTAAATTAGTTCAAGCGTTTAGCTATCTTTTTAAATACATATTCGATGTTCTCGAAAGTAAGTTTTTCAATGCAATTTTCATTAACTGCTGTTTGATCATTCATGAAAAGTAGTAATTCTGAGATTTTTCAACAAATCTTTCAGTGATGCTCAAAATTTCAGAGTAAGTATGAGTATTATTAGCTTTTCTTAAACTTTCTTAAACTAGTCAACGTATCATTTTTATGACTTCAAATAGGTGACTTTCCTTAGTGTTTAAATGCCGTATATTCCACTCACAATCACCATTGCGATTATGCGTTTTTATAGAAAGAAAAAAAACAGTTTCTTGTAGAGAAGGGATATACAGCTTAGTATTCCGGATGGGGCATACTGATAGTGTATCCTGAGTTTCTCCAACGGTTCTCGATTTCACTTCCCACCCGAACAGATCTACTCGAATAGAGTTGAAAATGTAGGTAGGACTTTCACACCCCCCCTTCTCCCCCCTATGAGCTCGAATTTGTTCAAGTAAGAGTTCAAAAACCTCGATAGCTCAGTATCTACATGCTCGCTTCCCTCATAAAAGAGTCGGCTATCTTTCATCCCGTTCCATGGATCAATTTTTTCCGTGCGGTCGTTTGGTCTTTAAGAAATCATAACCATGTCTCGCATGATCTCTTGAATGACTGGAATCTGTGGATCCCACCAAATCGCTCTCTCTGGGAATGCAGCCAACATCGTGTCTTTGTATTGATCCGCGTTCTCAAATGCCTGTAAACCAAACGAGGCCATAGCTCACCAGGATGTGCTGGAAAAAATATTCCCGGGCGGGCGACCCAAACAGAAAAGTTTTTTGTCACTTTAGTAACTCAATTGTATCCAGCCGTTAATAAAATTTGTTAAACATGTCAAAAAATGCGGTAATTATGCACGCACAGTTGAAACCTAGCCTTTACAGGGCATTTTGTAAGCAACACACAGAAGCGCAGAGAATTAGCCGGTTTTTAGTGACTAGAGCTAAGTGGTTATTGCCCAAAGTTTTTTGTTGTGGAAATTGCATTAATGTTCACCTACACATTATATTTAGTAATGATTTCAAGCATGATGATTTCAATTGTTTAATCGAAGCATGAAGGACTTTCTGTCAGGTTGAATGTGAATATGCGTGTTTATAAAAGGGTAATATGAGAACCTACCCTTCTAAAACTAGTTATAGGTACCGCACTGTATAGGTATGTCACGTCGGTTTTTAAAAAAAAGCTGATAAAATATCGAAAACAAAAATTAACAACTTTTGAGGCTTCCTTTTTTGAAGTCATACAAAATATCGTTTTTCGAGACATATATATAATGCTCGAGACTTGAAAACAAAGACCGCAATAGTGCAGAAATTTAATTTCGTTTATATAAAATGTTTTTGACACTACTTCTTTAAACTTCTTGTGGTGGACGAGAAGGATTTGGAAGCAGACAAACCGGTAACAATGCTTTTTGGAATTTTCCTCGGAAAGCTAAATTCCTCTCATTTTCCAATAGAGAGTGGAAAATGTCCCTCATGATCCTAACGTTCGTCATTCGAGAATCTGAGGCAGCTATCTGCGAAAAAATTAAAATCTAGAAAACATTTTGTTAGTAGCATAAAAGCACATCATACAATCGATATTCTCAATTCACTTTTCTGCGCATTCGGTCGGTTTCACACCCCTTCCTTTTTCTTATTCCTTGCTCTTCTTTTTTCTCCAACGTCTTTCTGTCAAATACACGAGATGATATGGCTACAAATATTCTAATAAGTCAATTTCAATGAAATATTTTGGGTTCCGATCCAAGTGCTAACATTTATTGTTTCAGCATTGAATACTTATTCCTATTTTTCCTATACAAGAACCAGAACCCTCCCCCCAATGAAACTACACCAAAACGGTTTACAAACTTATTATCCGAGTTAATCACGAAATTAAAATCTTTTTTGTTCAGAACTTTATATTTCTCATCAAGCCTCTATTTTTGTGTACCCTTACTAAAATAGTAGTAAGCCAGAGCAATGAAGTTTTCGATGTGCTCATTGTCAGAATCATATGGATGTACATATGTTTTGCATTCGAATATAAATATATAAAAATTGCATTCGCATTAAATACCATATAAAGTATTGCTAAACCTCAGCGTCATTGAAGTAGTTTTGATGCATCAAATGGAGACGAAATCCAGGAACGCTATAGTACGTCGAGTTGGTCTGGAGGCTGCTCACTGATGTCGCCAGAAGGCTTATGAGAACCGTGCGCGCATTTAGGCCCATGGTTATCATTTACAAATTGGAACGAGTATTTCGATTGTTGATATCACAGCACTGCTATTTGATGCAAATTTAATTCAACCGTATAGCAAATGACGTCATATACTCGTCAGTGATAACAAATTCTCCACAATTATTGTTTTTACGTACATTGAACAAGTGCTTTCTTGAATCTATGCATACATAGTAAAATATCTCCTCAGAGCTCATCTGCACTAGTAAAAAAACACTGGAAAACTACCGTTTTTTAAGTGAAAAAGCCTAGAATAATGCGAAGCTACATATAATACTTAGGCTGCGCCCTGTTTTGCTCACCAACCGTTTTTAACCGTAAAAAAGTAAAACTAATTTAACAGATTTCCTGCGAAGAATTCAAGAAAGACGATCCGAGTCCGAGGGATCGCACAACAACAACAACATTATAACAAGTTTTTTTATTATTAAAACCGGTATCCGGACTATTCTCCGAATTTTTTTCAAAATATTCGTTTTACTTTCTGAATCGTCATTTCCAATTAACTTGTTTCAATAGGACATAAAATTAATTTGTTATAATGGCTTGAATGCATCATAAGTAATGTACAATTACATAGAGGCACGCAGGATATACAGGGTAGCCCATGTATTCGGCAACGCGTTTACAAACGTGTGAGCAAAAGTGTTAAGAATGTACATTTATTAGATCACATTAATAAAAACATTGGGTCAAAAAATCATTCGATTCGATCTCCTTTGACACGAACGACAGCCTGGAGTCGCTTTGGGAACGCTTCGATCACTGGAAGAAGGTACTTGTCGTTGATCTTCGACCATTCCTCCTACAGGGTTTTTTTAGAGTCTCCAGATTTAAGTTGTGATAAGCTATGACTTTGCTTTCAAGGTAGGACCACAGAGAATAGTCTAGCGGATTGAGGTCGGAAGATGCGGAGGGCCATTCTGCGCTGGAGATGACGTCGACGTCATCTAAAAAAAAAAAAAAAATAAAAAATAAATTGGTTACTGTGGACGCTCCACGCCTAAACCCATGTTGATTGATAGGTATAATAGAGTGCTCGGATAGATGATTGATTATGAAAGCTCTAACAAGTCGCTCCATCGTTTTAGAACAGGGAGAAAGGATGGAAATCGGACGATAGGAGGACACCAAGTGAGATTCCTTGCCCGGTTTCAGAATAGGGGTCACCAGAGAATGTTTCCAGTAAGACGGTAGTTGACCGCAGATAATACAATAGTTGAAAATATGGGAAAGAGGAAGTGCAAGAGACTTGGCACATTTCTTGAGGACAATCTGAGGGATACCATCTGAACCTTTGCTACCCGTTGGTTTAAGCTTCGAGAGGCTTTTAAGAACAGAAGAGGGGAGAAAAATAGGAAAGGGGCTCATAGTAGGGGCCGCTTCAGTTTGCAATGCGATACGTTGGTTATCATCCTTAGTATAATGAGAAGCGAATTCGGTAGAGAGCAGAGAACATTTAACTTTATTTTTCAATACTATATCCCCTGTAGTATTCAATAGATATCGAGGAGGCAAAGGTTTAGGCCGAGTGAGGGATGAGATATGTCGGAACAAGTCCCGAGAGCGAGACAATTTCTTCTTCTCACAATGCCTAGTCCATTTCATTATCTGCTTCAGTAGATCTTTACTAGCTTTCTCGTAAAGAGAACGGGTATTAGGATCGTCAATATTGTGAAACAGAGAGTTACGATATTTAATTATTCTCTGAATATGGCGAGGATAAGTGGCCGTGAGGGTTCGAGGTCTACGAATTGGAACGATTTCAGAAATAGCGTATTCAATAACGGCGAGGAAACGGCCGTACAGATCGTCAATCGAGAGGAAGTTATCAAATTCGGCTTCCCAGTTAACTGAATTGGAGTATTTATTAAGTTCATCGTAGTCAGTTCTTGAATAGTCGAGAACTGGTTCGGCTAAAAGCAGGTCGGTCACAATTGAAAGGCAGCAAGCGATCCCTAAATGATCAGAGGAGGGGAAGGAGGGAACAATTCTACAATTAGACAATAGCGAGGGCAGAGAAGTTAGTAGCCAATCAATGCAACGATTAAGACGTGTTGGTTCACGGCAGAATTGGGTCAAATCAAAGAGAGTAATCATGTCTACTAACAATCGATCGGATGAAGAACAAGGAGGAGAGAGAGTGTCACAATTGAAATGTGGTCAGTGTTGCCTTCATATTAACGCGCTTGCTCCCGGTAAGAGAAGAGATGGCTAACTTTAATCCCGCCCGAAGAACTAGCTTTTTCCGAGCAATGGTTCAATCAATTGTTGTCTTAACCGGGCGTCACTCCCTTAAAACAGTCTGAGTGAGAGCCTTGCAACATGCCTGTGTTTCGATAGCCTTGTGAGCAGGCGCATAATCTTGTTGGAAAACCCAACGTGTATTACGGTAGTGAGAAGCAGAACGAGGAAGCAATTTTTTAAAAGAATATGCTGGCGGTAGTTTTCCTGGTCAATTTTGAATCCTGGTTCGACAAAAACAAGAAGAGTTTTGCCGGTGGCGGACACTCCGGCCCAAACCATGACTTGTACAGGATTGGAAGCTCTATGAACGCTACAGGCTTCATTAGCTGCCTTTTAGTCCCGAGCAAGCACTCGCACATTTTAGGGTAGTTAGGCCTCTTCCACAGTGAACAGCTTCTCATCAGAGAAGACTGTCCTAGGGTGAAAATTGTCGCGCGTCCGGAGGATTGGGGCACGGCACCTTTTGAGTCTTTCCTCCTTGTTCTTCAGAGTTAGGATGGCAGCCTTTTTAGTACGATATGAGCTGAGACTCAAATCCTCTTCAACGATTCTTTGAAGAGTCGTGCGTCATAAGTTCATCTCATAGGCCATTTTGTTCGTGCAACATCTAGCATTTCTACCGACTCTTTTCCTCATGACATCAATCTTGTTAGGGGAGCGCACTAATCGATAATCACCTCTTCGGGGTGAGTCAGCAAGTGTACCGTTCTGTTTAAACCGTTTGATTGCTTCCCAGACAACATTGCGATAGACGTTGAGGTCCTCTGCGATGCGCGCATTTGATCGAACAAGTTTGTGCGAGCCCACAATGATAGAGCGTGCTCTATGAGCGGCCACCATTCTATTGAGCATTGATCAAATTGGATGAAATTTCAACCATGTAATTAAAACACATGTGAGAAGAACGTATGTGAAAATTGGAGCTCAGCGTGCACTATAAATTGAATTATAAACGCCGAAATATTGGTTGCCGAATACATGAGCTACATACTTTTTTATTGTACTTAGCAAAAAATCTTCGTTATTGAATTTTTTCCAACCTTCTTTAGAGATCATTTAACTTCGAATCAAATTTTCGAGAAAAAATTTTAACAGTAGGATAATTCACAGTCTTTTTCGACTTTTCTTTTCGAATCGTGGAACCTCGAATGAAATTTCATGATAGTATATTGTACCATATCGAATGAAGCACTCGCTATGAGCAAAATTTACCACAACAGGACCTCCTAAGTATTACTGCGGCGTCTCCTCCACACTCCGTATGTGAGGTAGCTGTCCTGGATGAAGCGCAAGAGGCTCCCGAGAAAAACTTCCGCGTTCTTTAGATACCCATCAAGGGCCAGTCCGACTCGGCGAACTAATCGTATCTTGTCCAAGGGAATGGAGAAGTACATCTCAGCCATAACTTCCCACTCCTGCTCATTGCTAGGTGGTCGGCTCTGAAACTTCGCTCAATCCAGTTGAAATCTGACCGAACTCTTGTCTTGGCTTTCCGGGTTATGCTATTGCCCACAGAGCTAGCGGTCGACACAAACTCTTGCATCTTTTGAGGCTGCTAAATAACGGCTACTTTCCTATAATTCATTTTATAACCTAGTTTTACTATTACGGATGTCCCTACGGACAGAAATTTCTTTTCTTTTTAGAATTAGTGGTTACCATGTTCAGCAACCAGTGCTCCCATTCATTAACATCAAGCCTCATCCAGTTGTCTGATCGACGAATCAAGGGTGACAGTGCAGTCTTCAAGTGAATCTGGTAATCGACGGCGCTTTTGAAAGCCTGACGAAAAGAACTATGCTCATAGTTATTTATGTGAATTAAGAGTTAACCGAAAAACTTTTAAAAAAATTGTGAATGAGCTTCTTCCATCTTTTTTTTTATTGTCAGCTCTTTGCGAGTTTTGTATACTAGCATACAGCTTTTGAAAAGAAGGGTTGTAATCAATTTCCAAGAAGTTAGAGGTAATTCAATCTGTGGAAAGATGGCTAGGACCCAAGGTCATGCAGGCCCTGCTAAGGATTTCGAAAAGAACATACGCTAATTTTCCTCTTCTAATCCTCGGATGGCGCTACCGCCTAACGATTCATTTGATCATCATGAAATCCTTAACGTTTTGGTTCTAAATAAAAAATTTAGATGCCAAATGAAGATCTGATGAACCTCTCCCAGGATCCTAGCATATCCTCCTTGACGGATCATGTGTAACTCGCATTCATTCAGCTTCTTCAAGATGCTCCGCATCACCTGGACGTTTTGTGAACGATTTCCTCGTAAAGCTTGCTCAAAGACCATCCAAAATTGAATTCGATCATAACTATGAAATAATAACTCATTAGGTATCAAATCAAGACGTTCCCTTAGAAATTTTTTTATCTTTAAAATCACTTCCACATAAATGTTTTCACATGATTCTACTTCTTTTTTTGTATCAGACCAAGCGAGAAAAAAAGGACGCAGTGACACGGGATGATTAAACATAGTCTGGGCGTTGTTTTTCTTTAGAGTTATGGTTCAATGATTACGTAAATGAGATCATCAAATATGAATATGCGAGAAAAAAAAAGAAAATGGATCTGGCTTGGTCGGTTTTCAGTCAACGAAATTGACAAAAACGTCTAATGTTTTTTTGTGTACGGAAACTGATTAATTAAGAACTTTCAGATTGAAAGGTTTCATATAAACCTAAAAAACGAATCGGATGGTCCAGAGAGAGAGAGAAAGAGAGAGAGAGAGAGAGAGAGAGAGAGAGAGAGAGAGAGAGAAGAGAGAGAGAGAGAGAAAGAGAGAGAGAGAGAAAGAGAGAGAGAAAGAGAGAGAGAGAAAGAGAGAGAGAGAGAGAGAGAGAGAGAGAGAGAGAGAGAGAGAGTGAGAGGTGTTGATGCTAACATTCTTGTGTTTAGAAACCAAGTCTCAAAAAACACACACAAAAGGAGAGTTTCGACCAAAAATTCTTTCTTTTTTTCTGCGTAAAATGAGTGAAAGATCTAATAGTTTTTCTCAAATATCGTAAATGTTAACTAGTTTTTTGTCAATCTTAAAAAAAGAATCAAGAATAATTTTTGAAAACATTAGCATTATGTGGAAAATGCACTAACCATGACTTTGGGTTCGAAGTAACGTTCAACAGAAAACAAACGCGAGTGAGACACATTCCAAAAAGAACGGTTGAAGCAGTTGGTTTCTGCCTCGGCAGAGATGAAAAAGAAGAAAATTAGTATAGTCGAAGGTTCCATCACTTCCAGCGGGACTATAAGCAACTTGATGGATTGCAAAAACTCTTTTTGAAACATCATATATGCTGACATCATACTCACCACATCTTTTGAATGGGCCTTGAAATGTGTATGATGATGAATCTTCAAATTCTAAGTAACACAGTTTAAAGGCAGTGACGCCTGGCCGAGATGACAAACGACTGAACTATCGCACAGAAAACAACTAATCCACCGGGCGGGATCGAACCCAGACCATCTCGACCCAAACCGGGAGCGCGTGTTACCATTACACCACGGGGACACATTGCTATTCCGTGCGAAAGTGTTATATGAAAGGCTCATATGCCTTGTTCTCTTAGTCACGCATGCTTATCAAGCAATTGCGTCATGAATGGAGCGTAACTCCAGAGTTCACGATTAAGACAGAAGAGAGATGGAAGATGGATGATAAATCTTCAAATTCTAAGTTACACAGTCAAAGGCAGTGACGCCTGGCCTGTGCGATAGTTCAATCGTTTGTCATCTCGGCCAGGCCAGGCGTCTGCCTTTAAACTGTGTAACTTAGATTTTGAAGATTTATCATCCATCTTCCATCTCTCTTCTGTCTTAATCGTGAACTCTGGAATTACACTCGCTCCATTCATGAAGCGATCGCTTGATAAGGATGCGTGACTAGGAGAACAAGGCATATGAGCCTTTCATACAACACTTTCGCACGGAATAGCAATGTGTCCCCGTGGTGTAATGGTAACACGCGCTCCCGGTTTGGGTCGAGATGGTCTGGGTTCGATCCCGCCCGGTGGACTAGCTTTTTTCTGTGCGATAGTTCAATCGTTTGTCATCTCGGCCAGGCCAGGCGTCTGCCTTTAAACTGTGTAACTTAGATTTTGAAGATTTATCATCCATCTTCCATCTCTCTTCTGTCTTAATCGTGAACTCTGGAATTACACTCGCTCCATTCATGAAGCAATCGCTTGATAAGGATGCGTGACTAGGAGAACAAGGCATATGAGCCTTTCATACAACACTTTCGCACGGAATAGCAATGTGTTCCCGTGGTGTAATGGTAACACGCGCTCCCGGTTTGGGTCGAGATGGTCTGGGTTCGATCCCGCCCGGTGGACTAGCTTTTTTCTGTGCGATAGTTCAATCGTTTGTCATCTCGGCCAGGCCAGGCGTCTGCCTTTAAACTGTGTAACTTAGATTTTGAAGAGTTATCATCCATCTTCCATCTCTCTTCTGTCTTAATCGTGAACTCTGGTATTACACTCGCTCCATTCATGAAGCAATCGCTTGATAAGGATGCGTGACTAGGAGAACAAGGCATATGAGCCTTTCATACAACACTTTCGCACGGAATAGCAATGTGTCCCCGTGGTGTAATGGTAACACGCGCTCCCGGTTTGGGTCGAGATGGTCTGGGTTCGATCCCGCCCGGTGGACTAGCTTTTTTCTGTGCGATAATTCAATCGTTTGTCATCTCGGCCAGGCGTCACTGCCTTTAAACTGTGTAACTTAGAATTTGAAGATTTATTATCCATCTTCCATCTCTCTTCTGTCTTAATCGTGAACTCTGGACTTACTTTCATGACGCAATCGCTTGATAAGGTATCACGACTTTTGCTACCACGACATTTGCTACCGCGACACTTGCTTCCCGACATTTGCTACCACGACATTTGCTACCTGCGACATTTGCTACCACGACATTTGCTACCCGCGACATTTGCTACCGCGACATTTGCTTCCCAAATGGAATTTTTTAAGCAAAATTAAACTTCACGAGGTTTTCTTAAACAAAAAGAGGTTTTTTTGAAACTAATGTTTACTGATTATCAAGTTTGGTTAAATATATTGTTATGAAAAATTTTCACTAACTGATTTATGACGTGTTGATTGAACAAATTGTTAAATTTTTTCTTCAAACTAACTAATTCACGGAGTGCCGATAAAATACAATGTTTTGATAAATGGCAACTAACTGTTTAACTTTTGATAAATTGTTGATTGAACACAATATAATAACAAAATTTTAAATTAACTGAATTATGAGTTGCCAATTAAACACAATGTTCAGATGAATTTCGACGTATAAATTTTGAAAGATGTATAAAACAGCAATCCGTCCCGTGCTTCTCTATTCGACGGAGACCTGGCCTACAACGCGTATAACCGAGAACATTATCCACACGAATGAGATGAAAATGTTACGCTGGACACTAGGACTGACTCGCCTAGATTGTGTGCGTAACACGATTGTGAGAGGGAGACTCGGCGTTGCCCCAATACAAGACAAGATGCGAGAAGGGAGAGTTAGATGGTATGGACACGTGATGCGAAGAGACGCGACCAACATCGCAAGACACGCCCTTGACATGGAAGTACCAAGCAAACGCCCGCGAGGCAAACCGAAGACAAGATATATGGATACGCTCAACCAAGACCTGCGCCTTGCAAGACTCCACTCGGAAGACGCAACGGACAGATGTTTCTGGAGAGCTAGGAGCCGTAGAGCGGACCCTACTCCGACCTCGGCCGGCGCGGGACAACGCTAAGAAGAAGAAGTTCAGATGAATTTCGACGGTTCTTTTTAACTTGTGGAGGGGGGAGGGGCGCGCGCTTTACTTGGGAGGGGCTTTTTAAAAATAAATTTGGCGCGCGCTTTACTTTTTAAAAACAACTTTTCTAAAGATCATTTTTACATTAAAAACGGTTAGGCTTGGGCAAAACTTCACGCTAACGAGGCCGTAAGGCTTAGGCGAACGATACCGCATAAGAAAATTAACATTTTTTTGTAATTTATAACATTTTTTGAACGCAAAGAAAAGAGCCCTCCCCCCAAGTAAAGCGCCCCCCCCCAAGTTAAATTGTGCCATTTCAACTAACTGTTAAATTTTTTGATAAATTGTTGATTGAATACAATATGATAATAAACATTTAAACTATAATAAAATTCTTCTTCTTCTTCCCTTACCCCCGGAACGGCTGCCATGTAACAGCAGTAAATCAACCATCCATCATTCTTCACTTCTCCCTTTTTTCTGGATGGCCTTTTTGGAACGACTGTCTATAGCCCTTATCATTCCTTCTCATCTTCCCTTACCGCTTCCAGGCAGGGGTTAAATAGTCATGTCAGACCTTCTGTCGTGGACCTATGTTTTCCAAATCATAAGGGGGACCTTAATGTAGAACAAACAAAAAAAACTCGCGGGCTTCTGTTTTGTTATCATAAGGGGGGACCCTTATGTGAAAAAACATTTTTCCGCTTTTAGCGGCCGTCTGTACCCTTTTCTTGTACGCTAGAAAACCCCTGCTCCCAGGCTCTTCAACCCTTAGCTCATCAAACTTCTGCTGAACTAAATCTTCCTTAATACCCCTTCAAGCTCTATTCTACATTGCGTGATAATAAAAACTTGAAACTAACTATTTTTTGATTGCTGAATAAATATAATGTCGTGATGAGTATAAATAACTAATTTATGGCAATTTTTATAAACATTGTTTTTTAAAAGTTCATTTTACAAAGGCCCCACCGTCTTTTGAGTAGGGAGAGGGGGGAGGGGTTCACCGAAGCAGAGAAGAGGGGGGTCTCAGAGAGAGGGGTGGGGTGGATGAGAGAACCTCATCTAAAAGATTTTCAGAAGTCAACTTGCAATGAAGAGCTGAAAAAAGTTCGCTTTCAAACCATGTTTCAAATGAACCTGCGTCCATGGCCTTCTGCTAACTCAAGATTCTTGTTAGTTATGTCCTTATTTGGGGTCCTCTACGTCAGTAGCTCTGTTTTTTGAAATATAAAACCAGGTTCTCTGCTTCATCAAGCGTAGTCATATTTTTGTTGAAGAAGCAGAGAGTTTTCACTCTAAAAAGAACTCTTTTCAATGGGGTCTTGGAGCTGCTTGCTGCCCTCTTAAACCTATGGATCGAGTCCGGTCCGGTTACATCCATGCATTCAACGGCCTGATGGACTGAAAGCTACTATAATACATGGATTTGATTGTTTCGTTATTGTAAGTTTGATTAGTGTCTTAAAACTTCTGAACTGCGTCGATTCCGTACATTCAAATTTTATTTCACTTCTCGACACGTTCCTTTAGACTTTTTTTTCGTTTTCTGTTCACAAAAACATTTGTTTTTGAACTCCGTTTAATCCATGAACATTGAAAGTACTAGAAAACACTAGATTTCGCGAAACTAAAGCACGTTTATTAGTTTGAAGCTTGGAAAAATCATAGATTATTAGAGCATTGAAGTAGCGAGTAAAAAGCTTTTAAACCACTTAGGAGTTCGAAGAACACAAAAAAACTGGATTGTCTATTAATGATCATAGAAAGGAAGAATTTGTTAATTCAGACAACATTAAATAGACCGTCACACAAATGGCGATGCTAATAACAATGGGTGCAACACGATAATGCACAAGATAAGCTCAGAAGAGATCCGGAAAAGAACAAAACTCAAGTCGTCAACGCAAATGTCTACGATGCAAAAAGTTCAAGGGCTGGTTTACTAGTCCGCTTCAACGACAACCGCTGGGCATTTCGTATGACACGTTTGTACCCTAGTGGGGTTGAACTACCACAAAGAGCACTCTTCAGCAGGTGGAGTGTTCTTATAAAAAAGGTATGTCGGGCGAAAATGCCACTAAGTCACCGAAATCGTGAACAAAAAATTGGCATTTTGAAAGGCTGAAGAGATCCACCTTTAACAGCGGACTTTGAGGGTTTCAAGGAAAGGCAACATCAAGCGAAAAAAAGACGCACAAAAATTGTACATTCTTAAGCTCAAAAGAAAAAATTTTGTACACGTAAACTAAATCGAACCGGAGAGATACGGAAAAACCATGCTGTCACTATACTCAAATCTTGGCGCCCAAGTTGTGGGACTGTGCCCTGATGTATGCGAGAAGAGGTCGTTGGCGAAGTCTCGGGCAAGAGCTGTTATACGGGTATCGACTGCCTCATATCCTTGCCGCCTCTGTGCTGCTTACCCAAGCTCCCCGCGGTGAAGCTTTCGGACGTGGCTCAGGTGGA